>OY776305.1:6883065-7483065 GCA_963675345.1 Trididemnum clinides | reverse complement strand
TGGTTCCCAACGTGGGGATAGCAAAGAAATTACTATTTATATCAAAATATTTCGGCTGTGTCATATTCTTTACTAATGCACGTGCTTATCGCTTTGTTGTTTATTGACCGCACTAGGCTTAGCTTGTTCTGCGACACTATTGCATCTGCAGCGTTCATGACGATGCGGCGTGCAAAAGCGCGTGTACGCCTTGGCGTTTGAGAGTGAGTAAAGGATAAAGTAGAAGAAGAAAGTAACATGTTGCTACAGATTAGTTTCAGTAGCCTAGTACAGTTTTTGAAGTTATGAAATGTGGTATATTGTTTTGCATTTAGTTAATTCAAACAGTGTTTCAGTGGAATAACCCAATTTTCTCAAACATTCTGTCAATTTTGCAATGGGGCACTTAGAAGAGTACATTCTATCTAGTTTTATCCAACCACTGTGTGTTCTCTGCAACATGTTTTTTTAGTGCCAAATTTATAAAACCATTAAAATTAAAACGCCACTTTGAAAGCAAGCTCTATTGATACCTTGAAAAGGATGCAGCATTTTTCCAACGTTGTGAAACGTCAGCTGTCTTAAAAATGTGGCTATAATCTTAATATCATACAACGTCAGCCAGAAAATTGCCAAACAATTAAAATAGACACAAGTGAAAAACGCTTGTCAAGCTATAGTGGCTAAAAATCACAAAATTCGTTTTCGGAAATGCAACTGCAGCGAAAACTACGCAAGCCTTTCTCTCGAACATTGCTATCCACAAATGCACTTTGACCATGCTCAAAGATGTTAACCAGATGATAAACAAAATTGAAACATCTTCAATGTCGTCATTTTAAATGTTTATGGCACACGTTGGCATCTTGTTTTGACCCGTGAGGCTTCACCAGAATGTCGACGTCACTAGAGTTGACTCAAATTGATCGGATGTTAAGAGAATAAAGCCCATTGTCGCTAAGATATGTGTTTCAGACGCTCTGCTGTTACGTTGTTCCATCTATCTCCAAACCCAAAAAGATGAAAAAGTTTCCAACCTATCAGCAGGCTAGGAATAGCGTGTCGCAATTTTGCTATTTTTATTTCATGTGGACGAGACAACTGATGCTAGTTCGTGTGCTGAATAGTTTTTGCTGTGAGAATAATTATTTAGGTGACACAGAAAAGCAGCTGCTGCTTTGTAGTTACCAGAACCTTACAGCAACCAGTGTAAATATCAAGTTGACAACTTTTCTTGAATCTGCCCAGGTACAGGAAGATGGTTGTGACATTTATGGCCTTTGCTTTTGAAAGCAAGTAAAGACATTGCTCCAAAAGCAAAAAGTATTCACTGATTTATTCGTGCATACACACTTGCAAGCAAAACTTTGCCAACTTTACTTCAACAAATTAGAACGCTTAAATATAGCACGTACCAATTCAAAAAATACTACAAAGAACATAAAATCAACTCACAAAACTTGATTCACAGTCACGCGTGGGCTCCTCAAAAATTCTTAACCGCGTTTGTGAGATGAAGGATGAAATTAAGTCATCTTCCGAATTTAAAATCAAAACCGACACTTTGTTTTTCTTCAATAACGATTTTTTGAATGAACAGTATTGTTTAATAAGCGAGTATTTTTAAAAAACTTATCAGTCTAAATCCGAAAGTTCTTGGAAAGAGCACAAATATGATAGATTTCGTGACGATCTAAAAGCATTTGTCTCTAAATTGCAGAGCTCATGCCGTAATGTAGCTGATGGAAATATTGCTATCTTTCATAAATAGTAGAATGTGTAGAACTTGATGAGTATTAGGCAACATTTATTGTCAAGCACTTTTAATCTATGAAGCGTGAGCTCCAACGTCACTTTCTTGAATTCAACGAACAAGAATCTACACGAATCTACAAGAATTCAAAGAATAAGAACAAGCACAAAATCCATTCTCTTAGAGGTGGGCAGCATTGCAGATGAAATGCAAGATCAATTTTTAATCTTAAAAATGATTCATTTGTAAGTGATCTTTATAAGAAAAATTTTTTTAATGTTGATGCGATGAGCCCAAATGATATCCTGGCTTGTTGCTTTCTTTTTCCATGATATACAGTACATCTCAGAAGATGTTTTTTGGTTCTTTTTCATGAGAAAACAAAGAAACAGATAAAAAATAGAAGATTAAGATTGGCTCTATGCTACTCGCACAACAAATTTTAATTGTCGTACTGCATGAACACTTGATTGTATCTAAAGATATAAAAATTTTTTGGAGCTCATTTTTATAATGAATCTAGGGGTCAAAAGGGGGCGCAGGGTGAGAGAAAATCTTTAAAGAAGGCCGTAAAGCTATAAAAGCTTGAAACCAACGCGCTAAATATACTATTCAAGTCGTCGATGAATCTAAGGTTAGTAATGGTTCCATGTTTCCGATTGATATAATGCCTCCATCGTCATTTAGTGCTTCTGTCAGCGTTTGTTTTAAGGCATAAGCGTAAAATTGGGATGGCTTGGGATCTAAAGCCACTCCCAGACTTTTGTCACCCCTGCCCAGAATAATGCCAACACCCCCAACAAATTTCAAAAAAACTTGAAAAAGTTTGTTTTATGACGAAAATATTTAGAATCATCACTTGTAAACAGTTTGTCTCACTAAAAAGGAGGTCCTCCTTCCGTCATATCCTTCTTCCGTCAGCCGCCTCTCTCCCTCCATCTCATGTATAACAGAGTGTTATGTATAATTATTAGAAGTTGTTGAACAACTTTGGAGAAAGTAGAAAGCTTTGTTGGACTCCTTATGAGACATCAAAAGTTACCTAACTTTTTCCTGAAGGAGAACAGAACTGCTTGTTTGTCGCATAACAATCATCAGAAAAATCGCAAACAAATAAATAAAGAAACCTATGACCTTTTAACGAGTTTAAGCGAGTAAACTCAGACGATATGGACATTTTACAAGATCAAATACACTTACAAAATCCAGATTGCAAGAAAATATTCATTGAAAGAAGAAAAGACTACAGCCTAGAAAGAGGTGGGTGGAAAACGGTAAAAAAACATCTAAAGACAGTAAGTAACCTTTCAGAGCAGGGGTTCTCAAACTTTTTGACACGCGCCCCCCTGGACTATGCCAACAATATTACTCCCCCCTTAAAACATCAAAACTTTTTTCATGGTCAAGTTTTCAAAATGCTGATTTTGACAAATTTTTGTGCAACTGAAATCAAAATGAGTGGTGGACATGGCACCGGAGTTCCTCACTCCAGAGATTAGGAACTTTTGCTTCAGACCATTTTTCACTGCATATCTGATACAATGAAATATTTTATTTTAAAATTTGATCTCGGATAAGCTTCAATAGTACACCGGGTAAAATGCATGTTGCAAATTGCGTAGTGCGCCGAATTGTAACTGCCGTTAAACCAGCAGATAAAAATTCCAAAAGTGCTGTTTTTATCTGCTAGTTGGAAAATTGCTCTTAAGCTGGAGAAAATAGAGCATTCCAAATTTCATAAAACCACTTGCATTAAATGTTAGATAGTTCAGCAATTTTGAAACTGAGATAAAAATTGTAGAAACGCCAATAAAATATTCAGTGCATTTTTAACTTCAGTTTTATCTTAAAACTGTTGAATAGCTTCAAATAATATGCTACAAAGTACAAAAAATTCTATCGATCTTTAATGGATTAATATTGGCTGACACCATTCTAACCAAACAATGGGGTATATGACGTTTCAATACGGAGCAAAAATGAAGAGCGAAAAGTTAATGTTTTTCCGAAGTGCTCGCCTGAAAGTCTTAGTCTTCTCTGCAGTGATCACTGCAATTGCAGGCGTGTAAGTGAAGAAGGAAATTTTGTCATGACAAAGAACAAAGTTAACAGTTTGAGTATTTTTTAAAGTTAATGGTTTTTTTAAAGTCAGGACAAATCGAAGCCGGTTACTTTATTCTAACCCAAAAAATGATGACAAAATTTGTGATGGTTTTGCTTTTTTTAACCATTCGGTCCCCCTCAATTCAGAGCCTCCATTGCTATTCAGGGTATGATATCAAAGCGCGACTTTTGAATAGATATGCACTAAATGTAAAGGAGTGTGAAAATCCGAACGAAAGATGTTTAGCAGGAACTGTGACTTTCAAGTATTTAAATTTTTTTGATGGTAAGTTATAACTAGCGAGTTCAGCGCACAAGCCTCAATTTAGCTATGCAGCTTTGTGCGCTGAACATTACGTTGCTATCAATTGATGGTTTTTAATCCTTTACAGGAGTGGTTCTCAAACTGTGCGTCGTTTCAATTCTCCAAGGGCGTCGCGGGATATTTTGGTATTGTGCCATAAAGTCTAAGTTCTATTGCATCAAAAGAACTCTGATCGTAGATTCCTTTCTTACTTTCTTCTGACATTTTCACAATAGTGTTTTTAATACACTGTTGTAACGGTTGACATGTTATTCAAGAATCAAATTGCAGAACTTTAACTTAATTGGCGAAAAATATATAAAGAATAAAGCATTCAGTTGTATGTTGAACGAAAACAGGAAAGATGAGTTACAAACTTAGAAGAGCTTAATTTTACGATTGAAGATGACAGACCAATCCAAAATCTCGGGAGCATTAGGACAATTATTTATGTAGAGTATGGGTCACATTTATCTCGCATTACAGCAAACTAAACTGAAGGATGCTGCCTGGTGCGTCGCAAAGCCTCGCAAGCTTTTTAAATGCGTCGCATCGCAAAAAGTTTGAGAACCACTGCTTTACAGTATAATTCCTTCTTCTTATCTAAAGCAAGCGTATTTTAAACGATACTCTTAGTAATGATCACTGAATCAAGCGAATTAATTGGATCAGTACGTCTACATTTTATAACTCTCAGCATGATAAATTGGTTTATTGGAGTAGAATTCGAACCCAGAACTATAATATAACCATAAAACCAAACAATAGCATTGGCTTATAGTTGCGGTGTGAGGGAGTGCAAACAGTGGCCCACGAACTAAAATAATGGAACTTGAGGCCCACAACCACAGTTTAGTCCCAGAAATTAAATATGGCCTTTGAGGTTGGCCTTACAAAAATACAAAGATCTTAAAAAAGGTCCTTATCTAGCCCTCAGTATTATCCAGCTGTGTGAAACTGGCCGGGATTCAAACGAATTTGTACACCCCTAATCTAGAACATGCTTATTAGCCGAATAATGGTCATTGTTAGGTAACAAAAAGTACTTATACGAAAAAGTTTATCGTAAATGATGGCGCTATGTTATTTGCTTAATTTTTATCCGATATCAAGGTTCAAGTGCTGATCTCATAGGTTTGTTTTCTAAGAGCCGGTGTCCTTTCTCTTTAATTAAAAAGGTCAAATAACCTTTAAAAAGCTTTCTGCTGCAATCAAATAGCTGCAGCCGAGAAAGCTGCTGATCCAGACCTCATTGAAGCTGACCCTACACAATGGCAACTCGATAAAATACGCGACTCCTTCTCATCCTGTTTGCGTCCGGTCATGAATATCCCAAACATATGAATAAAATTCTTAAACGATGAACTCCAAAAGCCCAAACACATTAACAGAGGACCCCAAGAGCGACAGTCCCATTTCTTTGCTTGGTGTTTTCTTCAAAATTCTTTACAGGCCCGCCCTCGGTCGTGTCGCATCAATCATTGATCCATTCCTTCCCATCGAGCTGGATTCGGACACGGGAAATCAACTGTTCACCAGGCTACTTTGCTAGCACAAAACAATTCGGACGACTACTCACCCAAAAAAAGCTGAAAGATTTCTATTGATTTCACAGCACCCTGCGACCTTGTGTGACCCCGCGGCCACTGCCTTCAAGTAATGCTGTCCCCCCTTGGCAGAAGCGTGACAAATTAAATTTTGTGTTCCGCATAACAGAAAGGATTAAATATTTTGTCCATTAGTCTTTTCCACGAGCTATTCGTATATTTTGTTTAGGAAAAGCTACTGCGGGATTTTGTGCAAATGCTACTCTTTGTAACAAACCCTGCGATGAAACAGTGACAAAACTGTTGGAATATCGAGCATCTCGGCAAGAACTCCCGATCAACATTGCTTCATTGAAGATACGCCTTCAGTAAATATTTTTGCTGGGATGAGTATTTCAAAAGTTGAGAAGCTGCCTATTTTTGTAATAAATGTAAAATGATCAGCGAGCACCAGCACAACCCAAAGCAATCACCTATTTTTACTCAATATGTCTTACAAAAGCGCATGCACCACGAGTATTTTCTGCAAAACATCGAGCACTAAAGATACGCAGATGAAAACGGGTCATAAACGATGACTTGCACGACAGCACAGCTGTTTAAGCAAAGACTACGATATAATGGCTGGTTTTCATTGGAGGCGTAAATTGCAGGCGTTGTGTGAAAATTTTTTGTTTCTCTATTTAGTTTTATGCGCGCAGCCCTTACTCTACCCATGCTATCAACTGCAAAATAAACAGAGAGTTTTAAAAACGGCAAAGCAATTGCATACGGTTTTCGGTCAGCAGATGCCTGCGGATGACTTTGCAACTGATACGAGCCATTCATTCTTTGAAGCCGATACGTGAGCATGAAAGTTAGCAATGATCCCGCTTGACCGCATTGCATGTAAAGAAATGCTTGGAACGCTCAAGCACTAACTTCTTACAATTCAAGTCTGTCGCATGGTCCATCTTTCTACGCTTTATCAATTAACCGACACCTGTATTGTGTGTGAACTACATGCAAATTTGATCTACAGAAATATAAACTCCCAATCAAGCCATATTATCTTAAGTAATGAAAGAAAAAAAATAAATGACTGATTTTATTTAATATTCAAAATATCACACATACAATCAACATTACGCTATGATTATCAACAGTAAGTATAGTGAGAACAAAAATCAATTAAAAAAAAAACGAAAAGATTTTCCTCATTTGATTTCAAAATATTTCTTTTTTTTCTCATACTACCCTTTTACCAATTTTATTTTGAAGACTACCCCTTCAAAACACTTTTTGGTAGAGCGTCATAAGCTACCCTTATCTTTATAAAAAGTCTTTAATTGATTAATTCAGAAGGTGTCAAATAGTTGATCTTCAAAGTAAAGTCTTCAAGCTGGGAAATTAACTAAACAGATTTCCGCTTGCAGGAGTGAAATAAAAATTTATCCCAGATTAAAAAATGACGATCTTGATGATTGATCTTTTTTGCTGGTGTAGCTCCGACAGATGGCATTTGTTTACAAATAGCAGAAAAAAATGTCTCGGTGATTGCAAAAATTCATTCGCTATTTCGCAATTTTGGGTCGAGCTCAAAACCAAAGCGGTCCAATAGATCACAAAGCTTTTGGCCTATTCGAAACATGTTTGTAAATCACATACTGTGCGGGCGCCAATTAGCGATATCTAAAATCGATTCGTCAAATTGGTTCCAGAGCCAGTGCTCTGTAACGTGGGAAATATCTAGGGTATTGCGAAATTAGAGTTCCCTCCCCTACTCTTAAGCACAAGCTAAACTAGAAAATGCCAAAATCAAAACTGATTTAGAACAGGTATTTATTTTTGTTTTTCATTGAGTTGTAGTATTTTGCGTGGCCTCCACATACCTGTACCACAGCATGCATTCTTGAAGGGTATGATTTTAACAAATCCCCAAAAACTCTATCTCCCTGAGCACTTCGGTCACGACTCTTTAGAAGTCGGTGAGACTTGGTAAACCATCGCAGTTTACTGTAAGTTTTTCAATACGATCCTTCGAGATACTGACAATGTTTTCACGAACATTCAGGTCAGGGTAACTACCGAGGAATTCATTTGAACAGATAGAATTAAGGCTTTTGTTTCGAAACTGCTTCTGTGTTTGAAGTGCTTTGAAACATGATGCTTTATCATATAAAAATGTGTCTTCTTTAACAAATAACTCATTTTCGTGATATCTGAAAAAAGGAAACACTCCATCAGTAAATTTTTGAACAAAAACTTTAGATAATTTACATTACTTAAAAACAGCTATAGCAAAAAACTTGACTATTTTCTACACAAGCTGTGGAGAGAGGCTTAAATTTCAAAAACAATATCCCTCGAGAATGCAGGCTGTGTTAGAGGCAGGTGAAAGCCACACAAAACATTAACTGCTCAACGAGAGACTTGAATGTAAATATCTTTTCTAAATCAGTCTTGTTTTCGTCCTTTTCTAGTTTAGTGTGTGTTGTAGAGGGGAGCTGTAATTTTGAAACACCATGTACGTCTCATTTTCAAAAACTTCAAGAAAATAAATACTGCAGTTTTCAATCTTTGTGCAGAAAGTGTACCAATAACAGTTGTAAAGTGTTGAAAAAGCATTGGAACAAGTCCACGTGGTAAGTTATTCCCTCGGGCTTCCGCGCAATCTTGTGGGAAAACATAACAATGAAATCCAAAAAGAAAAGGTATTGAACTTATTCTGTCAATGTCTAAAAATCTTTTTTAAATTTTAGATCTTGTGAGCATTCCTGTTGTGATGAAGACTACTGCAATATTATCGAGACTCGTGCCGTTGATCCTCTCTCTACAACAATTACCGCTACAACTTTCATCCATACAGCTCCCACCCCTACAACTATCACCCCTACAGCTACAATTCATACAATTCCCACTCCTACAGCTATCACCCCTACAACTTCCACTCCAACAACTACCAACCTTGTAATGATCACTCGCACGCTTACCTCTACTGCAACAATCATCTCTACAACAACCGTTACTGCAACCGCTATTGTAGCTTTCACTTCTACGATAGCGACCACAACAATTACCACCCTTGCAAAACATGCATCTAACCCTACCAACTCTGCAAATCGGACTGGAGGTCCGCAATGTTATCATGCGCTTGACGTCAAAGGGCTCCCATCCATTGACTTCACTTTTCAAAATACAACACAATGCGATTTCAACGAAAAATGCATAAAAGGAGAAATTTCGTTTTCATCCATTCAACTACGCGGTATGTCACAACTTGTTTACCTTTTGCGCTCTTATTGGTGATAAAACTCAACATTAGAACCTAGCTTTGATGAAGTTTTCGATTTGCTTGCCGAAAACAAGACAAGGTTTTCCAAAGCATTTTAGTAAAGTTTTATGTCAGAAGTAAGGATAAATTCGAAATAAGGCTTAATACAAATTTTTACGAAAAATTTCTATGAATGGAAAATAAAACTCAAATTAATAATGTGATTTAGGTACCGGTACCGTGAGAGTGGCCCTTTGTACCCAATCTACAATTTGTGAAGGTTCATGTGAGGAACTTGTTCATTGGGTAATTAGGAAAATAGCACCCATGGACGACTTATCTTACACCCTGAAGTAAATAGTAATCATACTATCGTAAAGCTATGTAAAAACTGTATTGTGAATGATACTTCTACTAGTCCAGTATGTTAACATTCCCTTTGTTACATGATCTAGCCAAAACCTCAAACAAAAACTTGAAATTGAACAAGTTGAGTTATTTGGCGTGTTGGAAAATTGTGAAATTTATAGGAAGTTTGCCCGTCTACTATTCTAAGTATGAATATTGTTATGCACGTACGGTACACGTAAACATAGACAGAGAGAGTCAAAGAAGCGATGCATCATAAAATCCTTTTAAACCGATCAAGGCATACGCCATTTATGACTTGAATGACCGTAAGACGGTTTTTTGACTCTGCATACTACAAATTCGGACAACAACGCTTACACTTAACCCACTGTACAGTTCAAAACTACACCAAAAACCAATCAAAAACCATATGTTTTGAGCTTGATCTCAAGAGTTCTGTCAAATTAGAACTCTATTACGTTTTTGATCAGTTTGTTAAACTCGTTAAGAAATTGGTCAAGCCTATCAATGCAAGGTCTAGGTATAGCCCAGAGCATTGTCCAATAAACATAATTGAGTGCATTAGTTAGAATCAAAGAGAGAGATCCAATTTCTTAAATCTGGTAGTCTTCATTAAGGGAGGTGACCGGATTCACCTCATGTTCCTCGAAAGTTCATACAAAGAATTGCATCACTTTGTTGCGGCGACATCGCCTTCTTTACTTGATTCAGTTTGCTCTTCCACATGCCTTTTCCATGCCATCTTCAATTGCCGACGCCCTTTTCTTCTATCCATTTCAAAATCTGACGCTCTTCTGAACACATAACCTCCAGCTCTCCTCAAAGTATATTCGTATCATCACACCTTATTTGCTATGACTAGTCTATCTAAAGTTTCTTTCAAACCCAGATGATATATAAGTTCTTGGTAACTCTTTTCTGAATTAAATTAAATCTCAACACCTTGCTCTTGTCATTGCTTTCTCATTTTTTCTAAATATTGCCATCTCATCCTCAGACACCAGATTGCTCTTCCGTAAAAGATCGCCCACCTTAAACTACTGTGATTGATCTTTACTTTCATTTTCAACAAAACTTTCTTCCATGAAGCAACGCCCCACATTCTGTGAATTATTTTAATCTTATTTTTTCTCGCTATTACCGCTACTTTACTTCCACGACTGGCATTCAACCTGTCTCCCAAATAACGTAAGCACTTCACTAACTCCACCAAATCACAAAATGACAATTCTTTATGTGGTTCGTCAATTCCTTTCATTGCCAAAACACATTTTTCACAAACAAAACCTTATGCCAGAGTTGAAAACACCCTCTTCATTTTTACCCATCTACCATGCACCTATATACCACACTTTGGGCACAGCTCTAAATTTGCCATCACTCTCTGGCTGCACTTGGCACATTGATCGGCTTTGCTCTTGAGTATCTTACCTTTTGTCCATTCACCACGACTTTGGACTTCCTTCGGTTAATCTTCAGCGTCATGCCCTCAATGCCTCTTTCCACTTTAAAAAATTTTCTCCCAAATTCTCCACACTTTTCCATTTATTAAAACCAAAACATCAGTACACAAAACTTCATTTATCAAGCCTTCTCTGGCTTACTCCGTAATTATATCTGTCAAAATTTGAAAACGCAGCTGCGACAACACAAATCTCTGATGCACACCAACTGCCACTTTAAATTCTTCCGATAACTTTGATCCCATTCCAACGTTCGTCTTCGCTCTCTGATACGGAAGAGCGCTCGCATGACTACTTCTGGTAAACCTTTTTTCCTCTTCATCCCTTTCAACGCCTTACTTAAAACTCTATTAAATGCTTTCTCAATATGCACAAAACATAGCCTTTACAACTTTTTTTCTTTATCTCTATATTCCTCCTGCATTCTTCTCACTGCAAACATGCGTTTGTCGTTCTCTCTTCATTGCATTAACATTCGCTAATTCTCGAATTCTTTTTTCTAGCACTTTGTCAACAATTTTTCGAATATATTCGAACGGATTTACTCCCTCTTATATGCATTTCAATTTCTTTCTTTGCATTTACCCTTGAAAATTAGCCTCAACATCTTTGCCATCCCACGTAGCTTGGCAAATATCATCATTACACTATACAATTGGTATTTCTCCTTTAGGAGATACCATCTTTGGAAAAACATTTTATTTTAGGTCAAAAGTGACAGTTAGTAGAAGAGTAGTGACAAATAACAATTATTAACTCTTCGGCTTGCATGAGATTTTGATTAATCCGTAAAACTAATGCCAGTAATTTTCCATATTTTTCTTGTTTTCAATAACTTTATGTGCAAAAAATTTGAAACGGAAGCTTGAAAACTTTTGTCTTCAATTTTAATTAGAAATCAGTTAAACTCAAAATTCTCTTCATGCCTACAATGCCCATGTTAAAGGTTTAACAAATTTATCTTTTTTAGTACTTGCATGAAAGAGTGCTGTGAGGAAGACTACTGTAATGATATTGAGGCTATTTCTATCCAGACTGAGACCACAATTTTCTCTGGTACTGATGCAACGCTTTTATCCAGTGCTCCAACGGAAGACCTTTATTGTCAAAATGCAACTACAATCAAAGCACCTCCTCTTTTTGACTTCGGTTATGAACATATATCGAGATGTAATTCCAACGAAAAATGTTTCAGAGGAGACGTGTTGTTAGTAGTTTTTGGACTGAAAGGTGCGTAAATAACTTGTTTCACTTGCAAGTGATAATCGTTCTTGACTTTAAAACATAGGCACTGGAATTAGAAATTCCACGAGGGCACCTTTGGCATTTGTCTGGAAGTGCATCCACTGCCCAACGTCTCATTTTTGTTTTATGCATGAGGATGATGATCGAGTTCGTTTTACTTGCTTTTTGCTTGAACCTCATACAAGATTGCATTCTGTAGATTGCTAACATTAAGTTTCACGGAAACTATCTCACAACCGTTTATTTGTGAAGCTCTCTGTTATGACCGAAAAGAAGCAGGTAGGGCCGAACTTTAATGCATTTTTGGTAAAATTAGAAGTTGGTATTAGATCAGTGTTGCAAGCACGTTGTATTCATCAGCCATTGATTAAAAGCAATATTATGTAGCGGATATAAAGACATCATTTTGCGCAAATTCTTCGGTTTGTGAGACCTCATGCAAAGAACTGGCGACTGATTTAATCTTCCGAGGACAAGCCTACATCAATTCACCGATTAACCTAACCATTTTCTCATACACCATTGAGTAAATATTTTGTTTTTATCTAATTCAATGTCTACTGTTTTATTCCTGTACGATCTGCACATATAGTCAAAAATATGTATTTTCAATTTGTGGAATGATGAAATGATCAAATTTTTAAAAGATTTACCTACAAAAACATTCCAGTGAATGCTGCAGACCAATTAAGCAAGAGTCGGCGTATTGATCTCAAACATAAATTAATCTTTGAATCTGGAGCCCACGCGCTGAAAATTTGTGTCTCGCCGATATAAGCAACGTGGTCGAGTGGGTTGAAGCGCACTTTACAAAGGCAATGATAGCGAGTTCAAACCTCACGATACTACTTTGTAGAGCCCTTACTGAAAGCTTTGGCATCAATTTTTTCCTCTTTTGATAAAGATTTAGTGGGCCAGTAGTGAGCCTATTTATAACTTGAAAGCGAGTCTAAGCTTAAAGGTTGTTCTGATATAACCGACAAAAATTTTCATGATGCTGGAACCTAAATATGGGCTGTATCGCTGACAAGAGATATTTACAGGTCCGAGCCCAAAACTTTTAGGGGTAAGGGATTGTTTTATGGAGGCCTGTTGCCCATAGTATGCTACTGTGCTTCATCTGCAAAGAAGGACACAAAATGAAATAAAGGTGCTTAATTTCTAAAAATATAACGTTCTCTTAAGAAAGTACAAAATACACATGAATTTCAATGAGTGCCCCTCAAAAATTTTACTTAAAAACGGCTACATCTCAAAAATAATAGCAACAATCTCTTCCAAAAATTTGATTTGCCAGAAAAGTCTTTTTACTTGCTCCTAGATCGGTTTTTGAAAGTTTATTCTTAAATAAAAAGGAACACAACCACTCTCTCAACAGGCCTTGAGTAGTTCCTTACCGCCACTAAAAATATGTAATTCAACTGATAACGAAAGTGAAACTTGTCGACTGTCGTTATGGAGGTTAAAATAAAGCTAATACTTTCGCTCTGTTGCTTAAATATGGAACTTTAGGCCCTACAATAAAGCCAAGAATTTGAATACTGTGTTTAATTACAGAGATTGTTCGAAATACTGCTGCAACAAAAACAACTGCAACGACATTAACCCTGCAACGACAGCAACAACAACTTCAAACTCCGAAGCACTTTACTGTCATTATTTGGCTTCTGTCAAAGCGCCTCCATTTCTGAATATTACCTATGAAAATACAACAAAATGCAATACCAACGAAAGATGTATTACAGGAGATGTGAATTTAACAGCTATGGGAATGAAAGGTGAGTTATAATAAAAAGATCTTTAGTATTTCGTTGGCTGATTTCGTTGGTCAATCAATATTTATTGCCCAGATATGTACATTTCACAAGAACAATAAAGCAACTTTTTGCTTTTTGTACTAGTAGTAACCAAACGAACAGAGATTAACTTACAGTCTTTACCAATTGTGCATTACACAAAAACGGGGCTGTTGTACTGTTCAGCGCCTTATGCAAACTCACAACAAGCAAACTGCTGGCTTTTTTCCACACTATTCCTATCGTGCTAAACGCCAAGTAGGAAATTTTCAAACACCATTTTTTTAAGTCATAAACTTTAAACAGCTAATTAGTACAAATTTTGCTTTGAGAGTGCAAATTTTTCAAAATAGCTTTGCAAAATATTTTGATTTTTCGGTATGTTGGCTGGATTTCCTCCACCAAAAACTCATCAAATAAAAAGAGCTAGTTGTTGTGAAGTGAAATAATCTACAGCCAATTCTGCGCAATGTTGGCCTGTAGCAATTTCAGTTACGCTAGCTGGAGATCGTAAAATAAGCAAAAAAAACTGCAAAATAGAGGTGATTTCTCTACTTCCTCAAACACACGGTAGATTTTACATTTTTTTAGAATTTTGCGACAGGAGATTTTACAACTCCACAACTTCAAACAAAAACTTCTACAAACCCCCAATTAATTAGAAACAATATCTGAGACCAATTCATGGCATGGGCTCTTACGTAAATCGCTTTTTAAAAGTCAAGCTCACAATGAAAAAACAAAGACATCAATTAAAGGACCTCGTTTAGAACCGTAATGCGTACGTATTCTTTTTTCCAAAACTTGTTGCACTATGAAAGTAGTTGTTGGCAAATTGCTTTTTTAAAGTAACTGGGTTACAGTACACTTACCCACCAAAAAAGTAGCTTAGCTACGGTATAATAGCAAATTTTGAAAAGTAACTAGTTACAGTTAGTTATAAAGTCCAAAATTTTTGATGCAAAATGCAGGAGTGACATTTTTTCGGTATAGGGCAAAACAGCCAAACCGCCAATTAAAAATGCAGTTTTTTTGCTCAGAAAACCAAAGCTTGATTTCCTAGTGCAATATCATTCTCCTTCAATATTCAAAAGCCAACTGCACCCTTGCCAGAAGGAAGTGAAAACAAGCGAACGGATGAAAGCTTATAATTGGTACCCTCTACAATAGCCTTTAACCTTGTTGGCAATGTTTTAAAGATTTTTGAGGAAATTTTCGCATAGACCTGTCAATCTTCCGTAGCTCTGCAGTTTCTGCTAAAGTTTGTTGGTTTATGTCAATTGCAAAAATTTGTAGCGTTGAAAATCGGCCATAAAGTGTATTTCGAAAAAATGACCACGAATGGGATTCGAACCTCAAACAGTGACGAATACTGGTTTCCAGTTCGCGGTAGCCTTTACCCGCAGGACAGATGTCAAACCACTACACTATCGTAGCACGATGCTACACCGATGATGCAAGCTCTTTAGGCGTTGGCATATGTAAACTGTTAAGCCAATGTGTTTGCACCGCTTTCCTGTCATTCTCACATTTACTTGCCATCGCGGCAAGGACTAAGATATCATATTGAATTTCGATTAGCTGGGTTATATCAACTTCAATTCCACTATTTTAGTGGAGGAGTGAAAATTCTCTACCCTCTTTCGGTCAATGTAGAACTACTCTAAAGCAACTGAAGATTTCACTTTCATATTTTCTGACTTTTCCTGTAGTGTATTCCTATACAATCTCTGACCATTTCAAGTTATTACTTACGCTTAAAAGGTCCAAAATTTTTAATTGGTTAAAGGGGCCCAATGTAACAATTTTTTTATCAAAAGCATAAACTACTTTTCTATTATTTAATGGCAAAAATATCCGTTCTTTTTGTTGTGAAAGCCGAAAACACAAAGTAACTGTAAGTTGTAACTCTTACCTTGTCAAATTGATAACTAATTACAATTTCGTTGCTTGTGCAAAAAAATTAACAAAATTACAGTTACTGAAAAAGTTACATGTACTAGCAGTGGCGTACTTAAATGAGGGACTTCTATACGCGTCCCCCCTCTCAGAAAGTCGTAAAATGTCATTTTCCATCATTATGGTAATAACGGTAACAAATACGTCCCCTAATACAACTCTGAGTACATCAATTTCAAAAAAAAATTTTCACTATGACTGTCTCGTGAAATTTGCAAACACGCATTTTGCGCCCCCTTCAACCAATGTTTGCGTACTCCTCTTGCAACTATTTGATTTAGTTACTATCAAGTTGGAACAAAAGTTCTGTCCCTTGTGTTTTTTTTTCGATAAAAATCAAGATTAAGCAAAATACAACTTTATTTAATCATCAGCATAATCACCATTCTCATCAATGACCTCTTCCCATCTCCCCACAAGCTTTTTGATATCATCTTCATAGAATTTTTTGGGTTTCGATTATCACACATATGAAATTCATTAGTTATATTGGTATAATTGTTCATGAAAATATTAAATCTAAAAGGGGACAGAACTTTCGTTTCAACCTGACAGTTGCTGCTAAGTATTTAGTAATTAGTAATTAGTTACAATAGCAACTAGCCAAGGCCCGATATCAAGGCTAAATAATTAGTAATTACTGTAGTTACAAGTAATTAGTAATTAGTTACAATAGTAACTAGCCAAGGCCCGATATCAAGGCTAAGTAATTAGTAATTAGTTACAATAGTAACTGGCCAAGACCCGATATCAAGGCACGCCCACAGCTTTATTTACGTTGCGCTACGTTGAGAGCTGAGTTTCGAAGGGGTAATTTGTGTCAAAAGAAAATATCATTCTGAAAGACTCCGTTGCAAGATTAGGAAAAGTTAACAGATGCTGCTCGAACCTCCGAGGGGTAGTGAATTAAGCGAAACCCTCTTTTCAAGTCATCACACCAAATAAATACATCATGCCTGTCAAACGATATCGAGCAGACAGATGCATTATCTGTGCATTTTGGTATAAAAGAAATTGTAATGTCACAAACATTTTATCAAAAAAATGACCATGCTGAGTTAACAGGTCACCGTAATCTGTAACGCTTGTTATAACTACGATAATTGAAAGTCTACAAAGCAAAATTTTTTTTGGTAGCAGAGAATAACAAAAAATCGTGGAAACCAAGTTTGACGTTGCTAGCATCAGAACTTGCAACGCAGAAAGAACAACAAAAATCAATTTTTTTGTTTATTCGTTAATTTTACTTGTTTGTTCAATTTACATTTGAGCACCTGATTACGCGCAATTTGGCGCACATTATTGGTGTTTGGTTTTATTTCTAATTTTTTTCGGAAATTTAATCACAACCCGATTGTATGTAGCAACCGATTAAACAGAACGGTCTGCATCAAAATCATCCATACCATTTTTGCTGTTTATTTGTATTATATTTTTTAGCGCCAATCACCCAAAAAAATTGGTGAGAAAAAGTTAGCGGAACGAACACAAAAGCATAAATTTGAAAAAACCTCTGCTCAAATCAGTTGTGAAAGCTGCAAAAACTATTATATTGCTAGCTCCAAATGGTTCGATCGATAGAGAGCGGCTTATAAGCGAGAAACAAAACAACAAAGCGAGTGCTGATCAAATTTACCAGATGATGCATGGGATAGTGGGTCTTTACCTTTTTTTTGCGTTTTCTCTCTCTCTCTCAGTTTAACTTATTAAATTCACCTCCGAAAACCCTCAAACTGAAATTGATATTTTTCTTTTTTGTTAAGTTGAAGATTTTGAAGGAAATAGACTTTTCAAACGCAGCTGGTTTTACTCTTCTTTTGTCTGTTTTTTTAAAGGTGTTTTTAAGCCATTGTTTTAAAGATAAAGAATATTTGTTGCAAAAATGAAAAAATTATCCTAGATTAAGAAATGCTGGCAGGGGCCCATCATAACTTATGTTTTATATGTGATTATACAAAAAATTTAAGTGACCTTACGCATACCATCAAAGTGACTTTGACAATCGTTCGCAAAAATGAAGTCATCTCTAAGCTTTTTTAGGTCAATTAAAATTAATCTAATTACAACTTCTATATAGCTCCTACAGCAAGCACGACAGTTTTTGTTTTCCTTAGCGTTGATCTCCGAAAAAACTGCCGCTACAAAAGTTAATTTCTAGAAAACTCAACTTTAAAAAAAGGTTAAAAGTGTTTTGGTGTAAGTTCGGAAAGTTAAATTGTTAAAGGGGCAAAACGTAAAAAAAATAAGAGCAATTGTACTCGATTAATAATTTAAGCATATCGTGCTGATTAGCACTTTGATAAATGTAGCTTTTTGCAGCCAATGTGAAAGCTGCACTTTGCGCTGACAACAAGACGTGCGAGACCTCTTGTGAAGAACTGGCGGCAAGATTGATTGAAGAAGGAAAATCCTACCTTGAACTTCCCGCTGACTTATCAGATCTACCTTACACTGTCGAGTAAATTCTGCGTTTTTATCTAATTGGATATTCTGGGAAAACGTTTTAGAAAATATATAAACAGTAAACTGCGTTTTTAGTAGTACGCTCTATATAGTAAAGTGTTTAAGGATAGGCTGATAAAAAACTGTGACCCCTTTCCTCTGAAATGATATTATGAAACCTTGAAAGGATAAAAATATTCAAGTCGAGAAAGGACAAAAACATCGATATCATGGCGCATATATCTATTCCGTTGTTGCTTGAGCTCACCGAAAATTCCTCAACACGCCAATTGGTTCCGCAAATGCGTTCATCAAGAATCCAGTTTCGCATTGGAATAATAACGAAATAAATAACTAAATTTTCAACAAATTTTATACTCACAAAAATAGTCTAGCTTATATATGTTGGAGACTGTACGAATCAAAATCATCGTTTTTTTCGCTAAAAATAGTAGATGTTGTTGGCAATGCAGCCATTGAATTCGAGTGCTGTTTATGGCGACAATGGTCTTGCTTTGGAATCCACAATGGCTACTTTTGTTGTCTGTAGGTAAGAGATTATTCGGCAATTACCCTTGCTTGGTTTCAACTCCTGTGGCCGAATGGGTAAGTGCCAGCAGTATTGACAGCTCCGATGATGGTCCGTGCAAAATGTTTTGGTGTAAACAAACAAATGGTTTTTAAGTGATAGAATGACATCGACAATACAGTCAATCTCTCATGAAGTTTATAATTTAGAAGTTTGTTGCTGTGTGTTTGCGTCCTAGTGAGAAAAAATTGTTTTCATTTCGCAACAAAAGTGTAATAATTGAGGAGTAATGGAAAAAATAACAATCTCTCATAGGTATAGATCACTTTGACGGTGAAAAGGAATCGTTGGAAAGCGAGAGCACGGTAAAAAGGGTTAATTGGTGAAAGCTTGTGGTCAGCAACTACAGTGAGAATTACTGTCTCTGTATAAAGCAAGCAAAAATAGCGACGGGATGCTGCTTAGGCTCCACACCCACGAATCATACTTTGCATTTTAGATCTTGTTCGAGAGGCTGTTGTGACACAAACTACTGCAACAATATTTTGGCTCCGTCAACAACCTCAAATGAAAGACGTCAATGTAACTTTGGGACAAATATTCAAGCACCTCCGTTACTGGATTTATACAAACTTGATACTGTAATATGCGAAGACCCAAACGAATTCTGTCTGAGTGGAAATGCAACTTTCAAAATACTTGACACTAAAGGTACTAAAGGCTTTTAAAATTTCTTCAACGCCACAATGTTTAGAGTGAACGTCTCAAGTGCGTTAGATTGTAAGGTGCAAATATTACGCAAAAGATTTTTTCAGGTGTTGTTTACAGTTTCCTCATTTACCACTCAGTTGATACAAAAGGAAGAGTGAGGAAAAAAATCAGTAAAAATTGTTTTTTCAGCCATCGGGAAAAGCACTATACTAAATCTCATTATCTCTACCAGACATACAGGTGGTGATGCGATAAAAATGCCTGGCCTACTCGTTAACCCTTTAAGAATCATTAGATTCTAATTCATAAAATTTGAGACAATTCCTAAATTGTTTGGTAACACCAAAATCGCAATGAATTTCAGAAAAATGGTTTTACGTCATAATGATATAACAGTAAACAATCATGTAACATATGTGTTACGTCATCTCTCAATGCATGCTACTTCAACATTGCAATCTCTTTAAACAGAAAAGTCAATTTCTATATAAACGAAAATACACAGTTAAATGTTTCTTGTTAAACGAGAGCAGAGGAAGGAGAATCAAATTTCTTTTTTTCCGAAATCGGTGTTTAAATACTGCCGACTTTTTCATTATGCTGCTCAGAATTTTACAAAAAAAAAAACATTACCAGTCACTGATCACATAAATCGAGACGTCCTTAGTAGTGTGCGATGTTTTCATTTACTGGTGGATGGCAAAGAAAAAATATGAGATACGCTTGTCTAAATTCCACTAAAAAGCGCTACGCATGACTGGCCGCTAAGCGTTGTACGCTTTAACACATTTACATAATAACTAAACGTTTTCACCAATACCATATCAATATTTTTGTGAGAAACTTAAGGCTTGCAGAAACTATCTTAAGTAGAGAAAATTATACCCCTCATTTTCCAACAAAGCCTGGGTAAAATACACATAAAACTTTGCATGCAGGAGCGTAATCAGAATTTTGATTTCAGAAAAAATGAAGAAGAAAAAAGCGTTTACTAGGATTTTAAAAACATGCAAAGTTTTTTCCAATTTTAAGGATCCTCTCCAATCAAAAGCGTTCAGGTTTTTACGTGTTGCAAAATGAGAACTATCGCTGGACCGGCTCACATCTCCGTCTTTCCTAGACGCCGTGCGCATGTGCCTTTGGTCACTTTATATCCACATCGCAAGCATTTATAAATCAAGATTTTGTATCAATTGGAAGTTCTGTTTAAAGCTTTATATATTGTTTAGGCAGTGCCAAGGTCGCACATTGTGGCAATTCCACAATTTGTGGAAGCTCCTGTGAGGATTTTGTGAAAAACTTGATTAAGCAAGAATTGTCCCACATCAACTTGTCAATTCTTTTTACAAAATATCCAATCTCAATTGAGTAAATTGCATTATATTTAACTTAAAATTTAAAAGCGCCAATGTTTTGAAATGACTGTATTAACCTGTTTTTACTAGCATAACCGCGAGAGAAAGCGGATATATTTATTTTTCCGTAAAGCTTGAGTTGTAATGTAACTTTTAGTTTGTCATATAAAGTTGGTGGACATCGGGCAGTAGCCCAGTCACGATTTATCTTTAAGAAGGGGGGAGGGACAAAAATTTGGGTTAATTAAAGTTTTGAGAAAGAATTATTTTTATTTGATTTATGATCAGATTTTTTTTATTCTACGGTCAAGAAAAAATTTTGCGGTTATTTATGAAACAATGTTATATTCAGACTTGCTTCGAAAAGTACCAATACCGCTGGCACAATGCATTCCTCAGCATGCGCAGAAGACACCGTCATATAGATATTTTATGAAAAGCACAACCACGCAAGTCCATACGAGTATTGAACTTACAATCTCACAATCACAAGCCAGCGGTTTATTATACCGATCTAAGATGCAAAACTTGTTAAAAAGTCGCGGATACTTTTTCAAACAAAATAAAAATTTTTTAGATTTCAAAACCTAGATGTACAAAATCAGTAAGCACGATACTTTTGAGGGATTGATGGATAAACATGCTTTATTATCTCTTCCCTTACCTTATCGCTTACATCACTCATAGCAAAATTGTGAATTTAAGAATAAACTTTGAATATAGTAGAGAACGCTAACTAAAAATCAAACATTTTTGGGCAAGGCCACTCACATGTTTTAAATTAATGGCTACCAAAATAATTTTAATTATTCTTTGAATTTGTAAGCCTATACATTTGAATAAAAACCGCATAAATCGCATTTTCTATAAGAAATAGTATGTAGGAGTTGATCGCTTTTGTGAAATTCAATTTCAATTTATCATCTCTACCAGTTTGTTTTTATCTTGGACGCATGTTTTGAGTTGTAATCTTCTTTATAGCAGGCATACTAAAGAAGCCTACTTTTTTAGTATGAATGCAGTGATTCATCACCATCCGCCAAAGATGTAGTGGACCTTTATACGATTAGACCGGGGGTGCACAACCTGCGGCCGAAAAAGGATTTTTTGCGGCCGTGAACTTGTAAAAATATATTTAAGCAGATATTTATGCTAATTTATTTAAATTGTAAAAATTGTAAAAACGTAAAAATTGTAAAAAAATATTTGTGCTAAAATATATTTAGCAGTTTTTTTGGCATATTTTTTCGAAATTAAAATCTAGCATATTTCTTTTGGATTTAGCATTTTTTAGTATATTTTTGTAGCATTTTTTTTCGGATCTAGCATTTTCTAGCATATTTTTTTCAGAATTAAGTTTTTTAATTTGGTAGCATTTTAAATTTACATATTTACACTTAAATTACATATTTACATTAAAATTTGCAAGTATCATGTTATTGCAACGGAAAAGAACACCAACAGAATAAAAACGAGTATCTAATTCAAAATGGGAGCAGGATTACTTTATGATTGAGACAGCAACGCATTCTATGATGTGTCTAATATGCAACCAAGTTGTGAAGACTGTGAAAGGGGATAACGCAAAGCAGCACTTTCGTCGTCACGAATCGCACTCTTACGCAAAACTGAAAGGAAATTCGAGAAAGATCTACATTGAAAATTTGAAAAAGAGTGTTCGAAAGCAAACAGCTTGCATAACAACTTTTGCTAAGTCACTAATAGCCGCTGTAAAAGCATCATACAGAGTGGCATAACATCTTGGCGTTGCGGGAAAACCATATTCTGATGGCGAACTCGTGAAGCGATGCTTGATAGACGTTGTCAAGTGCATTCACTCTGGGAAGGAGGCTGATTATATTCTTCAATTGCTCTCTCGCGTGTTACAATGCAACGTAGGCAAGATGAAATCGCTCAGCAGTTAAAGCTCTCTCTGCAAGCAAAGACAAACAAGAAAGAAAGTTTATTTTCACTTGCTGTTGATGAATCAACAGATATCAACGACTCCGCACAATTGTTAATCTTCGTTCGTTGTCTTTCTTCAAGCTTTGAATTGTGTGAACATTTCCTTTCCATGGAAACACTGGCTAGTCGCACCCGTGGAGAAGACATATTTATTGCACTTAAGAATGCCTGCGTTCGCTCTGGATTAGATCTGAAATACCTTCGGGGCATTTTCACGGACGGTGCGCCTGCCATGACAGGTAACCAATAGGGATTTGTTACAAGATTTTCGGATTACGTGTCCAACGAATATAACAATACAGAACTCATCAACCTTCACTGCATTATCCACCAGGAAGCACTATGTGCCAAATTCGTTGCTTTAAATACCATTCTGAAGGATGTGAATTGCATTATCTTGTTTATGGGCAAAAATGCTTTACATCATCGACAGTTTCGAGAAATTTTATGCTCAAGTGAAACATCTGTTGAGGGCATACTTTATCACTCCGCAGTTTGTTGGTTGTCTATAGGAGAAACTTCCCGCCGTGTACTGCAATTGCGAAAGGAAATAGTAGAATACTGTTCAACCAAAAACAAGGAGTGTCCCTTGCTCGACAAAGACTTTCTCGTGTCGCTTGGTTTTCTGATGGATTTTCTTACTCAGACTAACTTCCTGAATCAAAGTCTGCAGGGAAAGGCAACAACAGTTTGTCTCGTGTACAAAGAAGTACAAGATTTCCGTGACAAATGTCGTCTCCTCAAAAGTCGTCTGCATTAGCGTAACATTTTCCACTTTCCGCAGATGAAGGCTCTGATTGACAGCAAAGAAATTCAAGTGAATGATATTCTCATCATTTTTTTCTTAAGCGTTTTTATGAGGTTTTGCAGGAATTTTTTAATCGTTTCCAAGACTTTGAGAGGGTTTCCAATACAACAAGGCTAGTTGCTTATCCACGTCTGGTTGAAACCGAAACTGCATCACTGAATCTTCAAATGGAACTTGTCGAGTTGAAGAACGACGAACAGTTTGTCAAAAAATTTAAAGACGAAGAAGATCTGCTAGATACTTGGAGAAGAGCTGTTAAATATCCGAATCTACAAGAATCGGCAAAAAAAACTCTCGTTCTTTTTGGAAGCACTTGTGTGTGCGAAGCAGAATTTTCAAGAATGAAATATTTGAAGAACAAGTACCGAACCCGATTGTCCGACAGCAATCTGGAATGTGGACTACGACTCATGATATCCAGCGAACCACTTAACTTCTCAAGTTTATCTGAGGAGGTGCAAGATCAAGGAGGTCATTAAGTACAATTTTGTGATTTATGATTGAATAAATTCTCCAAACTAAAAAATTTGACTTTTTCTAATGTTTAGCATGAGTAGTGAAGACAGCATTTACGGCAATTAAATTGCAAGGCTTAAAACGTAAATTCGTAAAAATGACTTTAACTAGTAGCGGCCGTTAGTGCATTCATAGGATGTTTTGCGGCCGGCAGTAGTGAAAAGGTTGTGCACCCCTGGATTAGACCTGCCAACCAGCTAGACCAGAAAATAAAAACCAGAGCAAAAAATTATGCTCATATCGAGTGTTAAAAAATTAAATAGCTGGTGGAGTACCCGAAGTCTTGTGAAAGAAATGTCTAAGTCAGCATGAGCTGAATTAAGCTCTCCTTTTTAAGAGCTTTAGCTAGGCGCAAATTATATTCAAATTCCAGCGTTTTAAATCACAATTAATTTCTAGATCTTGTTCGATACGTTGCTGTGATAAAGACTACTGCAATGAAATTGGAAGTCCTCCCACTATAGCCCATTCTATGAAACCAAGTACAATCTCGACCACAGGCGTTGTAGCACAAGGGGCAACAAGTCGAAATCTTTATTTGGTGCTGCCCTTTATTTTGTTTTTATTTGTACTGCTATTTTGTCTCATAGGAAAGCGAGCGTGTAATGATAGGCGCACTCTGAACGCGCAGATTTGAGCCTACCAAGCAGTGGTAAAAACAAAGAAAAAAATTGATTAAATCTTAATTAGGAAAACTTTTAAAACAATCTTAAAATGATTCCCGCTTTTACTACTCACGTCTTATTCTCGAACAACTTCCACATTTCAGATCTTTTAAAGCATTGTTAAAATGTAGTTTTTCCATTCACCATCTCTCCTCTACAGTTTGATAGCCATTAAATATTCTTTAGAAAAATAGAAAAACCTGGTTGTTGGACAAAAATAAAAACTGTAAAAATTTGCAAGCTTGTTGCCGATAATGTAATATAAATTTTGCTGAATGAGGATTTTTGTTGACTTTTAGATCTTTCAATAAAGAAGTTTATTTTTCAAATAACCGCTAAATCTAGTCTACAAAGCGCAATTCTGTCTGAGTAAGTAAGTGTGTGTTTTCACTCCTCCAATATTACTCACGGTACAAACACGAAACCGGACACGATTGAACACCACTTCCAGTTGAGTGTCATGTTTGTGACGTCACGTCGATATCACAGATCCGAATGATTTTTACTTTGCATTTCTTAAACGAAAGTAGTTTTTTGCTTAAACGAAAACCAGCACCCGACTTCCGCTTATGAATTTTTACTTTTCTAGTAAGTAAGTTGACGTTATAATTACAGATTGACAGCAAAATTTGTTGTTTATAGTAAAAAGAAAAAACTATTTATTCAACTGATGATTTTAGTGAAAAAGCAAAAAGTTTTAATAAAATGTTTACTAGCATTTTGGCTTTATTCTTTTTACTAAGAATTGCGCGTAAATCCCTTTGTTTTGCTCCTTATTTTGTTTATTTTCTCAAAAAATATTGACTTAGTAACTCGATTGAAAACTTTTTCTTGAGACATCAACAACATACTTCTGATCAATCTAACTTACCTACG
Source organism: Trididemnum clinides (assembly GCA_963675345.1). Classification (NCBI taxonomy): domain Eukaryota; kingdom Metazoa; phylum Chordata; class Ascidiacea; order Aplousobranchia; family Didemnidae; genus Trididemnum; species Trididemnum clinides. The sequence continues at coordinate 7,457,424 of OY776305.1, read as the reverse complement.
ATGTAAGCTTTATTGACGATGCAACAAGCAATGAAGCATTTAAAAGTCTTTTTATACATTTTTTTGAACGTTTAAATGCTTTATTAAATGCTATGCATTATGCTTTATTTGTTTTATAACAATGCAATGGTAAGTACGAAAATTAATTGTCGGTGGACTCCATGCTGGAATACCTTTGCAGTACACTCATGTCCGAAGCATAAGTTCTCTTAACTTTGTTTTCTTAATTTCGATTTTGTGTTGCTATGCTTAAAGAAAATAACTGATAAAATTTGTAAAATGATGCAGAGTTTGTGAGCAAAATCAGTTTTAATTTAATGTATCATGATTAGGATTATGGGCATAGGGCAAGGCCTCCATATGTAGCTACCAATTTTTAGTGCAAAATATTAAACCTAGCGGGCTTCCTTGTTTTCCATTGCTCTACTTGCCGAACAGTAGTGTGAACACCGTTTTTTAAATGTTTGGTATGACTGGAACAGGAAATGAAACTCGCGACTATCAATCACGAAGAGGAAATCAACCACTACAACACCGTACATGTTTAATTCAATTAGTTTGTTACTTGTAGCTACAATGTCGTCCCTTGTTTTTCTTTCAAATAAATAGTTGTATTTTGAATGCAACCGCAATAATTGTAACTATTTGCCAATCGATTGAACCAAGCGAGATAGCGAAAATTGAGCTGTATATCTTGATCACATTTCATTGATACCATGTGCTATCAAGAGATCATTCTGTACACGGTCCTGTGCTCAGCCACACTATAGTACCTTTAACAAGGTTAGCAACGTGGTCGACAGTACTACAGTAGAATTTAGTTTTACAGCGATGGTAATTGCATGGTTATGCGTTTAAATCTTACCCTGACTGATATGTGTTCTTCAGCATTTTGAAACAATTTCTTTTCTAAACAAACAGTAATCTTGCTGAAAGTAATAGCAAGTAGACCCAGAACATAAGAATGGAAGGCACATTTTGGTATGGAAGATGCCAAAGATGGAAAGGAATGGAAGATTTTGATAATGGAACGGAAGACGGTCTTTCGTTCTCCATCTCAATTCCATCATACAACTTTTTACCACGGCACACAAACTTTGTGAAACAAAACTGCACAAAAATTTCCACATAATTTCATTGGTTGAACTGAAACAATACATTTACTTTTGTTTTGAACTAAAGTGATCGCCAATACTACTGTCCGTTCTTAAAAACAACTTGTAATATTGTTTTCGCACGTCGGTAACTTCATTAAATTCGCATGCATCGCTACTCATGTTTTGGCCAGTGTCTACTGTAGACACTAGAGAGTCTGAGAAACACCAGGATTACATCTTCGAATAATAGCAAAAACTTTTAGACTTTGTGCTTTGTCTTTGGTATATAAAGGAGTAAAAACGGTCTCTGGTAGACGAATTTTGCTTGGCAATTTGAAATTTTCAGTTTGAGTCGATTTTCATCTTTGTTGACGCATTGTTTACTACTTGCCATAACCGCAGTTTGCATATTTTCAACGCCTTTTACTAGTTAAACCAAAATTGTTTTTAGATTTGCCTCAGGAAACTACCCAACTCTTTAATGTAAACGAGATGGCAAGCAGCATTAAACAACATAGACAGCTCAATATAAGCTGCTAATTCGCAAACTGAAAAAAATAGAATTACATTTTAGGCTGTTATGATCAGTGCATCTAGAATAGACATCATAAATGTGTGAAAGGAAAATGGAAAAGAATTTTGGGATGGAATAAAAGATTTCTGCTATGGAATGAAATAAAATGAAAGAAAATGCCAGGATGGAACATGAAAAAACGTCTTCCATTCCATTCCATCCTATGCCAGACCTATATCTGATTCAGAGGGAATTTAAAAACTTGGAAACTTTGAGGTGTGCCTGGACAATTACTTTATGCTTCGTGCAAGCACTGTCGATATTTTTTTGAGCCTGGAGTCTAAAAATGCTATACATGCAATAGCATCTGTTTTATTCTGTTTAAGTTTTTTAAAGTAGAAAGTTTTGCAACATATCAACACGTGCGATGGTTCTGAACCAAAATACGCTTCCCTGAAAATCTTTAGCTATAATAATTAGTTTTGTATCTTTGTTCCACACCCATCGGCTAATTTTTACCGCAAAAAAAAACACACCAAAAGCTTACTGCCAAGCTTGCCGAAAAATTTTTTTCAAAATTCATTGATATACGCTGGGCCACCATCAACCAGTAATTAAAAATAACAACGGGAAAGATTGTTTAATACTTGGTAGTGGTCGTTGTTTATTCCTCAAAATATTGGCCTTTATGGTTGAATGTTGATTTATAGATTAAAAGTTTCAAACCAGCTTGCCCAAAATCTAATGGAGGCCTGCCAAAATGGCTCGCAGGTTAAATCTTAATCCTAAATCTCAGCTCAAAATGAAATAAAAGTTTACATTAAAGAATGCTACGCGTTGCTGAAAATTAAATAAGAATGCAAGTCAAAATTACAATAAATCTGAGAAATGCGTATAAAGATTTTATTAAACGTAGTCTTTCAGAAGATAAACAAATTTCAGAATCAAGAGCACTACGAAAACTTTATTATACTGCAGATGAGAGGTTTACATTTGTACAAACTCTTGACGTAGTAATTCACGTATAAAATCGAACGACACACGGCATGAGTTTGTCCAATAAAATTACTCTTGACACAAAAAAAAGATGATCAAGTCAAAAATAGTAACTAAAAAGCTCTCAACACAAGTTGGTATCCAGAAAAAAATTGTCAAATCTTGCAATGTCCTTGCACTTTCAAAACAATGCGCGAGTCGCGAGCTCAACTTGGGGACCTCTGTCACAGATCTTTTGTTTATGCCCGCTTACGAGTTGATGGCGTAATATCAGATTGTATTTTTACCTCAAGCTCTGTGACCAGTTAATCGTGAAACAATACAGCAAGGCTGCAGCAGGTATCGAACTAGCCACGTCTTCGTTACAAGATCAGGTCATGAGTTTTCGTTACAGATAGCATCCTCAATTTAAAACAGCCAGTCAAGTAGTACATCAAATAATTTTGTTTCACTTTCTTACTGAGAATCAATTGAAATTAAACCGTTTGTAAGCGCAAGAATTTCCTTGTTTTGTGAACTGGATAACACAACGCTGAAATTCGATGTTATTTGTCAATAGTACAATAAGCACGTTGCACTTTATTTAATCTGCAAACATAAATAAGTCGCTGAAGGTTAGAAAAAACAACTGCTTGTAGATAGCATTGGAAAGATCCTGCAAGCATTTTTAGGGTCAAATAATCCATTTTTGCGATAAAAAATACACGCTTGAAATCTTGCAAAAAACACGATAAATTGTTCTTAATAAAACCTAACCAAACCCTGTTGTTTCAAAGCTTGTTTTCATTCACAAAATTTTTAAAACTAACAACGTTGCATAGTATAATGATTAGCACGTAGTGACGTAAAGAAGATGATGCATCGGCGAACAATTTGATTTGATTCTGCAACATCTTGCAGTAAAATTGGTTCAGTTGATTGTGCGACATCTTAACGAAAGATTGCTTTTGATCAATTAGCTTTTGCACCTTTAAAAAAGACTGCAATCTAACTTCATAGTGTTTAATTCTGTTGATCCACATCTAGCATTAAAATAAATCTCAGATTTCCCGCTTAGCATTTGTCGATATGCGGGAATGCAGAAAAATGTAGTTTTCAAAACGCAACGCTTTCATCCGTGCGTGCATTAAACAAGAGAGGAAGAGTTAGGTAGAGTGAATTCTTCAAAATTACTGGGCGGATGAAGCTTAGTACGACTTTAATGCAACGTCAAGGTAATCGTCGAAAGAGATTTGATAACGTCATTACGAAAAAAAAATTTTTTAATTCTGACTCTGCCTGAACAAATTTTTTTGAGAATTGCAAGATTACTTCTTAATCAACTTTGGTTGAGTTTTATTTCTATCCTTCATCACGGAAAAATGTTTGATCTGGTGTAGATTTGATAGAACAACCAGCCGGCGTTGCCCGCGGGGCTCCCATCCGTAATGCTAAGATAAAGAATATTGGTTCAGCCAACCAAGCCGGCTTCATGTAGTGGATAGTTGTGAAAATAGTACCGGTAATAAAAAGGTTATGTCTTATACATAGTCAAACTTCGTTCCGAATCAAAACCATTATGTGAGGGCTGCGCAAAGCATATTTCTGGGGAGTTCCTGACAACGTCTTATTTGCTCTCTTTTCACCATGAACGTCCCCAAACGTAATAAACTTTATTTGTTAAATTTAGCAAGTGCTTGAAGCATATCAAAGTTATAGAAGGGCACCACGGTGATTAATGTGTATTTTCAGGTTTGAGCTATTAAATATTAGGACCACTATTAACAACTTTTTCATAAATGTCGGCTTATTTGTATGAGTTAGCGCCTCTGGCTGGGTGCATGTTGCTTGGTCCTGACACAAACGCAGCCATACAAAGAACAGACTGACCTGACATCAAACACGCGCGGTTAAGTTGTTGCAGTAGCAGCGCCCCCAGTAGCAATGCGGAGTTTTACAGTAATGCCGACTTCACCGAATTCATATTTGTGATAACAATAATAAAAAGTGAAAGCGTTGTTGACATAGCCAATTCTCCTTACAAAAGCTAAATCCCCTTTTTTAAAGGAAATTGATCGAGCCCACAAAAACGTTAGGAAGGTCGTGCATAGCCCCCACATTTCTTTCGAGATTCTAGAGTTTCTGATTACGCCTTGCGGGCCCTGTGTGGTACTTAGGCCCGGAAGTTGCTTACAATTGTAACAGCCATCGATTTCACAAAGTTATATTTCTTCATTTTGTAAAGTGCATGTAAACAAAATTTAATAGTTGTGGAGTAGGGAGAACGCCAGAGTGATCGATATGTATTATCAGCAAAAGCCTATTAATTATTATGACCTCTTGTCACCACTATTTTGCAACACTATGCCCATTTCTACAACCTACAGCCTCTGGCTGCTCACATGTTGCTTGGTCTTGGCATAAACGCAGCCAGATAAAGAGCAAAGTGACCGGAAGTTAAGCACCTACAGTCACATTATTGCTGCAGCAGGACCCCGTTAGCAATGTCGAAGTAAGAAAATTAAATCAGCCTACTGGGCCGGCTTTACCCAATTGCAAAAAAATCGCTTCAAAATTTAGAATGATATGTAGCTTGAGACTGATATTTTGTTGCAAAAGATTAAACATCACCATTTTTTACCAATTTAATTTTTTCAGGGGATCACGAAATCTTTTGCTTGAAGCTGGCTACTTTTTGAAATTTTTTTGAGACTTCATCTTTTAATGAATCTTTTCGAAAATTTTGATAGATAATACCAAAGAACCATGCTATCGAGCAAGAATGGTCATAATGTACCAATGACTTTGCTTTTCTAGAAATTGCTACTTTGTGAAGCCCAGTCACCAAAATTTTGATTGTTTTTAGCCGGTAGACTACATTTACAAAGTCTTTAGAGACATGATATTTTGATGAATCTTTTTGCAATTTGCATGGATAATAATCTCAAAGAGTCATGCTTTCAAGGAAAAATAGTCAAAATGTACCAAAGGACTAACTTTGCACAACAATTGCGAGTTTCTGACGTCTAGTAGTAAAATTGCCCAACTAGAAATGGAACGTGATGAATTGGCAACCAATGTGTGATTAGCCACTATAAATTAATTTTCAGACCCAATTAATTAAAATCACATGTTGCTGGAAAGCAAATTTTCTAAGCTTTCAAATGACGCTAATTGTTAGTACGTTTTGTATACATGATTATGTATGGAACTTACTTGTTTTTACTTACTTTTTGGGAGTGTTAAAACGTTGCAACACCGGTCTTAAAGTTTACTATTTTAGTTAAAAACAAATACTAAAGGTACATGTCATATATCATTGGAATAGCTTTGAAATTAACTTTAATTTGTTAAAACAAATTTGAAAATCAGTTAAGAAATGAGGTCACAAATCATTTTTTAGGTAAACTGATTTCGTAAAAATGTTGCAATTTTTGTGAAATATAATATAATGATCTCTGGTAGCGAAATACTGTGTTAATCGTACCAGAGAGCGATGATTATGCTACCATAGAGTGAGTGTAAAGTGTGCAAGAGAAAAAGAGAGAAGTATACTTATAAGGCTTAAAATGCTTAAGTAGAGAAATGCTCGTTACATTGTCAAATAAGGTTAAATTGTTGTAGAGTTATTTGTATCAAAGCACTTTATTAATATCTCTCGAAAAAAATGTGTAATTACGTTTGTAGAATCAGTAGTTTTGATAAAATACAAAGATCAAACTTTGTAATTAAGCATTGATTGTGACGTCATTTTAGTCTCCAAAAAAATGATAAGTCGGTAGCTGGTTTTCTTTTGAAAAAAACGTTTGTCCTCTGTCAAGAAATGCAAATTCAAAGCAATTATCTTTAATAATGATCGTGATATCATGGTGACGTCACGATCCCCCTTATAACACTCATCCCGAGGGGATGATCAATTGTTCCATGTTTGATGTTTGCATGCCCAGTAGTTTCAAAGGAGTTAAAGCGCACGTACGTACGTACACACGTACAAACAGAATTGTGCGTCGTAGATTAGATTAGTTTAGCGCTTGAGGTGCTAGTACAGTTATACAGTGCAACTGTACGACAAGCAGCGCAACCATGCAGGGAGAAATTGCTGTAGAACGCTTTTTCCAAGCACGCGTCAACTCATTTATTGTGAAGTTTCAAAGCAAGATAATAGCTGCCATAGACAGCAGCCCAATCCGCTTGACTAGGTATCGTGTTGATCGCCTGGATTTGAGAAGATGGGGTGCATTTTTGCTTTTTTTTCTAATAAAAAAGAAAAGCGTCAAACTTCTGCATTTAGAATAGGTCTAGCGGTTCTCAACGAGTTAGCTACGACTTCCGTTTTAACTGTACCGCAGAATTCGTAAAATTCAAGAAAAAATTAATACAATAAATTGTGGGTCAGTGAGCAAGCAAAAATTTAATCTCTCGAAAAAAAATTCTCATCCAAAATTAAGGGACTGGAAACCAACAAAGTGTCTTTGAGAACTAGCCCACGAAATATTTTACGGAACAAAGATAGGCCATTTGAAAGCTCCTGACTAAAAAGGAAAACTTTTTCAAAAAATCTTTTGTTTTTGGTCAAAGTAGAACCAAATTAAACTAGCGAGTGAACTATTCCAATTTATCAAATAGTAATTACTAATTTGTAGCAAAAATGTTCTGGCAATATACAGTAAACGAGCTGCAGTTCTATCGCTTTGGTAGCACTCTAAATTAAAGTCAAGCAAATGCAATCTTGAAGTCGGTGGCTTGCCAGTTTCTGTTTTTGCTACGTGAATTAACAGTATATGAAAAACATGTTTTGAAGGCATAACATTTTGAGGTTAACAGGTATGCCAGCTTTTAGTTTTGAGGTTAACAGAAACTGCTGAAAACCATTAATTACATTTTAGATTTATTTTAAAGTCGTAGTTCTGCTTGCTGACGAAGCACGTTACAATATTCCTATCAACGCAAATACAGTCATGTTGTGAATGCATTTTTGTTTAATATTGACCTGTCTGTTTGCTAGATAAATGCTACATGAATTCGTTTAATTAATAACGTACGTCGGCTATACTTTGAAAAGTTTTCAAGATTTTTTGAACATGTCAGTTCAAATTCCAAAATATTAATTAGCTTTGGACAAAATGTCTTATAACAGCACATTATAAGTTTTTGGCTCTCATGTTCGGGAGTTTTGATGTGATTGAGCAATTTTGAAGTTGTTTCTTTTCCAAGACATGTTTGACCTAATAAAATTTTTGAGCAGAGAACAGTTTTTTTCTAAATTGTTGTGTTCCGCCAACCGCCCTATCTGATAACTTTTGTTAAAGCTTTATTTGGAAAATTCTGCTTTGATCAATGGTAATTTTCCAAAGTAAAAAGCAGTTTTGATCAAGGATACTTAAACAACCCTGTTGAAAACTGAGCCATTTTTTTGTTGAAGATAACGCTTTTTTCTAGGTTGCTTGATATTTTTTTGTCAACAATGCCTGACTTAATTCTTTAAGGATCATAAGATTCTAAGCCTTAATTGTTTGGTAACAACAAAATTACAATGAATTTCAGAAAAATGGTTATTATGTCATAATGATATAACAATAAACAATCATGTAACATATGTGTTACATAATCCCTCAAAAGGTTAAAATTGGAGTTGCATGCTGCTGGGATAAGAATTGGTGTTTGTTCAATTGCGTATGAATTTATCACAAAATATTTACTGTATGATTATACAGTAAATCTGTATACAATCGAAAATTTGAATACAACCGAGTTAACTTTAACTACATGTATACCGTATTTGCTCGTTTTGTAGCCCGGGCCCTTATTTTTTTCAACCAAACTCACTACCGGGCCCTTATTCAAACGGGCCCTTATTCAAGCACGGGCGCTTGTTATTTTCAAAGTAAAATTATGCACAAAAATTATCGTTGAAGACAAATATTTCACGACATTAATCTCTTTTCCATGTCAATTTATTCACGTCAAACGCAAATTATTTACGTCTAAAGAGTAATTCCCTCATATTAGTTTAAATTATTAACAAGAAGTAACAAATCAAAATTTGAGCTGCTTCTTATTTCCTATTGTTCTCTACCACTGAAAAATCAGCTTTTACATCGGGCGGGTATTTAAGCACGGGCCCTTATTTATTTTTAAGTTCTGTTCACACGGGCGGCTATTCAAACGGGCCCTTAATCAAGACCGGGCGGTAAAACGAGCATATACGGTATGCAAAACAGTTTTCAAAAAAGTCCGCATTTTCACACTTTCAATTTGAATCACGTCACGGTCGAGCGCAAAAATATATGTGGTAGGCCAGGGGTTGGCAATTGTTTTGGCTTGCGGGCCGCATCGCGGTCGAGGAAGCTAGCTGAGGGTCGCACTTTTTACGAACGCATTGATATATTATTCTAATTGATTTGCATTTTAAATTTGGTACAGCATTAAAAACCAACATATATTAGGCAAATAAATCAAAGTAGTTTTATTCAATTGAAAATGCAAGCACATTTAGTTTTCAAAGTTTTTCAATGAGAAAAATGCACCCAATCACGTTCTTCTACATTAATTGATTTTTCTTAATTATTTGCTTGAGGCTTTCGCGGGCCGCACAAAAGTTCGTCGCAGGCCGCAGTTTGCTCACCCCTGTGATAGGCTGATGATATGAAAAGTGCAATCTTAATAAAATTTCACGCAATTATTTTCATTTTATTTTAGATTTTTTTTCCGATTTAATTTACAATGCTATTAAAGCGCCTGGTAAATACAAGTACATCATCATTGTAAGACTTCTTAGAATAAAGCTATAATCGGGTACGTGAGTTGCACCGCAAAGTTATTAACTGTATTGCTACGTCAACTCCACAACAGCAGCGTTTACATTGCAGATAGCTTATAAATTGACAACAATAAGTTCTCTACTGAAACCTAAAGTTAAAAAAAATGCTATTTGAAAGCGCTTGTTGGCGCTGTAGTTAAATATTTAATTTATTGCGACTAACCGCAAGGCACCCATCAATAACGTCGGGATTAGGGATATCGGTTCAGCCGGCCAAGCTGGCTTAACCCAATGGATCAATGTGAAAAAGAGCTATATAAACTTGATATTTTTGCACATAGCAAAAATCTTCCATCACAAAACTATTGCTTTTTGAAACGCAATCGATCAAAACACCATGGAAGGTTGCGCGTAGCTACTATTAATACATGTCCCCCCAGTTACATGCCAGAGTCGCCCGCAGCGCCCCCTCATCAACATCGGAATTGAGATTGTCAGTTCAGCCGGTCAAGCCGGCTTCACTCATCGGGCACTTGTGTGAAAAGAAACGAAAAGTCTATGTATATTCTACACCTAAGACTTTCACAACTTGGTGCGCTCTTTTTCAAATAAAATTTCTGATTTAAAGATCCTGGCAGAGGCTTAGCCCATGGGCTCTGTTCGTTGTTTTCGCGAAGCCTAATGGGCCTTACGTTTCCCTTGGTTTGAAAGTGGGGAACACATTTCTGGTATTAAATTGTTTGAAGCTAAATAGCAATATATTTTTCATATGGTGCGATTCCACAGAGTGACGTTGTTTTCTTTTAACTTCTATTTAAACTTTCTCAAGTCCCTGCTGGCTGCACATTATGCTGCATGTTCTTTTCTCTCCGATCGGCGTGCTCAGGGGAGTAAAAAAAGCCCTTGCTTTTCCCAAAATTTTTAGGTGTGATCCCCGTAACTCTAAAGCGTATCCTCAAACAAAATAGAAAAAATGCTTCTCTTAAGTATGGTGCGATTTTACCCCGCGAGGGTATGCCATTACCTGTTCCAAATTGAAACGTATCAATTAAGGCAGCTGTGCTGGCTTTACTGTACAAACATTTGTAAGAGCAATAACAAAAAGTTGTGGAAAATACAGGCCACAGGTTCTGTACACGTAATGGTGATCATCTAAGCTTATTAATCAAGACTGGTAATACTGACAAAGAAAGAATAATGTCACAAATTTTTATTTGCACTTTTTAAAAAGTATAAGAGAAGGTGAAACACAGGCAACGATAATGGCGGCACCAAAATGGGTGGTTGTTTTGACATACAAAAAAATGAGCTATTTAGATGGGCCTTACAGACGATTTGGGGGGCCCCCTTTCGTATTTTTATTTGTGATAATAAGTTATTTGGCTGCGATGTTTGCTTTGATTCTGTCATAGCGAGAAAAGGTGCCATGCCTTTTCCCAAAGTCATATAATCTATTCCAATGAGCGCCTACAAAGCTCTTTTCAAGCAAAAACGTCCCGTTTTGAGCCAGTTTTATATATTGATGCTATTGTTGTTTCACTTTGATCTTTAGTTAAATTTGGGATTTCATTGCATTTAACTTTGCCTCGAATTCAGACTTCCCAACATTTTAATGAAGATTAGTGCTTCGTACCGATACAAAGCGCCTATCAATTATGGGGAAAATATTTGGCTTTCAGTAATGGGCTTTACTATCGGTAATGGTAGTAATCAGTAATGGGTTTTACTACTTACGTTTACTCTCAAAACGATAATGGATAATTTAGTTACCTACTGCTGTTCTCGCAACATGATACCAAGCATTGCGATGTCATTTAACATGATGACGTAACAGCGGATTCTAGACAGAAGAAAAAAGCATGCTTAAAAAATACTTAGATAAATAATCGCTTGCTACACCGTGATACAGCGCGAGATGTTATAGAATTACTTTTAGCAAACATTAACGTTTCTTGAAACGCAGTCGATTAAAAAACATTATGGGCAGTTGCACATAGCCACTACATGTCTCCTCTAGTTGATCGAGTCCCTGCCAACGTCCAATTTGTCCTGTTGTCACCATAGACGTTCTTTAGCTAAACGAATTTTTACCCTTTAAATTGAGTTAGTGCTTGAAAGCATATCAAAGTTGTAGGAGGGAGCCAAGATGATTGATATATATTTCCAGGATTAAGCTATTAAATATTGTACTACAACTTACCACTTTTTTGTAACTATATGCCTATTTGCATGAGGAAATGTCTCTAGCTGCTCGCATGTTACTTGGTCTTGGCATAAACGCAGCTATGCAAAGACCTAGTAATCACAAGTGAATTACTCACGGTAAAGTGATTGCAGTAGCAGAGCTCCCCTTAGTAATGTCAAGATTAAGAACATCAAATTAGCTACTGCACAGGCTTTACCCAATTTCAAAGAAAATTGCTTCAACTTTTAGATCAGTGATTATCCACCGGTGGGCTACGTCAAAAAATTCGGGTGGGGCACAGCTTCAATGGTCACAATTTATAATAGCGGTCACCAAAGTGAAAAAAAACAAAGACTTAAGGTCTTCGCTTTTAATTTGGCTTGAAAGGGCAAAAATTTTGACTTCAAAACAGCCAATCACTAAAAAAAAGACTTTAATTCAGATTGCAAATGTGACAAATAGACCTCAAAATATTCTCCAAATCAAAAGTGAGCGACCAAAGGAAAAAAGTTGAGAGCCCCTAATTTAGAATGATATGTAGCTTGCAAAAGATTAAACATGATCATCTTTAGATCATCTTTTTTCAGGGGGGATTACAAAATCTTTTGCTTGAAGCTGGCTACTTTTTGAAATTTTTTGAGACTTCATCTTTTAATGAATCTTTTCGAAAATTTTGATAGATAATACCAAAGAACCATGCTATCGAGCAAGAATGGTCATAATGTACCAATGACTTTGCTTTTCTAGAAATTGCTACTTTGTGAAGCCCAGTTACCAAAATTTGGAGTGTTTTTAACCGGTAGACTACATTTACAAACTGTTTAGAGACATGATATTTTGATGAGTCTTTTTGCAATTTGTATGGATAATAATCTCAAAGAGTCATGCTTTCAAGGAAAAATAGTCAAAATGTACCAAAGGATTAACTTTGCACAACAATTGCGAGTTTCTGACGTCTAGTAGTAAAATTGCCCAACTAGAAATGGAACGTGATGAATTGGCAACCAATGTGTGATCAGCCACTATAAATTAATTCTCAGACCCAATTAATTAAAATCACATGTTGCTGGAAAGCAAATTTTCTAAGCTTTCAAATTACGCTAATTGTTAGTACGTTTTGTATACATGATTATGTATGGAACTTACTTGTTTTTACTTACTTTTTGGGAGTGTTAAAAAGTTGCAACACCGGTCTTAAAGTTTATTATTTTAGTTAAAAACAAATACTAAAGGTACATGTCATATATCATTGGAATAGCTTTGAAATTAACTTTAGTTTGTTAAAACAAATTTGAAAATCAGTTAAGAAATGAGGTCACAAATCATTTTTTGGGTAAACTGATTTCGTAAAAATGTTGCAATTTTTGTAAAATATCATAATATAATGATCTCTGGTAGCGAAATACTGTGTTAATCGTACCAGAGAGCGATGATTATGCTACCATAGAGTGAGTGTAAAGCGTGCAAGAGAAAAAAAGAGAAGTATACTTATAAGGCTTAAAATGCTTAAGTAGAGAAATGCTCGTTACATTGTCAAATAAGGTTAAATTGTTGTAGAGTTATTTGTATCAAAGCACTTTATTAATATCTCTCGAAAAAAATGTGTAATTACGTTTGTAGGATTAGTAGTTTTGATAAAATACAAAGATCAAACGATGTAATTAAGCGTTGATTGTGACGTCATTTTAGTCTCCAAAAAAATGATAAGTCGGTAGCTGGTTTTCTTTTGAAAAAACGTTTGTCCTCTGTCAAGAAATGCAAATTCAAAGCAATTATCTTTGATAATGATCGTGATATTATCGTGACGTCACGATCCCCCTTATAACACTCATCCCGAGGAGATGATCAATTGTGCCAAGTTTGATGTTTGTACGTCCACTAGTTTCGGAGAAGTTAAAAGGTATGTAGATTCGTACGTACACATTTACAGATAAAATTGCTCTTTATGTACTACTTGAAGAATAGCCTATTTCGAGTTAATAAATTCAGTTACCGTTATGCAAGGAAACATCAGAAAAAATGAATTTAGAACTAGTTTCCAGTTCGATTATTTTGTTTTTTGGCAACGATGCAGCATTTGTTCAATGCGTTGTAGCAAGCTAGTACTTCCGTTTGCAATAATGCGCAAGTTGCTTCCGCAGCAAATTTTATGTTTTAAAGATAACAAAAAAAGTTAGTCAGAACGTTTTTGTTTAACTTAGCTTACCAGCCATTCTTACTCGGCAAATGTTCGTTCAAATGTTTTATCAAGGCATACCAAGCCTAACAAAATGGAAATTTGTAGACCAATTTTGCGCTCAGCAAAAAAATAAGGTTAAAATAATGTTTAAAACCGAATCTACCCATGGTTAAAACACGTTTCAGCGCGAAAAACTCTGAGATGTTTCATTCATTACCAACAAAAATAAATGGTCACTGTTGCTTCTAGTATCGGCTTTTATTCTGGCTTAGCAATTGTTTTGTTATAACGGTTGCAGTTTTTGCCTTGTTTTTACGAATAATCAGAAGTGCTCTGAAGTCGTCAACATTGTCCGTATAGTGCATTGGTACTATAGGCTATATAGCTACCAATTTTGAAATTTATGCCAAGATCTTGGCTATCTTTAAGATCATTTGGGTTTTCAGAGAAATTGTTTTCATAAAATGTGTTTGAAAAAATCAAGAGATTTTTTAACGCAAGCTTGGAATGATCAGACGAATCGTGGTATTTATTTTTTGATGATACTTTTTGGTAAATTTTGGAACGTTTTTAAAGTCAATTTGAAATAACAGAATCATTTGCAATGATTAGAGTGAGGACCTTTTTTAGACTAAAGTATATTTTGATGGTTTTCAGGTTAAGACCTTTTTCTTTGTATTTTGGAGATTAAATGGCAATCACACAAATTATTAATAATCTTTTGGTAAAGGTCTTTTCTTTTTTTTCAGATGAATCTAAAATTCGTAATGCATCAAAACATTACAGAATCTTACAATTTTTTAAGCAGAAACTGCCATTTTTTAAGCCTTTTTGGGATATTTTCACATTTTAAGTTGGAAATTCTGATATGACAAGAACAGCTGCGAAGTAGAAAAAAATACAACACTGCAGTAGATACTCAACAAGTTCTCTTTGCCGAAGACTTAAACACGCAAAATCATAGGGAAGTCTCGCAACCAGAGCTAGTGCTTTATCACAATGAGCTACACATTCACATACACTTCAATGCTATTGACCAACCAAATAAAGAATTCTTTGTAATGAAATCATAAAACTATTGCCACTTACACCTGAAATGTGTGTCATTTCAGTTAAGTTGAACCTGTTCAGTTAATGTGCTATCAACATCAAGCTAACCTGTTAAGCGTCACCCTCTGCGATCGTTGGCGCTTTGCGACCTCACCCACTCTCAGCTTCAGGATGTCATTTTTCTTGTTATATCTCATTTCTTATAAACTTATTTGCTTTTAGCAAACTGCAGACAGTGACACTGTTTCGACCTATCAGGTCTCTTCAGTGCAGTTGGTGACCAATAAGAAGCTAGAGGCTTTAATAAAGCATAGCTTAGACCGTCATGTTTTTATCATTTTCGTATTTTTTAATAATCTACTTGTATATTTTGACATATATGTACATATTTATTCAATATTTGAGCGTAATAGGGGAAGAAAAACGGAAAGCGGCCTAAACTGCCAGAGACGCTTAACAGGTTAAATAATTCAAAGTACACGTAAATTTTGTCGCTTGACCATTGTGCAAAATTTTGTGAATATCAATATTACAATATTCAGTGCAGTGATCAGATCTCTGTGAGACCGGGAAGCCAGAATGACTTTGGGCCCCCTATTAGCACCGTGGTAGCAAGTAGACCTGTGATAATGTAGCTTATTTTTGCGTTGAAGCGATACAAAAACGGGGTTTTCTTCAGAACACTCCTCGTCAATATTGGCTGATCAGTTTAGAAAACAACACAGACCATCAAAACTTCAAGACTACCCATAATTTTTCCTCCTATTCAGTAAATAGTATATCTATGTTTCATCAAATTCCAATATTTCGTAAGAAACCATAAAAGTTGTCACAAGGAATTCATGTTTCTAGAGTTCATTTGAAGTGGCTTCCGTCTACATTAAATACGTTTTATCAAAATTTAGCGCTGTGTATGTCCTTCACCGTTCTTGATCACTTCCTTTAGACATCTGGGCATATTGCCAGATCTGACTGTTACAGTAGTCTTTTGACCACTCTTTTGCCTATGCTTCTTATCATAACTTTAGCACTCGATGGTTGCTTTTCTGCAAATTTATTTTTATTTCCGTCCACACATTTTCTTGGAGTTGAGATCAAGGATGTTACCCAGCCATTGTAGGACCTTCACTGGAATCTTGCGAGAAAATTTGTCACAACTTTTAAGCGGTGGCAAGGGCATCGTGCATCTGTGGATATCATGCATTTGTGCATGAATATCGTGCACTTGTGGATATCAATGTGTATTTTCAGTTTTTTTAACGACAGTTCAACGTGTCGGGGACCGTGTATTGTCGTTTCAAAAAGCAAAAAAGTAGAGTCCGGCTCAACACCATTTTCCATAATTGAGCCACAAATCACTTAAGTTGGAGGGTATTTATTGTAAAAATTGTTAATTTCTCATCGTAAGTTTATCTGGTGGTTTTCAAATGAGTCTTTTCCTCACTACTAATTGCGGAAAGATGAACTTATCAGAGAACATGACATATACCCATTTGGCTCGAGTCCAGTGCTGGTGTTTTTTGGGGAAGACCAGGCGCTTTGCCTTCATGGGCGGTGTTAGTCGCAGTTTTTTGCAAGTGTGTAAAACTTTGGGCAGATCATTTGAAAGTCGTCTTGAAACAGTCGTATAATTCACTCCTACCATCAACGAAGCTCGAACTTTCTCGACAGAACTCATTGAAGTCCCTTTGACTATCTGTTTCATCAGGCGGTCGTATCAAATGCTAATCTTCGTGGGTCTTCCACTTCTCTTCGGTTCTTTTACAAGCGATACAGTTGAATTCTTAATTGCCTGATGACATCTTGTCTTAATGACCTCGATTTTGATGGATGTTTGCCGTTTTGATTCCTTCTTCATATAGGGTGATGATTTGGGCCCTTGGGACATTACTTAAGGACTTTCTGCATCCCTTTTCATAATCCTCCAATTTTGAAAAAGTTGGTCAGAACTTTGCTTAAGTGTTAACGACAATCAAACAATTTCCCTAATGAATGTCTAACATCAAACCAACGATTATGAATGCAATTGCGATACGAAGATGATGCAATAGTGAAATCCCATTATTTTTGTGGATGGTCTTAAACCTGTGGTAAGCATTGAAAATAACGACATATGAACTATCAATGTATACAAATCTAACTAAAGACTAAAAAAGTAACTTTACACGAAAATAAAGTTACTCAAATATCTTTTCGGAGGTACAGAACATAATGGTACATAAAGTTTGCAATTCAAATTCAAATAACTTTTCTACTGACATTATTTCATTATCTTTCATTATATAAGAAACAGATGCCCTATAATTCAAATTCAATACTAATTGAATAAAACTTTTCACAATGCATTGAAGTTTTTGAATTATAATTGTATTTCGAAAATACCAAGAGGAAAGGCAATATGTGAGATAACTTTTTATCAGAAAGTTGTAAAGCATCATTAATAAATTTTTGTTTAAAAATGAAGACTTCTTTCCTACTATTCCAAAGTTTATTCTAATCTGTTTTAAAATACGCTCCATATGCAGCTTACAACTAAGATATTTATAAATTGTTACTCCCAAAAATTTTATTGAAATTAATCGCTTGGTGGAACAGTATTATTTTTTTTTATACAAAAGCTAAAATTACTCAAGGAAGCTTGACTATTTGTGGTATGAAATTTTATGAAATTTATTAATATTCAAGGATAGCTTATTTGCATTCAACCAAGAGTAAATATCTTCTAATTCTCGATTGGCAATATTAAAGAGTGATTTACAGCACTTTTTTTGCTGAAAATGTTGGTATTATCGGCAAACATGATAATATTTTTTTTTAATTTTATTTTACCATGTTTATCCTCCATTCCCGAGAAAGTGAATTGTATCGCTATGATTTGGACGGTAAGTCCGCACTCGCTTGGGAGTTGCCATTTCCGGGTCACCTGTCTTCCACATGACGGTGGGGCGTCCCGTTAAGTGCCTTGCCCAAGGACACAACAAGCGAACTTGCCGGCTTGTTCTCCACAACCTCTCGTAAATGCCGAGTGCCAAGTAGGGAAGCTGTAGATACCATTTTTAAAAGTCTTTTGGTATGACTCGACAAGGGGAATGAACCCCAGGTCTACCGACTGTGAAGCGGACGCTCTAACCACTACGTCATCGCGTCGTTTACGCCATCGCGTCGGTCACGCCATCGTGAGAAAGAGCAGTTCGTTATTTGTGCAGTGAGGGAGTAAAAAGCAGTAATGACCCAAGTACTGAACCCTGAGGAACTCAGTATTGCAACACTTTTTTATCAAATAAAGTATTGCCCAGTTAAACGCGTTGAGATCATTTTTAAATGATTCCACAATGTTTTCCACAAACCAAGTGAAGCACGATTAGCACCATGCTTTTTTCTAAAACCGAATTGTCCATTATAGAAAAACTTATGTTGGATTAGAAACGACATTACGAGTTTTTACATATTTTTTCAAAAGTCTCAGACGTAGGAGATAGCAAACTAATTGAACATCTGTTGAGCAGCCTTCTTCTAATAACGGTATTACTTTTGCGGTTTTAAAGCTTAAAAAAACATTTCTTGAGACAAGGATAAATTAACTACGTGAGAAAGAGCAGTTAATATGTTATCTGACGAATTCTATAGTGCTGATGTCGGTATGTCATCCATTCCACAGATATATTTTGATTTCGTTTCTGTAATAATGTTACCAATTTCAATTGGAGTTGCGGGGATGAAATAAAAGTTTTGTATATCACCTGTTGAAATCGATGTTTTTGTACTTGCAGAAGAGTTAAAAATCTTTTTTGTGGAGATAAACATCACAAAATATAATTATTTGTCCTCCTATTGATTGCGAAATATAATTAGACCCGTCAAAAAATCCGGACCCTCTGAGACGCCTTTTGAAAACCTAAGCGACGCCTCCGGGCATCGCGACGAATAGTTTGAGAGCCACTTACATAGCGTATAAGAGGAACTTCACGAGAAAATAATCAAAAAACGAAGATTTGAAGGGCAAAAACTACGTTTTAAAATGAAATTCTGCTCCAACAGCATCTACGCTTTGAGTTGAAATTGAAAATATTTAAATCATCATGCTTAGGCAAGTTCGGAATCTGTTGTAGAAGTAAGACAGACCTGGATTCGTTGTTAACAAACAAATTTTGGCAGAAGAAACTCTTCGACAAGCATCTGTGAAAGCAATTAAAGCATTAATGAAGACAATTTGATCAGTAATTCTAGATAGATAAAGATAATTTTTAATATTCCATTTTTTAAGTATGATACATGCTTTTCGATTATGTCAACAACCAGGCGGACAACTAAACAAAATGTCTACGGTACCTCAAGCAAAAGCAATTCAACCTAATGCCAATCAATTCAAGTCGTAGATACTTGTTTGCTGTCAGTGGCGACCGTGGTCGCAGTCAGACCAGTGGCAACTCTTGATTGTCATTCATAAAAGTGCTGTTGCGTAATTTTTGTTAAATGCTTTGATCCTGATGACTGCATAAACAAACACACACATTTATATATACGTGTATAAACGAATGATAATACAGTTCAAGTAAAGTATTATTTTAGGATGTCCGTGACGACCGCACAGTGGGTCCGTGGCTTCGTCCCCATCAATCAATCAATCAACATTTGTCCCGGCTAGCAAAAAATCCCGAAAATTCACTTCAGGAAAATCATGAAAAATAACTTTGGCCTGATGCAATCGCGGCAGTGATGCAGGTGTTGACCTTTCATTTTTTTTTAAGGACAGCTCCATTTGCTTTTGTATTCGTATGTTAATTATTATAATTGAAAGTGAGTCGGGCGACAAAAGTAATGCCACATTGAAATGGGGTTCGCAAAAAATCAGATTCGCAAAAAAGGGTTCGCGAAGCAGCAGATTTAGAAAAAAAGGGGTACGCGAGGCAAAAAGTTTGGGAGCCTCTGTTTTCGACGATTACGAAACAGCACCCTCACATATCTTTCACTCTAAAGGCTAGACCGGCACACCTCGACAAGCAGTACTTGTGTCATCTCTATGCGCGTCCTGGCTTTAAAACAGCTTCTCTACGCTCTGTTGATAAAAATCGGAACCGCTGGATACCGGAGCTGCGCATGCCGTTTTAATTCATTTGCTTTTGTATTTGCAGAAATAAGAGAATGTACGAATGGCGAGTTAAAAGATTCTCAATCATTCTTAACTATGTTTATGTATACAGTTTCACCTCGTTAAAACGGACCCTGTTAAGCCGGATATTGGTTAACTCGGACCATGACCGAGAAAAAAATGAAAAGGATGAGGATAAGGATGAGAGTATCTAAAGATGAAAGATTGGAAGAAGCGGTAACGAAGTGGTTCGTTCAGCAGCGATCATGCCGTGCAAAAGTTCGTTCAGCAGCGATCATGCCGTGCAAAAGTTCGTTCAGCAGCGATCATGCCGTGCAAAAGTTCGTTCAGCAGCGATCATGCCGTGCAAAAGTTCGTTCAGCAGCGATCATGCCGTGCAAAAGTTCGTTCAGCAGCGATCATGCCGTGCAAAAGTTCGTTCAGCAGCGATCATGCCGTGCAAAAGTTCGTTCAGCAGCGATCATGCCGTGCAAAAGTTCGTTCAGCAGCGATCATGCCGTGCAAAAGTTCGTTCAGCAGCGATCATACCGTGCAAAAGTTCGTTCAGCAGCGATCATGCCGTGCAAAAGTTCGTTCAGCAGCGATCATGCCGTGCAAAAGTTCGTTCAGCAGCGATCATACCGTGCAAAAGTTCGTTCAGCAGCGATCATGCCGTGCAAAAGTTCGTTCAGCAGCAATCATGCCGTGCAAAAGTTCGTGGGATTGCGATTCAAGGTGCTGCTCAAAAGTTAGCTAGGCATGTGCGAATTACAGATTTTACTGCTAGTGATGGGTGGTCATGGCGCTTCAGAAATAGGCATGGGATTGGCAATAAAGTTTTGCTTGGGGAAGCAGCCTGTGCGCCAACCAAAGATGTTGAGCCGTTTAGGCAAAAGGTGAACAAATTGATTCAAGATGAGGGGCTTTTAATCTCCCAAGTTTACAATGCGGATGAGAATCTCTTTTTTGGCGTTGCTGCCCAACGTAACCTTCGTCAGGTAATTTACTCGAATAAACAAAAATAAATGAATATATCAATAAATAAATCTGCTTATTTACATGTTTTGAAGGTAAATGTAGTAAAACAAAATAGCCTATATAATAACGGCATTTTAAACTAAACTTCGTTACCCTAGGCATGTTTATAAGCTATGGCCTATAGGCCGTCGGTTAAGTCGGACAATCGGCTAACACGGACACCCTTCCCCCTCAGCTGTCCGAGTTAACGAGGTGAAACTGTATATTCTTTATTATTTTGTGTACGCCTTTATTTAAAGTATTGTCTTGTTGAGGATTGCGACTGACAACCGCAGCCAAAGAGGGTGATAAAAGGATATAACCCTTGCCCTGCATTGACTATGTCTATCTCCAAAGAGAATGTGACTGGAATCTCAGAATCCCCAGACTACCGAAACGGTAAAAACAGTTTATCATTATTATCACGAAATCTGTAGAAGGTGTTGCAGTTCCGCAAACTTGCTGACTAGCCGCCACTGAGCGAAACGCTTATGGCTTAAAACATTTAATTGGACCAGGCCAAAATTAATGCGATACTTTTGTTTTTTGTAAGACAATCAGAAAAATTGGCAGCTATTTTTGTTCGTAGCAGTGTTGTTGTCAAGACACGTTCGTTTGACCCCAAGACCAAAAGCAGATTTTTTTCAAGACCAAGACCAAGATCAAAACCAATATTTTTGAGAGACATTTATACACCCCTGTGTTCCTTAGATAGACACTTATCTCCTTGCTGGTGCTTTGTGTTAGAGAGGAAAGGATGCCTGCAAGCGAAAATGCCTCTTCCAAATTCTCCAAATGTGGTTTGGTGTACTTTGGTTGCTCTTAGCTTAACACCTCCGACATTGTCTTTCGAATCAATTGCATAAGCAGAAATGAAATAAATAAAACTACCTAAGATTTTGTCTATTTGTCTGTTTCTTATTAGCTAAAATATTACAAATAAAGTAGTGACAAATCGTTAGTACTTTTCTATTCCAATGCGTAAAGCAGCCAGATTTACGAGCAACTTCAAAGAACATTCTTTGGTTGATTTATTGTTTTAATTTTAAAATAGGTTTTGATTATCTCTTTCATAACGGTAGATGTCAGAACAGGTACTTGACTTAAAATTGCAAAAGTCACAACAATGACTTAGGGAAATGAACCACTGAGTTTTGGAAAAGTGTGCCAATGGAAAAATACCCCAATATCAAACGGGCTGCAATTAAGGTACTCTCAATATTTGGGTCAACATTACCTCTGCGAGTCTGTGTTTTCTACCCTGAATCACGTGAAATCAAGGCATCGATCTGTACTGACTGACACCCATAGAAAGAGTTGCTTCGAGTGGCAAGAACGGAATGCGAGCCCGATTTGAAGAAGATTGTTAAAAAAAAGGAATGCCAGAATTCCCACTGAATAAGTAACATGCATGATAATAAATAGCTTGTACATTCCTGCCATTATCGTGTTGGTGTGTGACATTTACAATAAATCAAGCTTACCAAAGGTATGTGTTGATGTGTGTGAATAAGAGGTAGGGTGATGTTCATGCCATCATTATATCTTGTGTATGATGTGGCTCTTTGCAGAAACACAGTAAGAAATGTGGCTTTTGGTTTCTGAATGGTTGGCCACCCCTGGTCTAGTGGATATCAATTATAACTTAGATGTGTAGACGTCATATTTTAGTTTTTTGCAGGGTGTCGGAGCATAGTAAACTTCAGTGGCCTACAAAAGTTAGTTATGTAAGAGTATAATTTTATGCTGAAATAAATTTTAGTTTTAAACTTTAGGGTACCACATCTTTGACTCCTAGCCTGTATTTTGGGTCCTTGCAAACTTGCCAAAAAATTTATAAGAGACTCTGATTAGAAATGTATTTGGTTTCCGTGGTTGTTAAATGTGCTTGGTAGCAGGGCTGCGAACTCGGTCGATTTTTGTATCGAGTTCAAGTTCGAGTTCGAGTTCAGCTTGTTTTGCGAGTTCGAGTTCAAGTTCGAGTTCGACATTTTCATCTTTGCGAGTTCAAGTTCGAGTTCGAGTTTTGTCAAAATTTATCAAGTTCTTTTCGAGTTCAGAAAATAAAGTGATTGATTTATTCTAAGCACGTTTGCAGTAAAATTGCACGTTCAAACTAATGTTCAAACATCTGTGATAATAAGCAAGTGTGGTTGCTATAAGCCAGGCAATATGTGTATTGTGAATTTGTATTGAAAACGAAAATTGAAAAACAACTTACAATTGAATCATCGTAGGTTTTTGTGTCAAACTATCGAAAAATAAACGAAAAGCAGAAAGAAAAATTAAAAAGAAATTCACAAAACACTGGAAAGTATGGCGAGTCTTATGTCTACTTCACCATTTATCTACAAAAAGTAGCAGTAAAATTTCATACTGTAGCTGTATGAACATTTAAAGTTTGTTTTATCGTTCAGCATTAGCACGCAAATATAATATGGACTCCAGTAACTCTTGCGTCATCGACAATCTTTGGTCACTTAAAATGAATTTCATAGAAGAAAACAATCGCTCCACGGATACTTGGGTAACCGGCATGGCACTAAGAATTTTTGCCGTAGTAAGAAGCGGCTCTTCCAATTGTTTAATACCATTCCAAACAGTTTCTCCTTCAAGTCGACCAATTTCAATCATTTTCTCGATATTTTTGTTTAATTCTTGAGGCGTTTTATTTAATAAGTCGTTGGCATTACTGCGCATGCTGGATGATCTTCGTTGTTCAATCAAATCAAGCTCTTTCTCAAATTCATCCTCTTCCGATGTTGACGATTGGTTGTGGCTTGCAACACAGTCTGGCGCTTTCTCAGACTCAATGCTTGATGAAGTTAAGTTCGATACAGATCTAGAACAACGATAATTTTTCAAAGTAATTTCGTGTATTCCAATCTTTGCGTTTTCCATTTGCTGTGGCGTCAGCAAAATTCGGTATCTGGAATCGACAAACACTCCAGCAAGAAAAAGTTTGTTCCGCAATAAAGCCTCCTCGCGTTTTTCCATTGATGAGACAATTTCTTGCGCGAGTCTTGTTTCTCTTTTGTGCAGGATTCGTTTAAGTGCGACCACTTCTTTAAAAATGCTCCAGGCGTTAAAAATTCGGCCTGCAGGTTTACGGTAACAGAATAGAGCATTTCAAGCACAGAGCCAATATCTTCTAAGCTTGACCACATAGCAAGTGAAATATGAAGTTCTGGAGAAAGCAAACTTAATTCTCCAATGGATTCTCGCAGTTCTAACAAGCGTTTGATCATCAAGTATGTTGAAGCCCATCTTGTTGTCATATCAAGTATTGGCCGTTTTTTTCCTCGTTTTTCCAACAAGGACAAAATATTTGGAGATCGAAGCTTGGTAACTATATGGCGGGTTTTCGTCAGTAATTTATCGCAGTTTGGTAGCTTTAGACCGTCTTTAATAGCAAGTTGGAGGGTTTGAACAGCACAGCGCATGTGGTGAATATTAACGCGCATTGCACAATCGTCTTCTATGCCATCATAGCTTTCAGACTCATCGGCAGCTTCATCTTGTGGGGTGTCTGATTCTACTTCAGGGTCATCTTCGTTTAAGCGTTCAATTGTTTTAGTCATATTGCTGGCATTGTCAACAACCAAACACAGAATATTTTCTTTCGCAATGCCAAATTTCTGCATGGTTGCAGTGAATAAGTTGCACATTTGTCGACTAGTGTGCCTTTTTTCTGTATTTGCACAAGCTAACATTTTTACCACTGACTTGTCTTTATTTTTGTCATAATACTGAACGTTGATTCCTAAAAAGCTTCGAAACTGTCTTGTTGCACTGTCCCTCTTAATAAATAAAAGCTTGCCTTTTAAATCGTTAATCAAAGATTCTCGCATTTTGTTTGCTGCATCAACTACATATCGGCGAATTGATTCTCTCGAAATGGATACCTCTAGTTTTCGAGCCATTTCGCCATTTAAAGTTTGAAATCCCGGGCTTTCGAAAAAGCGTAGTGCCACACCAGACATAATTAGTTGGATTATGCCCCAAATAAACTTATCCTTGTTCATTGCTACAGTTACAGATTGTGGCTGGAAATGGGACGCAATCAACGGCTGGTTGTTTAATTCCAACTTCTTTTGCTTGGACTTTAAATCTTGTTCATCTGCCTGCTTTACTTTTTTTGATTTTTCAGCATGGAATCTTTCTAAATGGCGTTTTAAATTGCTGCATGGATTCCACATGCCCACTTTTATAATGCTGCCGCATTCTTCGCCACTTTTCTTTTTCTCGATGCATTTGTAAGTTTTATATTTGTCATCAAATTCAAAGCAGTCATAAACATAACTGGATTGAGCATGTGGCATTTCGCTAGGTTTATACAATAAGTAATCAAGATTCAAGTTTGGATTAATTTTGTCTAAACAAAAAGTTGAAATGAACGAAAACTACCAATTAACCATCCTAGCAAATAAATAAATTGAGAAATAAACACACTGCCAGTAAAAAGTGCTACGTTACAAAAACAGTTCTGCTGGTCAGATTTACCTAATTCTTGTTAAATTATTAAACATGCTCTTTGATCTTACTCTGTTTTGCTTACCTATCCTTTCTTACTAACTTTCAGCACAAGGTTTTATTCTTGGATCTGAATAACAATCGCAGTTTAGTCGCGGCTGCCGTAATGTGCGCTTTCGATCAAAACAAGGACTATGTCAGAGATTCACTGTTTACAAAGAAAAAGTTAACTGTCAATTAAGTCACCCATTCTCTACTGTGACTGTTTACATTGCAAAACTCTTAAATCTAATTAGAACGTTCTTTTCAGTGCCGGTAATGTTTTCGCAAAACATTAAGGGTCTTATGCAGAAAGTAGACTTATTTTAGGTCGAGCTTAAGCCTAAGCCGAGCTTGCGCAAGTCGGGCTTACAAAGAGAGGCTTGGCGGTATGCAAAAACTAAATTTCAACGAGACTTTTGAGAGCCCGTCTACCGTTTTTTCAAACCCAGTTTATGAAGGGGTTGTGACGTTACTGCTGCGCAGGTGACACGCTGTACGTTATTATGGTGCGATACAAATGGAAGTTGTTGTTTGCAAAAACATTTAGTTGAAGCGGTTACAGTAAGTGATACGGCATGCTGCATAACCGTGTTACTGATTTAAGCTACCTGGGGCCCATTGCCCAAATTTAGCAACAGCAATACAATAACTAGGGTTTTGCCTCATTGCTTACATAAGTCGCGATTTAAGCCATCTACAATGGTGACTTATAAAAGGCCGGCTTAAACAAGTTGTAAAACCATGCTTAAGGCAATAACTTTTTTCTGCATTCGAAATCGATGACTCTGTTGGGCTTAGACAATTTTAAAAAAGCCTGGCTTAAGCCTACTTTCTGCATAAAGTCCTTAATTTCCAATGAAAAGATTTCACTTTTTAAAATTCAGTTGTAGTGATATTGTACCAATAAAAATGAACTCGAACTCGCTTTAAATATTTTCGAGTTCGAGTTCGAGTTCGAGTCCCACAAAATTTTGAGTTTCGAGTTCAAGTTCGAGTTCGAGTTCGGCAAAAAGATCGAGTTCTTTCGAGTTCGAGTTCGAGTTCGCAGCCCTGCTTGGTAGGTTGATATATCATTAATATGTAATTTTTATAACTTGTTTAGGGGTTTTTACTGATTAAGTGATTTGTAACAGGCTGATGTGTGAATGTAGGCTAATCAGATTCAATATTCCAACTAGTTTTGCTGCTAAATCTTCAACAAATTCATAACTCTAGGATTGCTTGCAATTCCATTTGTTAGGCACCAAACGATAACTCTCATAGATCCTTTAATCATTCCAACTTAAATTCAATATACAGGTCGCACAAAATTGACAAAAACTTTTCTTTTGGATGGAGAAACGGCTCACACTGACGCGATGGCGTAGTGGTTAGAGCGCCTACTTCGCAGTAGGTAGACATGATGTTCATTTCCCAAGTCGAGTCATACCAAAAGATTTTAAAAAACGGAATTTACAGCTTTCCTGTTGGGCGCTCAGCAGAAAAGGGATCGTGGGGAACAAGCTGGTAAGCTTGTCGTTGTGTCCTTGGGTGAACTAGACTAGACACGAAACGGGATGCCTCCATCTTTTTGTGGCAGATAGGTGGCGGGGCCAAGCAGACTACTCGTCGTGGTGGCCAAGTCTAACTGAAAACAAGCAAAACAGGCCAACGAGAAGCTCTTACTCAGAGGTGCTTTTCCAAATATGAAAGATCTTACCCCTACAAAAAAGAAGAAAAATTGACTCACAACTATTTTTCAGCATTTTGATTAAATTATACTTTTTAGGAATGCTTTCTGATTTTAAGTGATTTATGACGTGCTGATAGGCCTACATTAGAAATTTCTGTTGTGTGCGCATTACTAAATGTCCACCAATATACTGTAAAATTTGTTTTTCATCTGAAGAAATTTTGTAACTCTGTGGTCATAAAAATTTTTGCTGCCGTTGATTGTTCTACTTTGGGAAAAATGTGCATCACGAACAGTGGCGTATTTGGAAACAAAATTTGGGGGGCAAAGCATTTTGTAAAACTAAAGGTCTACCTTAATTTTGAATATCAACTTTCGAAAACCGAGATTTTTTGCTCAATTTGGTCTCCAATTGGACCCGAACATTTTTTCCTTTTATTATAGCTGCTGTCATACTGTTTAGGGGGTTATCGCTTTTTATGTCCTCCCCCTAAACACGCCAATGATCACGACAGAGCTTTGGATGAGAAAAAATCACTTTGTTATGATTTTTATGCAAAAGAAACTCTGATACCCATCGGCCTAGAAAAATTTTTCCATGAGGTGAACAAACAACACCACGCAAAATCTTTTGACAACATTAATCTGCAGTAAGTGTTTGCCTGCAAGCAAACATAAGATAAGTGATGTACAGCAGACAACTGTAGAAAATTCTTCCAAACAAACCAGAAATTTATAGAGCTATAGGTTGCATAGTCACTTACATCAAACTGTTTGAATATATCGCTGTTTAACTACGGTTTAAGCTGTCTTTGACAACTCTTACACTACGTAGTATTTCGAACTTCCCAAGCCTGGCCCATATTTTTGGGCTAAATTAGCTAGATGCCGTGCTGATTGAAACCAAATTTTACCTATAGACCTGCCAATCTAGTCTGACTTAGCCAAGAAAGCAGCCAATTCGTTATTTAGCACTCTTTTACGCTACAAAAATACCCAAATATCCGTGTCTCAGAGGAATACAAACAACCATAAATCGGTTTGTCTTTGACTGTCAATCAAGCGTGACAAGAGAGAGGGTCGGCAACACTGTTTAGTTGTTCCTGTTGTAATACAGTATTACGAAACGAACATTCTTTCTTTTCTTTCAGGCCACCACTAAAAATTTGGTTTTATTTCTCAACCAATGCCGACCATTTGCAATGATATTTGTTTGAATCATACTCTTCCATCATCACCACCTTGGCCATGTTGGCTTTCAGACACCATCCACTTGGACTTTTTTTAGCATTTTACTATTTATAATTGCGGACAAAACTATTGCGTGTACGTAAGGTTGGCGTGTATTACGTTAGTTTTTCAGTTTGTTCAAATGCAGCAACAGCGCACTAATTTGATTTTTTGTGTGTTTTAGTCTACAAAAGAAAGTTGGTCGCCTTAACGTATAGCGTTTGTTGCTGCTTCCTATTTTTGTCTGTTGCTTTGTGGAGTTTTTTGCTTGGTGCGTGTTTTGCTGGCTCAAAAATAAATGTATTAAATAAATTAAATAAAAAACTTTTGCTTATAATATGGCTGTGCCAAAACATGATCGTCATATGCGCTTAAAACTTTCAAACATTTTGGTATACTCTGCTTTCTAATTTTACTTGAAATATTACGCATGCCCATAAACTACTCTACTTGACGTACTGAATGTCCTTGCAACCAGGAAAGCAGAAATTTCTTTAGGGATCTACCAAACAATAATAATCTTTTTAAAAAAGCCTTAATTTTATGGGGCAAAGCGGTATGATATATGGAGTCTTCGCAACTGA
The DNA here is from genome assembly GCA_963675345.1 of Trididemnum clinides. Taxonomy (NCBI): domain Eukaryota; kingdom Metazoa; phylum Chordata; class Ascidiacea; order Aplousobranchia; family Didemnidae; genus Trididemnum; species Trididemnum clinides. The sequence goes on along the minus strand of OY776305.1, from coordinate 7,428,557 downwards.
TTTCTCCTCAACGTTTCAACTGCTTTTAACTAAACAGAAACTTGTCCTATAGCCTCAAATTTAAATGCATGCGAAACGAGATGCTTAAAAAAACGTTGGTTGAATATGGCCGGAGATTAGCCTTCTTTACCGTCCCTATGCAATCAAACATTTAGAGAATCTAATGGCTCTTAAAGCCAGCAAGAAATTGAACACAATTTACCATATCTCACTATCTTGCATCGTTTTTACTACATCCCTGCACTGATGACGAGAATAGGAAAACGTCTTGAAAGTACAAGCTGTAAAAGTGTCGAGACAGAACACATTGATATCAGTTCTTTTAAATTAAGGTAATCTTAGGGTTACTATATCTAATGAGGCAAAATCCCGGACACCATTTCGGTCATATTTACACTTTTAGATATTGGCAGCAGGGTTGCCAGAGTTGTAACTTTTGGTAAAAATTGTTGCCTTTCGCTTGCAAGTTTTAAATTCCTTACTTTTCTTTTGTTATGGCGCTACCAAAAGTTGTAATTATTTCACTTGATTATTGGCATATGCTTCGGGCCTAATTTAAGTGAATATTGCTTTGAAATAACGATTCGTAATGTTGAAGCTCGTGTTGTGTTACCGCAAATAGAGGCGTTCTCCAAAAAAAGATCATCACGTGCCTCGCTATCACCAATTGTGCTATTCGTGGTAAACTTGACTGAATCCCAGCGGCTCTTTCAAACAAACGGGCCGGATTCGGCCGGCCACGAGCGGGCAACTTATGGTGACTAAACTTTAAAATTCCTGACATTAAGCACTTTTTGGTATTTCTCCCTGACGCAGATTATACAACTAAAATCCCGGACATGTCCGGTAAAATTTTGACGTATGGCAACCCTAGGTGATGAGCAAAATTGCAAAGTATAGATGAGCCACAAAATAAAGGCATGGGAAAGAGTTACAGAACGAATACTAACAGAGAAGTGAAAATCTGTAAGCAACAACATTGCTTCATGCCTGGAAAAAGAAAACAAATTTACGGTTTGCTTTGAGAATGCTGAAGGAAAACCGCAGACGACAAAACTTTATGGCGTGTTTACGGACTTGGAAAGACTCCATGACAACTGTCCGATCAAAGGGTTGTGATTTCTGTATGAGGTAGGTTGGAGTGATGGAATAGTATGTGAGTGTGCCACCAGAATTGAGTGAAAAGAGCTGAACAACGTTACAAGCATATCTAGGTGGGCCACAGTGGTTATTGCTCCCAAAAATTTTTTAAATCCTATCAAGGAATAAAAGTATTTTCAGTTATTACGCCAGCATAAGATCAATCTCAAAAAACGATTACCCTACAACTTTGTCGTAGAAATTGCAAAAATTGGGATCAGAAAATAGTGATCAACAAAAAAGATCATCCACCAAATTTGAACTTAAGATTAACACAAGTGAAGCGGTTCTGAAAATATCAATCCTAAAAAAAGTCTTAAACACTCCCAAAATGCTCCGCTAGTGAAAGTGAAGAAAACAAAATTTTTTGATACCAACGTGAAGCTGAGGGAAGCAAAATTGAGATGATTTGAGCACGTACAGAAATAAAGAAAATAACTGCAAGAAAGAGAATGACAAAAATGAACTCACCAAATTGGTCAAAAAAAGATCAGAAAAAAAAAAACTATGCATACAGTAAGGGATGATATCAAGGTGGTTGAATTTCTGGAGGAGAAAGCAATTTAAGGAGCGTCAAAATCGAACAAAAATCCTGCTTCCACCCCAAACAGGAAATAACTGAAAAAATAAAAAATAAATCCAAAATTGCTTGAAACGCAAAAAGGTTTAAGCAATTTTGAAATTAGACACGAAGGTTTTCGAAACTTCAACAAAATATTTAGTCCAATTTTGTCTTTCGGTTTTATCTTAAAACTATTAAATTGCTCGAAATATTTTGCCACAAACTATAAAAATCTCATTAAGTTTTAATGGATTAATATTGGCTGTTAAAGCATTGAAACGAAACAGTGGGCTTTATGTCGTTTCAATAAAAGGCCAATATGGAGGAAAGCAAATACTTTTGCAGAAGTGGACCACAATAAATTTTTGTCATCTCTTGCTGTAGTAAACCTGTTTCTGAAGATATCCTGGATGACAAGGGCCATTATCAGTTTAAAAGTTTTACAAAGTTTGTGGTTTATGAAATTCAGTGCGAATTAAAGCCGTGTGCCGGTACCTTTGACGCACAAAATATGGTTACACAAAATGTGGTAATTGTGTTTCTTTGGTGCATTTGGTCTCCCTCAGTTCAAGGCCGCTTTTGCTACGAAGGATTTGATGTTAAAACAAGCCTTTTTGACAAGTATTTATTAAATGTAACAAAGTGTAAAAATCCCGATTCAAAATGTGTAGCTGGAGATGTGAATTTCAAGATATATTCTCTTATTAGTGGTGAGTTATAACTAGATGGTTCGGCGTACAAAACTCTCTTAGTCATAACGCAGTGCAGGACAGTTTAGTTACAAACGTAAGACATTGTTTTGTGCGAGTAGCGTTAAGTCAGACCAAGACTTGTTCTCGAAGTTTGGTTTTTTAGAGTGAAATTTGGGCTATTTTTTAGTATCTAATTTATTTTTAGCTCTAAATTCATATACAGATTTTTTGTTATCGAGGCAGAACTTTGAAGAAAATTTTATCATCTTTATCACTAAATTTAAGTGATTCTTTCAAAATCAAGTTTTTCAAAGTAATTAGTTTTCTCTTTTTGTTACTTCTTCCAACATATTTTGCTCATTTTTCAAATCTTTGAAAGGGAGAGGTTAAAAAAATGGGCTTTACCATCTCCTACTTTTACGTTAATAAATTTGGTTACAGAAAGTTGTTGAAATTAACGTTTCCTCAACATTTACAAACCATGCCTTAGAACAGGGGTGGGCAAACTGCGGCCCGCGGGCCGCATGTGGCCCTCGACGAACTTTTGTGCGGCCCGAGAAAGTCTCACGTAAATAATTAAAATTAATGTAGAAGAACGTGATTGGGTGCGTTTTTCTCATTGATAGACTATGAAAATCAAATGTGCTTGCATTTTCAATTGAATAAAACTACTTTGATTCATTTATCTAATAGTTGTTGGTTTTTAATGTTATATCAAATTTAAAATGCAAGCCAATTAGAATAATATACCAATGAGTTTGTTAAAAAGTGCGGCCCTCAGTTAGCTTCCATGACCGCGATGCGGCCCGCAAGCCGAAACAATTGCCCACCCCTGCCTTAGAACCAAATGCATTTTAAAAGTAGCTTCTAGAAAAAGAGCCCTTGCAAAAAAAGTTTTCCATAAGGGACGGCGCTAGGTTATATATTCGCTTGATTTGCAATGTGTTCACGGTGTTGGGTATTTTCCAAGTTTCGTGAGGCGCTATACAAGAATCGATCTACGAGTATGCACCTCCGGTCAAGGCTTGAATGCGAGGAAGTAAGTTGCCTTTTTTCCTTGAACATTGGAATGATGGGCCCAAAATTAGTTTGTATGTTTCCATTCACAAAATGCTTGTACCAGCTCTTTGCTTTATTACGTAAAAAAGCGGCAGACCACACATTGCATATTTATGACACAACAGAAGCGACCAGTCCCGTAGCACTCCAACTTCGGGCCCCCCCCAAAGTAAGCGCAAGAGCCCCTGCGCACAGGTCATATCACTTTAGAGGTGTAAAATTGAAAAGCTGCATTAAGAAAATACACCACAATTTGTACATAAGTAAACAGGCTAATGTCAGAATAAAGCATGCCGATACCGAAGGTGCAAGTCATAAAAAATTCGGCACCGATGCCAGAGTTCAGTAGGACATTTATGCAGACACTGCGAAACGAAAGCAATGACACTGAAAAACATGAAAAAGTTATAAAAACACAGTATCATTTAAATAGTCTGGAGTGAACCTTTTTGTTCGCAAATGCTGTTATGACATTGTCATAATCAAGAGATCGGGCGCAGTCATTTTCGATTGACAACATGGCTAATGAAGATAGTCTACTGTCTGTCATAGACGTTCTATTAAAAGTTTTGATCAGTTTCAATTTGCTGAAGCTTCTTTCAGCGCTGGCAACAGTCACGGGGCAAGTTAGTAAGATTCGAAGTGCGATGTACACATTCGGATACAATTCAAATAAATGAGTCTTTAAAAGATAGTTCAGAAAGTCTTGAGCCGTTTTGAGATTGCGTTTTTTTTGTAAAATTAAAACAAACCGCTGTAGCTCAGCGCTCATTTCATCAGAATCAATGTCACCGAACTTTTTTTGGAACTCTTTACAGCAAGTAAGAAGAGCATTTTCTTGTTGCACAAGCAAAAGTTTGTCTCGTGTGTACAAAAACGAAAAGGCGGAAGAAACCTCACGTAACAAATTAAAGCGCTCCTTTATTGACATAATAGCCTGGTCTACTAATGGATAGAAAAAGTTGCTTTTAAATTTCAGTTCAGGAGTAGCTCGTTGTTCCTCTTCACCTTGGTAATCAAACAATCTTCTTTTCTTTCCACTTCTTGACGGAGGAAAAGAAGGATCAATATCCAATTCCTGTGCTATTTCAACAGCAGATGTTGCGGCACTGTCATAACCCGTTGTGCGATAGTTTTGCAAAAACTTTTCAGTTGCCTGGATTTCCGTTTCCATTGTATGAAGGGAGACTCCATACGATTGAAGAATCTTGCTTGCTTTATTGACTTGGAATAGGATATCATACCAAATAAACACCGACAAAAGAAAACTCCATTTCGATAAATGAGCTATCAACGATTTTGTTTCTGAGGCAGCTCTTCCATCTTTTCTTTCTATGGAAATGGCTTCCAAGTCTTTCAATGCCAGCAACACCTCTTTTAAATTGTATCGAAGAGGTTTGATGCATTTAATTCTGCTTTCCCAACGAGTATCAGATTGTGACTTTATGGACAGCTCCACATGTTTCTTCAAAATTTCCCAACGCTGAGCAGAGGAAGAAAACAGCACATACAACCTTGTAAGTACTCCAAAAAATGTCAATGCTTCCGTCGATCAATTAGCACTGTCAACAACAACTAAGTTAAGGGTATGGTTTGCACAGGACACGTAAACAGCTTTGGGATTGATGTCTAGCATTTTTGCTTGGACCCCAGAATGTTTTCCTTTCATGTTTGCACCATTATCATATGACTGACCTCGACAATCAGACAATTCGAGTTGCAGTTCGGTCGCTTTTTCTAAGAAAGCGTCCAACAAGCCTTTCCCAGTACTGTCACTTATTCTCAAGTAGCCAAAAAATGTTTCTTTAACAACAGCAGCTTCTTCATTACATAGTACATAACGGAGAATGACAGACATTTGTTCATGATGTGACATATCTGGAGTGCAGTCCAAAATTATAGAAAAATATTTTGCCAATTTCAATTGCTGTAAATTTTCTTTTTCAACTTCTGTCGCTAGCAATTCAATTAGTTCATTTTGTATGGTAGGACTCAAATAGTGATCTTTAGTGTTTTTATTCTTGATTCTGTCTTGAAGCTCTTTTAGGATCGGATCTCTTCTTGCCAAAAGCTCAAATATACCCAGAAAATTTCCATTGTGAGGAGATCCTAAGACTTCTTCAGATCCTCTAAAAGCAAGATTCCTTTCCGATAGAAACAAGGCAATGTCGATAAGTCTCTCTAAAACATTTCTCCAAAAACGTCTTTCATTGAAAAAAATATTCATCTCGCGTTTGTCGATAGTGGATGAATTTCTTATCCCTTCAGCTAGCAACATCCATTGACTGCAGCATTCTTGGTGGGAAATGCCGTTTTCATGGTCTTTCAGTTTTTTCGAAAAACCCTCCCATGTATTTATACCACTACAAAAGGGGCTTAGTGTTTTTCCAAATAGCTTACAACAAAAGCAAAAAACTTGATCTGATTCCCCACAATAAACTAGCCACGACCGTGAAACACTTTCACCATTAGGTAACACACGTTTATAATGGTTGGAGGAAAAACGTCGCCTTGGAGTTGTGTTATTATATGGAAAATTCATTATTAGTTGATGTGGTCCACGCTTTACTATATCACATCGTTGAGCATCAGAAATACTTTCAGGCCATTTACATGGGTCATCAGGGATAGGGGTAAATTGAGATTCAGATATTTTTGATACTGAAGGTTGCGTATTGGCAGGTAAATCACAACTTACATTTTCTGGAAATTCACAATCACTTTGATGCTGATCGTCATAGTCTTCTTTTTCTTGTACACTATAGTTTTCTTCATCCCTCTCGGTACTAGTGCCAGGTTTACTCTGCTCAGTAATCTTGAAAAAATCTGTCATCTTGGGCAATTTCGCTACAGCATCTCGAGCAGTGGCTGCTTCTTTTCTCTTTTGAGCACCACTTTTTGAACGTTTCATTCTATACAATGTCAATAAAATACTTTATCTGCACTCTGCAGTGTATATATATTGTCCCGGTATTTCTAGCCAAACAGAATTCCAGACCATTCTATGATTGTTGCGTAACAACGGCATTGTTACGTCAATCGAATATTCAAGATTCTACCAGAAAATCAATCGAAATATTCTAGATTCTGCGAGATAAAATGACCTAGCATTCACTTATGATGTCACAAGCCAATTTCTTCCTACAGTTTAAATCGGTTGTAAACAAGTCTGCTGAACTGAAAATAGTCACATAGCCAAAAAGCAATTTCAGACTAACTTGGGCCCCCAAAGTTGGCCTGCCCCCCCCCCAATTGGGGGGTTTGGGGGGCGGCTGCTACGTCTCTGGAAGCGACGGCGTCATACTACAGTCACAAAGTGCAATGTTTTGAAACATTTTGTCTCGGACTGCCTTTCGTTCGATGCAAAAATTCCCCAGCACTGTTATGTCTAAAAGATCAATATCGTTTACAAAATGCACTTTCGATGATGATGCCATTGCAGTTCTCAACCTAAAAAATCGAAAAATAAAAAACGTTGGTACTTGAAGGGATCACGTTCAGTGCCATGACAACATTGCGAAACGAAGCTAAACTTCACTAACCAACTAAACCGTATTTATCTGTTTCGGAAATAAAACTAAAATAGAAACCATCCAATCAAGGCCAAGAGCCCAACCTTCTTCTTTTATCTAAATGAAGCTCTGCTGTCCTAAGTTGATCACGTGGTAATGAGTGACGTTTTACTATAAGCTAAAAGGTTGCAGTGCTTCCGAAAGTGGTTAGACCCTTATCAAATTTGCGATCGTATCTTGAAATGTATTTGATTACAAGCGTTCCAGCACAAGCTGCTTGTATCAGCTCCGTTGCAGACCCGTTTGTCCAAAGCATTAGATCGTAAGGTGGGAGAGAGTCAAGATGAGCGAGAGCCACGCCTTGGCGAGAGAGAAAGGATCAATGTGGAAGCATGGAGAGGAAATGGTGGACCACACAGTGAAGGAAGGCAGGTTCCAAGTAGGTGAGGAAGGGTAAGCAATGAGAGCCTCTCTAAGAGAAATAGAAGGAAGCATGAGTGGGTGAGTGGACGCAAAAGCTCTCCAGGACGATCTGCAGAGTCTTGTTTTCACTCCACGTCCGGCCAAACCTGAAATAGGAAAGGAAGTTAGGAGGCCAAGAGCCCACTCATAAGATGACAGAGCTGAACGAGCCCGGGTGACTCGTATGGGAGGTAGAGAAGCCTCAGAAAGAAGTGGGATGGGGAAGAACGAAAGGCAGCCGGTGATGGCGCGACTAGCCGCTCGGTAAAGGCGTTCCAATTTGGTAATATTGGTAACGCCTAAAAAAGGAAACCATCCGGGAAAAGCATATGTGATAAGGGGCAGAAGAAATGCTTTACACAGAAGAGAAAGGGATTCTTTAGAGGAGCCCCATGAGGAAGCAGAGATACAGCGTAAGGCCTTGAGACGAGGGAAGAATTTGGCCTTCAGCGAAGAAACATGTTTAGCAAAGGAAAGAGTGCGGTCGAAGGTGATACCAAGAAAAGTTGGAGTGGAATTGAAACGGAGGAGAGAGTTGAACAAGAGGAGGTTAGACTGGAGGTTACCTTGGTGGGGATCCACTGAGAAGAAGAAAGCCTCACATTTGCTCGAAATGAGAGGAAGACACCAGTACTAAGACCACTGCTCCAATCGAATCAGAGCTTCTTGTGTAGCCTCCATCGCAGTAAAGACCAAGCGGGAGGAGGTGGACCAAATGGCAAGTCGTCAGCGTAAAGTGATCAGCTGACGGAAGAAGGCAGACAAGCAGGGAGATCAAAAAGATCGGTCGTTCTCAATAAATGTTGTGATGTGAAAGTAGGAGGTAGTAAGATGATCGACTTCAATCAGTATGTACTTTCTCTCAGGTTTAACTTCATTTTGAAACTGTTTGATAATAATTACCAATCCAGTTGGAGATCGCTTGAAAATCAATGTATTGATGAGAATGTCCTTTTCTGAATTTTGCGTTTTAATATGATGCTAAATAGCATGCTAGTTGGTAGAGAGGTTTTTTACGCTTTACCCTTACCACGTTAAGAACTTTAAAATAATTCACCAATGTCGACAATAATTCCGAATATTCATGGTTTAATAAAGCGATAAAATGCCGAAATCAACCAATGTTTGTTGAAGAATTTTGCAAAGCTAGAAATTTATGATTTTTTTTCGATGAAATGGCGTCAGCATTTGACATGATCCCAAATAACACGAGCTTGATCAAATACATTAAACTCATTTCAGCTATTCCAATGGCCTGGATTACAACTATAAATAGTAACTCTCATGAGCCTTCTCACGCCTTTTCTGACTTTAAGCAAATTGTAAAACAACAGATTGTTGCTCCAGGTAACTCAAGCAAGATCGCATATAAATTTTTGAGAGACAAAGTTAAAGTACTGCCTGTTAAACAACAACCAAAATGGTGTGGTATATTGCAACTGCCATCCGATGCAATTGATTGGTCAACTATTCGTGAAAATAACTGCTATGCTACAAATGAAACTAAACTACGATTATTTCAAATCAGATTAAACTTGAGATCGATTGTTACTAATGTACAACTGTATGTTCTTGACATTGCTTCTAATAATTTATGCACGTTTTGTCGTGAAGAACTTTCAAAACGAGCATTTGTTTTGTGATTGCAAAATTGTTGACGCTTTCTGGAATGATGTATTTGGTTGGATTTTAGCTAGATTTCATATTAATATCCCTTCGAATGAATTTCATAAACTATTGGGGTTTCATGCACAACATGTTAATAATCAATTAGTCAACTTGATGCTCTTATCGGCAAGATTCTTGATTTACGCTGTAAACATTCGAAAACAGTACCTAATATGTTCCAATACGTTTGCGCATTCAAATCAATAAAAAAAAATCAAAACACTGTATTGCTAACAAATATAACAAATTGCAATTTCATTACAAGAAATGGTCTAATTTAATTTAGACACTGTAATTGTGCTTTATCTTCTGCTTTTATTTTTGTGTTCTTGTCTGTGCACCTACAGTAAAAAAGAAAAAACACAAAAAAAAAAGTAATTCTTACACTATAAGTACTGTATATTTGAGGTGTCGATTGCACCATTTTTGATTACGCAAAGTCCAAAAATGACAATGTTTTTCAGCTCATCATTTGAGCTGTAATAAGCTAATTTTACCACCAAATCTTGTTGGTGGTACCGAATTTCAATATAGCTCTGAAAAAAGCTGTTTTAGCCATAAGCTTTTGGTGACGCTCTCATCAGCGAGCGGTATCGCGTCAAAAGGGAAGAGTTAGAGTGAGTAAGTGTTTTATGTGGTTAACCTTGATCTTTTAGAGGCTGCTTGTATCAAGACCCGACGCCCGGTGTTATGCAGACAAAAAGAGTTTGTTTACACTCTCAAACTCTTGATAATCGCAGCGTTCTTATTTGGTCTCTGGCTGCGCTTTCTTGAGCATTTTGCTATTGCAAAATCTTTCTTTAGCGCGCTTTACAATACTAGCGCTATTGTTACGTTTCTTTCCTATAGCCTTGATTCTTCCTGACACAACCTTCAACCAGACTAAAAACGGATAAAAACGTATATTATTTAAAAGTTAGTGACAGGACGCCAGCGCCTACTCTTCACACATGTACCAACTTAACTGTCCTCTACCGTCCTTCTCAAAGGCGTGCAATGCATGCCTTATCAGCATAATTAGAACACCGCACAGAGAACCCGCCCGAAGGCGAACTGCGCTATCAAAGCAACCCGCGTTCAAAACCAACGTGTAACACCCTCTCCCCTCTACTAAAACAGAAGGAAGTTACCACAAATATACGAACACACAATATTGCAAACAGCCTACAACATATCAATTCATGGTGATGTGATTCAATAATATCAAAAATTACCCAGGTGCAATACTATTTCATAGAGTGCAATTAAATAATCAAAGTGCAGCTAAATATCTGGATAATAATGTGGGCGTCTCAACGTACTTCTGGGCCGTAAATTTGGTCTACGACTATTAATATTGCGACTACGTGACAAGTGCGACTGACTTTGGGAGAAACGTCGATAAAATCCCATGTCGCTATTTGGCCAATCGTTACGGGATGATTCTTTTAACTTATCATCCTCAGTTGTAGATTTTTCATTAATTCTTCCATAACTCTTCTTCAAACGATTAAAATGAACATGTTTAGTTGTAGACCCGTCAAGACTTTCTATCACATAATTCACAGGTGGTAACACTTCAACAACACCATAAGGACCACAATAAGGCAAGTGAAATTTACGTGATTCATCATTTTGTAACACAGAATTCTTTAACATCACAAGATCTCCAACACTGTACGCGGTGTTTGCTGATGCCTTCTGATCATAGCGTTTTTTCATCAGATTCCTTCTTTTTTCTAATCTTGTTTTGATCACCTCATGCACCAGGCGCATTCTGTCCTGCAAATCAGCAATAGCATTGGTGGAAGGAAGAAAACTTGGTTTACCCGTCATCAAATCTGCCGGCAATCGCAAATCTCTTCCAGTCAGCAGAAAATGAGGCGAAACTCCTGTTTCTTCATGGCAGCTTGCATTATACGCGGAGCAGATTGCAGGAAGAGACCTGTCCCAAGACTGAGGATCTTGTTGTACATAGTTCTTCAGCATCGCAATTATAGAGCGGTTATTTCTCTCAACCCCACCATTACCAGCTGGGTGGTAAGCAGTCGTTCTCGTCTTTTTACACCCCATTAATGTAGCCAGCTCTCGAAACAGCATGCTTTCGAAGTTGCCACCCTGGTCGGAGTGAACGCGTTCAGGCACTCCATGGACCGCAAACCAATTGCGATACAGTGTCATTCCTGTTTCCTGAGCCGTTTGAGAACGCATTGGCCACGCTTGCATATATTTGGTATATGTGTCGCAAGCGACTAAAATGTAACGTTTTCCTGTGTGAGTCATAGGCAAGCCACCAAGTACATCGATCTCAATTCGCTGCATTGGGCTCACTTCTGAAGAGGGAACAAGCTCAGCCTTTGGAGTTGTTGATGGTTGTTTCCGTTGGTCACACAGTTGACACTCTTTACAATATGCGGTAACGGACGCTCTCCAACGTGGCCAATAAAATCGTTCCGATATCTTTTCAGCAGTTTTCTTTACACCCAAGTGGCCTCCACCGTGAGCAGAATCGTGAAGGGCTCTTAATACCTCCTCTCTATTGGCATTGGGAACCAATAATTGGGCTCTTACAGTCATCATTGAGTCTTCATGCTTTCGATACAAACAAGAATCCTTGAGAATGATTTCTCCAAAGATAGACCAATAATGTCGAATCTCTTCGCTTGACTTTCTAACCTTTTTAAATGCTGGTCTAGAACCGCGTCGGACCCAATCAAGTAAAACAGACAAATGTTCATCTTGTTGTTGGAATCGTGCAATTGAATCATTATTCCAACCTTGGCATTCTCGGAAATCAATGGCAAACATATCTACCTTGCTTGAATTCTCAACATGTTCCACCTTATTTACCAAGCCATCATCATAGCGGAACGGACAATCATCAGGAAAATTCTCCTCCTCGCCAGGACACCTGCTCAAAGCATCAGCATTTTCATGAGCAGATCCTGAGCGATGTACAAGTTTAAAATCAAACTCGGCCATCAATTCGAACCATCGCGCGCACTGACCAAAGACATCCTTGGACTCCCACAACCACCGCAAAGCAGAATGATCAGTTCGCAATAAAAACGTTTGATCCAGATAACAACGAAACTTTTGGAGAGCATGAACAACAGCTAGAAGTTCTTTTCTTGTCGTGGAATAATTCCGTTCACATTTGGTTAATGTTCGGCTACAGTAAGCAACTGGATGCTCTTTTCCATCGCGAATTTGAGACAAAACTCCCCCAACTGCACCATTTGAAGCATCAGTATCCACAATAAACGGTTTGGAAAAATCAGGATACACTAAAACAGGTGCAGATGTTAAAAAACGTTTTAAACACAAAAATGCGTCATTACATTCACCGGTCCATTCGAATTGCTTGGCGGACTTTTTGGTCAAATTATACATTGGTGCAGCTAATTTAGCAAAATCTTTAACAAACTTTCGATAATATGATGCAAGACCCAAAAATTGTTTTACTTCTTTTAATGACTTGGGAATTGGCCAGTTACTCACACAAGCCACTTTCTCAGGGTCACACGAAACTCCCGATTTTGATACAATATGGCCTAAAAACTTCACCTCACTTTCAAACAAAGTACATTTTGAAGGCCTTAGGGTCAAGCCATGCAATTCAAGACGTGACAAAACCAAATCGAGATTGCGTAAGTGTTCATCAAAAGTGCGTGCGTAAACAATGATATCATCCAAGTACGCCAAAACGCCATCCCATTCAATACCATTTAATACAACTCTCATTAAATGCTGAAAGGTTGCCGGCGCGTTTGCCAAGCCAAAGGGCATCACGTTAAATTCAAACAATCCTTTATGGCATGTAAACGCTGTTTTTTCCTTATCTTTTTCGTGCATAGGAATTTGCCAGTAGCCCGATTTCAAATCCAAAGTGGAAAAGTATCCACACCCGGACAGCTGATCAAGACTGTCGTCTATTCTTGGCAAGGGGTAACTGCACTTTTTAGTAAAGTTATTGAGAGCACGGTAATCAACACAAAACCTAACACTGCCGTCTTTTTTCTTAACCAAAACAACTGGACTAGACCACGGCGACTTAGATGTGCTAATAACACCGTCATCCAGCATATCATCAACAAGTTTACCTACTTCTTGTTTTTGTTTTGTCGACATTCTTCGAGGCTGCTGACGTACAGGCATGGCATCGCCAGTATCAATGCTGTGTTTAATTACTTCAGTTCGACCCAAATCGGTTTTTGACAATGAAAAAGCCTTTTTGTGCTTTTTAATAATTTCATGCAATGCTTTTTTTTCTCCCTCGTTAAGGTTTAACTCATTTAATTTTAATTCCTCCCACAAAAGTAGAAGGTCAGCATCTTCACTACGTAAAGCCTCGAAAGAATGATCCTGAATCATAGGCACGGTTTCTAAAATATAAGCACAATCGTCAACACATGAATCCTTCGCAAAAACACTGATTTTCACAAGAGCACTTATTTTAGCAACAATTACTCCCATAGGTAAACACTTAGCGGTGGGGGTAAAGTTGGCCATTCTGACTAGCACGGAGTTACCAAAAGTTTTTATCACTCCATTTCCACACATAATTTCGTATTTACCCAACAACGCTTCGTTTCTCTCGACATAAACGTCTGAGCCGTCACTAAACTCATGACCAATAATTTTGCAGGGCACCATCATTTCAGTAAACGGTGGTAATTTTAACGTGTTAACCAGACTTGCATCAAAGGAAGACGGTGGGCTAAGCCGCTTTGTTAGGTGTAGGGTAACATCCCCAGCTTTTAAAACTTTTTGTTTGTAATCAACTACGCACTGTTGCTTTTGCAAGAAATCCAAACCTAAAATAAATGGTTCGGTCAGATTTTTACACACATACACATCAAATGGTACTCGACAGTCCCCAATGTCTTTCCTAACATAATGAGTGGTTCACCGCCAGCGCCGACAAACTTAATATCATTTGATACATTTAACAAGGTTGGAGAGTTACACGTTCGGTAAAATTCTTCAGATAATACTGTCACTGATGCACCTGTATCTACTAACGCACACACATATTTATCGTTTACAATAATCTTAGCATATTTACAAAGTTCATTGTTGGTTGACGGCACATAATAAACATTTTTCTCCGGTTGGTTTCGTGCATTGGCTCGGTCAACGTCGCGATCCACTTCTCGATTGCCGCCAAATTGCCGCTTTGAAGATGTCCACTTTTTCCGCAAAAGTAACAAGTGATAACAGGTGTAGATCTCTGTTTGATACACATATCTCTGATATCCTGTACTTCTTTTCGCAAATCTGCAATTAGACCTTTCAATTCTTCGATCTCATTCTTTTGGTTGACTGATCTCTGAAGTCCGATGGCGGACAAAGCAGCGGAGTCATCCGGTAGAGTATTAGTACTCAAAGCCAATAGCTGCTTTGCGGTATCCAAAAATCTAGGACGGTCAGCTTGCGAATATCTGGCCATTAAGCGGTCGACAAGATGCTTATCCCTCAACCCACTAATCAACACATTGTACAACACGTCGTTTTTTGTTTGGGCATCTTCCTTATCGGGATATGCAATCTCTCCCAGCTGATGGAGCGCAGCAACGTAACTGTGATTTGATTCTCCGATTGCCTGGCAGCGGCTAATCAACTGCTGCCGCGCTCTGTTTGACTGCTTAGCTCCACACGCTACTTCGGTTGCCTTTTGTTTTAACGCATCATACGACAATTCATAGAGTTGTTTATCAGCTTCCTGCATTTCAAACTTCATAGTTTCTGGTAAGCTTGCCAAAAATGCATGGCGCTTTGCTGCGTCAGGCGCATCCACACTTTCGCAAAAGCTCTCAAACGACGCCAAAAATCCAATAAAACTTTCTCCTAGCAAATACTTCGGGGGCTGACAAAAGAAATTCATTGGGCGTGCTCGCCAGTGTTACGTTTCTTTCCTATAGCCTTGATTCTTCCTGACACAACCTTCAACCAGACTAAAAACGGATAAAAACGTATATTATTTAAAAGTTAGTGACAGGACGCCAGCGCCTACTCTTCACACATGTACCAACTTAACTGTCCTCTACCGTCCTTCTCAAAGGCGTGCAATGCATGCCTTATCAGCATAATTAGAACACCGCACAGAGAACCCGCCCGAAGGCGAACTGCGCTATCAAAGCAACCCGCGTTCAAAACCAACGTGTAACACTATCATTGGCTTGTCTTGATTGCCTAACGTCCAAATTATCACCTAAAACTTTTATTTACTCTAGATCTTCTCTTTTGACGCTCTTAGGGAAAAGACAGCTGTCTTAACCTAGCCTTAGGTGATCATTTATTTAACTGATGATGCTTTTAGTGTAAAAGCGAAACGTTTTAACAAAATGTTTACCAGCGTTTTGGCTTTAAAACTTGACATCTTGTTACTTTTTGCTAGATGTGATTAATGTCTCAGAGCCATAGCCTTTTTGATTTAAAAGAATTATTGTCCCTTTGCATTTGTTAAAGACAGGCTAAGTAGTTTGTAACTTCACCAAACACTTCGAAATGTTTTGTCAAAACTCAATCAATCGATCATTTATTTGATTTTTGCCCAAATCAGCGTAAAAAGAAAAGTAAAATTTGACAGCAGTGAATAAAAAAAAGAGGCAATAGCAAAACGATACATGTTAGTACACGCACATTAGAAAAATTTTGTTTAAATTTGAAGATAGCGGCATGATCATCGCGCCTGTACGAGAGCAGCCAAAGAACAATATACAAAAATAACATATACTGTAAATACAAAGTACCGCAAAATACATCAAAACACTCTCATGTTGTAACCCTAGCAAGGTTGGCTATCAGGTGCTACACCTTGCCCAAGGATGACCTAGGAGCAACGAAAGCTAAAAGACAGCTTCTTTATATCTCAAGGCATACAAACCCTGTCGCTGGTTGTAGTTTCAAGTCATAAAGTGGCTAACTTGGGCGATAATTCAGAACTCACCGAAATATGGGCGATAATTCGGAAAATACAAAAATTTTTAGTAAAACCACTGTTCGCAATAACAAAGTAAACAAAAACCTTGATTTTAGCTGTAAACACACTCCAAAATGCTGAAAAAGTACGTGCACTAAGCACTCTTACAGAATTCACACTCGGTTTTTAAATACTCAGTACTTCAACAGAATTCGTACTCGGTTTTTGAAGTGATGGTTAGCTAATTCTTTAATTGCATATTTCGTTGTTAATCACCCCACAAACTAGTTATCATTGCACACTTTCATTCATTCGTGCGTATGACCTCACGCTCTGTTTGCATGTCTTTAGGCAGACTGAGCCAACACGACGAGCGCGCTGCTCGGTCCCACTACCCCTTTGCCCCATTTGCCCTTTCCTCTCCTCCCCTTTCCTCAGGATACAACAAGCAAACGGTTTTACTTCTGTGTTGAGCGTCAAGAAGGGAAGCCGTGAATATCAATTTTCAAAATCTTCAGGCGTAACTCGACAGGTAAATTGAGCCCACAGATCCATCGACTGCAAAGCAGACTCCCTAACCACCACACCATCGCGCCTATTACTGTACACCGCAATTAAGCATGCTTAAGGTTGAATTTAGTGAGGCGTGCGACACGCTTACGCAAAGGTAGCCGAAAAGAGGATGCACAAAGCAAACGTTTTTGTACGTTTCCTGTCCGGTTTCGTTTGTTTTTTCTATAATGGATTTTCGTGCAAAAAATGTTCACCCGCCAAGATATTTACATCATGCTTTACAGTGCATATTTCAATTCAAACATCCGATTTTGTCCGCAATGTACGTACAAAAAACGCGTATGATTTCGCTGACAAAAATGTACAAAAATCTTTAGTACGCTCTTTGCGGAAAAAGTGGCTGTTTACACAAAAAGGTATAATAGGTAACACCATACAAATGTCCAAGCGGATGGAGATTGCGGTACAAAAATAATTGAGAGCAAAAAACGCACAAAACCGAACCAAATAAACGTACGAAACTGCACTAACATCACACAATTTACCAAACTGGACAAAAATTATACAAAACGTATACTGCGTACAATGATCTTAATTTATAATCCATCTACAACTTATAAATATAGCTTTCATATTTGCTAATGCATTATTGAAAAAACAGATTTATTGGTTAGTAAACATGCTACTGTGGTTTTGCTGGCCGCATACATGGAGGCTGTCTGTAGTATACTCCATCGTTAGCGTTCGCTTTTAGAGCAACAGCTCACAGTAACTACAGATAAAGGTTTTTGCGCTAAAATGGTTTTAGACGGTGCGATGACTTTTCTTAACATTCCCACAAAACATTGCTTATCATACACTTTTAATGAAAAAAAAAATACTAAATTAAAATGTCTACAAAGAATAGCTCGCTGCTTCCTTGGTCATACTCAAATCGAAGAAAAAGTCATTTTAGCGGAAGCTGCGTGTTAGTATCTTCCAAAAAGGTCTTTAACCAGGTACCCATGATCTTCAATTACTGAAAAAATGTACAAAACAAAATTCATCAATAAATCTTGTCTAAGGAGATAAAATTTTTACCATTATGTAAGTTGGGTGCTGGCTTTCGTTTCACTACAAAACGGCTTTTCTCGGCAAAAGATACGAATTTAAAAAGAATTATCTTTAGTTGTAACTTTATCATGACGTCGCCAATCCTATTCGCACACTTGCCGAAGAGTGATGAACAATCGCGCCAAGTTTCATGTTTGCTCGCTCCGGGGAAGCCAGCATTGACAGGCACACTGACTAAAAGACAGAATTGCCGTTGATGGTATACTCTTAGCTTAAGACAAATAAATTCCAATGAAGGGACGTAAATGAAACCTAAAGTTTGGGGAGAAATCCAAGGGAAATAACGCTCCTATGTAAAATTGCATCGTAAACAAAAAACTAACGGTATGTCTACTATTTTTGAAAGCAGTTTAATAGGCTTACCACAGTGAGGACGACCAAACATTTTGGGTAGATGTTGCCTTTTTCGACTCCCTGGTTTTGCCTAAGCAGGAAACAGGGCTTGTGACATGCAGCCTGAAACTTACAAAAATTTAACATGAAATCAAAAGAAACGGCATCACTGTGCGAAGTTGAACAGTGGGCTTGTAGTATGGGAATAATTTTTTGTTACTTGGCCTAAAAATAGCTATATAGCCAACCTGGGACATTGCCAAAAATTTGTGGGACACATGGCCTATTCTTTCTATCTAATTGCGCTTATGCTGGGAACAAGGCACATTGAGATTCAGCCAGGTACTTGAGACAATATATACAATTATGAGAAGGAGCTCACTAAGTTGTAAAACCGGCTGACCTCGCAATAGACAATTCTATTTCCATATTTCTAAAAGATATTATTTTTTTGGTGCTGCCCCTGCTCTACTTGACTTTAATTATGCCCCTCTACTCACTTAAAGGAACAATAAAGAGATTGGTTTGAGAGAATTAGAGGTGTAAGTTTCTGTACAAGAATGTTTTTAACGCAATCCCTTTTCAAAGTACTTTTGCTTTTAAAACGAGAATTAGCTATGACGAAAAACCATCAACTTTTCATTACTATTACAATGTCTTTTTGAGTGAAGCCAGTACTGCTGTCTTAACCGATTTTTTTAACCCAGGTGTAGTTGCCGGGAGTAACGAGGAAAACGCTTCCTAGGCTTTTAATTTTGACTCAGCAATTTCGATATTGTAGTTCAGTCTTTATTGCTTCTATTGTTAAGTGGCAAGCTTGAGAATGCCTTTTTTATGTTCTTTGGTATAACTCGACAAGAAAAGTAAATTAAAGCCTACAGAGTACAAAGCGTACGCCGTGACCCTACGCCATTGCATCGGCAGTGCAATGCAAAATAAGCTGTTTGCAAAGCTGGAAACAATAAAGGCATATGGCGCACTTGGCCTGCTGCTTTCACAATTATCCAAAATCTGTGAAAATGCTTAGTTTCGGATTAAATTTTGTGTCACTTCATCTTTTCAAAAGCTATTCCTATATTTCTTTTAGGGAAAGCTTCTGTAGGATTTTGTGCCAACGCTACGTTCTGTGACCAGCCCTGTGAAAAGGTGGCTAAAGCATTGACGGGATATGGAGCAAATAAGGCAGGATCACCAGTCGACGTCAGCTTACTCGATATCACCTTTAAGTAAATATCTTTCCTAGCTTAATTAGTTAGAAAGCCAAAAAGCCCTTTGTTTTTGTTTTAACTGTAAAAAAAGCAGCTAGCACGCAGCGCCACCTAACAAAAAGCCAAATAATTTTGGCTCGATCTGTTTCCAAAAACGCAAGCGGGTGCGAGTGATTTCAGCAGAACAATTTCATATTCTACTGCTACAAGTACAAGGTGCCCGGGAAGTTATCGTACCTCTAATCAATCAAAAAACAAACATGAAATTGGAAGATAAAATCGATTTAATTGTAGCAAATGTGCGATTCGAAGCTAATATTCACTATTATAATATCATGACAAATCAATGATATTTATGTGACATCTTACATGTACTCAAACGTTGGCAAGTAACCTTTTCTCAATCGAATGCACGCTTGTACCAGTGATACTGAACAAAAAGACTGAACACTAAATTGCAAAACGTTTTCATGTATCTAATGCAGGAGTTCCCACCCAAGGGTGCGAGGCAGCAACATAGGGAGTGCAAAATGGTCATTTAGATTTTTGTACTGTCATGCTCAGTGCATCCTGTGCTAATTGTTCTGCACATTCTGTGTCTAGTTACAGCATGCCTAGTGCGCGGCCTTCAATTCAGCCCGAGATGATGCTGATCTCCAAAAAAAAAGGTCAACACATGCAATTTCAGCCGAGACTTCAAAATTGGCCCACATCTTGGCGGGACATACTAAAATATTTTAGGGTGCGAGAACATATAAAGATATTTTAGGGGTGCGGGCCATTACAAAGGTTGGAAATTACCGGTCTAATGTAACGCGGACAGTTACCTAACACAAAATGCATTTTTTAATGCGCACAGCTCGCTGGGTTGAATAAAGCCGAATTTAGTTTTGAATTTTGTAGAATTCTCGTAGCAATTTGCAAACTTGCGCACTTTATGTCGTTCCTATTTATTTTGTATATAGTGATAGTGATTTTGGGTACAGTGACTTCCTGGACACACTGTACATTAACAAAGTGAAAACCAGTCTTGAACGCTACATTGAGAACTTATTGAACATAACCCATCGGAAAGTTTCGAAACTGGGAATACGCGTTATGCGGTCGAGTCAACAGTCACCTACAAGTGGCACTGCGGTTGATACAAGGCATTGCTTGAACGTGAGAGGTGAGCAGGAAAGTTAGTACTAATCCCGCTCGGTCACAGTGCATGAAGAATACCGCTTTGAGCGCTAAATCCGCTGACTTCTCCCAATACAAGCTTGTTGCTATGGCCATCGCTTCACGCTCTATCAATCATGTGGAACCACCATATCAACTGGGTCCAACAGCCAGTGCTCTATAACTTGGCTAAATATAGCCTACACAACATTTTCAAAACCATTCAAAGAAATACAGGGTGATTCAAAAGGAATACGGCAAAATCATTATGCATTTTTTCAAGTCTATACCGTATCATTGTGGTGGACTGAATCAGTGGCAATAATGTTTGATGTTGGTTCTAAGCTTCCAAAGCTTTAAAAGTTTCTGAACATCTCTTGCACCAGATCCTTGTAATTAGCAGATTTAGTTTTAATAGTCACACACAAACAACAAGGAAGCACCAGACCGGTTTCGCCATTATTGGGCTCTTCAGTGATGCGTGTCCAATCAGCAGGGAACCGAACTTTCAAGATGTACACCTTCAATCTTTGGCAAGTAACATTCTACCATCTGGCTGGACGCGGTTGCTGATGTTATAGCTGCTTTTTGTTAGTGAGCGACCGGATTTCCTGGCTTTGCTACTCGATGAGATCTAGATCTAGTTTTGCCTCGGAAATCCTGCACCACTAGCATACAAGAACTCCATACGGCCAATTCAGATCCACCGAAATCCTACACCACTAGCATACAAGAACTCCATACGGCCAATTCAGATCCACCGAAATCCTGTACCACTAGCATACAAGAACTCCATCCGGCCAATTCAGATCCATGGTAATCCTGCACCACTAGCACACAAGAACTCCATTCGGCCAATTCAGCTCCACGGTAATCCTGCACCACTAGCACACAAGAACTCCATCCGGCCAATTCAGATCCACGGTAATCCTGTACCACTAGCACACAAGAACTCCATCCAGCCAATTCAGCTCCACGGAAATCCTGTACCACTAGCACACAAGAACTCCATCCGGGCAATTCCGCGATTGCAACTCATCAACTCTGACGAGTTTGCAAATTTGCGGCCCATCAAAAATTCCTGCTTTGATTTTTCAAAGCTTAACCGTGGAAGTGATTAGCAGGTACGGTCAAAACACGCACTATCTTTGTTCAAAACCTTAGCAAATCGCTTCTTCGGGCCGAGTTTGTTGTTTAATGGTGGTTAGATGATGAAATTACGGTCTGCAAGAGGATTGTTAATTACATTATTCTTCTCGATGGCAAGTTCGCTTTGTGCAGGCAGTCCCACTTTGCATCTCTACAATTCTAGGTAAGAAAGCGTGGATACTTTAAAAAAGTTTAATCAATCTGATGCACTGATAGTATGTTGACTGTCTTCATACCAACACATATCATCCAGTTATACTCTTTGAAATGCAGTTTTCAAAGACTCTTTTCACCCTCATTAAGTGATCTTTCAGGATAACTGAGAGGCTGATTAGGACAGAGGCGAACTGACTGCCATTACGTTAGAGCAAACATTTCAGATTTCGAACGTCACTTCTCAACTCTGTTTTACTCTGAAAAACCTACCGCCATAAGGAGATCGTCGATATTGTTGCAAAAGACAAAATTATTTTGTTCACTGAAATATTGAACGGGATTTTTGTTTCGTTTTCGATAAAACGTTAGCTTGCTTTCTGCATTGATAAAAGAATATTCAATTAAGTGTGAACCAAACATCTCAACTACTTTTTTCACGTAGCTAGATCTTTAACTAAGTTGTTGAATTCTTAAATGAACTTTTTGAACAGCTTTGTCTTTCCTGCATCAGGCAAAGAGTGACAAAAACCGCTACATTCGCTATCCCTTTTCTGTGGTGGTTCAAGAATAGCGTCATCTGCATCAACTTGTGGAAGAGAATCGAAAATCGGAACCGTGACTTCACTGCAATACAGCACTGGTCGCCGGGCCGACTAAATGTCATGGAAATATCACGTCTTCTTTTTGATCTTATTTGTTATGTCCACCATGCACAGGTTGCAGTCGTCACGGTGGTTTGTTGGTTCCCACCAAACCATGGACACTTCAAACCGCATCGCCGTTGCTTTCTTCCCACTCCACAAGGGTAGCGGCTTCAGTACAAAGAAGCCGAAGCCTTTTCTCGGTCTTCCATTTTAATTCCAAAGTAATCTTAAAGGCTGGATTCCATTAGGCGTAACCTGCCGGCGTAGCCTAAATATTTTTTGTTTTATATTTAAAGTTATTTTACGGGCAAAAGCGCTCCGCGCATAAAATTGAATAAAAAAACAAAGAATTTTACGCTATTTACGCGTAATGAAAGCCAGCCCTATAAGGCTTGCTAGGTAAAATTTTCGTACTTCAAATTAATGCTTTTTTTTCACGCATTTTCTGATTATTGTCAAGTGAATGCATTCGTGATTAGCGTGCGATTACACCGGCTATCGGTTACTTCCAACATACGCTGTTGATATATACATATATATATATATCAACAATTGTTTACCAGATTTGAGTTTGTGGTTCGTAGCTGATGCTGCATATATATTCCCAATACAACATAAAATAAAATACTTCAGAATCATCGTGACAACGTCTTCGCTTTGAACTCATATCTAGAAATCTTAAGCGAAATTAAATGCACGTTTGTAATAGTTTTTTTTACAATGTGGCAAAACGTAGTAAAAATTTGGTAACGGTATACAATATGCATAAAAACATTTTAAGGGTGTGTATATTAAATTTATAATAAAAAAAGGGATGCGTTCATAAAACGTCGCTGTTATTTTCCTGACCGATTATCACGTTAACATTTTACCTCACCGATTAACACTGACGTCAACCCGAATTTGTTTGGGGTTAGTGTTTGGATTAAGGTTTAGATTAGGGTTGGGGTTAGGTTTCCGATCATATAATGCAACCTTACTCTCATGTCACCATTGGTCACAGAAAACAACTACAACATCTTGTAAGCAATAATCAAAACACCTTGAAGTTGGACAGCTCAAGAGATTGAGCTACATCTAAAACTCCATAACCAAGCAACATCGATTAAATACTAAATAAAACAGCAACAAAATTCACGTATCGTGTGGCTGCACAACGATCAGCTGTTTCTCTAGAGTTACTGTTGAACTTGCTAGCAATACTACAACTACTCATCAAAGATATCTTTTAGCTGCCTGAGCAAAACCTTTTCCCCTTAATGATTTATTTTGCTGCTTAGGAAGCACGAAAAACTCGTAATTATTACTTATGGCTAGGGAACTCGTTTCAGGAACGAACTGGAGGACATGTCCTCTTCAACTTTTAAACATTTTATATTCATTTTACTTGGTTGCTAGTATTCGTATACTGAAACTCCCAATAGCATGCTTAAAACATTAAGATTGTCCCCTGCAAAGCTCCTGGGCAAACAAGGCTCGTGCTTATAGCAAATACAAAATGTAACAGTTCATTAAGAATGCCTTGCACAACTACTTTGGTTTAACAAACTTTGTAAGCTTTTAAAGCGATAAAGTATTTGCAATATCTCAAAAACCAGAGCCAATGCAACACAACTAAGTGTATTTTCAGTTTCAACGCCTTCCACTCACTACAAAACTAATTCAACAAGCAGCACATTTTCAAAAAAAATTTTTTGTTCATCTGCAAAATTAATCTTTGCCGCAATGTAGTCTCGTGGGAAGATGCTATTGTACAAGTAAAAGCAGAAAGAATAAATATCGAACTTAGTCTATAAATTCAAAACGTACTTTTTTACAATTCTAGAGCTTGTGAGCATTCATGCTGCGATGAGGACTACTGCAATATTATTAAGACTCGTCCGGGTGTTTCTCTACCTCCGAAAATTTCTGTCGCTACCACCGCCACTCCTTCAATCACTACTCCAAGAATTCCGACCACTACAACTACCATGACGACAACCACTGCTCCTACAACTGCTACTTTTGCAATTACCACTGCTGCAACAGCCACCATCCCTACAACTGCCATCCCATCAATCACCATCCCTACAACAACCATCTCATCAACTACCATTCCTACAACCAGCATCCCATCAACCACTACCATCAATTCAGTCACGGCGGCAAACGCCACCACTATAGCTACTACTTCGACAGCTGCCACCTCCGCTACTACCATCCTTACAAATCATACAGCTGATCCCTCTAGCACTGCAAATTGGACTGGAGGTCTCCAGTGTTACAACGCTGTTGAGGTCAAAGCGCTCCCTTCTTTTGATATCGCTTATCAAAATACAACACAGTGCGATTTCAACGAAAAATGTATAAAAGGAGAACTCACTATTACAGCTATTTCTCTGATCGGTACCGGTACGTTACAATTTATTTAACTTTTGTGCAGTTATTGGAGATAAAACAAAACACTACAATCTAATTTGCTAAAGCTTTTCGATGTGCTAATCATGAAAGAAGACAAGCTTGTGTGAAACTTTTAAGTAAAGTTCTACGTCATAGTGATTGTAATTTCGAAATGAGTCTTAACACAAGTTGTTACAAAAAAATTTCTAGGACCGGAAATAAAATGTGCAACTCAACTTGATCATACAACTTAGGTATCGTGAAAGCAGCCCTTTGTGCCAATGCTACTGTTTGTGAGAGCTCTTGTGAGGATTTGGGGCGTATATTGATCAAGCAAGCAGGACCCGGTATCGACTTATCAGTTGACAACACCACTGAACCGTACACCATCAAGTAAATACTATAATTACAACTAATTACTTTATTTCACATTAAGCATGCAGTTGAGTTAGCAGATGTAACTGGGTTTCCTCGACTTCATAAATAGCTTACCGGTATATAGTGCTTTTGACCTGTGTCTTTTGCTACTGGAAACGAGGGCGAATGAAATGTACGTATGAATGTAAACCAATGCAATTAAATAAGGTTCTGGAAAGCTCTTTTTATCTCAAAGTTGTTTTGTGACCAATGTATCTAAGCGCAAGCCAAGATTTGAAAAAGTGCAACCATCTTGAACATCGCACAAATTTTATCCAATCAGCTTGCTGTTTTGTGATAAAGTAGGCCTCTTCACATCCTGTACATGTATGTGCAACATCAAAACTGTCCTCAATAGAATCATTCAGCAATAAAAAATACCTTGGAAAGAGGTATCATCTGTTAGTTGATTGGTCTAGCGTTGCTTTGCCAGACGTGTTGGTACACTTTTTTCATGAGAGTTTGTCTTGATAAGCGTTACCACAAGCAAGAGCAAGTTAACTCATTGCCATTAGCAAGAGTAAAACAACTGTTGGCTCTTGAGGGACAGATCACAGTAAAGTACGCTGTATGCTGTTTATGTATTTTTGAAAAGGATTGCTGATATCTTAAACGCTTTCGGTAACCATCATTTTCTGGTATTTGTTGTTATTACATCGCAAGATCTTGAGTACTTGCATGTATCATACATGTTGCCATTTATGCTGTAATAATACATGGCAATCTGATCGCAATATCCAAGAGAGATCACCGGTTCTATACCGTTATGGTGAAGCTAACTTCGACAAAATAGCACTCATGAAGATGCATATTTGTCATTGTACATCATAAAACCTAGACAGCATTGCAAAAAAGTAATAAAATTGCTATATCGCCTGTGTATGTAAACTACGGGGCAAAAGTCTACTCACTTCAAGATTACTTTTAGTATCAGCTCACAAAAATCAACCAAATTTTTCTGCTAATGACAACATTTTATTGAAGCCTACAGTCAAACCTCGATTTTCGAACGTCTCGCAGTTCGAACAATTCGGTTTTCGAATGAAAAATTCGAGATGAAAATCACTCGGTCCTCGAACAAAAATTCGGTTCTCAAACAACTCAAGAGAAAGATTTACCTGAACCAAGTGCGGCCCCCGAGAGCATTTTGTGCAGCCCGCGAACACTTTTGAAACTTTAGTAAAGCTCATTTACGATGATAAGTGGAGAAACAATTGCCATATTACAGAGGCAAGAAAAAGGTATTACATGCCACGTTGAAAAGAGCCTTTGATAGTTTGTACAGACGCATTTTCCGTCCAATTAGAGGGTGATGACCTTTTTTTTTTTTGGAGACCACCATGTCCACGCGCGGTATAAGGTCAATGTAAGGAGGTCTCGTATAACATGAAGCTGACGCAGGCTATCGCAAGATCCTGAGCACTGACCCTCGACAGCTTATAGTTGGTCAGTGCGGCCCTCGACCGACTCTTCCATCCTCAGTGCGGCCCTCGCAATGCCTTTTAATAAGTGCGACCCTCAGCTAGCTTCCATGACCGCGATGCGGCCCGCAAGCCTAAACAATTGCCCAGCCCTGGTATAGTGTAACCAGGTAAATAAGTTATTCGTTTGGTGTATAGAACAAATTAATCTCTTTTTTATTATTTGTAATGGGAAAATATGATTCGGCTCTCGAACAAATCGGTTTTCGAACAGCCTTCCAGAACGAATTGTGTTCGAAAACCAAGGTTTAACTGTATTTGCTGCTGACTCAAAGCTAACAAAGCCAAATAACCAGAGCCTGCAAAAGAAACGAAATTGCGATGACTGGTCATCTTGGCTGAGTAGTCACCTCTGCCGGAATTACTCTACTGTCTTCAATTTGAATCAGAAATCGAACAAAATCAAAGTCTTTGTCGTCTCTACATGAGTCATACCAAAGGTTTAGCAAGTTTAGTTTTTTAGATCTTGTATGAAAGAGTGCTGTGATGAAGACTACTGCAATAATATTGAAGCTACTTCCAACCAAACTAGTACAATTTCCTCTAGTACCGGTGCAACGCTTCTACCAATCGCTCCAAAGGAAGGTCTCTATTGTCATAATTCGACTGACATCAAAGCGCCTCCACTATTTGAGTTCAACAGCGTCAATATATCAAAATGTTATCCCAACGAAAAATGTTTAAGAGGATATATAATTATATTAGTGTTTGGAGTCCAAGGTATGTTAAATACTAATTGTTTCTCTTTCAATATTTCATTGGAATTACAAAACTATGAATAGCATTGAAATATACTTAAACATTTTGTGATGAGCTTATATCAGTTCACTAGCGATAACGTAACAATTAAAAATAACCTACTTCTTCTGTGAATTATACTGAGCCACTGTTCGTTCTGTACTTTTGTAGCAATTTCGATTAATTAAGGTGGGAATTTGTGAGATTAACAAAAAAAGCTGCAAAGCACAGCAGATTTCCTGATTTTCAAAAAAGAAGATGTAGAGATTGAACTTGCAAAAACTAAATCCTGTTAAATACTTCTACCCGTGAAATAACCGCAAAAATTTGCGGGCGTTTCTTTTAGTTTGGCTAGCGTTTCGTAGTCCAGAGCCCTCAACATTCTCAAAACAACAAAAATGGCAAATTATTTACAAAAACAGCATATGAGTAATTCATTTTTGCAAAATAACTTTTTTTGTTCCACAAGATGTTGATCAACTTCGTTTTGGTTAGCCCTTTGCTCGGGCCTTAATGATTATCGCATGTATGCTGCAACTTGCTAACATCAAGTTCCACAACGACTTTTTCACAAACGCAATGTGTTTAGATCGATTAAGTTTCTGTTGCAATCAATTAAAGTTGCTACAGAGACTTAATTGATCGAAAAACACTTTTGTAAAACACTATGGCAAAAATAGAGACAAGCTTAGTTTAACGTTTGCATTTTTTGGGTAATTGAAAATATATAACTGAGTATTATAAAATGAAATTTATTCAAGTTAAAAACACCTCAACAGTCTGTTTCGCCTAAGGCGGCTCGTCAGGAGGTACATTTTATTTTATTGCTCTGATTCAATCATTGAGCTCTCTACTGTCAAATCGACAAACTACGTATCATTGCTCCTTGCCTTGCATGTTGAGCTCTTACCACGATTTGCCAGCCCATACCACCAGCAACATGTTTCATTTTATTTTATTGCTCTGATTCAATTATTGAGCTCTCTACTGTCAAATCGACCGACTACGTAATTGAGTATTACTCAATCTCCGAACGGCTGCCGTTTCTGCCTTTGTGGCGTCATCATTAGATAAATATCTCAAGAACGTTGTGTCAATCAACACTTTGTTAAAAGCAGCTCTATGTAGCGGATATAAAAACGGCGTTTTGCTCTAATTCTTCGGTTTGCGAAACGTCGTGTAAGAACCTGGCGACTACTTTGATCCGCGAAGGACAGGCCTACCTTGACAGGCCGGTTGACCTAACCGCTCTCCCGTTCACGATCAAGTAAATATCGTACCTTTATCTTATTTCAAAGTCTGAAGCATACTAGTTTTTTTGCTTGCACGATCTACGTGTATACTCAATCTAGTTAAGTTTTGATTTCGAGTAATAATAAAATGAGCAAAGTTTCGAGAGATAGCATCCAAACAAAAATGCTCCAGCCCAGCAATGTGCTGCAGACTGTGCAACTACATATCAGCGTTTGAATGCGTTTCGTAAATAAATCTCGAACCTAGAACATTGATGTAGCTGTAAGTACAGGTGCTACAACTGTCAACTGCTTCTTCGCGACAATTTCTCGAAAACGTGGACGAGTTGACTGGAGCGCTGCTCACCACAACAATGATCGTGTGTTGGAACTCCACAACGGCTATGCAGTTAAACCTTTGCGGGTATTTTTGGTAGTTTCTCCTGCTTGCGATAAAGATGCAATGGGCAGCATAGGCCTATTGATGGCTCAGAAGCTTGTCTGAGTACAAACTTGACTCTGGTATAACTGACATAAGGACTTTTTGTGATCGCAGGATAAAAATTTGCAACTCGATTGATATCTATAGTGAAACTTAACGTTCGCCATCATAAAGCTTGTAATAGTTTACAAAAGTAGTTTGACTTTGTTCATTAAATACCGAACTCCCGACCTTAGAATCAAAGCAAACATTCAAATCTTATGCTTCGCTTCAGATCTTGTGTGACAGACTGTTGCGAGAGGAACTACTGCAACGATATTTCGGCTTTGCCAACGCCTTCAAATGAAAGACGTCAATGTAACTTTGGTATAAATATTCAAGCTCCTCCGTTATTGAATTTATACGAACTTGAGACTGTAATATGCGAAGACCCAAACGAATTCTGTCTGAGTGGAAATGCAACTTTCAAAATACTTGAAACTAAAGGTACCAAAGCTTCCTTGGTAGCTATTTGTCGCTAAATATGAAAGGGCTATATGGAAAAAAAACGCAAAATTTTGATAATTCTGCCATTAAGTAAAGCGCTTAAAAAAACTTATCCACCTTTTCGTGACAGAGAGCTAGTGGTGACGCAAAGCATCCAACCCATTCAACGAAACATTTCGATACCAGCGCGATGGTGTAGTGGTTAGAGCGTCCGGTTCGCTGTCGGTAAACCTGACCTCATTCCCTAAGTTGAGTCATGCCAAAAGACTTCAAAAAATAGTATTCACAGCTTCCTGCTTGGCGCTCAGCATAAAAAAAGGGATAGTGTGGAGAACAAGCCGGCAAGCTTGCTGGTTGTGTCCTTGGGCAAGATACTTAACGGGATGCCTCCACCTTTATGTGGCAGACTGGTGGCGTACCCGTACTTCACCGGGTTACAATTGTAAAGTTGCCAACCCAGTACGTCGCAAAAGGCCACTCTTGGGTACCTACTAATGACAGTCCACCTTGTTGGTGGTGAGCTGCCAGTCACTCATGACTGGTTCGAAATAGGCTGCCATTTTTCCCCTAGCCTAATTTCAGTTAGGTTGACGGCATGAACCTGAATTGCCGTTCATGCCGTACCTCCATCCTGAGGAAGAGGAGAGGTAATCACAACAACAACAACAAACATTTCTATACAACAAGACAGTCTTCCTGAAGCATTATTACCCTGCCAATTTATTAATGATTTATTGTATGACGTTGCCCAATCGAGATTGTCACCACCCTATCTAAATAATGATCTTATAAACTTACACACTGTTTACAGCACGTAGTGTTTTTCATTTGCATGTGGATGGATAGCGAAAACAAAAATATACGCTGGACTAAATTTTGTGGTCTGGGAAAAAAATTCCAGAAGTGGCACTTTCTTGGCGTAATTTTGCTATATTCAGATATTGACCTCCAAAAATATATATATTCAGGGAGTCCTCGGGTTACGGCGGTCCCGACTTACGCTGTTTCGAGGTTGCAAACGCGCTCAATAAAATGGAAAATGTCTCTGGACACCCTGCCCAGCTGGAAGACTTTTACCCTAATGTCAAGGTTTACCTTCCATCTAATACCACGGCCCGTAATTGCTTCGTTCAAGGCCTACTACCTCAGAAGGATAATTGCTATGTCATTACAGGCAAAAACCCTTTACATCAGCTGCCTCTATTGCTACAGAGCCTCTACCGTCTACCTCAGCTGCCTCTACTATTCTAGCTTCTCCACCATCTTATTAATATTTACTTTAATCCATGTGGTATGGAATTGTTTTCTCTTTTTCTGATAAAGTACTTTTTTTACATTATTTTTTACCTTTTATTATAGCACAATTACTTTACAGTACTGTACTGTATAGAGTAATTTATTCACGATGTTTCAACTTACACTGAAATTCGGGTTACACCGCATCTTAAGAACGGATCAACGTCGTAAGTCGAGGACCCCCAGTATAAAAGTTCTTTGCACAAGAAATTCGGAAAATGTGGCAGAAATATAGGTTTGAAAATATTGATCTCTACAAAGAAAAAGTGTTCACCGCGATTTTACATGAACACTGCCATCAGACACTGCTTGGTAGCTTACTTGGGTCTAGAAACAACATGGGTTACCACTTAAACTAACGTTGTCTGTCCCATGCTAAAGCATTTGTTTTTGTTTTATTTGCCATATTTATCCTCCATTCACGAGAAAGCGAATTGTATCGCTATACTTTGGACGGGAAGTCCGCACTCGCTTGGGAGTTGCCTTTTTTGAGGTTTATGGGCCACCTGTCTTCCACATAAAGGTGGGGCGACCCGTTAAGTGCCTTGCCCAAGGACACAACAAGCAAACTTGCCGGCTTGTTCTCCACAACTTCCCCTAAATGCCGAACGCCAAGCAGGGAAGCTGCGGATGCCGTTTTTTAAAGTCTTTTGGTATGACTCGACAAGGGGAATGAACCCCTGGTCTACCGACTGCGAAGCGGACGCTCTAACCACTACGCTACGCCATCTTCCTCGCCCTGGCGTGGATTTTCTTCTTCACATCTTCAATCTCTCCTGGTCTTCGCATTCCTTTCCTTCCATCTGGAAGACATCTTCTATTATTTTCATCTACAAGATGCGAAAGCCTCTTCACTCTCCTGCTTCCTTCCGGTCTATCTCTCTCACCTCCTACGTATCAAAGCTTTTTGAACGCATCATTCTATCCCGTCTTCTCTTCTTTCTGGAATTGAACTCCATTCTCTCTCCCCGCCAGGCCGGTTTCCGCCCTGGACGGTCTACTCTAAATCAAATTCTTTATCTTTCTCAATCCATTTCGGATGGGTTTAACAAACCCAGGTCAGGCTCTCAGACGATCCTGTCTACTATTGATTTCTCCAAAGCTTTTGACTCTGTCTTGCATCCAGCTCTTTTCCACAAACTTATTTCGGCTGGCCTCCTTCCTTGCTTTGCTCGTTGGACTCAATCTTATCTTTCTGATGGGCGCGCTTGCGTGGTTTATTAAAATCACAAAAATCGTTCCTTTCGAGTCCGTCGAGGTGTTCCGCAAGGATTCGTTTTTGGCACTATACTTTTCTCTCTCTTCATCAATGATCTTCCGGCTTCTCTTCTCTTCATTCTTCCGTCAGCTACTCTCTTTACGCTGACGATTTGGCCATTTGGTCTTCCTCCCTCTCGATCCCACTGCGGTGGAGGCAACACAAGGAACTCTGTTTCGATTGGAGCGCTGGTCTAAGTACTGGTGTCTTCCTCTCAATCCGAGCAAATGTGAAGCCTCCTTCTTTTCAATGGATTCCCACCAAGCACATCTCCAGCCTAACCTCCTCTTATTCAACTCCCGCCTCCATTTCAATCCAACTTCAACCTTTCTTGGGGTCACCTTCGACCGCACTCTTTCCATTTCTGAACATGTTTCTTCGCTAAAGACCATATTCTTCCCACATCTCAAAGCCTTCCGCTATATCTCTGCTTCCTCATGAGGCCCCTTTAATGAGTCTCTCTCTGTTCTGTATAAAGCTTTCCTTCGGTCCCTTCTCACTTACGCTTCACCCGGATGGTTTCCTTTCCTAAGAGTTACCAATTTCACCAAATTGGAACGTCTCCACCGAGCAGCCAGTCGCGCCATCACCGGCTGTCTCTCGTCCTCCCCTATCCCACTTCTTCTCTCCGAGGCTTTCCTACCTCCCCTACGAGTTACTTTGACTCATTTTATCTTATGAGCCGGCTATTCGTCTCCCAACCTCCTTTTTCATTTCAGGTTTGGCCAGACTTGGAGTGAAACCAGGACTCTGCAGATCGTCCTGGAGAGGTTTAGCGTCCATTCACCCGCTCGTGTTTCCTTCTACCTATCCTAAGGATGCTCTTCTTGCCTGCCCTCCCTCACCTTAGAATCTGCCTTCCTTCACTGTGGAGTCCACCCTTTTCCTCCTCTTACTCTCGCTCTGGTCTTCATCTCTCTCGCCAAGGTGCGGCTCTCGCTCACCTTGACTCTCTTCCCCTCATGATCTGATGCTCTGGATTGACGGCTCTATTCCTTTTCCTTTTTGCAAGGGGGGCTCCGGCGTACTTGCCAACTGCTCTCTCTGTGGCACTGAGGCCACTCTTTATTTTTCAGCAAGCCCAGTTTGTTCAAGTTTTTCTGCTGAAGCCTGTGCCATTCGGCATGTTCTTTGCTGGTCTCGGCACAAGTCTGCCACTTCTCTGCAACACCAACAAGTCTGCCACTTCTCTGCTCTTCTCCTCCTGTCTAACTCTCGCTTTGTCCTCACCACCCTATCCTCTCCTCCATCTTTCCTTTTACCTCAATCTCTCTTGCAGATCTGGCAAGAACTGTCTTCTCTCTCCGCCTGTTTTATAGTGCTACAATGGGTCCCCGGACACTCGTTTCTATCGGGGAACGACGCGGCTGATGAGCTGGCCAGACGGGGAGCACTATTCGTGCCCTCTGCAATCCCTTGTAGTTTCTCTCCTCCGATCCCTCGTATTCACTTTTCTCGGACTGAAGGCGTATTGTCTCATCGAAATTCTTTGACACACAGGTTCCCTCGATTTCCACCGAAGAACTTGCGTTCCCTCGTCTCGCTCGCTATGTTTTCTCTCGTCTACACTGCAACGAACACCGCCTTCTGTTAAGTTCTAGTTTCTCTAGGATTGGCAGAATCGAGAATCCTTCTTGCAGCGCCTGCGGACACTCGTTTCAGGACACCCCTAATCTCATTCTGCACTCTCCAACTACGGACTCTTTGCGCTGCTCGCTCTTTGGCGACTCTCTGTCTCTTTACGACCTCCGGTCCAGACCCTGGGGAGTTGCCCGGCTCCATGGTCTTCCGCCATGCCCCCATCCCTTGGAAGGGGTCGGGTAACAACAACAACAACAACAACTTAAACTGGCCAGCGAAATTTTCAAAAGGTCGAATATTGGCCCGCTTGCAAAAAAAGATTACATAACCGTAGTCTAACTGAGCGCTCAGAGTTGCACGCTTCAACCCATACACGCCATAGTCAATTGCTTTAATCATTATGTATTTCTGTAATCAATTTAGGACTTGAAGAAAAAATTGTAAACGCTATAAATTGTGTTACCGTTTTCGCATCCAACCTTGGAAATGTGTATAAAACTTTCATGCATGAGTATACCCAAAATTTCAATTCGAGGGGAGTGTGGGGAAAAAGCGTTTAGAAGAAACTTTCAAAAAATCCAAATTTTTTCAAACGTGTAAGGGTGCTTTTCAACCAAAAGCGTTCGAGTTTTCAAAACGTTGCACAATGAAAATTGCACACGAGACGGACACATGCCCGTATACTCCTTTCCTCCGCCACACATGGACATTGGCTACGCAAATCTTACCACTGGTTTTTGAAATCAAGCGTTTGTACCGATTACAAGCTCTGCTTAAAGCATTTAATATCGTTTAGGCAACACCAATGTAGCACTTTGCGCCAATTCTACAATTCGTGAAAGTTCATGTGAGGATTCTGTGAAAAACTTTATTAAACAAGGATTATCCCGAATCAACTTACCGATTCACTTGATGAAACTTCCTATCGCAATTGAGTAAACAATATATTTAATTTAAAACTTTAATGTGTAGAAGTCTCCTGAAATGAATGTGTTGATACTAGTTTTTACTAGCATACTCTATCACACTACAAAAAAAAGCTGAAGTATTTATTGTGGCAAAAAGTTTGATTTGCAATGGAACTTACAAGTTTACTGGTTCGAGGCGTAACTTGGATTTAAACTTGAGGAAAACAAAAGGAGAAAAAATTCTGTTCGTCAATATTCAAAAAAAGCAAAATCTGACATGCCTTCAAAAATAAGTTTCTAATGCTAAATTTTTAGAGGAAAGTGGACAACTACACATGTTGCATTTATCCTCTCCCTTCCCTCAATTCCTTGATACTACGCACAGCGTAATCATGAATTCAAAAATACACTTTGTTTTTACTAGAAAACGTCAACTAAAAATTAAACATTATTGACAAGGTCGCCTCTATGGTATAAATAATACCAAAAATAATTTGAATTATCTTTATGTGCAGTTAATCAAAATAGAAATAATTTTTTCTACTGGAAAATAACTTACCAATTACAGTTCTTGTGAAATTTCATGTCATTTTATTTTAACTAGTGATCTACACATTTAAAAGATCTAATTTATGTCGGACATTTTTTTGGTTTATAAACCTGTAGTAGGCGTAGTAGTGATTCTTAAACATTAGTTAGGTCGAACTCAATTTAAATAAAATCAAAATGTGCAGTTATTCGCCAGCTTGTTTGTGGACGCATGATCTCAAAGCAAAGTTGAAAATCTTATGTAGTGAGATCCAGTTTTGCCAGGTGACATTTTCGCTATTTTCAGTTCCAAACACAATATGAATATCTTCTTTTGAAGATCAAGCTTTTTAAAGCCACGGGCAATCTCCAGAAATTGGCAAAGAAATTCACCTGGGGCTCGACTCACAGTTTTGGGACCTCGGTACTATGATCTCATCCGCACTAATATCTTAACTTTGTGATTCCTCATCTCAACCCCAAAACGTTGAGGATCCTACGCTGTTTCCTGCAAAACGTCTCTATTTTTTTGTGGTTATAACGTTCTTGTTAAAAGATTGATTTCATGTTTACCAATAACCATTTCAATATTTCAAAAAAGGTTTTGGCAATTTTAGAACAGAAGATTAAAAAGTTAAACAGCTTCACAAGATGTTCTACAACAGCCAAGACTTAGTTCATGAAACAATGCATTGTAGAAAACAATTAAAATTACTTCACATTGCAATGGCAAATGGTTGGTAAACTACGCCTATTGTATGAGGTGTGAAAAGTGTTTTTGACAACTTATAGTTGACAAATTGACAATTTGATAATTTCATAAAAATGATAAACCAAGTGTATCTTATAAAATTAGTTTTCTATGCAGTGCGTTTTCAAAAAATTGCAGCTAATTGAAAACATGGTAAACTAGGTCTTTGAAAGAACCGATTTAAATTATGAGTGAATTTTTCCGAAGTACAGAAAGAGCGTAGTTGTTGCAGTGGACAGCTCAGGTCACAAAAAGTATTTTTCTACCGCCCACCGTGAGCGAGGAGGAGTCAGACTTAAAACGTTTACTACGAGGTGGTCATTCTGTGCGTCCAACTCCGCAGCTTTGAATATTGTACGTTGCTGGTTCAAACCTCAACCGGGCCATAAATACTTTTTTAAAATAGTGTTTTCAGCTTTTCTGCTAGGTGCTCAGTAAGCACAAGAAAGTAATTGCTCACTTGTTGTGTCCTTGGGAAAGGCACCTACCGGTAGCAGGATTTCTCCTCGTATACGAAGTAGACAGACAGCGGGTTCGAGCAGACCACCCGTCGTAAAGGCCTAAAGTGCCTAAAGACTAGTAAACAGAGCATGGGCCAATTTCTTGTATAAATGTAGCCTAACTTCGCGAGTTTAGAAGTTCAAGCACTAGCTGAGTTTGAAACTCAAAACCTTGCGTAAAAATGCATTGAAAACTTGCTTTTTGAAAAACTTTGGTGTGGCCCGACTGAGAAGTGAACCCAGTATATTACTAAACCAAAACTGAATTCTAGATCTTGTTCGATGCACCACTGCGATGAAGACTATTGCAATAAAATTGAAAGTCCACCCAGTGAAGTTCCATTAAAACCTTACGCAAGAACAACCTTGGTCTACGCAACACAAGGAGCAACAAGCAAAAATCCTCATTTGGTGCTGTCTTTGAATTTGTTTTTATTTACTTTTCTATTTTCTATTTTAAATAAATGAATCTTTTGGCGGAAATTTTAATGATGTTTTTAATAAAACGTATTTTTCCAACACCTCCTATTTCTTGCTCTCGAACAACTTCTGTCTTTTAAATCTCGAAAGCGTTTTTTAAATGCAGCTTTTTCCATCAACCGAGAACCTTCCTCTCCGTTTCCATGTTTTCAAAATCAATTAAAAGCTTTAGAAATGTAGACATGACTAGTTGTACAACGTGATGTAATAAAAAACTTTTGTAAAAATTTGATGGCTAATTACGGATAATTAGAATTTTACTATGTTAAGAATCTTGTCAAGTGTCCCAGCTACCAAATGAAGAAAATTGTGCTTTTGAATAAATCTGCATAAAAAAACAATATACAATGATATTTGGCCTTTTTTAGCACATGACATTTGCCCACGATAGAGCAGATTCAATTTTGTTATTTTTTGCATTCAATAGCTTTTCAAAGTCTTGTCTATGACTGAAGCAAATTAAACCCAAGTATACGGACCAATAAACGGAAGCTCTAACTCAGTGGCCTCCAAACATCTTTTAGTCGACCCCAATTTGAACAAAGTCAAGGTGTGCAAGTACTAGCGACCTTATTCACTTTTTGGAGAGAAGATTTTTCAGAGGGACATTATTACTGTTTTTGTTTCCAAACACAATGTAAAAGCCTATTTTTGGAGATTAATTTTTTGATATCACAAGCAACTCCCAGAAATTGGCAGACACCCCACTGGTGGTCGCGAACCACAGTTTAGGAGTCGCGACTCGAACTACTACAAAATCGTGACGATATAAAATAACCTGTTCTTTATTTCACTTGCAACTACAATGTGGTCTTTACTACTTTTTCCAATTTTCAAATTTTAATTGACTTTAACCGCAATGGTTTTTAGCGATTCGTTATATTGTAGCGCCAGTTGAGGTAGTGAAAATTTAGCTGAATATTTATTCTCTTTATCCCATACAATTCAATCGATCAACTGTTACAAGATCCCGTATATTTTGAAACTTTCACTAGTGCTAAAGCACTGTTTTAGATTCGTTTTTTTATATATTCAAGTTTATTGGTAGGCTTACCCTGTTTCTTAATTACACTTTACTTAATCTCGTATTTACACTGCACTGCCCTTAAACTGAAACTCTGTAGATTTAACTTGACCAGAAAAGTTTCTCGTTCTTCGTTGCTTGTATAGTGTTGCTTTATCACTTGCAGTTTAAATGAATGTTGAACTGTCCTATTGGGTCTTAAGTATAATTGCAAACAACTCAAGCAATCAAACGCATGCACTATATCTTCTACAACTGGAGAATATAAACAGTTGCCTGAGACGAGAAATTGTGCGGTCAGCTGACTAATGGCCTGTATCCACTGATTGACTTTTTAGATGGATAAAACAATCCTTTTAAAATTATTGATTTTTGAGAAAAAGATCTCTAACTAGCAAAAAAAATGATAAAAACTATTTTAAAAATATTGCAACTAAACTGGGCAAACGTATAATTTCCAAAAACGTTAAACTCAAAAAATTCTGACCCACTGAACTATGTAATCTTCCAGCTCTGCAAAATTGGCCCCCTTGCAAAAAATTTTGCTTTGTGCAAGGTTTGAAGCGTGATCGGGTATTAGGCAAAAATGATTGAAAGGTCGTGCGTTCGAACTTCACGGGGCTGCAACAAGCTCTTAAGCATTTTGCAGCAATTTTTTTTTCGTGTTCTAATAAGCTGTAAATTTGTTAAAAGTGATGACAAGCGATTCAAGTGGAATGTGGAAACTTAATAGCTCCGTCTCTGTCCTGGGAGCCTGGGAGAAAAAAATCTTCTTTTGTTTTTCCCTAGAGATAATGGATTGATCTGCACGACAAAAGTACAATAAAAAATAAACTACTTTTTTATCTTATTTTAGATTTTTGAAGTGTGAATTTGGTAATACCTACATGAACGCGTGTGGTAGTTCTGAAGCGAAAAATTTTGACTAGTCCTACACGAGGTCAAATTAATCTAGTTATTAACGGAAAAAATTTCATGGTTATATATTAGAAAGCGAGCGAAACTCAACAATCAAGCTTGCCAAAAATACAATATTTTTAAATAGATATAATCATAAATATCTTTTCAGAGCTGCTTCACACTGAGTGGTATTGCTCACATGAATGCATTTTTACTACCATCTCTCTAACCAAGTAGTCACAAAGAGCAATCAAGGATCACTTAAAGCACAACTGCTTAAGAGTGCGGCAATTTCTACCTCCCAATTATAAAGCCAGGGCACAATTTTCCGCAACCGATTGCGTCTTTAATTTACGCAACCAGTCAAGAAATAGATTTGTGTTTCTTTACTTTATGCACCCACCGATAATCAACTTCAGCTCAGCAGCGCGTTTGCAAGAGCATTTTACTGTTTTGTAAACTATACCACGAAATGCATACAGTTCAGTGCTGCTTGTAAAAAGCATGGAAGCACAAACTTTTTTTTGCAGCCGATAAAATTTCGAAGTTACTCAATGATCCTTTGGGCTGGTTTTGAAAGTGAGCATGGGAGTGAGACTTAGTCTTGCATGTGAGGCTGGCAGACAAAAACTTTTTTTGAAGCAAATGATTTGACGGCCACTTTTCTGTTACGTTCTTCCACGAAACTAAACTTAACACTTATTTCAACTCACGAGCCACAAGTCTCACCCTTCCCAGGGCCGCAAAATTTTACGTTGCTGGTCGCAATTCGCACACCCTAGTGCACAGCACAGAAGGCGCACCAAACATTACTTAGCCTGTAAAGACAAACGAGTCATTGTAAGTAAGAAAAAGCAGATACCTTATCTTTACAAGAACTCGCACGCTTTTTAGAGTAAAAATATGATAAATTGATTTGTTTTTGCTACAAAAAACCGTACCAGTTTGAAATTTTTCAATTAAAAAATAACTTTTGACAAACATTTGAAACTAACTCCTAATGTTTCAATATTTAATTTTGTTGACAAAATGTTTAAAATTGTCTATGTTTTAGTAAAATATTGTTTACTGTGCAATAATAGAAGGTTGTGCATCAGTCAATCAACGTGAGGTAATTCCGTTACTTAAATAAGTTATAAGGTGTTCAGGCGCTTTTATTAAAAATTAAAGCTGGTTTTCTTGCCTTTAAATGAAGCTGTAAATCAAAAAGGTTTAATTACCAAAAGCTCAAAAATAAATCTCGGATATTTGGCTCGGCATTATGAGTGATACAAAAAAATTCATTATACAGAGCACAGCCATGTCATCCGAATTTGTATTGTGAGGAGGGGGAGTATGTGATAACTACTTCGAAATAACTTGACTAAGCAACTTTGCGCGATTAAAAACCGCGTCATAGCAATTGTCAAAGGAGATTTGGCGTCATTATAAAGAGAAACATGTTTTCAAAAATATAACCCTTGTAGAACTGACTCATTTTAGAGCCGTTTGCGATGACTTGGTAATTCACTTAATTTGAGGCAGTGCTCTTCAATCGGGTTACCACGGATTATGCAGGAGGTTCAATGAGCCCTAGGGTTCCGCAAGGATTACTTGAGTTTTCGTTTAAACATTCAGACAATGATGATCTTTGCATGGGCCCACAAACCGTGAACCAAGTACAGGCGCGAAAATGAAGTTCATCTGAAAGCAAATCAGATCCTTTTTCCGGATTTTGTTTGTTTTTTACTTAATTGTCATCAGATGGATATCGGCAACATTCGCAAACTTGGGATCGGGTCCTAGACTCCAAAAAGGTTAAAAAGCGCTGATTTAGGCTATTATTTTTGAATCGCAAGAAAACTTACACAAATATATCTTCCTCAAGTTGCGTTGAGACTCGCTTTGGTGTTTCCAGTACTCAGTGGTCGGCACTAGCGGCGGTATAAATAGCGGCCTGCTAGTGTTGCGTTGACGTTCGCTTTATCGCGATTATTGTCGTCGTGAACAAGCGGCAGCAATAGCAGGCGTTACAATTTTGCACAATAGCGCTGATGGAACCTGCGCTAATTTTTTCAATCGTAGCTACTGTTAGCGCTAAGCCCGCCCGTTACTAAAATAAAAATATTTTCTCACAAGTGCAATACGCAACAAAATCACGGGCTGCCTGAGCGCATCTTCCGACCACGAATTTTCTGAAACAGCGTTTGCGAAGAAGTCACGAAAAGACAGCAACAGCGAGAAGCTACTAATATTAGACGTCTTTCTCAAAAAGGGGTGCAAGTCCCAAAGCAAAGCGATTGCTTCGTTGCCTTCTAATACGACGTTAAGGGAGTTATATGTGAAATGCAACGCCGCCATAACTTCCAGTGCAGCAGTGAGGCCCCTACTTTTTTGGGAATGGATGTGCTATTGCCAAAACGAACTTGGCTCAGCGTTTAGTGGTGGATTTAGGGTGAGTCAAGTGCAACACTTGCCTCAGGTCCCCCTTTTAAAGGGGCCTCTTCATGGTTTTACAAATTGTCATAAAACTTTATGAGTCTTTAGAAAAAACATATCCCAACATCCTATATAATTATTCTTTATATCATCCTCGAATTTCTAAGTCTGAAATTGAAAACACTAAACATGAGACATAACTACAAAAACAGAGCAATCAGTGCAAAATTAATGAAACTCAAGATGTTGTAAACGAGGCTGCATGTTGAGATTTCTTTGATGTCACAAGAGAGTATGACTAGAAATCACCCAACACAAGCCAATGGAGTAGTTGGCTGATAAACCTTAGGTACTGAGAGGTTTTTTATGAAATCTTGGCTTAGGCCCCTAAATTCCTAAATCCATCACTGTTAGCGATGAAGACTTTAAGATGTTTTTTGCTAAATGACTATGTTTTGATAAATATTTGTTTTTTATGCTGTCTTTGCGACAGCCACTATATTTGTTGGTGTTATCTACTGGTATGCTTGCATGTTCTCGGCTGAACTGAGAAAAACTGCCGTTTTTTTTTGCATGGCCATATTTCGAGTAAGATTCGAATTAGCGACTACTGCTTTAGGCACTCTAGCGATTAGCGGTCGCTAGTTTTTGCAATGAACTAGCGTTAGCGTTTATCGCGCTAAAGTTGAGAGAGTTTAGCGGATGGCGCCGATAAAATTTTTGCCAACTAGCGACAGCAATAGCGCCGTTAGCTTACCACTAGCGGGTGCCCACCACTGCCAGTGCTGCGAGCTCAGTGACTGTCTACCACCGCCAGAGCAACCGCCCAGAAAAATTGCAGTGGAACGCCTTTTTCCAGAACACAACGCAGCCATCGCAAGATTTCAACGCACGACCACTCCTAACACAAACGGCGGTCGCATTCTCTCGACTAAATAACAGGTTTTTTACATTTTTTAATTCCTGGATGAGATGGGTCGTCTATTTTTGGCTTCTTTTTTCACAAAAAAAAAACAACAAAAACAAAAAGCATTCAATTTACAGGAAGTAAAGGTTAAAATCTTACGAATAAATAATTAATATAACTTGTCCTGCCTAGCCGAGTAGTGGTGGGAGACAGAACGTCTCTAGATATTTAATAGTTCAAAACAGGCCTGTCGACATCTGTCGTATATCTTACAAAATACCTATCTTTTGTTCTTGATCGAAGCCGAAGCTAGATTAAACTACACCAGACTAGCTATTTTAATTCAGCAAAACAAGCTTATATTATGGCGTTGCTGAAAGGAAGGCTGTGTTGTTCCCATGTGGGCATATGCTATTCTGAACTTAAATCAAGCAAATGCATTCTTGACCGTACTGGCTAGCCAGTAATAGTTATTACTGTGTGGATTTAATTATATATAAATAAAATGAATTTAATATATAAATAGAAATAAATTTAATGCATAAATACAAATAAATTTAATAAATATAAATTTAAATAAATACATAAATAAATTTAGTATGTAAAGAAAATGTTCAAAACTTCTATTTTGAGGCTGACAGAAGATGCTTTAGAACCACTAACAATATTTTAAGACTATTTTAAAAGTTTAAATTTTCTGGCTGACAAAAGAGATTAAAAGATGTCTACCAACACAAATACAGTCACGCTGCGAAAGCATTTTTGTTGAGATAGACCTGTTATCCTGCTGGGTATATGCTATATGAATTCATTTAATTAACAGATTTGGCAATACTTTAAAAAGTTATAAAGATTTTTCGATCCGTAACAGGTTTAAGTCCAAAATACCTAATTTCTTTTGGACAGAATATCGTACACCCGCACATTATAAGATTTTGGCTGTAATGTTGGGAAGTTTTGATATCATAAGCCAGTTTTAAAGATGCTCTTTTTCCATCACGATTTTTTCCGGACAAACC
The DNA here is from genome assembly GCA_963675345.1 of Trididemnum clinides. Taxonomy (NCBI): domain Eukaryota; kingdom Metazoa; phylum Chordata; class Ascidiacea; order Aplousobranchia; family Didemnidae; genus Trididemnum; species Trididemnum clinides. Next base: position 7,385,536 of record OY776305.1, on the reverse strand, counting down.
AAATTTTTAAGTAATTTACTTTGAATGGTTATTGGATAATCGCCTTGTGTTGATAACCTAAATGAGATTTTTTCGAAGAAATCTACCGTTGCCAGTGGTAGCTTTTTATATTGAATAATGCTTTTGATCAACGAAATAAAACTAGCCATGTCAAGAAAACTGGTTTATTTTTTTGATCATACAGCTACATCTTTTAGTGGCTTAATTACTTCTACGATATACACTGAAATAAGCACTTATTAAAAGGCACAAGCCTTTTTCAAAACTGAGATTGCATGCTTCCACGCAAAAGACGTGCCTTTTTTCAATTTCGTATGGATTTATTTTAATGTTTAAACAACTTTAGATCAAATTTAGTCTAAAAATATAGTACTGTTCAAAAAGTTTTGGGAAATAAACTGTTTTTTTATACTATTGCTTCACAGCATGGCAGGGTCAAGTGCTATTACATGTACAGTTTATTCATTCATTCGTATGACCATCTCATCAGAAGTGGCAGTTTATCAGATATTGCATGAGCATAGGGTTGACCACATCTGTTAGGTTGCATGGAGGTGCTGTTGATTTGCAGTCGTTGATAATGGGGTATGCAGTTTGGGGTTTTTCACATTGGCATATACTGTCATCACCCAATCCCCATTTCACCATTGAGTCACCAAATTTTCTTATTCCAGTGCGCAATCTATTTAGTTGGGCCCAGGCTTTCCAAAGGAGGCCTGTCCTAGGGGTTTGTTTGACCAGTCTTGGATGTGTGGTTGTAGTTTATGTGGTATTGATTCTTGCTGAGGGTCATAGCCTTGTAGTGATTCCAAAAATGGACAAAGAGGTTTGCGAGATTTAAACCTTTTGGGAGGGGTTTTGCTGTAGAAGATGTTGTGTAGAAGATGGTCAGTGTTATCTGCTTTGTAGTATAAGCGTTTACAGAGTTTTTTCGACGACAGCTTGGTGACTGTATTCCCAAGAGTGGTGGTTTTGAAATTCGAAGGGGTGGGGTGGATGCTGCCTGAAACGATCCGCATTGCTTCATTGCAAGCAACATATTGTAAACTCAACATTACTTTCCAGATTTAGAACCTATTTTTTGATTGATATCCTATTTACAAGCTAATGTAACTACTAATAATATGGTTTACATGTACAGTGACTGCCGGTATGCATAATGCTAGCTCACTAACCTTTTACATTATTTTTTCACTTCACTTTTAATATTTTTTTTTTGTATTATTTGAAATATAGCGTGCGTGAAGTGTTTGTAAATGTAAATACTTACAAATTTAAGAATTATTAAACCGAAGCTTTGCTCAGGTTGTGTGTTGCACCAAAAACCATGTGGTTTCGGGCAGTTTTTCATTGCAACATCAAAGCCATAACATTAGTAGTTACATTAACTTGTAAATAGGATATCAATCAAAAGATAGGTTCTTAATCTAGAAAGTAATGTTGAGTTTACAACATGGTGCTTGCAAACTGCTAGATGACGCTGTTAAGTTATTTGTTTTTGATTCATTAATGATGTTGTTGTTGTTGCTATTGTTGTTGTAGTGGTAGTTGTAGTAGTACCGATAGTAGTAGTAGTAGCAGTAGGAGGAGGAGGAGGAGGAGGAGGGGGAGGAGGAGCAGAAGTAGCAGCAGCATGTTTAGCCACAGGGAGAGCTGCAGAGAGACTTTTCGGTCATCTATTGAAGCAACCACTCGGACATTGTCTTCTATTATTCAAAAAACAGAATGCATCAAACGTTTCGTACTAATGAATGATAAAATGCATTCATTAAAAAATTGTCGTTTCAATTGGGAGGTGAACGTTGTAACTAATGATGAGCTAGCAATTTGACAGGCAATTTGATTGTAGAGCTCAATATCAAAATGCAATGTTGATCTTTGACAAAGATAAGTTTTATAGCGAGGAAAAAATTATCAGCTGATGACCTAGCAGCGTAACTTTAGAATGGGCAATCTCGACAATTAGCTTCAGCTATATCTTTGCTGGCCCTAATTCGAAAATATTCTTTGCAGCGTTGAAGATTAAAAACAGTCAGCGTTAAACATCTTGGGATAATAGATTCAATTGATAACTAGTAAACATCCGGGAAATGGTTAACTTAGATCTAATTGGCAGTTACCAGCAAGTTTATTTTGTTTCATGCTGTGATGCGCTGTTTACTTAAAGGGTTTTCGCTAATCAGTATTTCCGTTTGCAATAATTCAAAAGTAGGTCCCGCAGGTTGATTTTTCATTGCAAAGAGAACAAAGAAATTCGTACTCGGTGGACTTTGATTTAATCATGTTGGCGAGACAATAAAAATAGTGCCTACACGAAGAAAATGTACTAAAGCCCTACGCTACGAATATTAAAACTGTTTTTACAGATCTTAGTGCTCAGCCATAATAATAATCTTGAGATTAAAAAATGAAACCGAATTTTTCACTTATGATTAAAACACTTGCTGAAGCTGTAAAACCGTTGCAGTGAACAGCGCCGAAAACATCTTGATGTTTCACTTCATTACCAACACAAATAAAGCGAGACCTTTGCATTCAGTTTTCACTTCTTTTTTCGTTTGGCTATCGTTTTGTAGAAACCGCGGCCAAGGGCGGCGGCTGGGGAGGCAGTGGCTCCCCACTTCCCTGGAATCTGAAAGAGGGGTGTAAAACCAGCGGCTAGCTAAGTAAAGTGGATGTCAAGAGTATTAAATGCGATCTTCGAAGAATCGATCTCCAAAAAAAGACAAAAATGGCAATGACCAAAAAAAGGAATAAAAAGTTCTTCACTTTCTGTTGGGATAAATAAATGCGACCATTCAGTGTTTCAAAGCAAACTTTTGTGTCCAAAAAGTTTGGAAAACGAACTCTGATTAACCTGCAAAAATTTTAACTGAACTATATTGTCATGACGGTGCTACTATAGCGTGAGGTCTACCACACTATAGCGTGAGATCTACCTCCGGTTACTACTATAGCGTGAGGTCTACCAATGAATTATTTATCCCTCCCCTCTCTATAGCCACACTATAGCTGCACACTTACTACTATAGCTATAATAATTCCAAACACCACACATACATTCCAGGGTTAGGGTTACGATTAAGGTTAAGTTTAGGGTTAGGGTTAGGGTTAGGGTTAGGGTTAGGGTTAGGGTTAGGGTTAGGGTTAGAATTAGGGTTAGGGTTAGGGTTAGGGTTAGGGTTAGGGTTAGGGTTAGGGTTAGGGTTAGGGTTAGGGATAGGGTTAGGGTTAGGGATAGGGTTAGGGTTAGGGGTTAAGGTTAGGGTTAGGGTTAGGGTTAAGGTTAGGGTTAGGGCAGTGGTTCTAACCCTAACCCAAACCTCACGCGATTTGCACCTCGGTAGATGCGAATCAAGCGGTAGACCTCACCCTGCATCTCGGTAGGTGACTTATGTCGGTAGACCTCACGCTATAGTAGCACCGTTATGACTCCCTAAAGATCTTTCCGCCGACAACCTTGACTGCAGCAGTTTTTGTCTCCTTTTTAAAATCGTCAGTATTGTCCGCGCAGGGAATTTGTACCTTGATGATCGCAACGAAACAGAGAAAAAAATTAAACATAGCAGTGAACGGTTTACGAGATTGCCTCCCCCGAAGACACAACAACGCCGAAATCATAAGACAACTTCGCAATCCAAGCCAGATCTTCACCGAAATGAACAACGTATTTTGTCATAAACTCCCTTAAAAAATACTTTGGAAAAATTGGGCGGTAATTGTCAAAAGCTGGAAAAGGAATCTTCACTTTCCATAATATACTAACGAAAATGCGAGACGATTTTTCTTCTTATATCACAAAAATTGAGTTTGCCCAGTCCAGCCTTTTTTCAGTGATCCGAGATTGTTTAAAAACACAATGTGCACTGACACCTGCGGCCCGTATCAAAATATAGGTGGTGGAAAAAATAATGGAAACACCTTAAAAATCAACAAATTATAATTTAATATGGTGTAGATCCGCCTTTTGAGGCAATTACAGCTTCAATTCTCCTAGGAATTGATTCATACAACTTGTGAATTGTTTCCTAAGGAATTGCAAGCCATTCTTCAGTTAGAAAACCCTCCAATTCTTTGTCCAATTCAAATTAAATCCAATTCCAAACCCTCCAATATCTGAAAACAGAAAAATAACGCACATTTTACATCAATATACCAAATAACAAAATTTTTATACAGAAAATAGGAACATATGCCAAGTTTTGATTGTTTAAATTATGTTCTAAGATTATGATGATAAAAATTAGGTGTTTCCATTATTTTGTCCACCACCTGTATGTGTATGCTTGCTGGGACAAACTAAAAGTTTTTCAGCGAGGAAGAAAGTTCGTTGCTGATGACCTAGTAATTTTAGAATGGATTTCAGTTGTCAGTATAAAACAATCAATAACGATCAATTCAACTAAATTATACCCAAAATATCATCATGACCCATCTGTGAAGTCTTCGCGACCTATGGTTTCAGAGACACTGACCAAATCCAATCAAGTTTTAAGCCATGGGCATTTTGCCGCAAAACAGCAAACAAATCTCTGGGATTTGTCTTTGTTTGTGCTTGGTTTAATTGCTTTTGTTCAAGGCAGACATTTTGTTCAGTTGTCCGCCTTTTGTTGACATAAACGAAATGCATACATTGGCAATTTGGTGCTAAAAGCCTTGAAAAGATGAAATCCTACAAATTATCTAAATCATCTAAAATCACTGATCAAACTGTCTACATCAATGCTGTATTTACTTTCACAGGGGCTTGAGAAAAAGTTTTTTTCTGCCGAAGCCCTTTTGTTTGCATTAAAACCAGGCCGGTCTTGCTTTTATCGAGAATCAACTGATATAATTATTAATCATGACCTCAATAAGCCGAATAGATTTTTAAACTGAAAAAGCGAATGCTGTAAAAGCAGAATTCATCATTTTTTAACTCAGTTTTTAATCGCCAAGTCTTGTTGTTTTTTTTTATTTCTTCTGGAAATTTCTATTTTACTCGAGTTTAACATGAAGTTCGAGAGGTTACGACAAAAATGATGCAGAACACTGTGAAATAAAATACTCCTGGCACATTTTACAAGTTCCTTTTTCAAATTTTAATTAGAATGTAAAGCATGCCCATAAATAAATCTACTTTATGTATTCAATGCACTTTCAACCAGAGGAGCAGGAATTTTGTAAGGAGATTAAAAACTATAATGAGCTTTTAAAAAAAAGACTTCATTTTTTAGGCAAAGTGACATAACTAAGGGAGGCTTCAGCTTACCTTGCTAGCCCTGCTTTTGACTTTTAACTATTTAATATGCAATCTAAACTGCAATGCATGCAAGAAAAGTTATTTTGAAAAGGTTTGTTGCTGGTGACCAGAGTTTAGAGGGGATCTCGGTCTTGTTTTCCGTCCTTGGGCAAGCTTTAGGGGATCTGAGCTCTTGAAACAAACAAGAAATTGAACCCAATTCACCAGGCCTCAATGTCTTGTATCATTTTCTCAACATTCTTGCACTGTAGATGAGCATCGAGTAAAAAAATATCCAGGCAGTACAGGTAGCAAAGGCTAGCACTCGATTCACAGCGATGTGCTTGAAGGGTGGAGACAGATAATGAAGTCAAATCTACAGGATTAACTTTTATGCTTAGTGTTCTGTTTCGTTCTGGGTTTTAAGGTTGAAGATCTTAAAGGACAATATTAGATTTTTATCTCAAAAAATTTAATTGCCAGATTATCTATGCAGTATCGAATATGTTGGTGTGTAGTAGCGATAGGCTACTTGCATACAGCAAGTACGAACGTAGGTGTGCAAAATCATTTCACAATATATTGAATAATAAACTCAATTCCTGAATTCAAGGTGGTATGAAAAAAAAAGAACTTTTCTCCCCTCTGAAAGATTACAGAAATCTTAGTTTTTTGGGATAATGACTTAGAAATTATCTATACGTTAGCATGCAAGTACAGTATACACAGCATTGTTCAGTGGTTCACAATAAGGTAGGCTGGTCTCCCTATCGGAGGTAAAGTCACATGTCAGGAATGTGAGCAAAGACTTAAAAGAAGAGATCGAATTTATGCGAAGCCGTTATTTTACTGTAGTTGTTATCAACGAAATAAGAAAAACTTTAGCCTTTTGTCAAATATGATACCTGGTGCGCATTGTTGAACACTGTGCCCAAAATTTTCTTATTTTGTGCAAATTGCAACAGCAGTGTTTCAATTAGCATTATACATAAAGTAATTTAATTTTTTACTGTTTGTGTTCGTTGTGTTGCAATAATTGTGAATGTAAAGAAGGTAAAGAATGACTTCAAATTGAATGGGGAAGGAAATATATGGAAAGGTTTGCTAATCACTGGCATGGTGCGATCATAAATATCCAAATCGTACTACTAGCCGAGTTACTGATACTTACAAGTACTGGACAAGAAAACTACAGCCAAGGTACCGATGTCCAACAGAAAGCCTAAAACAAGTTTGCAACTAAGTGAGGAGCCCTAATGACAGAGGCTAAACTAAACTAAGCTAAACAGAGTTCCGTAATTTCATTTCACTTTTACACCTACACTAGATATTCTGCTTGAGCAAGCTATCAACGGTAGGATATAATATCTACTACCAATACTGCAAGCGGCATTTGCTGTAAGTCGTCTTTACATAACACGAAAAATTAAGATTCATTTTAATCTAACTGCTATCATTGTCCATTTTGAGTCTTAACTGAGAACTTTGTTGCCAACTTTGGCAATTCATCACTAGATCTTGGTAATTTACAAAGAAATTGGGAAATTTTTGGAATTTCGATTTTGCACAAAAAGCCTTTGGATTTTTGTTATCGCCCCTAGCATTTTTCTCGTTTTTGGTGAAAAACTCTTTTGGCTGTCAACGTAAAATCAGAAAATTTGTTTATAGCTTTTTGCTGAAGATAGGAAAACGTGTCGTTCATTTGTGCCCAGCGAAAGACCTTATTTGTTGGAAAAGGGAAGAGATTTTACATAAGTTTTATGTCGAAGATCTGTTTTGGTTTGGAGATCAACCTTAAGTTTAAGTGTTTTGTATTTAAACATTTCAAAATCTAGGGAATTTTTACCCAAAAATTGCCTTCTATGGGATTATTTTTTTTGCCTTTGTTGGAATTTTTTTTAATTTCAAATTGACTGTTCTAACTGAAGAACGCTTCTTTCATTGTATTCTACAGTGGAAATTCTACATTTTGTACCGGTTTTCAAGACTTGTTATGAAAGATAAATTTTAGCAATTAGGTTGTCCACTTCTTTTCTTTCTAAGTTTAGAATGCATAGCAGCTTCAATAAATTACACAACTCGATGAAATTCGAACGTTTTCGGCTCATCAAATAATACAGGGTGGCCACAAAGTCACGCACCAATGTTAATTAAAAAAGTTATAGTAGTAACATTTATTCAAATTCAAAGTTCTTTACAAGGATTACAAATGCTCGATATGTACAAACCACACCAAACCAATATCTTGGGACCGCTGTGTTCTTTGCTGTCTAATAATATTAATAAAAATAAATATTAACATTGATGCGTGACTTTGTGGCCACCCTGTATAATCATTCTTAGAGTATGAAAGTACACTTCTTACCGGTATTCTTGAAACTAAACTTTCAGATGAACTTGTATACACAAAACAAGTAGTTGTACACAAAAAGTACAAAATTATGCAAAATATGACATAACGGCTGTCCGCAGAAAAAAATGTAGGAGGAGCGTTGTCCTTTTGAATTTGACGTGTACAGCGGCGCAGCCGGGGGTGGCCACTATGCCATGGCCCCCCTTTTGGTTCTAGATAAAATTATGCCTAAAACAAACAATTGCCTGAAAATTTGCTGGTAGCGTTGGGCTTCATGCCTGAAATTAGCACATGAGCTTCAAACTTTCTATAGTTTTCTTGATATAAACCAGAAATCACACGAGCAAGTTCTCTTGCACAAGTATCTTGCAGCAATAACCTATCGGTGTCTGACGAGGTGCGCAAGAGTATTGTACAACATTAACAGCAATTTTGCACAAAAACAAGTAGCTTGCCACGAGTGAAAGCAAGTTTTGTGCTTTTTGGAAAAGTTTCAGGAATAGGGCATGCCCCTAATCTTCAGCAAGTTATTTAACAAATCATCTTGACATGTCTAGATTTATAGCGATCGATTTAAATTTTCTAATTCTCGTCAAAATACTTTGGACTCTAGAAGAGACCAAACCATCAATTTGCCAAGTAAAAACTCTACATTCTTTCTGGAATGTTTTTAGAAGACTATAAAAACCGCAAAAAAAGTTTAATGAGTGGACAAAAGTAGCAGAGACGCTACAATCAGAGATAGCACAGTAACATTCTCTGGCTTGCAACGTAGGCGAAATTCAAGCATGCGTAAGCACCATGAAAGACATATCGGTATTTTTTTAATTCTGAAAAACTTTTTTCACTGCTGCATGCTAATGAGACTAAGTTAATGACAAGTGTCCGGATTCTTTGCATTCGCGTTTGAAGCGTCATTGTTCCACAAAGTGGATTGACAACTATGATGGCGTCTTTGTTTTCAAGGAGTTTTATCCGGCGGTTGTTAGTTCTCTTGATCAACTGTCAGAATCAAGAGATGGAAAAGTTCTTGGAAAGGCTATGCCATATTTGAAAGCAATACAAAAAGCTGGGTATTTGGTTTGCCTAGAAATTATCAATGCTACACTGAAACTTACCAAAACTGTTGCAAAAAAGCTACAGGGCATAAAGAAATTATTCTGACTGCACTAGATGCTACGAGTATCACCAATTGCAAAGATGTGATACAGGCTTTTAGGGACAATGAAGAAATATTTGTTGGACTCTTTAGACATGCCGAAGGTGTCTACGGGGAATCCATACCCATGCCACGAATTGTGAATCGGCAAGCAAATAGAGCGAATCCACTAGCTGTTTCACCATATTGCAGTTTTTCAGGCGTTCTGTCTTTTCGCTTTTTATTGACACAGTGCTTGACTAACTCAGCGAAATATTTCACACTGATCTTGTTGATTGGATAAAACTCTAATTTTTGATACCATCTGTCAGAGTAAAGCATGACATTTGCTTCGATTAGAAATGCTGTTAACTTCTTTTATCTTCCCTTCGTGGATGACAGCATTTACGCTATGGAGGTTGAATTAATTTATTGAGCATGATTTTATTTTTAAACATAGAAGCTATGTTAACTTTAAATGAAGGAGCAGTGGTAAAAATATTTTGCAAATGTTTAAGCTAGGCCAACTTTTTTTTATATTTACAGCCTCAAAACATAATTAAATTCGAACGTTTTCGGCACATCACATGGCCCTGCCTAAAGTATAACAATACACTACTTATTCTAGAAATTATACTTGCAAATAAATATTAATGTAGGAAACTAATAATTGTACACCAAGAGCACATAAACACGTCAAATACATAAACATCTTAGAATAGCTTAAACGCACAAACTACATATTATCTATAAGTTAAAGCACATTCTGCAAAAAAAAATAGCCGTTAACATATGTCAATGCGTTTCACTTTAGTTTGTGGTTTTTAACGAGTAGCCTAATGCTTCTTGAACTTCAGCTGAGTAATCATTACTGCATTGCATAATTATTTTACAAGAGTCAACTCCTAATTTACTATTGTCACAAGACGAGCATGAATTGATAGGTTGCAAGGTAGCAGTTTTATTAAATGTTCAATGCAAATGCCTTAAAGTTATTGACTGCGTGGTCGCCATTATATAATTAGTGGTAGTATTCATAGACATCCACAGGAGGTAAGGAGGAGCATTTGCCCCCTGGACAATCAAAAATTTGAAAAAATTACGTACGCTCAGTTATAGTTGGTTTTAACTGTTGGAACAGAAATTGGAGCCGTCAGGATCTCTTCCAAAATTGTTAATGAAATTTTTTGGCTTTCCTCTTTGTCGCAATGGACATAAAGCACGCAGATGCCGGACAGATATTTATCACTCATCGTTGACCTTAACCATGTCTTTACTCTGCGCATTGCGCTGAGGATCTTTTTTATTAAACAACATTCAACTCTGATCCGTTTCTTTCAAAGTGAACCAAGTGTGATAAAATTTCCAATACAATAAAAATCTTTTACTTTCTACTAATCACCAAATGCACTGCAGAGGCCTGATAAGTCGAAACAGTGTCACTGTCTGCCAGTGGCGTGCAGAGGGGGGGGAGGCAAACGGGGCGACGACCCCGGGCATCCAAGGTAAGGGGGCATCAAAAGAGTAAAATTACAAAAATTACATTTTATTAAATTTTGAAAAATATATGCTTTTTTGTATCGTAAGTCTACTAACACATGCTGCATGGATCTGATAGAATCTTGCTTGGGAGGGGGAGCATGGTGTGATTATGTTTCGTAGAAAATCTTCTGCAACGTCAGCTTTTGTACTGAAATGATTATTTTTTAAATTTCAATTAGTTTGCTATGTACTGTACAAAAACCAAACACATAATTATGTTTGACTTTGTTATACTCCTTCGAGCTAGAGGAAATGCAGTTCCGCTTAATCCTAAGCATGCTCTTGAATGTTTAATGCAGTTTGGGAGGGATGTATTCCCAACTTTATATATTGCATATAGGTTACTGCTCACCATCCGATTTTCAATTGCAAGCTGTGAGAGGTCATTTTCAAAGTTGAAATTGATAAAAACATGTATAAGACCATTTAAGCTACAGGAACGCCTAACAAGTTTGGCTTTAATCAGAATCGAAAGAGAATTCCTTTGAGCAGATGTATGAGGTGCAGAGTTCCCTCGTTTATCGTGGTTAATGGGGACCAGAACCCACAGCGGTAAGTGAAAAACCACAAAGTGTCGGGAATCTAGAATTCCCGGCGCCTTTAGAGCCAATATTCATGAAAACTTACTTCTCTGAAAATTGACCGAAAATGAACACGAAAAATTCGAAATATTTTCTGTATTATTTAATTCGGACACAAGTTTGACCTTTTCATGGATGGTCATCCTCTTTCTCTTGGGCTCACTAAAGCCACCTTTCGCAGGGGCACGGCGCTTAGGCGGCATTGGAAGAGCTTAAAGAAAAGTTAATTGCAAACACAACAATAAGATACACAAGATACAGTCAACAGCGTGAACGAGAATATCGTGATGATGCGTAGTCAACCAGCGATATGGCGCTGTTTTTGAATTTTTATTTTTTGATAAATATTTTTGAAAAATCCGCGATGCACTGAAGCCGTGAAACTTGAACCGCGAAGTGGCGAGGGAACATTGTAGTTCAAATATTTTCCGATGAGAGAGCTCATATGGGAAAGAGAAATCGTAAAGTGTTAGCGTCTAATTGATTTGTTCACATCATCACATGTTCTAGTTTAATAAAAAGAGTTACTTCTTCGTCTGCTTTCACCAAACAATGTCCTTAAAGCATTTTTATTGTGTAGCTCACAAAAATATCAAGGGCAGCAAGCCAGCAATGCATCAAACTACATGGTTGCACTTGTACAATTTTAGATACTCTTTCTAATAGAAAAAATTGGACAACTCTATCTCCTGTTATGCCTCACGAAGTTGCATATATATATATAATAGATCATTTTGGTGGGTCTATTTGATAATTATTTGCATGCATAAACGCTATGTTTTGTTCCTCAATGCATACCCTTCACCAGATAAATTTTTCTTATAAGTGTATGCCTTAGCCTTTAATCTTCTTAACTGGTCTCACAACACTCTTGTACATTTTGCCCTTAACCCTTGCTGATAACTTTCTGTCGCACAGAGCTCCAGACACCTTCTTCCAACTCACCCATCCTGCTTAGATTCTTTTCCTCACTTCTTCTTCACATCTTCCATCGCTACTAACTGTCGAAACGAGGTATTTGAAGTTTTTCGCTCTCTTTACCTTTTCTCCTTGCAGCTTCAACTCTTCTCCACCATCCACACCCCCAGCCTTCAAATGCTCGGTCTTACTCCGGCTCACTTTCAGGCCTCTTCTCTACAGTGCATTTCTCCAAATCTCCAGATCACCCTCTAGCTCTCCATAATTTTGCCTAGACAGCGCTATGTCATTTCAAACAGCATAGCCCATGGTGTGTCCTTCCTGATGTCCTTCGTCAGCTTGTCCATAATAATGGCAAAAAGGAATGGGCTGAGTGCTGAGCCTTGGTGAAGTCTAACACCTACCTTGAATTCCTCAGTCAACCATACTGCACTTCTCACAGTTGCTGTCGCTCCATCATACATATCCTTATAATCCTTGTGTAGCACTCTAATGTTTCAGCAAACTTTAATGAACACATTAAAACAAAAAAATACTCTTTAAAATATTTTAGTTTAATTTTTCGAAATTTTTTTCTCAACATTAGCTTTTACGTATTTCAAGTGTCTGTCTGTCTGTCTTTGTCACATTCTTGAGTACTTGACAGTTTGGGAGGGGGCATACAATCAAGCAGTTGGCCCCGAGCATCACCAGACACTGCTGTCTGCAATTTTTAACTTGAAATGCAACTTTAAAATCAGATGATAAAAATGATAACAATGTAACAATAAAATATTTACCAATCATATAGACTCACAAAAATCGTATAGACTCACAAAACACATTTGAGCCATAGTGTTGTATTATTTCGTTGACTTAGTGTGAGAGCAAGAAGATTCAGTTTGGTCTTTTTTACTTGAAATCTCGGCGGTGGTGGATTTAGGGTGAGGTAAATGAAGCAGCAGCTTTGGGTCCCCCCTTTGCAGATATGTTCGATAAACTATTTTAGACCTTCCAAGTAGTGGTAATCTCAACAAAAAGATCTTCATCAAAAATTTGGGTAACTAGGGGCCCCTTATAAATTCTTGCCTCGAGCCATTAAGATCCTCAATACACCACTGAATCTTGTTGTGATCTATTTCCTCCAGTTAGTGCAGGGCTTCTCAACCTTAATGCTCTCATTTGCCCGTCGGCAAATTTCAAAAGTAGAATTTACCTCCCCAAATTTTTTTTATAGCTTCTCTTCTTCAAATGCCTATTGTAGCAGGTAAATCAAATTTCAGGTTGAGAACCCCTGAATTCGTGTGAAAAAACGCGGTCATTTAATCAAAAAGATTATTTTTTGAGCTACCGTTTTGGTTTTATTTGCCACTACAACGCGACGTGGTTATGCGCACAGACTTTCTTTTTTTTCAAAATAAAAGAAAAAAAGAGTTTTTGTGCAACGCATCGGTACCGACCAAACGACCTGGTTGGAGAGCGAGGAAAAGCAGACGGCGTCGGCCAAAGTGAAATGTAAAGAATGGAGAGAAACAATCAGTCTCATAAAGTTTCGTTCGTAGATGAAAGACTTGTTTATTTTGGTTTTGAAACCCTATAAACAGCCAGGTTTTTTTTAGGTTTGTTCAGTGAAGTTGGACACTTCAGTTGTTGTGTAGATAGAAGATACTTAATGTGCCGTTAGCTGTATGTATATACTAAAGTCATTGGTAAACTTGATCGTACCCCTAATGGTTACTATTTTGCAGAATATTAGTTTTAATGACAAATTGCGTATTTTTTGAAGCATAAAGCGCCATGGACTATTTACGGCGCTTGGAGTACGGCAATGTTTTGTATGCTTTGTTGTTGACCGTTGCATCCGCAAACCAAAGTAAGTCAAGTTAAATAGGCCTGCTAGACTTTTTCTTCTCTCTCGTCGGAAAAAGTCAGTAACCAAAGATTTTGTTTTTAGTTTCAATTTTGGATACTAGAAATGCTACGTCTGATTTGGACTGGCCGACGAACGGCGGGGTAAGCATTTTTTTACAACAAAGTTTCGGTTATACGTCGAGTGATTTTGCAAACGCACAATATTACGGGTTCATTAGGCAACAAAGCTACGTTTTTTTGGCTGCTGCTCAGTGGATTACGCAGGTCCGCTTACGGGAATAAAAAAATAGAGCAAGATATCTCTCAAGGTCTTTTGCGTTTGCATGAGCTGACTGCGGATGCTGTTGGCAGTCAGCCAGCTTTCCTTGTGCCGGTAGGAGCGCTGTGGCCTCTCTTAAAATCTCGTGACTTCCTTGACCACAACTGTTCAGTGTTTCTTCGACTGTTATGTAAGATAACGTTTTTTGACAACTGTTTTTTCCCGTGGGTTCTTTACAGAGGCTTTATTCACTTGGAACAGTGGGCCTGTAATTACATCGAAATCAAAAGCTGTTTTACAGCAGCTCCTGGTCACGAGCAAAAAAACTGTACCCGCTTGTGAACTTATCTCCTTCGAGTCGGGATGAATTAGGGATCCCTTACCTTGTCAGAACTCCCTACAGGGCACCCTTGGGCGAGGTGTTGCACTTGTTTGCTCCTTTAGCTTAGGTAACATGCTGTTGCGTTGAGCACCACATGCTATAGTAACTGCCAGTTGGTCGCGTATATACCGCTTCGTAATTCCCTTTTAGGTTTTGTGGTTCCGTTATGCAATTTTTTGTCAATTTAATGTTGTTATTATGTGGAGGGTAATGCAGCCATGTGTGATATGTTACTAACGTTTGTTTACATTATAATAAGCATGACAACGCTTTAGCGTGTTGTTGCATGTCCCTTTTTCTTGCTGTTTACTTTGCACTTATACAAGGTATCTGTTTTATTTTGATCGCAAGAAATAAAAAACGACTGAATTGAACGGGCAATAAATATATTATCATGATGCAATCCACTTTATCGGTTTAAATACGTTGTTGTAGAGTCACCAATCTAATTTCTGTTACGCTTTCAAATATTTGGATCATTTCGTCATATCACCTATGGATAGGTTATGACTGGTATTATCGAAAAAGACTTGTAGGCTGGCCCTAAATTAGTCATATTAAAACGATCGCTGTAAGTAATAGGCAGATACAGAAATTTAGCTGGAATCGAGTTTAAGAAGTGCTTAAGTTATTAAGCGTTTGGCATTAGCCTTTCTATGAGGTCCAAGCCAGGTCGTCTTGAATAAAAAGCCTTATCCTTTGATCACGATTGCGAAGCAAAAAGGTTATGAGAGACGAGTGCACGCAAATTGAATTTCGAGTATGATTCAAGCTTCTACTGACTAAAAAAGTCGCCGTCATTATGCCTGAGTACTCCTTCGCTTAAATTTAATTAGTTTTCATTTTTGGCAGGCAACACCGCCACAAAATGCATAGCTTTATTTTCCTTCCAAAATATCGCAAAAATATGATTTCTTTAATGTAAACAGACAATGTATTTGTATATCGACTGGTTGACGGACAAAATAAAATAAACTTTGGGTTAAAACTGTCGGTTTGTGCTTTGTGAATGGAGTTGATTTGTAAAAAACACGCTTTCTTGACAATGAATGGCGAATACTAGTTTAAAATCACATGAACGTTGTCAAAAATGGCCCAAAGGAAATATAGGCTTTGTGCTAACACATGTGTAAAAATTGATATCTTTCAAAATCGAAATACAATACATGTTTTATTCGTTAAAAAGCTGTGTTGTCCGCAGTTTGATTAGTTGCAATGATTTGGCCTTTCATTATAGAACACTCCATGCTTTGATAACATCGTAAATGCGTTGTTTTTGTAATAAAATTGTTGTAGAAAAATGTTTTGTTGTAGAAAACTTTTAAAACTTTTTGCGGTAAATTGGTGCTCTGACAATTGGCGTAAACGAAATAAGCTTTACCAGTGTCAGTATGGGCTGAAAGGCAAATATGGCTTTTTAATTGGAAGAATCAACAACACAATGCTTTAATTTGCTTGCACCAGTGAATAAATAGTCGATGTCCTAATTGACTGCTGCTGACAGACAGGTTTAACGGCTATCCTCGCAAACACTGTTCACAACCTAGTAACAAGGTTAGATTATCTCAAAAAAGATAACGCTGTACGATTATATCAATCGCAATTAAAGCAAGTGTTACTTGTAAACTGACTGATTATCGAAAACAGAATTATCAATGGTAAATCTAGAATTGTACGCAGTGTACGTGGAGAAATGCTCTGCTACCCTGTTCAAGAATGCAAACGAAACAGCCCAATAGTTGGTGACTATGCTTGGCAAGACCCAAGGTTATGATTGCGTCAGTAAGAAGGGACAGTTTGTGACCTTTTCCTTGGCTTGATTTGAGTGTTAAAGTAATAATGCGCTACTGGGTAGCAGTCTACTGGTAACTGCGATGGTATGGTGTTGGCTCTACAGTTGTGGAAGCGTTAAGTTTTTCTGTGACATGAGAAATAACGCCAAAACCACAGCTTTTTGAGAGCTCGTCTACAAAACTTTCCGTGTCTTGTTTTTTGAGTAAATTATTATAGCGCTGACTCTGATATCTCATCGTTGTTTTGGTATCTCTGATTGGGAGGAAGTGTTGTTCTTCGAAGAAAATCAATTAACTTTTAAGGTTTTTGGCAGACATTCTTTATGACGTTCAGGGAGTGCGCTATGGGGTTTCCTGATTCTTCAGGTCGTAAAATTAATTTAAAGTGATATATAAAGTTGATTTAAGCAGAAATAACGTAGATTTCTTTTGATATAAGGCAAAGAAATAAATTTTGAGAAGTGAGCTTGCACTTTTTATGTCAGCAGCTAATTGTAACGTATATATGTCATAACCGTCGACCCAGCACTAGAGTGAACCCGAGTGTGAGCTTAACAGCCCTTTGCCCCCATGGGCAATGCCGTCAAATTTTTTAAAACATTTTTGCAAAACAAGTTGTAATCTTAAAGAACAAGTTCTTAATTGGGGGAGGGAAATGGCTCTGTGAATCGCGATTAATCTTGGCTCTGTGCGTGTCGTGCCCCTTTATTCTATCTGATGCCGGTTATATTGCATTCTAGGCCATAATTAATCCAGCCTCACATTAAACTTAATTTTGTGTGTTTTATAGCTAAATTTAAGCTGGCCAAGTAATGAAGTAATTAATTTTATTTATTTAACAGACCCGTTGACTTTCAGCAAAATCAACATTAGTCTAGCATAGATCACACTAGGAATAGCACAAAAAAACGTATGATGCGGTACCCCTTTATGGCGATAAAGATGGTGTACTTGCCTTACAATGGCTACGTTGCTTTGTTTTGGGGAAGGTGCCTTTAACATGTTTAAAGCCTACCTGACATCTTTTTAACAATAGTACAAAATTTTCGTGCAACCAAAAGTGACCTCTTTTGTTTCAGCTGTTATGTTTTTTCAGCTGTGATATTGCTTTATTTTGATCAATATATTTTCAGTGGGATGAATTGACAAACACTGATGAAACGTCAGATGTGGATTTAAGAACATTACAAGTTTGCAAGATCCGACGTTTGAATCAAAATAACTGGATCCGGACTCCTTATATAAAAGTCGGAAATCCGGAAAGGATTTTTGTGGAGATTCGTTTTACAATCAGGTAGGCTACTTTCATTAACTCTTGAAACAGTTGTATTGTATCAACTTCTAGTGCATGATTGCATTGCTTGTGAAAGAAACGCGTTATGCCAGCAGTACTGGTAACTCCGAAGCAGGTCTAAGCACAAGTTGTTCAAGGCACATATGTAAAAGTTTTCTGGAGATAACTGCTCTAGACCTAATAATGTGAGGTAATACTACAATTATTAGCTGCGAGAAAGAAATGAGATGTAAAGTGAATTAAGCTTTATTTATAACTGCTTGCCAAGTGGATGAGCTGTATTGTTTTGGAAAAGGCTTTGGGAACGAAGAAGAAAATTGTTTTCTTAGCGTTTTAATTTAAATTGCTGTACGTTACTGTTGTTCTCATGTGAAGTTTCGATATTCGATCTGAACAAGTTTTATTAATTACTTTTTTATTTTCTGTGGTTCATTGAGGTCAAAGCTATTTTTAATTTTCCTGACTTAAAATAGACTGGAAGTATTTTAGGATTAACTTTTGTGGAGATTATTGATTGCAAAATACTTGTTTTTGTTGTTTTAGGTCTTGTGAGGGATTAAGAAGAATTGTATCTTGTAAAGAGACTTTTAACCTATTCTACCTTCCTGCTGACTCACCAGACATCGAGAGGGCGGCTCGTATGAACGAAAAAACATATACAAAGGTACATATCCATCATAGTTATGTCCATGAATCAGGGTAATCCATTGCTGTTCATTCTGCCTTGCAATGTGGCAGGGCGTGGGGCAGTTGTTAAGTTATTGGTGAATTAAGACCGCTCGACCTTAAGTGCTGTTGCAACCGCCAACAAAGCTAGAGATTTTATTTGGGGCGATAGGAAACTTGGTTTTTATTTTTTAAGAATTAAATTTAAATCATTTTTGAGGGAAATTAGCAGCTTTTTTTGTAACTAAGCTAACGGGTGTAACGCTTTTCACGCGTCGGAATTTAGCATACCGTTGTTGGCTTGTAAGTCGATACTTTTGAGTTCAAACCGCGGATGGGTTTACCGCTGTGACGTCTGAAGTGGGTTCTGAATGGAAAGTGAAAGTTCACTTCTCGCATATTCCTTGCTTTCAGTTTATAACCTGGTAAGCGACATATCTGTTTTCAGGTGGACACAATAGCTGCCGACAAGAGATTCGAACCCAACAATACCAACACGAATACTGAAACCCGTGCTATATCATCTCTTAAAACGAGAGGACTATATCTTGCTTTTCAGGTTAGCAGAGCTGTGATTTATGTTGCAATGACGAGTTCAATGCGAAAAAATGCGTTCGTAGCAAACCACAAAAATATTTATGCATTAAATGTGTATATCAGCTTGATCTGAGAAACCTTCAATTATGGAAAGAATTTTACGGTTGTGGACTGCATAGTTAATAGTACAAACTGTCGCCAGACCTGCTTTGGAGCTATCATAACCGTCAACTCGGTGCATTTCTTCCACAAGAATTTCAACGTAGAAGAGAATAATATTGATATTAAGGGGAATGAGGACCTGTTTGGGCTTTGCACCCGCTTCTTCTCAGGCTTATCACGTCAAGGTGCCAGTGTTGACGTAATGTTGTTCACATTAGGACACTGGTGCGTGTATGACCATCATGCACGTGCGCGTCTACTACAAGACCTGTCCTGAGACACTGCGGGATCTCGCATGGTTTCCGGTCACTAATACTGGGCCGGAAATGACTTCATTGGTAGATGTAAGCGGAGTTTGTGTTGCTAACTCGGTGCCAGTTAAAAGTGGACCAGGTGAGCTACTTTTGCGTTTTTGGTTAATTGCGTTTTTTTTTGTGGTAAAAGCAAAAGCGATTCTTTCTCAGCCTGCCTTTATCTTTCATTGCCACACTTGTTTTTGTTGTACTTGTTTACTCCTTCACTTACTTGGCGCGGAGGCATAGTGCGAAACGGTTTGCCATGTTCATATCTCAAGCTTACACGAGCTTCCGTTGTAGAATTGAATCTCATTTGAAACTGTCATGACTCACAAACAAGGAATTATTATTGAAGCTTTGTCCGGGCGACTTTCCAGGTAACTTGTAATTCTTTTTAACTGTCAACAGGACCCAGTCTTCATTGTGGTGGAGATGGACAATGGTTGGTTCCCTCTGGAAATTGTGTTTGTGACGCTGGTTACCAACCCAATGAAGCTATGACGCAATGCGACAGTGAGTTTCCCCGCGTAGGACGTGTTTTTCGTGGGAGGAGGCATTTTTAACCATCGAAAGAGAAAACGAGTTTTAATCAGTCAAAAAGGCAATTTTAACCACTTAACTATATTTTTTTAAAACAAACACGATTTTTGCGACTAAGTAGATAGGCCTGAATTGACCCCCCTCCATTTCGTGCTCCTTTATGTTTGAAACGGCTTTTCTTTTATCCGATTGGTCTTTTAATTTATGACTTCGTCTCAAAATCAGTGGGCAGTTGATTTTAATTCCTTGCGCGTGTCTTCAATTTTTGTCCTTACGTTGTTGAACCACTTGGATAAGAATTATTAAGGCATATGCCTGCCAGATGTGATGGCCATCTTGTATTTTAAGAAGCTTAACAGATGATTGTTTTCTCGCAAAGATTAACATTGTATTGGCCTCTCCGATTTAAATCGTTAATAGGTTTCGATTTTGTGAAATTTTGATCTTAGTGAATTGTGCTTTTTGTTTTTTTTTTTTGGTCACAAGGTAAATAACCTACTCCAGGGGTACACAACCTTTCCACTATTGGAGGCCACAATACTGACTTAATTTCAATTTACGGCCGCAAGAAAATCAAATTGTGAATTGTTTTAGTTATATGAAAGTGAAGACCTACTCAAAAATCAAAATTTTTGACATAAAAGTTTCTGATCTTGAGCAAAATTTTTTGTTCAAATTGAGTTTTTTTCTGTTTATGTATAGGTAAAAATCTTTTTTTTGAGGGGGATAAACTTAATATGCATGTACAGGCCACACAATTTATCACCCAAGGCCGCATGCCGCCGCACAGTCACTGGTTGTGCACCCCTGGCCTACTGCATCTCATATTTCCTTTAGTAATAAGAAGTCTGCACCGTACAGCAAATTGTGTTTAGACCAGCGTCGGAGTTTCCAGCGCTGTTGGCCCAGTGCATTTTTTCACAAACATTGCAACTGAGTTGGTTAAATTTTTGTTGGGTACAACACCAGCCATTTAGCCTCTGAAGTAATGACATCGAGCAAGTGTCTTACTGAGCTGCTTTACAAAAGCATTTGACGAGTTTTGCTGCAAACGTTGGATACAAAAAGCTAACTTTGACTGTGGTGAAGCGTTTCCTTTGTTCCAAAATAGGAAATTAGTTTGAAGTTCAACATTTAGGTGTGAATCATTGTATTGATTTGTCAGGAAATATTAGCAATCATAAATTAAAGCTCATTTCCTTTACGTTATTGTATAACTAATATTTATGAGCTAGTGTGTCATTTTGGATTGATATGCTTATGTATCTGCAACGCAGACCGATTGCTTGCAGCGAGTTGTTTTTGTTGCTTACCCCTCCTTTTTTTTTTGAAAAGGAGGCACGGCATAAAGTGGTTATCCACGCTCACCTCCCAAACCGAATCAAAATCAGGGTAGAATAGCAATACATTGCGAACTAGTCGTGAGTACAAATCGTAAACTGGATGCGCCACCGTCATCAAGGCAGACTGTCAGTGGTTGGTGTCCCGAAGCCCCCTGTTATCAATCACATCCTCACTGAACTGCTTCACTATTCCAACCCGATAAAGCACGATCCAGTTTGGTGGTCACGTGCTTTCTGCGTTGTTGCTTTCAAGCTGAGTGGCGTTTTTTTGTCAAGTACAGTTATAGCTGTATTACTTCCAGTACAATATGAAGGTGCTTTTAGTGAAAAGGATGAAGTCAAAGGTTTTCACCCAGCCAAATATAAGCAATTACTGCTGAAGATCACCACTGGCCGCATCTACATCGTTTACATAATTAGATACAGGCAATCATTCAACTTCAAATTTTATTAGATTGCTGTTTCAAGTGGCCGAAATATATTCTCCGCAAAAAAATGTGAAGTTGAATGCTTGCCTGTATTCAATTGTCTAAAGATGCTACCATTTTTCCATCGCGTTTAAGTTAGAAACCACTGCGCTAGCAGTACCAGTAGCTCCGAAGCAGATTGAAACGAAAGTTGGTCTATGCATGACTGTAAAGGTTTTGCCCTGACTGCAAGGTATACGATTAACACTAATATGCAAACATGTTTTCGTTCTTAAATTGGTCTGAGTTTGACCAGTACTTGTCATAATACGTTGCTTTTGTCGCTTTCACTACAATTTAATCAAATAGATTCGCCGGCTTATATTAATTATGCATGCTTGATGCTGCAGACCTTGCTGGCAAAATGCCTGAGTCATTTTTAAATTAGCATGACTGGCATGTGAAGCTTTTTCAACCTGTTTTTCCAACTGTGTCTAACTTATTTAGACTCATTAAAATAAAATTTAATTTATTTCACGGATGGAGCAATATGTTGCATTTGTTTGCTATTGCGTTTAGTGCGGTTAAGACATGGTAGGACCTATTCGATATTTAGGTAAATTTTGATTGGACGTAATTGTTCATAGTGTGTATACTTGAGTTCAATTCCCTTGACGAGTCATACCAAAGACTTTAAAATGGTATTTACAGATTTACTCTCGGCTATAGGTGTTATATAGAAAACAAAATCGAATTGACTTAGCCATGATGCATTTATGTCCTGGCACTTAAAAACTGTTCCAGTTAACGATCGTCAGCAAACTTTGTTTTTTGACGTAACTGTTGTTACAGTTATTGTTAAAAGGGCATATCAGCTTATTTAACTGAAAACGCGCTTTCAATGTTCCATTTCACTTCGTGCTGCTGTCTGCAGAAAAGATTAAAGGTGTTAAAAAGTACCCAAGCCTAAGAAGATATTACGATTTGATTCTGTAAATTGCTTTTAATCCCGAAATCACTTAAGCTAAAAATTTGCATATTGTTGCAAACCGTTACAATAGAACATGTTTTCTTGTTTTTCCCTTAGTTATAATTGAATCTCAATTCCCAGTACTTCACTGCCCATATTTCGGCTTGTCTTTTTGATATCGCCACTACGAAAACTTTGAGTTTAAGAAGTAGCAGTGGTTTATGACCTTAAACCAACAAATTTTCATTGAAACTCGTTACCTTTTGAAAGCGCCATCTCTGCCTGTTATAATTCAAATATTATTAATTCGACTTAGAATTTATCTTTAAGCTTCTGCGCTTCAACTCGCAAGGCATGGTGATTTCCAAAGTTGGTCGTTGTTTGAATTTTTCTGGAGGTGGTCTATTGTTATCAGGATGGTGTCACGATTTTGTGCGAAACGATTGTTTTTAAATAAGTAAACCCAACGTGCAAAACACATCAGTAGAAAACAGTTTTGCATCACAAAAAAGGAAGAAACTATTGCTTGTGGCTATATAACAATTAAAATTGGAAAACAGTAATCAAACTCTAGCAGGATAGTTTATTCAAGCCACTTTACTCCATATCAGTAAATGTTGAAAAAGGATCTGCTGTTAACAAACAGTAGTAAAGTCAGCTTGGACATTTATTTGTCATAAGAAAAATTAATTTCGCTAACGCATCCTCAGCTTCTTATTTAAATAGATTTGGATAAGAAACTGAGGATGCGTTAGCGAAATTAATTTTTCTTATGACAAATAAATGTCTAAGCTGACTTTATTACTGTTTGTTAATTGCATATTCTTTTTCAACATTTGTGGCTATTTACAATCTGAGCTTGGAAAGGGTCACGAGTAGTAGTATATTCGATCTTTGTTTAAGTTGGGGTTGCCTGAAATAGAAGCTTGGGGACCATGGCTTTATGGCGGGGCTTAATTTTGCTTAAAAACACTTGTGATGTTTTGAGTTGAATAGCGTAACGTCTAACGTGACGTCATGAATGGCATGTTAACGTAGCTCTTGTTTTTATGTAAAAGCCAAGTTATATTATAGTTGGCAGTGAAAACTTATGATGCATCACAAGACAATGGTTTAATTCCTTGACCAGTCGTTCCAAAGTTTCAAAATAAGTGAGGACAGATCTCCTGCTTGGTGCTCAGTCAATAGGAGTAATGTCAAAAATGAACTCCTTATAGATTTTAATTACGCCAACTTTTACTGACGAAAATTTGGCGGTGTGTAAGCGTTATAGCGCCATATATTTTGTGCGTACTTAAACTAAACCAAAACATTTTCGAATGTAAGCTTCAATGCTTCGTTTCTAGAGGATTGGGACAATAGATATCCTGTAACATTATCCGGTTTTGTAAACGACTTTGTATAGTACTGATGTAGCCGTATGTATGATTGCTTGACTGTAACATTATCTTCCACTTGAAGTAAAACATGTTTTTATTGTTTATGGTTTTATTTATGTGTTACTTGGACCATTTTGTTGCCACAACGCTTAATTTTCTCGGCTTTAAAGTCTGTGAAAAGTTTGCCTCGCCTTTGTTGCGGTAGCGCTCTAGTAAACGACATAATATGTTTATAAAGGTTTACCTAAGGGAGGGTGATTTTTATTTTTCGTTAGGTAATCTGAGCTTTCTGAAAGCGTTTGTTTTATTGTCTTCTACGCACCCCACTTTTGTTTCAAAAAGTGGCATTTCGAAATGTAATTTTATCGCAGCTAATTGCTTGGGTCAAAGAAACGACAAACAAGGCTACAGCCAATTATCTGCCTGGCTATTGAGTAAAAACAAAATTATATCGGGTATTTTGAAAGCAGGCAACAAATTATACTTTAAACATTTTTCTTTTGAGTAATTGAACAATGTTCAAACTTAATTTGAAAAATGATCGACCTATTTGCACTTATAGGGCGACTCATTGCTGTTTCTCGCATGGCTGGACACTGGAGCGCGATCACGAGGTTGTGAGTTCGATCTCAAGTTTGGCAGCTTCTGCTTTATTGTGCTCTCGTAAAAGCACTTTACTACTTTTTCCCCTCTACTTGGTGGCACTTTCTGTGACCAAAATACAATGCTCCTTCGGCGCCGGTAACTCCGAAGCAGGTTTCAACAAAAGTCATGTACATTTGTAAAGAATTTCCCTTCTCATAAGAAGTAACTGTAATTTGTCATTGTAATATAGACAGCAGTCTCTCAAAACCATTTGTAATCTTTTTCCTGCAAACAGAAATGTCTCATCAGCAATGAAATAACTGCTTAGACTAACTT
Organism: Trididemnum clinides; assembly: GCA_963675345.1. Lineage (NCBI taxonomy): Eukaryota > Metazoa > Chordata > Ascidiacea > Aplousobranchia > Didemnidae > Trididemnum > Trididemnum clinides. Next base: position 7,360,983 of record OY776305.1, on the reverse strand, counting down.
TTTCAAGTTTTTTTTGTCTAATTTGTCTTCTGTTTTCTGTTCTTTAATCAGAAATCTTTGACCTAAACTTACTTGAAACTAACTGAGTCATTAATTAAAATGATTGCCCAAAGTTGCGCTTAAAAAACAATTTGTAACTATAACATTGTTCTTGACCTGCTACGGAACAAGGTTGTTCTATGATGATGTAGAGGCAAATTATGATTTCATAGAAAAATGTTTGAGATTTTTGCAAGCACACCTGTTTATAGAAGAATCGAATCTGGCGTAATAGAGGACCAGGCTGGCTTTGACTTCAACTCATGATTGTTCAGTTTGTTTTTAAATTTGGTCTTTTAAATCGCTACTTGTTGCAAAACAATTAATGGTGGTTAAAAAATTGTAATTATGATGTATTCACTTTTTTTTTTTTGAATCACGTGTACAGCTGTTTCTAATAAATGTAAGAACGTGTTTTTAAATTATCAGTAACTCCTTAGTGAAATGTGTAATACCTCTAGAGAGTTAAACATTAGTGTCAAGTAGGTTGGAGATATTGCATGAGGTCGTTCTCTATGGACAGAGACAGTTTGAAGTCGATAACATATGTAGTCACTAAAGTACTCTTTTTTAAGTATATTGAAGGCAATTTTTGTCCAGTAAACTGGGACTATAACTTCTCATCTCTTATTTATCAAAAATTCTTGGCTCCATTTTTCTACCCACCTTTTCCTGATCTTAAGCGCATGTAATTATGAGTTCTGTCATCATTATGTCTGTGAAATTGTACAACAATGTTTGTCCAGGCTTATTTCGGGATGACGTCATCATCTCGAAAATCTCTTGTCTCGCAGGATATGACAGGCTCGCTTGATTATTGCATTGAAAGAACTTCTTAAGACGAGTGAAGCGGTTTTCGACGACTCATAGAAATTCTCCTTTTTCTATAACAAGCACTTGAGTAGAGTTATGGTGTTTTCGTGTGAATATTGTGGGGTAGCAATTTTGAAATAATTTTGACAGTTTTTTTGAACTATCGCTGCAGCGCTTTTAACTTGCGACTCCAGCTACACGGCTGTTACTATAATAGTTGCTGCTGAAGTGGCGAACTCCTGGCAGCACCGTGCTGAAAGTTTAGCTTCTTTCTATTTTTTTACTTCCAGACCCATTAAGAGAGCTAAAAATATAGTTTTATATTTGATATATCTCTAGTGGAATTCAGTTTTTCAAGTGATTAAATCATACGCCTTGTTGATTCAAATTTTCAATGCTTGCAATTTTTTTTTAGAATGTCCTGTGGGATTTTTCAAATTTTCTGATGGGAACACTCCGTGTCTCAATTGCCCCCAGCATAGCTTCAATATCAATTATGGGGCCACGTTTTGTCGCTGTAGCTCTGGTTTCTATAGAGCGCCTGAAGATGGCACTAATAGTGCTTGCTCACGTGAGTGATTGTTTTGTCCTGTGACGGTAAGCTTAACTGGTTAGCACCGGAGGAACTAGCAGCAAAAATGTTCGGATTGCATTTTCACACCGCGGGTTCAAAACTTGGCTAGATCCACCGCTGTGGCATGTACAGGGGACTAAAGAGTGTGAGTTCACCCCCGCTTTTAATGACTCCGGTTTGATTAGCTGAATTAACGTTTGAATTTCAGGCCCACCCTCCCGACCTGTAAACGCTGAAGCTTTCGTTAACAAGACTTCTGTTCTGATCACGTGGTCTGCACCACGTGACACGGGCGGTCGGAGTGACATTACCTATAGGTGAGAAGGTTGTGATTTTGCGCCTTCGCAGTGAGTGATGTGATGTGTGTTTGAAAAAAGCTTCCCACGATATTTTAATCCTTGTCTTTATGCTGGTGGGATCATGGCAGCTTTGGAAGCAGTTTATGAAGTGAAATTTCTTTCTTTCACCGAACAAGGTCTGTCAGTAGAACTAGAAGTTGAATTTGTGTGACGTTTTACAGTTATAACAATAGTTCTTAGCATTTTAATGTTTTATATCTCTTGAGCTTTCATAAAGTTTCCCGAACCCATTCCTAAAATTAATCTTGTTAGGAAATAAAATCGTAGTAATTAACATCAAATGCTATATTTTTGCGTCTAGGCTTATGAAGCATTGAAGTGACACCACATTTGGTACCTTGGTAGTGCACGTACCCTCGGTGAAGAGCTACTTTGTTGTCGCTTGCCAACCAGTGATTGTTTGTATTGATGTCATGTTGATGACGTCATATTCGATATTTTTAGTGTGTCGTGCGAGAAGTGCGAAGACGCTTTCCTGCGCTGCGCAAAATGCAGCGAAAACATCGATTTCGCACCCGGACAATCTAGACTCACATCCGGGACCCTAAATGTTCAGAACCTGTTGCCTCACACTAATTATAAATTCAAAGTAAGTCGTTCTTTGTTCTTTTTGTGACCTAAAACATGATTTGTAAATTCCGGTCTAATTTTTGACAAAACGCATGATAAACCAGGAAATTCAAGCTTAATCCTTTCACTTCCACAAGGTATTCAATTGATAACATCTGAGATAGTTCTGTGATTTTTTGTTAATAATTAATTAAATTCCACTACAATAAGTTCTAGAAAAGTGACTTTTACGTCATGACATTACAATTAACAATCATCGTACACTTATGTACCACGAAACCTCAAAGAGTTGAAGGATGAAGTTGGTTTTCTATTTGACAACCTGATCACTCTTTTTTCATACACATTTAACGGTGCAATGTGGTATAACTTACTTTGCTACAAATAATAAATGGATCTACTTCAGATGTTACTACTTACCTGCATGTTAAAATCAATGCCGAGAGTTGGATTCAAACCCACAATTACACCAATCATCCATTATTGAAAATAAGCCGCCATGGTGTAGTAGTATTGTCGCGGGCTTCAGAGCAAAAGGTCTAGAGTTCAAAACTATAGAAACACCGCTGGTATTTGTCAGGAAGGAATTTGAAGTGAATCCGGAATTTAAAGTGCGACGTTGCTCCAGTAAAAAGTCTGGTTCGAAAGCGAGTGTATAGTGGTAGACATCCATTTAATCAGCACGTCTGAGTCTGCGAAACGCGGGAAAAATGACGTAAAACCGACCGACGGGCGCCAAGTTTTCCGGACCCGGTTTCGATTTTCTTTTTTTGCACTTACAGTATTTTTCTTCCTGCCCTTATTATTAGTGTTAAGTGAAAATTTACCTTATCAGCTTTTAGCCAGAACGCTAAGAGTTTTTTGTAGGACTTCGGCTTTGTTTTGTCCGTAATTAATATGAATATTAATCTTCCAGATATATTCGTTCAACGGCGTGACCGGGATCAGTGAAATACGTCCGAAATCTGTCATTTTGAAAGTCCGAACAAATAAAGACGGTAAGCAATGCGTCGGTTGGTCGAAACGTGATTCACATCACTTTTTTTAAAGCAACAAGAAATATACTTAGGCACACGGTATAATTGGGAAAAAACTTGTAACTCTATTCCAAAAATAATAGCCAAACAACTTGTCAAAAACATACTCCCAACGTCTCGGCCCTCAACTATTTCCATTATACTGTACTACAAACAGGTTGACTGAGAACGGCGTAATTGATCGTCAACTTGTTTGTTGTTTATTATTTGCGTTGAAAATGGCACCAGTTGAGGGCCGAAACGTTCGCAATATATTTCTGACAAATTGTTAAGGCTGCTATTTTTGGAATAAAGTAACAAGAAATATATTTTCAAATAGACTTAACTTAACAGTACTACAATAGCTATCAGTTCACTTGCCTTTGGGGCTTTCGGCAACAACAATTATACGTCGAATGAACTTATGTAGATGCACATAACACTTCGTTATATGCACCAGCATTCGCCTGCAGCTTTGCCAGCTACTCAGGAATCGCATCAACTGATTTTCCCAGGAACTCTTGTGAGATAAGCAGAAACAACTTTTCGTTGTCGTTCTTCAAGTTCTCAACTCGTTGGTTTCGTAGAGTAAACTTGTTCATTCAACCAACTCCAAAAAGATGAAGTCGCACGGTGTCAAAGTGAGGCTTAGCATGCCACTCATGCGGATCGATAGCTGTGCACACTCTTTTAGAGTTAAAAGTATGAACATGTTTACGGGCCTCAAATTCTAAAACAAAATAATCAATTTGAAAAGAAAAACAACAGTACAGATTTAATTGCCCTATATTGAGGAACATACATTCAAAAATTAGAAAAAGTTACCTCGTGTAGAAAACTTTAAATACTTTATAAAATGCGGAGTTGCTTTTCAATCACTCTGTACTAAGCGTAGAACACTCTAGATCAGGAGTGGGCAAACTACGGCCCGCCAACACTTGTAGAAACTTCCATATATCTAATTTAATATGAGAGGGGTAGCCACACTCGCTGTACTAAAAAGCCAAAATGAATTGAAGCTATCATTGAAAGAGCCGCTACGCAATCAATTCTTAGTTTAAACTGAAACAATTCCGTCCAAATGGAGGTGATGACCCCCTTTTTTTTGAAGACCATCATTTTCAAAGCCTGAAATTATTGCAACATTTTAAGCGCTGGCCCATGGCCAACTCTTGAATGGTCAATGCGACTCTCCGGCTAAAGAGTTTGCCCACCCTTGCTCTAGATGTTTTGGGAGGTTGCATAAAAGCGATGGGGAACCACCGTGATGTCATGAGTTCAAACTTCCAAATTTTATCACTGGCCAATTTTTCTTCACAATCACTATTTTGCAGTGTACAATCAAAGTGTTGTGGACAAGTTTAACAAAACAATCAGTCGCGTATCATCAAAATAAGTTTTTATAGCTGCCAGAAATTTTTTTTGTAACAATAGCGAACTCCTCGGCCCGCCATTCAGCAATCCTCAAAACAGCTATGCACCATAGAATTTCCAACTTGCTTCGAGGTTAAGATCCTCCATGATCGCCTTTACAGTACTTTTTCTATTCAATCATGTGAATAAGCCAGTAAACTGTTTGCTATTCTTTAATCTTGCCGAGCCATCGCGACTGATAGACTGCTGGGCACCATCGTCTGTTTGCCGCGTAGAAGTTGAAAAATCCTGTTAAGTGCATTTCCGAAAAGCACAACCGACTACCACAACTGGAGTGAAGTAAATTCGAGATGGAATTCCGGACGTACAACTGCTGTCGGGCGGCATTGCGGTTGGAGTTTTGAAACAACTTTCTGCCTGATAATGGGTGGCGATCCAAAGCAAAGTTACAAAGCCTATGTAGACGTAATCCCCACTTGGATGATTATGGTTTTTAAAATGAAATCTTTTCGCTTTCAGAGTGCAAATGCGTTAAAATAAAAGTTGAATTCTACTTTGATTCCTGCCTGGGGGTGAAACTAACGATCATTCGTACATGTATTTATAAAGCAGTTTTTGAGCTGTACTGCTGAACTGCTAACGCAACCGCATAAAATTGCTTTTCATCTCCTCCCTTTTTGTCTCGTGTGTCTGACTCACATATCTTAGACCTAGACAGCAATTATTTGATAACAAAGCATTAATAATGCTGACGAATACGTTATTATATCTCATAATGGTTTAACGAATGCCGTGATAAACGAATTATTCCGCAGCCTAGCATGTACTTTGAAATGTTTTTCAGTAGCTTATAAACATTTTAATCGAGTTGAACTGCGTCAGTTACAACAACTTGCTTTCAGACCTGCTTCGGAGTTAGCAATACTCCTGTTCAGTGCATTTCCAACACAAGCAGTGCCGTGACCCAACAACGCGAAAGCCACCGTGGTATGGAACTCACAATCTCAGGATTGCGAATCAATGCATTATTGCGCTGAGCGAAGTAGTCGTAGGCGTCTGCTTCGCAGGCTGTAGACGGAGATTCCATTCCCTGCATGGTTTTAATAGACTTCGTGCTCAGTGCTTGGTGCTCAGCACAAAAAAATAGCTAGGAGAAAAGCTGCCAAGTTCACCTGTGCCTTAAAGAAAGGCACCCAACGGGGGGATACCTACACCTTTGTGTGACGAACGGGTGGTGGGACTCGAGCGGCCCGTCGAAGTAAGTTCAGCAATCTTTCGAATACATTGCACAGCCATGAGCCGGCTGTGGCTTAACTCACCGTCGTAGACAACATTGTTGTAACGCTTTTAGAGTTAAACTAGCCACCTTTCAATTGGTTGAGCCCACCTAATACAACCGTTTCATGATTCAAAATGGTATTAACTTTTTAATGCTCCCGCTAAAGAATCTTATCCTGTTGCTTATAAACAAGTTATTATCTGCTAAGCCAGTATTTGTAATATCTTTATGACGTCATAATGTCGTCAGACAATTTGAAATGCCTTCTTTGTGTGGTTAGGAGAAATGGAAATAAAAAAAATGCATATTTTCTTCTTACGTAAGCCATAGTACTTAAATGTCTTCTCTAGGTTGCAGTCGTCACATGATTTAAACTAGCAGTATTTTGGAAAGCCACAATTACAACAGAAACGACTAATCACTTTAAAGCCACCGTACCGTAGCAGTACGTGTTCCTGACTTCGAAACAAAAAATTTGGAGTTTGAAAGTCTATTAAAAAACACCCTTGGTATTCGTCGGACAAGGCATTCGAAATGTAAATCGCTGTGTTGGTCCGCCTAAAGTTTCTTCGAAAGCTATGGTGGATAAAGCCAGACACACATTATACCAGCTTATCAAAGGCTGCAAAAGTGGACGTAAAATCTAGCTCTTTGGAAGAAGTTTTTAAATGGCTTAATTATCTTTACTGTAGTCAATATGATCGTCTACGTGTAAGCTTAGCTTCCAGTTTTGTTAAATGGCAGGCTACTCGTATTTGTAGCGTTGCTTCATTGTTGAAAAATTTTTATCAGTTTTTATTTTATGTTTTGCTCTCTAGCTCCTCCTATGGTATCTCCTGTTCGAGTTGTGGGTACAGAGACAAGGGATGCTTCTTTGGAGTGGGTGGAGCCTACTTTTTCGTACAGTCCAATCATGGAGTATCAGATCCAGTACAGCGACGGCTTGATGACTTATTACAACATAACGAAAAAGACCAATTTCAAATTACAAAATCTTAAACCTTCAACTGCGTACACCGTAAAAGTAAATGTTTGCTAGAAGTTGTGAGCCACTGTATATCGGATGTCCCAGAAAAAGTGGAACCGCTTTTTGTTGAGGATTTTCTCGGCAATAATAAAACCAAATTTATTGAAATTTTACACACAGTAGCCTTAGGGTATTATCAACACTTTTGCAAGTATCTAAAAAATCAGTTGCAAATTATGTATTGTCAAATTCAACATAACGTCTCAAAAAACGCGATATTAGAGTAAAATTTATTTCAGTCTATGCTCATCATGATCTCCATCCTCCCACACGACTAAACTAAGCCGTTTCTTCCATGCAGAAATGCTTTTGCGTATTTTTACTATCGATATCTCCTCCATCATATTATTATCCTGTTCATTGACGCCAACTTGGTCGATTTGTCTTGCACTCCTTGGTAAGCTTTCTCCTTCAAAGAGTCCTATATGCCAGAGTTTCCCAAACTTTTTGCTTTGCGGACCCCTTTTTTGTGAATCTGCTGCTTTGCCGACCCCTTTTTGCGGACCCCAATTATATGTGACATTACTTTTGTCACCCGACTCATTTCCAATAATATTAATTAAAATACGTACACAAAAGAAAATGAAGCTATCCTCTAAAAACAAAGATTAGCACTTGTATTACTGCCGCGATTGTGTCACTCGCGGTCCGATTCATCGTCAGGCTAGAGTTACTTTTCATAATTTCACTGAAGAGACTTTCCGGGACATTTTGCCAACCGAGACCACTGTTGATTGATTGACTTATCGGGACGAAGCCACGGATCCCGGTTCGGGAACCTCTGCTATATGCCATGATCCATTCGGTTCTGGTCAGGACTTTGCGGAGGCCGTTCATTCTTGATAAATTCTGGTCTAGCTTCTTTCAGATGAGCCTGGGCCACCTTATTTGTGTAGGAAGGGGCTCCGTGAAACACGTAATTGTCAAAAAGTGCTTATTCAAGAATTACTCGCATAATTTTACTCTGATATTGCATTTTTTGCGACGTTATTTTGAATTTGACAATTACCACATAATTTGCCACTGATCTTTTAGATACTCCGTGAAAATGTTGATAATACCCTAAGGCAGTGGTTCCCAAACTATGGGTCGCGACCCACTGGTAGGTCGTGGGCGTAATTTCAGTGGGTCGCGAAAGTCATTCAAAATTTAATTTACTGCATGCTTTATCTCAAATAATTTAAAAGTAAATTGACATCTTGAATAGATACTTGCTTTTATTATACTTTTTTCCAAGTACTTCGAAGTACATGCAAAATTATGTGGGACCTGAAACTTTATGTTTTGAAAAGTGGGTCGTGGCTTAGAAAGTTTGGGAACCACTGCCCTAAGCTTACTATGTATAAAATTTCAATAAATTTGTTTTTTTTATCGCCGAGAAAATCCTTAACAAAAAGTGGTTCACTTTTTCTGGGACATCCGATATGTTGTTGTGGGAAAGCTTTTAGAGTAATTCAAGAGAACAACATGCATTTGGACCTGCGGCAGAGTGCAATGAAATACGGAGGTTTTGGTATTTTCTTCCATGTAATTTTTTTTTACCGCAGGATATATTTTGTTATTGCTCAAGTATTTTCAGTTTCATATTTCACCCTTCTCATTAACTCTCTTGCTGGATGCCAAGTGGGAGATCTTTGAATACCATGAAATTTTTGTCATGACTCGCCAGTAGAGTGAAATCCGGATCTACTGGCTGCGGAGCGGACACGCTAACGACTACACCATAATCCTCAGTCATCATGAGCTCTGAACGCATGACTAAATTGATAATTCTCGCCCTGTAGACACCATGTTACCCGTTTGACAAGGCTGTTTCCACTAATCCATTAAATACTTGTTTTTGTTCAGGTTCGAGCTCGTAGCGAGACTGGCTTCGGGCAATATAGTCGTCCAACTGCGTTTCAAACCAAGGTCGATAAAACCTCATCTTTTTATTTGAATGATGAAGGCTTTGTGGCGTCACCTAGCGATATGAATGATAAAGCCACAAGCACGAAAGATGGCACTCGTACTACACGACCTGTGTCGGATAAAGAGCATTTGATTGTGGTTGTCGCAGTGTCGTGCAGTTTACTCGTAATCACGTTAGCGATTTTGATTTTCATCTGCCGAAGGAGAAATCGTTATGTAAAGGGTTCCCAAGTGGATTCGAAATTCCCTGGCTTTGTCAACACCTCTGGTGAGTTATTGACATTACTTAATGTTTCTGCATTGCATTTTCATCCTGCATACTCGCAGAACAGCGACTGTGGCGCTAGGCATGGCACAGTTATCCAGACCTGCTTCTTAGTTTCCAAGTTTCAGCATTACATCTGAATTGCGTGGTATTGCTTTCAATAAATTTACTACATGTCAGAATCCACCGAGCATTGATTATCATGAAATGCATTTTTCAAGCCCAAAACATCGTGTTTGAACGCATGATCATTCGATTACTGTCGCCACAAAATGGTGCTTCAACCCTCGATCACCTCACTGACTTTTTTTCCATTTGCGTATCAAATGTTTGTGGATAACCATACACTCTGAAACAATATTCTCGGACTACCTGCTTTTACCGCTCAGCTGTAGGGGAAAGTGAGAAGGAAATTTTACTTCGCCATAATTGAAAAGTGGCATCAAAAAGTTGTTGTATTTAAAGAACGTTTAGAGCTGCAAGTTATTTCACTGAACATAGAATTGGTTGCTGCCCCACAAAGATAGAGTCTTCCCATTAAGTGTCTTATCCCAGGATGCAACGAGCGAGCTTTGCGGGTTGTTCTCCACACAATTCTTTTTGAAGTTTTGTTAAGGCCTTCTGGTATGACTCGCCTTGGGATTTAAACCCCAGGTCTACCGACTGCGAAGCGAACGCTCTAACCACTACGGCATCGCACCGTTCGAAAAAATGAGGTGAACTAAACCGATAAAAGGCTCATGTTTTAGCCCGATAATTTGGTGTTAATGCTGTATTGAAACTACAGCATGTGGCTGGATGCAAGGTATCGCTGAAAGATAAACCTGGCTTAGATCAGTGTTTTTCAACAGCTCCTTCGAGCAACATTGGCATTCCGACGAAAATGGTCAGATGGTTCCTTAAATAATTCCTTTCAACGAAATCACGTGTGATTTGAATGGGAGTAAATCTCATAATGTGTTGTTTGAAGCCGCTCGATGCAGTCATCTGCAGGATTTTTAGCTCCAATAACTTCTTTGCACCAAAATAATGTGAACAGCGTTGTGGTAACCAATCTTTTTGTTGTAGTCCCACGCAAGTAACCTAAACGTCCGGTTGCGACGACCAATTGTTTGGCTGTTCGTTTTGCAATAAGCAGTAAAGTGGTATTTATTTCTTTTCCAGTTGAGCTTATCAGCAACATCCGTCCCTATGTTGATCCAAGCACCTATGAAGACCCGTATTCAGCTGTGGAGGAATTCGCTAAAGAAATTGATTACAAGTTAATCCGCATTGAACAAGTTATCGGTAGAGGTAGGTTAGCTGGCAAGTAAAAGAAGGAGGTGCGACGAGCCTCTCATTTTTGGTTGAAATGTGTGAAATAGTTCTGAGCAATTGAAAAATAAGAAGTAAAACAAACTTGACTGTTTTCATCAATGCATGTCTATGCCCTCCTTATTTTTGGGTATCCCCTGACTTTTCAAATGCGTGGCAGCAACATTATTAACGTTCACTCCTTTTATGGACATTTAACCTTCCCCGAAAAACCAGAATCGGGTGATACGATTGGAGAGGCAGACTTTTTTCGAAATGTTTATATAAAAAAAAGTTGCTAAAAGTAGGGATGTTCAGGTGAGTTCGGGGAGGTTTGCAAAGGAATGCTGGCGCCATGTCCCCGTTCTGTTGCGATTAAAACACTCAAAGTTGGATACAGCAGCCAAGAAAAGTTGGACTTTTTAAGCGAGGCCTCCATTATGGGGCAGTTCGATCACCCCAATGTGATTCGATTAGAAGGAGTTGTCACTAGGAGTCGCCCTCTCATGATCATCACGGAATTCATGGAAAACGGATCCTTAGACACGTTTTTAAAAGTAAGTATTTTACGTCATGGCGATTGACTTAGTTGCGGCTGAAAACGAATACTTCTGCTGTGAAATCGTGGAGTAATTTTGTGTTCGGTGAGCCAATCCCCTTGCAAAAATTGGCATCAAAGTGCCCTAGCTAAAACAGGATGATAAAAATAAAATTTTAGAATGGGGGATACTAAATTATTGGTTTGTGGAATCCTAAATTGTTCGGAACTCTAAATCCTAGATATTAAACAATAGTTTGTTTCCGGTTTACAACTTGTCTAATTCCAAGTCCGCATTTAGAGCGAACTTCATGGTTAGAATTTTGCTAAATCATCAAAACGTAAACGCAGCTTAAAAGTAGGGCTCGGTGGCTTGCGTGTTGAATCTAAGTCCCTAAACTTATGGTCTTGGAAGTTTACGTGGAAGCCTTGTGAGCAAACTACTTATTTCCTTTATTTCAGGACAAGCAGGGCAGTCTATCTGCGGTTGACTTGGCACAAATCTTATTCGACATCGCTGCGGGCATGAGCTATTTGAGCGACATGGGCTACGTGCACAGGGATCTAGCGGCGAGGAATGTGCTGGTGAATCAGCATCTGGAATGTAAAGTGTCCGATTTCGGTCTCTCCCGATTCTTGGAGGAAGTGGCTGAAGAACAAGTGGCTACTTATACAACCAGAGTAAGATGTCATTTCTGTTGTACTAGGATTACTTCTCGCTGTAAACTTGAAATTTGGCGTTTTGTTCGAGATGATTGTGACACTAAAAAGCGAAGCTGGCTAGCGGAAAGGATTATGATGTCCATTGGAATTTAAAACATTTGTTGCGTCGTCCACATTTTCAGAATACATGTTTGAATAGTTACTGCTTGAAAAGCAGTGGTAGATTAGATATTTTTTCCTGTCTCGACGTGTAATCCAACACCAGCTTTTTAGCTGTTTGTAAAACATTTTTTCTTTGGTAAGGTGCGCAGCGGTAATAGCTATGGAGTTCATGACACAACCTTCAGCTGCATGAACGAACTCGGCCGCCTAGGCTGGAATCGAATGTTGGTAGGGTGTTAAGAATAAATTATGTGGTAATGGAATAAATGTTTGTAGGGGGGAATGATACCGATTCGATGGACCGCCCCTGAAGCGATCACTAAACGGACTTTCTCTTCCGCTAGCGACGTTTGGAGTTACGGCATTGTGATGTGGGAGGTGACCTCATACGGCGAGCGTCCTTATTGGGGGATGTCGAATCAAGATGTGAGTATTTGAAAATTGTTGCAGCGTTTTAGAGGGGTTGCATGGTGGCCTGGTATGGTAAAAGTGGCGAGCTGAACTTGACGTACTTTTCAATGCTTCCTAGCTTATTGATGCTGGCATGAAGTGAGATTCAACTCTTTCGCTGGGCGATGTGACAGGGACCATTGCTGTCCAGTTGCACAGCTTACCCATGGCTTCGAAGCAGCGTTTCTCAATTTTGATTGGCACGTGTAATCTACCCTTTCCTGCTTCTGTCTCTGTGCTTTACGCTCTTTGGCGACTCTTTCTCTATTTGAGATTTCTGGTTTAGGTCGAGCAAAGTTTTCCTGCTTCAGAAGGGCATGGTTTTCCACTGTGCTCCCATTCCGACAATGGGCGAGTTTTTGATCCTGTTAAGTTTTCTTCCCAATCTTCCCAAAAAGAAGTCTTTCAGCAATTTCAGAGACGGTCTCTACAGAAAGAGAGATCCATTTTTTAGAATCCAGCTTTATCTACGTTTATGGAGGTGGCCACATTCACCTCGTGTTCCTTGCAATTGCTAAAACACCTCTTCCCCACTTCGCTCTGTGATATTACTGTCCTTCTCTAATTCAATCTACAAACAATAAATGTATTTGCTTCTGTACTCATCCTAAAAAATGAAGTTGTAGGAAGCTCTCTGGAATATAAAAAATCAAAATAGCCTAGGGTACGTTAACAGAGCTGAACTGAAAAAACATTTTTGAAGTTTTAAAAGTGGTTTAGTGCCAGTTTTATTTGTTGCTGAAACCTTTTAGGTTGTACATTTTGTTGAAAGCGGTTACCGTCTTCCTGCTCCCTGCTTCTGTTCGCGTGTGTTTCATAAACTGATGCTAGAATGCTGGAATTATGACCTCACAAAACGACCAACATTCAACCAAATGGTATCACTGCTGAGCCATTTCCTCCAGGAAGTGGACTTTCTGCAAGATGTTATGAACCAGAGGTAAAGCTTGTAGCAGGCAGCGTTACCCCTGGTCTCAAAAAAGAGCGAATGTATGGCAAAGCGATCAGAATGTCGCAGTTCATAGGATCCTACCCCAAGTTGTGCGTGCGGATCGTGGGCTTTAATCTTACCCATAGTCAAGTTTGCTGCCTGAAGGCTGTAACGTATTGCCTGGTCTGCATCGAGATTAGCGTTTTAGCAATTCAGGGATAGATTTTGGTTCTTCATGGTTACTTTGATTCTGTTTGATCAGGATTCCGAGATCTTTTTCTGCTGCTTTATAATCTTGTTCACCCATTTGGCAAAAGTTTCTTAATTCTTTACGTGAGAAACTAGTATACTTAATAGATCCTTTTTCGGTATGTAGTTACGAAACGGTGATATTGCTTGAGTACGAAAAATAAGCGACTGAGAATTCGAATCTACTTAAGCTTTTGCTTTTTCCCACCAACATTTATGCAACTAGTTTTATAAGTCTTGCCATGTATTGTGTTCATATTGTAGTTTACCCTTTTGCCCCATTTTTAGGCCAACTGCCGAACAGCAAGAGTGGATTCCTGAGGTTCTCGATCTCTCTTCCCTTGGCCAGTGGCTCGCAGAAATGCACCTACCCCATTACAAGCCCCTGATGTTACGTCACGGTTGCGTCACAGCTGAACAGATTATGAGACTAACATCAAGGTAAGTTTGCGACCCGAGGAACCCAAGACATAAGCTTTGAATGAAACAAGTGAAATGCAGCGACAACCTATCACTGAACCAGTGCTGGTGATATGAATGTTTAGCTTCGATACCAAAGGTTTCAAATTTGAAAAAAGAGTTGAAATCTATTTTTAAGGGGAAATTTTTTGATAAAATTTTACCATTTTGCGCTAATCAACGACAAAATAAGATTTTTGGTGGATTTTCGGGTCATATCGCTTAAAACATTACGAGAAACAAATTGAATATTGATTTATATTTGTAAAGGCTGGTTTCCATTAGGCGTAGATTGAAGGCATAGCGTGAAGCATTTTTTGTTTCTCTATTTAGTTTTATCGCTCTCGCTCCGTGCATAAAACTAAATAGAGAAAGAATTTTTCGTGCTACGCCTGCAATCTATGCCAATGGAAACCAGCTTTAAGGACGTACTAAGTAGATCGCGGTGAAAGCCAGGTAAAAGATCTTTTTTTCACCAAATTAGCCGCCGTAAGAAATTTCTAGAACTACCGGTGATGACATTTCCTACAATTTTAAAACTGGCACTTAGCGTTGATATGGATTCATTGGCTGGTATAGCCTTGTAACAACGAATTTGTCTTTTTCAGTGAATTACACGACATGGGGATCACTAATACGAATGACGTCAATATATTGCTACGAGAAGCCGAGATATTAAAATATAAAATCGAACAAGTTCACAACAGCAGCATCACCATTTGATGATGTCACGTGCACCAGTGATGACGTCATAATGCTATTCAAAAATGCGGCGGTGTCGCTGATGTGGGGACTGATTGTTGGCGTTTGATGACGTCATTGACTGAATCAAAAACTTCCAACACGTATCCAGGCTGTCGACGTCGAATGAGCGAGTGATATCACACTCGGCCATGACGTCACGCAAGCACGTGACTTTCGCTTTTGCCTGCTCTAGCTACTTGAATTTTCCGTGTCTGTGCATGAACTTGATTGCAGTTGATTCAGTTGGCACTAGCCAAACGTGACGCAAATCTGATCGGTTTGTTTCATTGTGACGTAGTTCATCTTGTTCGCCAGTGGCATCGGGTAGTATGAGAAATTAAGCGATCGCTTAATAACTTGCCTGAACTAACGCTGTCTAAAATTAGCTGTAGCATTTATCTAACTTCAAAATTTTGTACAAAATCGCGTGAATGTTTGGGGGAGGAATGTTCAAAAGTTTACCTGCCAACAAAGCAGTTTATGGTAACGATTTTCAATGTACACTGTGAATGAAAAGAACAATCTTGTTAGTTTCAGTTTTGCAAGTATGATTTCAGTTTGCTATTCCTTAGCTTAGACCTACCACATTAGGACTCTGTGATTGATGACCTACCTGCGGGGGGTGCCGTCGGCCCCCTGAAATTTAAACCTGCATCGTCCTTACCATTGACGTCTTCATTTACTCGCCAAGTCTCAAGTTCATTCCCTAATCCCCATTTTTTGGGTATTATTCAGGCCTTGTAACTCACCAAGATTTTTGACCATTTTGAAAGGCGATTTGGGAACAAAATTACAAACGATTGTTTAAAACCCATTTTCAACTGTTTTTTTTTTGTGGTGAGGTCATCAGGATGTAGGTCTAATTTTGCACGCGTCTGTGTGATTCGTAAAATTTTTAGATTGTTGATACATTCGCAGTCGTGAGATGGGTTCTCGATGCAGTAGAGTCGCAGCCCTGAGGTTTTTGGTTCTATGCTGTTGTAGTAGCCACGTGGTCTTGTTTTCGGGCAATGTTCCTGCAGGCTTGTAGCTGAAAGGCGTGATGCCAGCAGTGCTGTTGAATTCGAGGCTGGTGTAAGTTAAACTTACCCAACTAGCTTCGACTATAGAAAAGTGAAAAAAAACAGCGTGGAAATCGATTTTATGTTTATAAATAAGTTACTCACCAATTGGTATTAAATTGAAAATGTTCCACTTCTCGTCATGACTTCTCAGCCTGAATTCCATTCCCAATGCTATTCCTACTTTTTACTGTTTATGTCGCACTCAAGCTTTGTAGCAAGGCAAAACTCTCCTAAATTGCTTTTACAAAGTTGGCCTACACTTTGTATTTGTTATGCATACCATGTAACCAAGATATTGCTATACATTTCGTTTGCCTGTACTTTGTCTTCGTTCGCTTTTATGTTTGCTGTACTTCGTTCTTTTTATTACCGCTGTCTTCAATTGTTAAAATAAATTCTACAAGAAAGTTAGTTATGACGTCACAAAATCTTTGGATTTTTGAACATGTAGATGACTTGTTACATGACCACTTTCTCAGAATGAGGCATGGCGGAATATTGTGGTTCCCCAAAGAACGAGCGGCGTAAATAGTTCGTAGCAGGAATGAGATGAGAGTTGTCTTACAGTCTGACGCTCTTAGGTGCTATACAAAGGATTTTCGATTCTGGAGAAGAATTTGAAAGTAGGCTGATTCCGTTGTAGCGAAGACTAAGCAAAAGTTCTTCAACGGTTATTAGGGGACTTCTGTGTCCAGTTATTTTCATGATACGATACGCTTCGAGTTCAGAAATAAGGATGAGTGAATTCGTGACGTAAGGAAATTGAACAGCAAGTGAGTGTAGGTAGCTGAAGCAGCGCAGCTCATATGCCGCGTCGTTACCAGAAAAAATTGCCGACAACCCATTTTAGCCCGATAGAGCGTATATAGTTCCTGCCAGAGAAAGGAAAGAGCAGAGCGTAGGTTTGAAAGAGAATAGATTTGTAGGTGCTGTCAAAACAGGCGAAGAGCTTAAAGAATGGGCCAGGCTTTTACTGAGGAGCTACATAGGAGACAGTGCTAGACTGAAAGCTAAGTGTTAATTTTCACTCTCAAAACTTAGTTAAACGTCATTTACTTTCTCGTGCGCCCGATGCAGGCAGGGTAGCTGAGAGTAACCATTGTTGAGAAGTTTCGGCTCAAACTCTAACTCTTATTGACTTTACCTTGAGCTCGGTTACTTAAATTAGTTGGCTTAGCAAATGTATCGTGGTACACACTGCTTGGCGCTAAACATCTTTTCTTAATCTTGATACCTACGAATTCATAGATGACGCCAGCGAAACTGCAATCATTGCATACTGTTTCAACTTATCAGATATCACCATATGTATGGTAAGAGGCAATCGTCGATTTCATGCAAGATCCAATTTACTTGAAGAGTAAAAAAATACGGAATAGATGATATCAATCTTGGTCCGAGCTAGTAAACTTGCTCCCTCCAATTGCCTTTCTGACAACACTCTTTTCATTTTTTAAATCTAATTTATATGTGAGACAAGAAAGTTTGCTCTAAAAGCTGCTTTTGCCTCAGATCCTCCCCTTGAACGATTCTGATAGCACTAGAAGTGAGTGCAATTTGTCAAAGTTTAAATCTTACTCTGTACAGTGACCCATCGAGAGTTATGCATCTTCTAGCAGATATCAAAAACATTCACTGACGAATGTTATTTAAGCTACTATCAAATGTCGATCCAAATGATAATTTATGTAAGGTACCCGTTCCTAATAAGGCCCACCATTTAGTTTTTCACTATTACAATTGCAAATGCTTGAATAAGCCACCACTTGGTGTTTGTTGCATTTTAGTATCTTTTGGGCAATTCTATTAGTAACTTCAGTGGTTGTTTCTGAGCACAGGTTTTAAACCATCAGCTGATTTGATAGTTTTCCTGAGCCAGACATAAGAGGACACTATTATCTTTATAACGCCCAGGCCTGAAAATCAAACTTTTAAGCCTAAAGTGAGATGGACACCTCACGCACCACTAAATGGAAAAAGAGAAGTCCTGCGAACAATATTTTTTACATGTTATGGCTGTGAAAAAATTGAAATTCACAATCACTTCAAGAAGATCGCTTTTCCATCAGAAGTAAAGCAGAAGAGAGAGAGAGAGAGAGAGAGAGAGCAACAAATATCACAGTCAGAACACATAAATTCATGGTCGTTATTGTGGTTTCAAGTTTCGCAATTTTTACTGCCTCGTACCAAAAACATCATTTTTTGAACGCACTGGAAATTATCAATCTCACACACACAAATAACAGCTTTCAATAAATTCGCTTTCAAGAAAGTGGATCAAGTTACTAAAAAAATTTTTTTGTTTCCACTTAACTAAATGTCTAAAAGTTTATGGCAGAAAACTACTATTGGGATTATTAGTTATAGAAGTACTAAGGAAGGGAAGAAGGAACATGATGTATCAATTTTCTTGAATTCTGTTGAAGCATGAAGACAGCCTGAGCCAAAAATGGAAAAATAGTCTCCTTCAAAAGGTCGGTCTCCAAAAAAGTTATTACCTACGTTATGGGTTAAAAACTAGAAAATTGTCACTTTTAAAATGTTGTTTCGCCCCTCCCCCCAAAAGAATGATCATCTGAAAAATTAATATTTTTGCTCTTCCCTTCCAAAAATTCGCTCCCAGCGACGCCACTGATTACCACTAATCGAAATTTAAAGTTCTTTCCTTCTACAAAGATGGAGTGGGGGAAAGACAAAAAGAGTCATGCCCTTTTAAATTTTTGGCCCCCCCCCCCCCCCCCCCGATCTTGGTATTAAAACTGCAGCATTTTCAAATAAAATAGCAAAACGTTTTTTCGCCTTTGAGACAGGCGAGATCAAGGCATTGTTTTCTACAACTGCTCTTTAATCTTAAGATTTTATAATTTCCTAAATCTAATTTGTTTTCATCAAAGAGCGAAATTAGGCCGCCGGTTCTAAATTGATTAGCACTATGTTATTTATGATTAAGTTGTTAGTTACTGTAAAAACCAAGTTACGCAAGTTAGGATGCGAGACTTAAGAAAACAAAAAATAACGTGATTAACATTTCATAATTTTAATCAAACTTTATTTTTCAGAATATCAAATATTTCCTTAAAAACTCGACCCTCGCTCCATCTTTTTCTGGTTATGCCCTTGTTTCTTATAAATTAAGCCCTTCCCAATTCAAATTATTTTTTTATGGCCCTGAAAAAAAATGCTTTTAATTGCTGATTGCAAGAGGAGATTAAATTCAATTAGCTTTGGTGTATTTGTACTAAAAACATCACTGTTTACAAATGACTTTTAGAACACTTCCCCGAAATCGAAGACAGGCAGCTTTGCCCCATACTCTGCTATCATCTCCCAAAGCAGTGGTTCTTCAACTTTTTGAGGCGCGCCTCACTGAACAATCCTAACAAAACCCATCTCCCATTTAACACCTGAAGACCTATTTTTAAAGATCATTTTTTTAGAGTGATTATTTTCCCGCATTTGCTCTTAATCAACACGAAGATTCTTTTTTGGTGATAATTTTTTTCAAAACCGGATATCTTTCCACGCTTGATCTCTATTTAGGGATTAACACGTCAAAGCGATGATCTTGACAAATTTTTTTGTAGCTCGTACCAAAGGCTCCGCACCCCGGTTATGAACCTAACTAGCCCCCTAGTTTAAGATTTCCCACTATAAATGTAAGAGAATTTGCTGTTTAAAATCAATAAATTTGAACTTTTTTGACGCTAGGTAGCGCTATGTAAGAGTGTCTTGAATTTGAAAAAGAAAGTAAGTTTTTCTCTCGCGTTGAATTTAGACAGATAATGGTGACTTTAAGTCTGTTAGTTTTTCTAAGTGCTTGAGTATCTAGTAAAACCAGCAGTCTGGCACTTAGGTACATGTTTGCTTACGGGCTAATGGAATTGCTAACATTGCATCATGAGATGGGCCATGTGAGTGCTAAGTAAGTGTAGTTTACTCACAAGCGGAATGCTTCACCTCTTATAAAGGTTAAAATTGACGTTGGAAAAGAATTGTGAAAAAGTCGTTTGCCAAAAGTTGTTTTGAAATTGAAAGTAGTCAAATTTTTAACGCTTAGCTGACGAAGAAATTTGTCTTATCGCTACCGTGTTTATTGATTTTAATAAGAAAAAATACTGCTTTTGTTATTGTCACTGGTGAAAGTTGAGTTGTCTAATTAGGAGTAGGTATATCTCTAGTAATCACAACTACCAGGCAAAAACCTTACCCCTACATATAAATGGTTGAAGAGAAGGACTGGTTCTTTGCTGTTTTCGTGCTGCTGCGAATTTTACCTCTGTGCACGCTTGATATCGTACTTTTTAATTAGGGAATTTTTAGTAAACTGAATGCTTTACATTGTAGATGTTGCGAGTTTGTTCATAAGAAGAGTGTGAAAGTAGTTAATGAAACTTGTGTAGTAGACGAAGAAACAACGGACTACAAGGCTAGAATTGCAAACAAGTTCATATTTTCACAGTTTTGCTATCTTTGTCTTAAGATAACAATGGGGAAAGCTGAATTCGCAAAATTTGGAAAGTATATTTTGTCCTTGGAATTTTTGTTTTTACAATTTCTCAGCTATGTTAAATCCGAAAAAGGTATGGTTTTTTTATTCTATCACATAGCTTTTAGCACCCTCTATTCAATGCCATTATCAGTTGTTATTAAGTCATTGTTCGATTGTGGAAACGTCATCATATTGGATTATTTACGTAAATTATTGTGACGGTATTTTTGTAACAATTGTACAGTACAGTTACCGGCAAAAGTTTTCCCATGGAGTTGTTATGAATTATTGATATTTAAACAATTAACTGGTACGTTGTCATAATAACATAGCACTTCAAAAAACAAACTTTCACAAAAAAATTCTTAAAACCAGTTGTGAGCTAGCTTAACTGCTATGATTTTAAGAAGTCAACTAAATTCAAAGCAACGAATAATAGCTGTTTACGGAACGGGGAATTAATGGTAAGGGGGAATTAATCCCCTTCTTCTAAACACCGATTTGGCCTAGATCTAGTGTTTTTTTACTTTAGCTGTCGCATTAACTGGACGTGCGAACATGAATACTTGTACAACTTTTGTATTTGCTGACATGGTACGCCTTTTATTCAAATAAAGCTTTTCTTGTTCATTGTCAGAAATTGTTGATGTAATAAACGGCCTTGAGCGTAATTGGAAATGCAAATTTGGCATTCCATTTTTAATTTTTTCCAATTTTAACCAGCACAGAGGCATGATGCAAATGTCCGCTTGACGGCCGGTAGATCTGGATTCAATTAGGCTACCAAGCTGCGCAATGCCTTCAATGTGGGAGGATAACTAACTTTAAATTTTAACCTAAATGTGGGTAAAGCAGCATGTCATTTCGGTGTGATGCAGGGCTGAATGGAAGTTGGCTCCAATCAAGCTGTGGTCAAGTTTTTGCTAACATCTTTGACTAATATGACACAAATCAAAAAACTTGGTCAGGAAAATTTTAAGGATGTTTTTGGCGTCTAAAACCAACTTGACTTGCATAAATTCTCTGTTCATACCAAGATTGTATTAATTGTTTTAAGTTGTGTTGGATAGAGTATTTACATTGTTTTTAGTGTACTTGAAAGGTTAGGCTATTCTTTTAGTTTGCTTCTAATTAAAGAAAACTAAAAGCGAAGAGGCTACAACGTCAACAACTGGTTGTGTTTGTGTGGTAGCTAACCAGCTCGTTTTTGGTAACTCTCGCGCGATTTTGAGTCATCGACACGCTTTTAATTACTTTGCGACGAGCGAATCCGCCGTGCAAAACCTTCGAATCAGAAAGCGACGTGCGCCTGCGGTGATGTCATTATTACAACTTAAAGCTTTCCGGAACTTGCTATTGTCTCTGACTGAAATTTGCCACACCTGATTCTAAACAGGTGCAAAGACAAAACTGCAAGTTTGTCACAAAGCTTTGGTTCGGTTGCCGCGTAGGGTCCAAAATAATATGCACCATTCACATCAATAGTAGAAGACCACCACAGCCATGCGGCGCCATACAATTGTAAGTTTTATATCGCGCTTGTTGCTAAATCCTACGAGTTTTGCAATTGATATACGTTTTCTCCCCATTTCCAGACACGGTCGGTCATCTGTCGTCAATTTCATGTCTTGCGAACGAGCTATTTCCACCACCTACACGATGGTGATGTCACAAATTTCGAAATAGCAAAGCTGCTTTCATTTGTATTTTGTGCCGATGATATGGTATTAGTATGTAAATATCAACTTGTCAGAAAAACCCACTTTTTTGTTACTGATACCATTTTCAAACGCAGACAGAAAGTCATTTTTGTTGAGGAAAAGTAATTGTGATGCGACTTGTTTGACCGCTAAGACCTTTACAAGCAAAAGGTTCAAGCTTGCCTGTACCCAAATTTATTTTGTGTTTAATTGGTTGATCATATTTGCCGTTAAACACTTTTATTGTTGAGTGACAATAGCGATTTGTTAAACACTTTTATTATTAAGTGACAATAGCGATATTGAGGCATTGTTTACGTCATGTAGAGTCAATCTAATTCAAGGTTGTTGCAAGATGTTTGTTTTTGTCTCAAAAGCATAGAAATTGATTGTCTTAAAAAGCGGAAAATATGTGACTGTTCAAACAATAAAACTTGTCGAAGATACGCAGAAGACTAAACTTTAGAGGATAACGTTGTGAGCTACAAAATAAGGTACGCTTTTGCCAGTTTAGCTTGCCAAAAAATGCAATGCAGTTAACTACAAGGACAAAGAAGCTCAACCTTTTCGTTCACCTTAAAATCGTGTGCAGCTATTTTGTGGTTTTGGGGTAGGGGTTCTAGTCTATGTAGAAACTGGCGGCGACGTGGATCGATGTACCGAGCGTCAAACTTCCAGACATAAGTCGGCGAGTGACGCCAAGAGCGGTCGTTTCATGCGGCATGGCGAAGCAGAACCGGCATTTGCATTTAAGTTCACGACTCGGATTCAAACTATAGCTTGCGGTTATTAAAATGACTTGTATGGATTACTGCTGACTCGAAGAGCGTAGGATCACTTCACAGCCCCTCAAACCTTCCGTTCATCTTCTGTTCGATGAGCTGAATAAGTTCTCGTCATTTTATCTCTGAAGGTATCATTCTGACTCTACCAATCGAGCTTTGCCCAAATCTTTCCAGAGACTCTTGCTAGCTCTAGATGTATGTTGCCGCTGAGATGGAGGTGACAGCCTGTACATTCGAATCCGTGCTAGAAATCTTTTGTGTAATTAGTTGTTTGATCGATACAGTTTCAACAGCTTTGCGTCGCTTTATCTAACTGTACAATGCCTGGAGGTGATATATAATTTTAATCTGCGGATTAAAACGACCATTGGAATTGATTCTCTATTGAAGCAAGAAATTTAGTACTGCTTGATATAAGTTGGTCTTATCTCAAAAATCTCGCTAGTTTTCCACAAACAACAGACAAAAAATGAAAATCGTTAATTACACAAACAAAAATCTTTCTTCTATGTTTATGTGACCAACTTTTCAAAGGCAAAAAATAGTGAAAGTGGCTTTGTGTTGCTTTACTGTTTCAAGGGAAATAGAACAAGCTTCAAAACAATGGTTCTGAAATTCATTTGCTCAATAGCACTGCTTGTGGTAGAAATGCATTGTGCCAGTAGTAATGGCAACTCCAAAGCAGGTCTCAACGCAACTTGTATGTGTAACTGGAGAGGTTGTCCAGCGATCAAATGATCAAGACGCATAATTAATCAAGCCAAGTTACTCATCGCTTAATTATAGGTTAGATTGAACGTTGTGTATTTAGTTTTCTGAATCTTAGATGCAATCTTGTATCAGTGATCAGATACTTTTGATTGTTTCAATCAAGTTAAATGCCTTTAGTTCTTGATGAGGTACATTTGCATAAATATGTTTTTGTTTCTGGGATTATTGTGGTCGTTTAGTACCTACGGTCATGCTGAAGAATTTTATCTGAAGTAAATTATAATAAAATTGTTGTGATGTTTGTATATAGATAGAACTTCACATGATGTAGGAATGTGCTTTGCTTAATGCTCTGTGAGATTTGCTAGAATGGCGGTTTCTAAAATTTAAAAGCAACATATGTCCATATTTGGCAATATACCCTGCTTTTTGCGCTAGGTCTAACTTTTTAATTGTCGGTAACTATAACTTAACGAATAACAACTCATTGCTTAACGCCAATCACCGAGTTCGGTGTATGTTTAGCGGTCTAATTTTGTCCTAATTTTTTTGATTTGGCGGCATTAAAAAACATCATGAGTCAAAACTTGTCAAGGCTTTCATCTATAAGCTGGATGATATGAACACATTTTTGAAACTTTACAACTTTATGCCACAACAGAGTCGTCGCATTTACTTTATGTCAGTTGAAATGACTTGCGAATAGAAGAGCTTCGAATACTTGGATCAAAAGCTTAGCCTAGTTGTGCTTGCATTGCAGTTTGGCCAATTGATTTCACAAATCTATCTACGTATCTACAACTTAGTGTAGTTATTGGTTTTATACTATTATTCCACGTCAAGGAAAATTCTTTAAGTTTGTGAACAGAACAGCACGTGTTCAGACCCGCTTCGGAGTTATCAATGCTGCTAACATAATACGATTTTTTCCCAAGCACTGTAACCGAGTAGAAAAATTCAATGAAAAGGTCATTCCCAAAGACTCAACGACATACTTGGTGCGTATGAACTCGTGTTCTGTTTTCTAGTCTTCAGTCAGACGGTGACCGCGGCGAGTGGACTTTATGGCCCCGCCACCTGTCTGCTTCATGAAGAAATTCCGTTTTAAGTGCCTTTGATAAGGGCACAACAAGTGAACTTGTTGGCCTTCTCTTCGTAGAGGAACATTACGCTTGCAGTTAACAAGACCAGCGCCTTGCCTTTCTGAATCGATCAGAAGTGTCATAACAATTACGCTTTTACAACAATTTTAGAAGGCAATAATTCTACTTAGTGAAATAGTCTGTCTCCTGCTTACATTTCATGCATACGTCAGAGGTTTTTGTTTTTGCAGCCATATTTTGTCAAAAAGAGCTAGCTATGACAATCGCATTATCAACAAAATAAACAGCAATATACCGGTTATTCTTGCAAGATGTGCTTTGACATTAGTTCTGGAGCCGTGTTTTACGCTACCAATGTTTCGCATATTTACCACGTTCTTTAATTACCACGCTTGTTATTAATTCGCCGCGACGAGCGTGAACTGAATAACACCACAGCCAAACAACACGTTTTTCCGTTGAAACTTAAAACAAAAATATTTGAAGTTATCCCTCCAATCATCCGCTCCTCCTGAAAGCGAGGGTTCACACATAGACAACTAAGGACCACTAATATCAATTTACTTATTGCAAAAATAGGCTTGTGTTTCAATATCAACTAATGTCATTTAGTATCATAGCCCGGATAGTTGAAAGCATAACTTTAATCCGGTACCAAATTTTAAAAAATTTTATTTTTAGATATCCCACATATACCTCCGTATTCGGGTAAAACCTTTTTTACCATCCGGGCATTTGAAAAGAATTAGAGCCCCATAAAAACTCCTGGTTCAAAGGTTACCCTGTCATCGGCTACTGATCACAAATAGGCTAACGATAGTTTAGTAAATAAGACGTAATCGAATAGTTGTCGGTTTGGGACTTTCCTGGGTTTTGGCTTGGTAAATGCCTTTTGCGGTAGTTTTCCCTGCTAGGTTACGGTGCCTGTGGTGGAAATGCGTCGTGTAAGCAATTTTGGTAACTCCGAAACCTGTCTGAACGCAAGTACTTTGTATAGCTGTAAAAGTTTTTTGGTTTGCAAAGTAGAAAGATATCGCATAGTTAGATATCTGTAGCCTTCCAGTTTCATTACAACTCCAAGCTACGCCAATGAGTCTGCTGATTTAAGTGATCCATGGTTTATTTGTTTTCACCATAAATACTACTAACAGGTTACTGTTTAGAACCGTACTTAATGAAGCATGTAGCGAGATACAACATACATGTTTGATCTGAAATAATATTCATCGGATCATTAAAAAATTAGACATTAAAGCTTTGCACGCTTATATATTGGTTTTTAATGCATTTTTCTGATAATGTTGACCTTATGGTTGGCATTGCAGCTCTAGAAAAAGGTCGATAATTTTTTACTTTTTATATTCTTGGTTTTGAAGCCTTTTTATCATCATAAGCTGACGTATGACATCATAAATAGGATCAAATAAGACAACTGCAGTTGAGTTCACTTTTTTGGGTGGATAGTGAGCCTTTAATACTAAAGAAGTCCCCCAGACCTAGAAATGTTCCTCCAAAATCAGCACAATTCCCGGTAGTGAATTTTCGAGACCACCTTTTGTCTGATAATTAGACCAACGCTAACATTTTTACAAATGATGACTTAATGAATTTCGACAAAAAGCTTTATTTGGACACATTTTGTTGGGAGACAAAGTAAGGTATTTTGTAGAAAGTGGAAGAAAATGCCTTCACCCTTATAGGAAACGTCTTAAAATTCAAGAAGTTTCAACAAATTTCCGGCACCTTTGTGGATTTCGCCTGGTAAATTTTTTTATATTTCACGGCATCGCACGTAATGCAATTGTCGCAATTCGAAGATGTTTTTCTACTGCTTCTCAGTTTCATTTACAAAGCAGCACCGGATGTACATTTATTTCACGGCAATTATTACCTTGGTATAATAACATCAGCCTACACATGTGGTAATTATACATTCTCAACATTATATTTGTTCTAGTTGTTACCAGATTGTTACTTGTTACTTATCAAACAGTTTTCTTTGATGTTTAAGCAGAACCAAACTCATTTCTACCCAAGTTTTTTTGAGCAAACTTAATTGTCTATCGTAACTCAATCTCGTTTCAAAACCACACAAAGTCTATGTTCTTTCTTATTTTGGGAGATAGTTTACTGGTAATTGAAAAAAGTACACTCAAGTTAGTTATAATGGAAGTTTTTGCCGAGGTGGTGATCACTTTTTTGTAATTATGTGACCATAAAATTTGTGTGACTTCATAATTGCTCAAATTTCACTGAATAAACAAACTTTTGTTTATTTTTGGCTATTCTTTTTGCGCGTAATTTTCAAATATTCCAAATGTTTGAAATTTTGCCCAAACTCGTTAAAGATTTAAACCAAGATTTGAAAGTGAAACGCAATTGAATTTTAATTGTTTTTTGAAAAACTTATTTTTTAGAATGACCAGTTGATGTCTTTGAAAAGAAGTAAACCTCATTTCATTTATAGTTCTCTTCACAGCAGTAGAACTTTGAATAGAGATTGATATAGTTTTTTAGCTGAATTAGCAGTTAAGCTTAAAAGATTTGTATGATGGTTCAAAATTTCAAAATTGTTTCATAGAACAACAAATTCATTGGGCCAAAATTTTGTAAACGTTAACTTCTAACGAAAACGCGCGACTGCAAAGCAAAAGCAACTATCATCTTTTACTTGTTTATTAATTCATTGACAAACGTTTTCGACTTAACATTAGCTCTCGTCAGGTTTCCTAAATAATAGTAGCTGATTTAACTTCAAATGAAACATCACACAGCATCTCACTATTAGGTATCATCAGAAACTACTAAGCTATGCCTGTGAGCTTCCGAACTTAAAAGAGTGCGATGAATTGGTTGTTATTTAAAGCAGTAATTCCCAAAATTTTTAATTCACGACCCACTTTTTAAAACATAAATTTTCGGGTCCCACATAATTCTGCATATACTTCGAAGTACTTGGAAAAAAGTACAGTGAAAACAAACATCTATTCAAGATGTTAATTCACTTTTAAATTATTTGAGGCAAAGCATGCAGTAATTTAAATTTCGAATGACTTTCGCGACCCACTGAAATCACGCCCACGACCCAACAATGGGTCGCGACCCATAGTTTGGGAAACGCTGGTTTAAGCTATATTGAAATCGCACTTAAATTAGACCTTATCAAACCTTGGCTGTATATTTGTACCCGCACAGAATAAATGTGCCCGCATGTTGACGAATACCCTAAATTGAGGGAATTAAGTGAGACTCGGGGGGAGGAAAGAGTTGGTAAAGAGAAGGATGCGACGAAAAGGGATATTTGGGCTAAGATAAGATTTGATTCTCCACCTTCGTTGTGGTATCGCCATAAATTAGTGCTGTTTCGAGTCTAAAATCGTAGGAGATAACGATGTTGCCTTTCCATGCATTAAGATATTTACTGCAATAACATTTGCTCGGTCAGTTGCCGTACTTGTTGAGGTAATGCATGGTACAACCAACTTTGAAGCGGTCTGAACTCTGAGCAAAAATCGTTTTATATATAACCGTCATCAGTGTCTGCAGGATAAACGTAGCAGACGAGATGAATAGCAAAGTGAGTGCGACTTTTATTTTTCCACTTCACCTATTTTTCATAATGCCTCAAAACGTCGTTGTTTATGACAAAATAATACGATGTTTGTGACAGGTATAAAAGTTTAGACTTAAGTGTGGTGACATTACAATGCACTAATTGTGATATAGTGTACAGTAAAGAATCTTGCACACTCTAAGACATTGTAAACCGGTTTTGAGTTGAAATTTTTGTTTGCAATTGGCTAAACCTGAGTAAATATACTATTTTTGTTTAATGTAAAGCAATATATTTCACCTGGTAGCTGTGAGAGCTTGTGTCCTTTCAGCTAGCCTTTGCATTCTTTGAGAAAATAATCTTCAGCGACGCACACAGTCGCAAAACAAGTTGTTCTTTATTAAGCATGAAATTGTACAATAGTAGAAGTTATTAGGCTCTGTCGGAGAAGCGACTAATTATTTTAAAAATATTTCTTCAACCAACAATTAAAACTTGTATTTCTACTTGAAGCCGTTGTGAGAATCAATTTATTTATGACAGAATAATCCCATGCTTATGACAAGCTTATTAACCTTAGAGACATTGCAATACTTTATGCTTATGACTTACGATTTAAAGAATAGTCGTATAAATCTAACTAAAATAGGTGTAAACCAGCACCTCATAAACTCCGAGCAAAACTTGTACTACTAATTAGATTTAATTGCGTAAGACTTTTTTATTGAGTAAGTTAAGAATTTGTTGCTTAATGCAGTTATACGATTACGTTTACCGGTCAGTAGTCTAACAACAGCTTATACGTGTAGGGACAGTGATTTTAAAATGACGTCAATTTTGGTTCCTTGAAATGCATATTGAATCAGATGACGTCATGAAATGTAAAGGAAAAGTTACTCAAAAAACGCTCATCAGACCAAAAGTTCTTTTTCAAGCTTGATTTTCTCGTGTTTCAACGCTTTGTCCGAGCATGTTTGAAGCGCTGAAAGATGGTTCTCGACATCGCTGCTATCAATCACCCCTTTCAGAGCTGTTCTGCTTTGCAAACATTCGTGGCACGCATGGCTAATGAGCCGATACAAAAAAATGTCCCGTTTTGGGCCCGTGCGGGACTCTACGATAATGTCTGATGTTATCAATGGCTGAAGTTACGATTGCTACCGGTGTTTAATTTTAATATTTCCTATTGGCTGTTTGCTAATATAAAAGATTTAAAATGATATTAATCTATTATGACCGGCGGAATGTCTCTAAGGAGAAAATTGTTAGTCATGGTTTGTCGAATTAGACATGTGCTGCCATAATCTCTGTTAATCTGAACTTACAGCCGTAGGTTCATTTCCCGAGCGTATTTTTTTGTTCTGAGCATATAAAGAAAAAAGTCATTTGCTAAAGAGGCCTCTTTAAAACGAATGTGTCCAAAAGATTTAATGCTTGCCCTTGATCAAGTGGGGTTGTTAAATGACCCTTGCTTCGTCATTCGTACGCTTTGTTTTGATAACCATTGTTGAAGCGTAGGCCGTCCCACAGTAAATGAAACCAGTCAATAAAATTAAAAAAAAATTTCGTGAAGTGGTTAATTGGTGTCCTGTTTCAATTACAAACCAGGCTAAAGATTATTGCGGTTATCAACTGTAGCTCGCATAACTCATACGTCATTATGACAGCTTTATCTCAAAAAGTAGAGATATCGCTACATATCTTCTTACTTATAGCTGGCCGAATCTGTCTTTGACTTTCAAACTTCAAGTTCAAACCACAACTGCGACGACCGCTGTTACACACAAGCATGGTCATTGCGTTGGGCGAGTTTAAACTGATATAAGTTTTCTAGGAAGGTTTCAACGATCTTTAAGCTGCATTTTGAGGGGTGAACCCTAGCTCTTCTTCTGTTAAAAATTATCGATTTATTTTTCAGCCATTCTTATGGATACAAGAACCGCTCTGTCTGATCTCGGGTGGACCATGCCTGCTGGTTCAGAGGTAAATTAATGATTTTTTGAGTTAGATATGGTTTGAATATATTGGGTGGCATGTTTTTATGTTTGCGACGTAACGAAAACGTGTAATGATAAATCTCCATCTGGCTTTTAGATTGCGTTTTTTGACTTTATCCACCAAATTGATGTTCACACGTCGACAAAAATTGTGGTTGTTTCTGTATAGTTAGGTGTTTTCGGGCAGAAAGGAGTTTTACCAATCATGGTGGTGCGTTTAGCCCCATATGGGGCTTGGACAGTCATTATCAAAAAGGCAACCTTTGGTGAAAATGTATATGCTTTCTTCAATTTTCTCTAAAATTGTTAGATGTTCTTTTAAAAACGGTTTTCACTGCACCGACTGAGATTTTATTTTACTTCAGATTTTGGTGTACGTACGTCTAGCCCTGAACCCCCCTTGGGTAGCAATGACAGTCTGTTTAAATTACTTACGCGTGATTAGATTATTGCGCGTGAAGATTGAAAAGATTTATTGAAAGTGAAAGTGTGCATGTGGCATTAACTTTGTTTCTTTTCCGCAATTCATATTCACAATAAGAAGTTTAGCAACTTTCAATGGAGGGAGCTTTGATTTCTCTTTTTGCCTCTACCTCCCAAATGTACAAGCGAGCACAATGAGACGTCACTTTTCATCAGCTTCTAGCTGACGCAAGCAAGTTTTTGAGTCTGTCCATGTCATGTAACCAGTTACCGCTCTAAATCATGAAAAATCACGTTTTTCGTTGTGTGCATTGAAATAGCTCATGACCTTTGACCTGCCTGTGTCAAGGTTACGTCACAGTTCGGTTTCCTTTTTTATGTTTTGCTTTCGTAACAAAGGCTTTCCCACACCCAACACAATTTTTGCGATAGCTTTACCATGTTAGGTAAAAATGAGGATTATAGGTCGCAATTAGCGGCAGTGATAAATGCCACAATTCAGCATTATTTTTATTTGGGGTTAACTATGAGGTGATTTTTGTGGCTAATTTGGCGAAGCCGGAATCGGAATGCTTTGTTCGTTTAAATATAACGTAACTTATTTATTTTACAAATGGCGTCACTATAATGAATAAACAAGCACATCAATTTCTGCGATGCTGAACTGGTGGAACAGCATTAATGCTTTGGGAAACTGATAATCAGATGTGCCAATTAAACATCTTTTATCGCTGCTCAATTCAAGCGTACATTACACAGATGCGTGTTTGGTAACGAAACTGTCTTAAACAATTTGCAACTGAATGAGTGAATGGTAATTGCCTAACCAGATGGCAGATAAGATAAAGCGGTAAGCAGCTTGCCTTGGTGCGATAGGATGCTGGCTTCCAATTTTGAGTTCACTATCCGCATGGCATGTACGTTATTGTGACTTTCATAAGGACACGTGGCAAATGTACATTGATCTTGTGCCTGAAAATCTCAAGTTAAGCAATTTGTTGTTTTCAACTTCTATGCATTGTGCATTAGCAGGCGAACCTAGCATCACTGGGGATAACCATCCTCCATAGCCTACACTTTTTGAAATTCTTGTGGTTTTACGTTTCTATTGACTGCAGGAGAAAAAATTTATCATCACTGGATTTTGCATCTCTAAAAATTGTTACAAATTGGAGCGAATCTTATCTTTATTGTGCTGCCGGTGAACAATTATAACCGTAAACGTGGTCTGGTGGTGAGGTGCGCTGTTCATCACGGCGATAATCATGCGTTTAAATCTCGCAAGAAAAGGCCTCGGCAGCTT
Source organism: Trididemnum clinides (assembly GCA_963675345.1). Taxonomy (NCBI): domain Eukaryota; kingdom Metazoa; phylum Chordata; class Ascidiacea; order Aplousobranchia; family Didemnidae; genus Trididemnum; species Trididemnum clinides. The sequence goes on along the minus strand of OY776305.1, from coordinate 7,329,139 downwards.
CCTCTGCCTGGTTGCTCTGCTCGTGTTTTGTACCCACAGAGCTAACTGCGAAGCTGGTCCGACTCAACAATACTCTAGCATAACCGAGAAAACGTTTACCGTGATCTGAGGATAAAAATACAGGGTGTTCCAAAAGTCTTGGGCACATTTTGACGTTGAATATGCCAAAAACTATTAAGGAAATAACAATGCATGATATATTCTGAAAGCTTGCAGTCTCAAGTTTTTTATAGAATGTTCAAAGATGTTCAATGTGCACACCGTTAGTCACACGCCACACATCAAGCCGATAGTCAAATTCCTGCTAAAATGCGTTCCAGCATTGTGTTGTCTATGGTTGCAAGTTGCAGCAACTTCCGTTATTCGGCCTTGAGATCAGCTACATCTTTTGGAAGGGGGAGGCGCATAGACCAGAAACCCACAAAAAGAAGTCGCAGGGTGTGACATCTGGAGACCTAGGATATTAGGGCAAGAGAACGCGATCATCAAGTGTCGCTGAATCAGTTTTTGAAAGTTCAAGGACACAAAACGCTTTTTCTGGTTGAGTGAAAGCCATTGGTGGATCTAGGTTATCTTAGTTATTTAAGCTACATGAAAATATATGAAAAAATTATCGGCATGACAAAAAAAACTCAACGAATTTAGCATTAAAATGACAACAGTTTCATTCAACTACCATTCATAGATCAGCAGAAATGAGGACTTGAAATGTGCCCAAGACTTTTCGAACACCCTGTGTATCATTTTCTTTCGGTTGCACTGGAACAACTAAGATTAGACCGGCTTTGAAGTTGGGAGTTTTTGCTACATTTTCTCTCAGTCACAAACACTGCAGCCAAGTTGCTTTGAAGTGACCTCCCTATGACAATTAATTACCTAGATACTACGCGGCAACGTATTCACCACCCAGTTGCACGCCAGTCTCTTATTACATTGCGTTACGCTGTCAGAATTGGTGGTAGTCTAGGCAAGACGAGTGCACTCACTTTATGGGTTCAAAGCATTTAAATTTATACGTTTAACCTCGTAAGACCCAATTCAATAGATTTTATTTTGTAATCTCATTAAAAATACATTAAGAGAGAAGAAAAATTATTGTTCTACTTTTGCGTTTGACTCATGCAAACTAAATATCAATCAAAAACTCAATGATATAAGTGTAAAAGCCGGAGATCGTCGAAAAATCATAAGGCAGGTCATGGGTCAAGGCACTTGCTAATTTTTGCATTTGCAATCAAACGTCATAATGTAAGTCCTATCTTTGCCATGTTTTCTGAGCCATGATAATCTTTTTGTGGCAAAATTAGGCTTGTTTTATTTTGCTGACGAAAAAACCGAAGTCCGTTAAAAATCAAAAATGAAGAACCGTGCAGATATTTCTTTGAACAAATGCAGACTACAGATCAACGAAAAAAATGCACGAATGAAAACTGTAAACATTGGCTAGGATTATCTTGTCAACATGAAATACTATAATAACAAGCATGAACAATTGTCAGATATAGGTGAAAGATTCCTTTTGATACCTTAAATTTTTAAATCCCTCGTTTTAGAGAATTAATTATAAAAATTTAAAGATTTGTTTTGGGCAAAGAACCCTTTGTTGATTCCAATGTTTCTTTTAAACATTTAAAAATATAGCTACATAAAAAACAACCTAGTAATAGGACCTTTTTCATGTAATTTTACAGATTTTCTTTTGTTTTAGTTTTACACAGACGTCCTGAAAAGGCCTATTTTTTGAAATCGCTTTTCGTCATCAAAATTAAAAGGGATTGGGCTCATTCTGCCCTAGGATTCTTTAAAACTCATCTTTAGAGCAGCCTCTGCTACACATTTCAAAATGTTTTATTATACAGATATTTTTCTTTTGTATAAAATTTTACACCTTTCAGCTCGTAAAACCGATTTTTATGGCGCAGTTTTTAACGGCTAGTGTTCTTACACATAAATTTTCTTTTAAATATCAAAGAAAAATTTGGGCCGTTAAAATTTACGACCGTGCGCCAATTGAATAGAAACCTTTTAAGCTGTTTATGATGCTGAAAAGTAACAATTTAAGAATGTCATGATCGCATTTTTTTCTCTCGCTAAGCCGCAAAAATGGTATGTATCCATGTCTTGACTTTAATTGAATGCCATTTTAAAATATCTGTGTTCGACCTAGAAGTTGAATTAGAATAAGTTAACACTTAGCGAAACGGAAGTAATTTTGTTGGTGAGAAATTAATACCGTGTAAATGAAATGGTAAATACATATCTCTAAAACTATCGCATGTTATTTGTTATAGGTTGTTTATAAGTAATTGTATTCAAATAGTATTTAATTTAGTAAACAAATAATTTGCGACAGGTTTTGATATTCGTATTTATAATTCTAATATTTCATAGTTCATTAAAATCCTCCGGAATTCGTTGGATGAGAGTTAGATTTTTGAACGAAAAACGCATCATTACAGTGTAATGGGCCACTTTCCTTGCGTTCCCGTTCATCGCGCTGATTTGATAGATAGTAACTCAAGTTATCTCTTGAAAACTTGAAAACCTTTTTACAAGGACTCTGAAATTAGGAATAATTTGCATGTCTTTTACTATTTTAGCAACGTCATTTTTGCTCCTTTCTTCGAAATCAAAATCCGCGATACGCCCTTGAAACCAACGCGGAAAATCATTGGTCAATAACCTGACGCCGGTCTCACGCCGACTTGTAGCCAGATCTGCTTTGACACTGGCCAGTCAGCACATGGCTACCGCATTCACTCTAGCCATTCCGGTGAAGCGACCGTGACTTTTCTAAAATTGTCAAGGCAGAACGAAGCAGGTTGCACAAAGGCTTTGAACTGACGTCTCACGATACCAAACCAGCACCTTGACGCACAAAGCTCAGTTACCATCAACTCAGTCTCTAATTTATTTGTGCATTCCACGCCATGTACTCATGTTTTAAAAACAAACTAACACTTTTGCTCCCCCTAAACACCTGTCTTGTTACCGATGCCCATGCTTTTCGACAATATTGACCCATCCCCAGTTTACACGAGGCACAATTAGCCCAGGGACACAGTTCGCATGTCCACCTGCGTGCGATGGTCACTTTGTTATCGGCCAAAACACATCACTACTTCTGACTCACTCAATTGAAGGGTTTTTGTGGTTTGTTTATTATTCAGCGACACAGATCAGCTTGTTGTTGCTTACATTGACTTAAGCCGGTGTTAAGACAGGTTTCCACTCGCATACTCTGTAACCTATGCTGGGTATTTAGTTGAAAGTACACTATTTGCAGTTTGTGCCTGCGTACACTACAAGCCTATGCCGGAGTATAACTTACTCGCAAGACGTGCTCAGCGCAATTTCATCAAACCAAAGAGATGCTCCAGAATATAGTCATTAGGCTTGCAAGTGTCAGCAAATCTGATGGATGACTTGAAACAGTTCTAATAATGTGGGTCGAACATGCGTTACTGCAAAACGTGATGAGCGCTGGCGGTTGAAGAAGTTTGTACCGTAGGTGCGAAAGCGGTGAATCTTTAGAAAGATTGCCGAGCCGTTTCAGAAGTGTCTTTAAAGCAATTTAAAAAGTCTTGTTGCCTATTTTGAGCTTGCATTATGCAATTTTTTTCCTTAGTGTATTGCTGAGGCGCGACCTTATCCCCCTCTCTTCGCGACCTTTTCCCCTTCTCTTTTCCTGCATGCGCCAATGCTATACGACTTTGAGAGATCTAACTCTATTGAAACGGATTGCGAATCAAATTCAAGATGAAGCAATGACGCCGCAGTTTTATCTTATTGGTCGCTCCGGTCCTGTCTCAATAGCTACTTTACAGCATTTTCTCTAGTTGGTTTCTTGCTTGTTTAAATGCACTCTGTCAGCAGTACTAGCAACTCCGAAACAGGTTTGAATATTTGTAGTTCTGTGTATAACTGTATGATGTTTGGTGGACGAAAATGCTGCAGTTGTACGTCTTGTCAGATACTTCTACGGAGAGGTGATAACGCTGAAAAACCTGTGTAGTAGCCGTTAAGTGATTGAACAACTAACTTTCTATAATTTGCAGTGGCAAGAAATGACAAGCCCTGACAGAACTGGCAACGAACGAAGAATGCTGACAGTGTGTCAGATCCAGACCGCAAACCAGAACAATTGGATGCGCAGTCCCTACATAGCTGTAAATGGAGCTCGGAGAGTCTACGTTGAAGTCGAATTTACAATCAGGTAGTTTGGTAATGTTTAAAGTATTGACAAAGGTAACGTTATTTCTCGTTTACGAATGAGTTGTAAGGTTGCTTTTGTGAAGCGAGCAACTAGTCTTACTTGTCCTAGAGGTGGTTTGAACCCAAAATCTATGTTTGAAACTACAAATAATAACCTGACTATATTTTTTGGATGATGCTTCAGCATACTAAGGTTGCTTTCTTTATGTAGAAAGATTGTAAATCCCGCTCGAAAATAAGTGTTTCCAGTTTAAAATTAAATAATTTCTTCAGATCTTGTGAGGATGTACCGAACGTGGCAACCTGCAAAGAAACGTTCAATTTGTATTATTACGAAACGGACAGAGATGAAGCAACCAGTACTTTCCCCCCTTGGAGTGAAAAATCATATACAAAGGTGCAGTGGTACCAGATCAGTGTAGAGCAGGGGTGGGCAAACTGCGGCCCGCGGGCCGCATGTGGCCCGCGACAAACTTTTGTGCGGCCCGCGAAAGCCTCAAGCAAATAATATTTTTAAAAAATTAATTAATACAGAAGAAATGTGATTGGGTGCATTTTTCTCATTGATAGATTTTGAAAGTTGGATGTCCTTGCATTTTCAATTGAATAAAACTACTTTGATTCATTTGTCCAATAATTGTTGGTTTTTGACGTTATACCAAATTTAAAATGCAAGTCAATTAGAATAATATACCAATGTATTTATTAAATGTGCGGCCCTCAGCTAGCTTTCGTGACTGCGATGCGGCCCGCAAGCCAAAACAATTGCCCACCCCTGGTGTAGAGCATGATAAAAAGCTATGTTTGTGGGCTTGTCGACATTTTCCCGTGTTTAGTTATGCTGATGCTGTGGTGTGTATTTTGATGAAAAAGGAGATCTCGTTAAATAGCAATCCTTGACTATTTTCCTTTCAGATTTATCTCCAAGTATTCATTAACTATACTCATGCACTATTACCAATTGAAGTCCCGCAAGCATACTAAGATCGCGCAAAAGGGAAAAATGATTCCGGTGGGATTCCAACCTTCAAGAGATTGTGGGTACTTAATCCAACCGTAATCATTTTTACCTTTCACACTGCTCTGTGGGTAATATCAGTAAACTTGATTATTAAGATTGCATAAAGCAAAATGTATAACTTCACAGAAGGTTACCTTTAACTCTATGCCAATATTTAAGACAGTGTTTCACAACCTTTCGTAATACGTGGCCTCCTTGCAGAGACACTGGACACCCGTGGCACTCTGCCCCAACAATAAAAAAACCTAAAATTTTTTAACGCATCACGTCAGATGACAAGCAAAAACAACCCAAATAAAATCAAAGTCAAGTGGTTTTGATTAAACGCAGTCACTGCGGCGCTTACTCTTGGACTTGTCTGACGAGGCCTTTTTCATTCGGCTCCGTTTCGACACAGCAAGGCCAATATTACTGCATACATTGAGATGATTTGTACTTTTTGTTGTGATGGTCGCAAGTACGCAAAACCAGTTCCCAAAGATAGGTCGTTGCCAATTGAACGAGCATCGCGGGTGCCTTCTTGTTGCGTAGCGGATATTCAACATGAAGAGACCACCAGAAGATGGACACGTAATTTTTGTTATTAAATGCCTGCCTCGTCGCATTCGAAAATTTCACATCTGCTAGCTCTATCGCTTCTTCTGCAATAGGCTCGATTTCAATGTTGATCGGGTCTCAGTACCAGGGAACAACTAACGGTGGGTCGTTGAAATAAGATTGAAATGCAGCGGAGACGATTTCAAGGTGTCCAATAAAGCATGTTTTGACGTCAACTGGCAATTTTGTCCCATTCGTCTTCAGTTGCTCATTTAAGAAAGGAAACGAAGCTTTAGATTCTGCTCTGACTCGCGCATGCTAGATACTCATTTGAGATGCTCGTCTTAAACGCCGCTGTCGGTCACATCACTGCCATGCAAAGAGAGGTTCATTTTGTTGAGGCGACCGAATACATCGACTAGGTACGTGAGTGTTTGGAAAAACTCTTCATCGTGCAATTGATGGATGTTGTTTTCGTTTTCTCAAAAAAAAAACTGCACCTTATCTTTGAGTCTACAGAGCCGAAAGAGGCATTTAGCCCTCGTCAAGCATCAAACTTTGGCATAAAACAAAAGTCCCACAAGTTGCGTTCCCATTCCTTTGGTAAAAAGTTGGAAAAGCCGGTGATTTTTGGCCCTGGAACTAATGAAGTTGATCATTATAAACACAACATCAAGACTTCCATCAAGCGTGAAGATAAAGTCTTTGACGCAAGAGCGTATTGGTGTAGCGAACAGGAGGAGGACGTCACGTAAGGCCATCCGTACTCACAATTTGACGAACCCTCCATTGAAGCCAAACTTTGTTGGGACGCCGTCAGCACAAATGTGCTTGAAGTGCTGCCAGCTGAGCCGATTAGCTTCACAAAGAGAGTCCACAATAACATTCACATTAGCTGCAGTTGCTACGGTTGACTGGGTATTGCAGAACAAGAACTCTTTCTTCATCTTTCCTTTCTCGTGGGTGGCCTAGGCAATCAAGTGGCCTTTGAGAGCAATGTCGGTAGACTCATCGACTTGAATGCTAGGCTGCTGGTGGCTTTGCCAGATTTCACAGCAAACCTCTAGGCACACATCAGCAGCAGTGTCGTCAGTTCGTCAGCAATTGATGTCATTCGAAAGCAAAACGTGCTGGATTTTGTTTTTCTCCTCTTGCCCGTTCATTAATTCAACCTTTTTTTCAGCTCATGGCTTTACAAGATCCTTAGCAATAGTGTGCGGCTTCTTGCACTGCGCAATTTGATGTGCCACCTCGTAGCTGCATTGAACAGCAGCCTTTCTTCTGGCAAGATTCCGAAGTGAGATGGCGTCGCTTCCGGTTGTGCCGTACTCTCAACAGAAAAAGCATCGCCGTCATCATTCTTTCAACGTGGATGTCGCGATTGTTTGCGAGTTTGGAGGGAAGAAGTGACTAATTTGAAATCACAACCGACTAGTGCAACTATTGCAACAATCAAGACCATTCCGATTGACTTTTGTGAAGCCAAGTGCGACCTAGCTGTCGTTCCATTTTTGAATTTTAGGCATTTGGAAACACGGAATTACAACAATTCCGGTATGCGATACATATAACTTGCTTAAAAACAATAGAAAAGATCAAAGATGCGAATATCTGTCCCGCCTTATTAATTAATATTAACTATAATTTCAAGCTCTGAGAAAAACCGGAGTTCTGATATTCAATTTACAAAAAATATAATCGCGCCTTTAAAACAGAATTGTAGCTTCATAGTTTCAATATCTTTTAATGCTCGTGACCACCCAAAAGCTCTTTGTAACCCTCAAGGGACCACAGGACCCCAGTTGAGAAACCATGATTTAAGATATTTGGGTAGGGTGTGCAGTATACTCCCGTTTGACCAACTCCTTTATTTTGACCCCACTAACGCAGCCCTAATATTTTTTTTACTTTAATTACTTCGCTACCGACCGCTTCACTCTGGTCTTTGAGTGGTCGCCGTATGGTTGTTGGGATTCCAATTTACTTTATTCCAGTGGCGAAAACTATGTAAATCTACCCTATGTTCAGTAGGTGGCAGTTCTCGGCTTTTTCTTCTGTATTCCGTCTCTGGAATTACCTCACGTTAAAACGTGCTTCTACTGGAAGCCAAGAAAGAAGATTTACTAGAATCGCGATCAATCCGCTGCAGCAATCTGTTTACTGTCATTACTCATATTTTTTTGTCTTTAATCACCGCGGGCTATTAATTGTATATTGACTAGGCAAGCATTTTTCTTTCGCTATCAAAAATGGATATTTGATTACTGTTAAGAATATTGATTCTTTCATCTAGTATTTATGATAACTTTGTGGTCTCACGTTGTAATTTACTGCTAAATAGAACACCACATACAATGAATCATGAAATACACGGCGTTTTAAGAGTTGTTTTTCTGAAGCTGTTCATTTGGCTTGTGATAAGTAACAATTATTTGTTACCTGCCAAATCCAGTCTACTTTGCCGATCCGTGGCTACAATTTTCTTTTTTAATTCCAAATAAATTGTTACCCTAGCTTTGTCAACCTGTTTCGACTGCTTGACTGTGAGTAGAGTATGGGTAAAATATTTCAATGATAAAGAAGGGTTTTTAATTAATACTGTAGCGAATAGAGGCTACCGCTGTATATTTCTATGGAGGAATTGGACCAAAACGTCATAGATGCGACGTTCACGCTGAAAAAACTAAACATTCCTCACAGTTTTTCTGCTTACCTCATTGTAAGCGTTTCAAATATTTTGGCGCCAAGCCAAACCTTCGCTTTGCTGACCACAAACTTTTAGTAAATTCATTGCTTTTTTTAATGATATTCCTCAAAAATTTTAGTTCAATTGCTGCAAATTTCATAATTTTACTGCAGAAACATCGAAAAAAAAGCAAAATATGCTTGCTAAGTCGTATTTTGTCGCTAAACAAAATCTTCACATCAAATCTGCCCAGAAATACTCAATACTTACAGTCATTGGTGAGCGCTCAAAATTTTACTTCTTAATGACAGGTTGGATAAACAGCTTCACAGTTCTAAATTAACGTCTTAGCTATTGCTTTCAATGTAATTTTTAATCAATATTTTTCAGGTTGACACTATTGCAGCTGATCAAAGATTCCAACCCGGATCCCAAGAAACAAATTTTGAAACCCGTGACATTGGGCCATTGACCAAGAATGGGATATACCTGGCAGTACAAGTACGATGATAGGTTACTGAAACTTCCTAAAAACCTAAATTCGTTACTAGTGACGACTACCACAGGTTATTGGTTCAAATCCGATTTAAGTTAGAAACTTGTTCAAAATGTAACGCCCTTTCGTTTTGTATTCTACACGCGTAAAGCTCAAACCCCCTTTTTATTTCCACAACATGCAACTCGATAATTGTTGGTGCTGGATTAAAAAAGCTGTGTAGTAAGCTTTTCCTGCGCTTTTTGTCGGTGCTGTATTTATTAAAAGAAAAGTACTTGCAAAGGTAAAAGATTTTTTACCCTAGCATTTCCTTTTGACATGATAACCCCCTTCCCTTTGATGATAGCGTCGGGTAAAGCGTTCAGTATGTCAACCCTTTGTGCTCCCTTTTTCGTCTTCACTTTTTAATTTTATTTTCTTTTGGTTTCTGTTTGTGGAAAAATTATGGGATCACTTTGCTAATTTCGTTGCTTTTTAAACTACATGCTGATACATCGCAAAAATCATTTCTGTGGCGTTTGAAACCCTGAAATATCTTGCCGAAAATGCGACAACTGTTTTCAATCGATATAATTTCAATGATGTTCATATTTTAATTTTTTTATGCACCCTGGTATTATTACTGTTTGAGGGGTCAGTGTTTTTGCGAATGACTGCATTGTAGTGTCTGTTTTTTGTCACAAAGTCTTTACACTCGCTTTAAAGTTACCTGTACGAAACATCATAGACTTTTTTGTGGCTTTTTCATCGTAACGGTGCAAGCACCAGAGCGTTTCATTAGACGAATTCGGTTTCAGCTTCACTTTGCAAAGCGATCGCTCTTATCGCACGAGCACTGATTGCACTGCCGACATGTTGCAATTTTACCACAAGTGTTGCAAAAGGTTGGATGTGCACAGTAAACGTTTTTCAATCGCTTTTGTACATTTGCTGTCCGATTTCGTACGTGTTCTGCTTTAAAGCATTTTTGTACGGAAATTTTCATTCTTGTGTGCCGTGACATAGAATGCCTTGTTGTGTAAGCTTCCGGTTTTGACAACAAAAGCTCTTTGGAGGTTCTTGTCCGCAGAAACGAATTCGCATTTGGCATATACTTTGCAGACAAAACCGCAATATCCAACGACAACGTGTATTGTGAAGCATCACAATATTTTCCTACAACAATGCATGAAAGCAAACAACGTTTAAAACCGGACAAATGCTTATATTGTGTACAGCGACCTAAACTCTTTAACATATTTCATTTATTTGTTTTGTCAGTCAAATATCTTTTCATAAAAACACGTCCTACACATATCTACATCTATATCAACCGACGTTTAATTTGTTATATTATCTGATAACATTACTAAGAGCGCGGGTGGTAGCGTAAATTTGATCTGCTGTCGCGCAAGATAAAATTGTTTGAAGTTTTTGAAAATCACTGTATATCATGCCTTTTTATTTTTTTTTACCTTTTGTGATAGATAAAAATAAAATAGTCCAGGTGACGCGCCGTGCATTTTCTTATCCATTTTATCTTTTGCACGTCTTGGCGTCTTTTACTTCTTTGCGCATGCTTTCTTGGACTTATGTTTTATAAGGGCATTGCATTAATTGTGCTTAGGCTTAATTGGTGGTTCGCAAATGTTGAAGCAAACTGACATGAAAAGATTCAAACACATGCCGGCCTTAGCGGTTTATATCATGTATTTAGTTGCCAGGTAGCGATTATCACCTGTTCAGTGTCCAAGTGGGGCTTGAGCCGTGTTCTTGGGAAAGGCACGATTCTATGATTTCCATCTTGTTGGTTGATGGGAAGCAGTTTAAAGGGAGATTTAATTTTTCCGTCACACTGAAACTACGCAAGAGGGATTGCAAACACTTCTGTTCCTTCCGCTGGTTTAGGACGTTAAACAAAATATGAAAACAACACAAAAGAATATTTGAGGTACATTTTGCATGATTTCTTCAGGACACAGGAGCATGCGCCTCTTTGATGTACGTAAGGGTCTACTACAAGTACTGCGACGTCAACACCACCAACTTGGCCACTTTTCCAAGGACAATCACGGGACCGGACGTGACGTCATTAGAGGAGGCGAAAGGATCATGTGTTCGAAACGCGGTGGCGGTAAGTGTAAAAGGTTTCTTTAAAATAACTTGAGTGGTTACAGCATTCCGTACGCAGTTGGCTAACAACAAAACTTTAAAATGATATTTTCAGTTCTTTAGCTACGCGCGGTAAATCTAGCTTTCTGCAAGTACACATTGAAAGATTTTTTGCCAAAAATTGCCGCTGAAATTAGCGTGTTTTGAACAAAAATAGATTATTTCTGTAAAGTCTACCGACTGTATTCTGCATTTTGTAATGTGTGTAAAATCTAAAATAGCAATGAGCAGCTGAACTTTTTTAAACATCATTACAGTAGCAGCCGTGTAGCTCAACAAGGTGCTGCTCGGAGCTGGCCATCACCAGCGCAATCCCCACAGCAATTACAATCGTGCTAATTACGTCATCATTTTTTCAGCAAGCCAATGGCGCGCGACCAAGCCTGTACTGCAATGCCGAAGGAAAATGGAAGGTACCGTCTGGTACATGTGCTTGTACCGCTGGATTTGAACCAAGCAAACACAACACGCAGTGTGGAGGTAAGACAAATTGGTTGTTTTAGTAGTGATGCTTTCTCGGTCTCACTGTCACGTGTTGTAGGTTGAAAAAATGAATTTGATATTTTAAATTTTACGAGTTTCAACCGTTTATATTCGACGAGAAAAATGTGAATTTAATGTGGAAATATTTTATACGCTATAGAGTTGCCACCCGCGCTGGAAACAGCAACTTAATTGGGTTTCGTTGAAATTCGAAAGTGCCCAAATAGAAATTTTTATTAAAATACAGGGAGTCCTCGACTTACGACGTTAATCCGTTCTTAAGAAACGGTGTAACCCGAATTTCAGTGTAAGTCGGAACATCATAAATAATTTATTCTATAGGTACTGTACTGTAAAGTATTGTACTACAATAAAAGGTAAAAAGTAATTTAAAAAAAGTACTTTATTAGAAAAAGAGAAAACAATTCCATACCACATGGATTAAAGTAAATATTAATAAGATGGTGGAGAAGCTGGAATAATAGAGGCAGCTGAGGTAGACGGTAGAGGTTTGTAGCAATAGAGGCAGCTGATGTAAAGAGTTGTTGTCTGTAGTGCCATCGCAATTGTCCTTCTGAGGTAGTAGGCCTTGAACGAAGCAATTACTCCTAGGTCCAAAGGCTATAAAAGGTCCGTGGTATTAGGTGGAAAGTAAACCACCTTGACATTAGGGTAAAAGTCTTCCGGCTGGGCAGGGTGTCCAGCGGCATTTTCCATTTTATGGGGCGCGTTCGTAACTTCGAAACAGCGTAAGTCGGGACCGTCGTAACCCGAGGACTCCCTGTATGTGCTTTGTTAAAAAGTTAGTGTATCAGGCAAAATTTGAATCTTCGGTGCTTATAACAAGTGAAATCGTTCTTTGAAGTAAAACGTACATTCTATTTCAACCGCAAGGAAATGTTTATTTGTTTAAGATAGTGTAGTTGGAAGAACAAGTTAAATTTTCTGTTGGAAACATTTAAAATAGGCTGATTCATTAGCGAAGAAACTCAAGTTTTAGCTAAAACTTTTAATTTTTGCGCAGGCTTTTTGCGTTTAGTTTATCGTAATTGTTTTATCATCACTGGAAACATTCGAGACTTTAAATAAGAACTTTTTTCTGTTTAGGCTTCAAACCATTTTACTGTTGATGTGTTTTACATAGGGCTTGGCTCTCGGTTCTCCTCTGTCATTTTTTGACAACCCTAAATACCTTTTTGACAGCTTGCAATGCAGTAATGCAAAATCTGTTGAGCTATGTTTGTGTTATTTATTTTGAAAATCACAAATTTTTAATAATCTCTTCAACGAATTACTGATGTGTTTTTTTGAAATGATAGAATTACTCAATTCCAAACATACTTAAAGTTAGTCAATTTCATACAAACGTAGTTACAGAAACACAGGTTGTATGTAGTTACAAAACACCTGTTTGAACTTTAGAACGTGTTAAGAAAAGAATTGCTCATTTTCAAGTAGTTTATGCCTCTATTTATTTGAACTTTTTCTTGTGGTAAAATAGAAAAATTTGCTCAAAAATGATCACCAACATCATACGGTATCACACAGCAATCTATTACATCATGTCAATAACCTGCGACCGGTTTCGACCTTATTGGGTCTCATCAGGCAGGTGTAGAAAAATTGCTAATTAGCAACTAGCAACTTCTATATTTTGTAACTTTTTCTTATAAAATTAGTTGACACTTCCAAGAGTTATTTGATATATTTGCTCTGCAGTTGTTTTGTATAAAATTAAGAACTGGAAGCACCAAGCTTGTTTATTTGCGCCTAAACTACTGTCGCGATTGATACAGGGAGGTGCGAACTCCTGGAATATCGTGCTGAGCTACAGGGCTACTACTGTAGTTATCGATACAGATGATGCGAGCTCTTGGTAGAACGGTGCTGAGCTGCACGGCTACTAGCCTACTAGGTGTAATGTTGCAACAAGGCTTGGTTAGGTGTTGGTTGTCTGGACTATTTGACATCAAATTCGTTGTTTTCAATGTATTTTTTAATTTCTTGACTTCATACTAAAATAGAACTTTATGTGATCTTTAGTAACCTTTTGAGTAGTTATACATAGCTATTAGCAACCTTCAACCTCGAGTTCAAGTAGTATAACCATTTTAGGTAGCTTTGTGTTAAGCAGTTCAACCCAACCCTTAGAATATTTTAGCGATTCGGAAACAAAGTTTTCATACATTTTTAACATTTTTTTTCTTTCTTGCTGTTGTACCTTGACACCTTTTTCGGAGTAGGTCATGGTGGTAGATCATAAATTCTTAAAAATAAAGCAATTTCACTGCTAGGAACCAAAGTTGGTGGCAGATTTATTCTGCCTTATAGTCATCAGTACTGCAGGCGCAGTGCATTGCTACCACAAGCAGCGCCACCGAGCGGAGAGATTGCCCTGTAACGCCTTTCTCACGGTTACAACAACGTTGAAATCACGATGGGTATTGAACACACATCCTCATAATGATGCTTTGTTTCATGATCTTTCTCTGCGAGTCTTTTTAAAAAATGTATTGAAATGGATAAGTTTTTTTGAAGTGTGTTATCCTCCAAATTTGCAGGACGACGACATGGCGCTAAGCAAAATACCATTTTGTCCTGGCTTGCTTTGGAATTACCAAGTGTCAACTTTCCCTTTGAATTTCTTAGTGTTTTTTCCGAACGAAAGATCTGGAGTTCGAAATTCTGTAAAAACACCGTTGGTATTCGTCAGGAAGGGTATCCGGAATTTAAAGTGCTACGTTGCTCCAGCAAAAAGTTGGATTCAAAAGCGAGTGTGCAGTGATAGACATACACTAAATCAGCACATCTGAGCCAGCGAAACGCGGGAAAAAAGGACCTAAAGTCGACTGCTGCTTGTTACAACCCGCCAAGCAGAAAAAATCGTCATTTCGTGCCTTCCCCGCGAGCTCAACAATCCAGTCTTTGTGAGGTTTGAACGCACTACAATTGTTATCTTTTGATGCCGTTGCCGGTAAACTATTGTGCTGTCAATGTTCGTTGATAACACGAAGTGGTTGTTTGATCACGCGGATGGCTATCTTATTTCTGGTATTTAACTTCCAAGAAAGCTGTAGCTGTCATTTCTTATCGCTGGTTATTGTAATAATGTACAGTTGCTTAATTTTTCGCCTTCCTTTTGGTTTCGCTTGATTTCATGTGGATCGTCACGCACTAACAAATCTCAATACACCCCAATAAATAAACTTTACCCATTTTTTTAGCAGTAACATAATCAGACCTTGCAGCCGTTAGTAAAATACCTTGGTTTTTTAATCGATAAGTCGCGTGTTTAATTCTCGCGTTGGCCCTATTTCGTTGTATCCTTGAAAAAAGGGTTTTACTGCAATTTTCCTTAAAGTGAATATATACAGTGCCGGCGGTACTGGTAACTCCAAAGCAGGTCCCATCACATATGAAATATCTCGAGTCCTTTTGAGGCGCTTTTTAACTTTAGCAGTTTTTAGCGCCAGGACATATTTTCATCATGACTTTTTGAAGAAATTTTTGCACTTTTACTTTTTATTTTTCACCCCACCTTTATTGCTGAGCGTCAAGCATCAGATCTTTTCATAGTATTTTCATTGCATTTGGTTTTGACTCGACTAGGGAACGTATCCAGGTCTACCGATTCTTTTCCTATGTCTGCAACGCAAGTAAATAACTAATTTGTTTATTTAGCTTGCAATACCGGTTACTACAAATCGAGCATCGCCAATCAGGCTTGCAGAAGATGTCCCGACTACAGCCAGTCTAATGTGCGGGCTGCTACTTTATGTGAATGTATGGCCGATTATTTTCGGTCTCCGACTGACAGCGCCAACCAGCCCTGCACTAGTAAGTAACGTGTTCAGTATCAGTATGCGTCTTGCACAGGGTTGTATTAATTTGCTGAAGGGATGTAAGGAGATGAGATGTGAGATGATGATGAGATAAGCAGATGTAAGGAGCTTCTCACAAGTCGTAATTAGGTTTCAAAAGGGAAATTTTCAAACAAATCAACTTTAACTCTATTTGTATTATAACCTTGAATATACTTTGAAAAGGTATTTTATGAACCACTTTCCTTTGCCATCCCTGCCTGGTTGAACCTGTTTGTTCTTTTTAATCCTGTGTGAAAGCTACCTGTGTTGATTGATTGAAGTTGTTAGCCGATAGTGGAAGTAGAACGCAAGTTAGTACAGCTACCTCCCTAGCCAAATTGTGATTTCTAAACTTGTTTAGTAAACGTGTTGCTCAAGTGTTGACGGAGTAGTTGCAACATTATTTAACACGAGGTGACGCTGCTGCTAGCTAGCTTGTGATTCTGCGTTCGCCATTTCAATGCTGCTTGCTGTAGTGGTAGTGGACATACACTGCGCTTGCAGTGCTGGCGATTGGAATATAGATGCTAACACAGGCTAACTACTTTCAAGCCCGCTGAATGAAATATAAATACCAATTTTGCTCATTATAGCATTTGGTGATAGCTTTTCCAGCTTGGTTGCTGTGCTTGTTGTAAAATTGCGGTGTGCCAGCGGTATTGGTAACTTCGAAACAAGCCTGAACGAAAGCTGGGGTAAATTTTGAAAGGATAAAGATATGCAACGCAATAGAGTCGAAATCTATTTCAGAGCGACAGTGTTTTGCATTTTACACGGCTTCCTCGGAAAACAAACGCCACCAAAAAATGACTTTGTGAATATGCGGCCCATAGGAACAAGAATTCATACAATGACCAGCTTTAAATAGCCGTCATGTTCATCCTGCTGACTCATTTTTGTTTTTATTCAGCTCTTCATTTTATGCGTTTTCCCCACTGGTTATTTCGTAAAGTTTTTTGCTAAACAGCTTGAAATCTATAGAGTGCTGTCGCTAAAACATTTTTTGTACTTTTGTTTCGGAAACGAAAAACTCGTGCCACATGCACTGCTTTTGCGAGGCATTGTTACCTCTCGTTACTAACAGTTTGCATGTTTGACTTCACAGGGTCGTAGGTCTTACTGCGGTTTTTTGTTACTGGCTTCCTCTTGGGCAAGTTTTTCTTGTTGCCAAACACTTGTAAATGCAGTACATCTTCTCACCTTATTATATAATGTTTGTAATGGCAACACTGCCTGAACCACTCAATTATTCCAAGTTTACTGTCACGGTAACTAAAGTAGTAAATGGTCTTTTGAAAGGTCATGGGGCAGAAGCTGTAGAAGCCCTTTATATATTGAACAATCTCCAGCCATGTAAAGCCTTGACCTAATCAAACTATTGTTGTTGTTTTTGTTGGCCATTTCTAACCATTTTTATGGTTTTAGAACCTGCCACCAAGCCTGTCCGTCTATTTTCAACAATCAATCAAACAACAGTGACAATGAAATGGGCGGAACCTCTAAATGCCGGCTGGCGCAATGATCTGTCGTACGAGTGAGTACAGTTGAATGATGTTGTTTGTGACTCACTACTGTTTGCTGTTGTTGTTGTTGTGTTTACTCTTCTTTCTTGGGATGAAGGTACAGCTTGAATCAGTAAGTCAGATTCGCACCACAAACCTAATCAAGAAAAGCTATATACCATTTCAAACCAGTCATTAAGACACACTGAAGACTGGCTGACCTCACGCCAACACAGCTGACGTGGATGGGTGCTTAATAGCCTGATTTTACATGCTTGGTGAGCAGTTTCGCTGTTGTAAACCGGTGAAGCTCGATCTGTGCCTCGGTGTAGGGGCATAGTATTCACTTGGGGTGGTGTTCTGTGAGGTAGATGTTCTGCAGGACTTGACTTAAAGTTCGATTGCTGCATACGGGCTATCTACAGGCCAATCGCAAAGATTTATGCAAGTTTTTGTAGACTAATAATATCCACTAAGTGCTTTGCTTCTCGATTAAGTTCGACTGGCATCTTCGGCTAATTTATTTCAATTTGAAATGTAAAAAATTGAAGACTCCAAAGCAAGTCTGGACAACCTTGCTGTGCGTAGATCGGTTGTTGCTGACCTATCAGTTCTCAATGTAATATGCAGTACAAGAAGATATTCTCTACGTTTTTTTCTTTTAATTTCAATTTGTTACAGAATTGTTTGCTTGAAATGCCGTTCGAATAACTTTACTAATTGCCGCGCTTGTGAAGGAGCACTGCAATACCGTCCACGGAATAAACAGCTCACTACAACGACAGTTACTATAACGTCGCTGTCGACGTATTCATTCTACAAAATAAAGGTTATTGAAACTCCCTGTGCTTAGTATGTGTACTGTCTTTGGCTTGTGGCGCTGAGTGTGATAGTGATAAGTAAGTACTGGTTGTCCTTTTCCCAACTGCACAAAATATGTCTCGATTATTGGAAACAAAAATTGATAATGTTTAGGTACCAATACTTTTAAAAAGCTGATATCGTGAGGCAGCTTTGAGATGGTTTGGTTCACTTTAAGAAGCTTTATTATTCTTTCCTTAAGATGGACTTTCACTGATTGGTGGCTGCTGACTTTAGGAGTACAAGTTCTCTTTTCCCATTATTACTTGTTCAATTCGTTGAATAACTTGATTTTGTTACTTTCAGATTTGTGCCGTAAATGGTGTTACCGCTGTCGCAGTCGCAAGTGGAATAGCGGTCAATAATTGCGCAGAGCGGCAAATTGAAACAAATGAAGCGGGTAAGAGTGCGTGCTATTTTGCTCTAGGTTTACAATCACAAGATTGATAGATCAAGTCTCGGCAAAAATAATGTTCTAGACTTACAATACAATGCACCGCACAACATAACATGGCGCAAGATCTAGTTAAACGAAATCTTTTTCTTTTCTAACACAAGCAGAACACCGCAGAAGCCTTATACTTCATTGCGCTGATCTGTTTTGCCAATGTTATGTGATGAAGATCGCTGGCTTGCTCTTCAGCACGTGGCTACTACTTGGAGAAACTCGTCACGTTACTGATCGCCTTTCGCGCTTTAGTCTCGCGTTTTGTCTCGCTTCAATGCATCTGTAAACAAATGACCCACAAGTGGACGTTCGCTGTGGTCGCGGGTTCATGCTGTTGTCATGGAAACCGCGTTTTACGTGCTTTTCGGAGACTTTAAAACAGTTTATTTTTACCAAATTTCACCTCACAGCGAGCTTGTGAAACTTGTCTGCTTCGCTGAAAAACGACATTTAATTCAAAATTGTGCGAATGTAAAACTGTCGTCGTTTGAGTCATTATTAGCTTAGTCTTATGTATCAGGTATTGTGGTCGCGAGCTAGCTTTGATTTGTTTTTCACCTATTTAAAACTTGGTGTTATACACTTAGGTCTTGGGTCAAGGGTTGTCTCAAATTGCACTGAGCACCACCCTTATTACTTATTTTCTCCCGTTTATCTGTTGTCGGCTTTTCGAAAATGAATTTGTAATGCCATTAAGGTATTTGCAATAAGCTGTTTACAAAATATTTAAGTACAGTGAAGCCTTAGCCACGTTTTTCATCCTCGCTCAGCTCTGGTCCGCTTGGTGTAAGTCTAGACAGGAGACGGAAGTGAACAGGGCCATGTTTCTCCAAGTTTTGAAAATTTGCACACTGCATGCCAATTTGTGGTCTATGTAGGAACCACCTGAAAGTTAGTTAAGCGATTTATTTTTTGGATCTGTAAATTGATCGAGTAATCGATTGTACTACAGTAGTAGTTGGTCCTTGTCAAATACTTAAAGTGTCATTTTTAGCTCTTCTGCTGCAACTGGTAATGAAAAAGTAGTGAAAAGCTGAACTTCCAGCACGGTGTGGCCAGGAGCTCGCCATCTCTACAGCAATCATTACAGTGATAGCCGTGCAGCTAAACCTTGGTGCAGCTCAGCATTAAATATTGAAGAGTAGACTACATTCTTCAGAGAAAATTTCTCGGTGCAAAATGAAGTTTTTTTTTCAGCCCCTTCTAGAGTCATTGGTCTCCATGTCTTGAATGTCTTCGATAATTCTTTTCAAGTCGCTTGGGATGCACCTAGCAGCCCCAACGGTCGAATTCTTAGCTATCAAGTTTTTGTGGAGCACATTTCAAGTTTAGAAAAGCCCGCAAAATCACTGCATACTTTCTACAACAAAACAAACGAAAGGCAAATGACAGTAAGCGGACTGCAACGTGGACAACAATACTGGGTGAAGGTAAGAGTTGTTTTCGGCTTGGGTGCTGTGTAGAAGCATGACGTAACAACGTAAAGTAAAATGCTGCGAGAGCAAACATTAAATTAACTTAAAATTGTATGAATTTTTGGCATTTTTCCAATGCAAGTGTTTTGCGGTCATGAATGAGTAAGTGCGGTTTCATGTTTCATTCTACACACTATTCCTGTTGCTAAGTGTTAAACAGTTTTAAATTCTCTTTAGTGCAGTTAGTGACCGACAAGAAGCTAGAGGCTATTAAAAAAGATAGCTAGACTCTAGCAGTTTAGCTTCTTGTCGGTCACTAATTGCACTGAAGAGACCTGATAGATCGAAACAGTGTCACTGCCTGCAGTTTGCCAAGTGCTTCGATAACCTCTTGCATTACCAATTTTAAAATCATCGCTACAGCTTGACAAGAAAATTGAACCTAGGTTTCGCAATCGCAAACCTGGCGTTCTGTTCGCTTTACTATTGCGCACGGTACACGGTCTTCGTTGCATTTTTAAACTGTGGGCTATATTTTCCTTCTATTCCTACATGTCAAATTAGGGGCTCTACTTTCAACTGAATTTTTCTTGTCATTGTCTTTGTTGAGACAAAGAAGAAATGTGTGAGCTTTTATCGAAACATCGTGACGAAGTGGTTAGTCAAAATAAAGTCTAATTTTTTATAACCGTAAAAGATGACGCTAAATTTGTGGTACCTAACAATAGCGAGCGGTCTAGACCAATCGTCGTCAAGAAAATCTTAAAATGTGTCATCATACAACAGCTAGGAATAGCATAGCCATGATGAACAATGTCATCACTAACGTGTAGGTTTGATGACGCCATTACTTGTATTGAGAAATTGTTTATATAAATGAGCGGCTTCGATTTTACAACAGGAGGTTTGAGAAATGGTGATGCATTTCAATGAAGCAAAAAATATGTAAAAGCTTTGGCAGACATGCATTTTCTATATTGTACTAGCTCTTCTGTTAAATAACGCAAGCCGTAAAAGTGCTTTTTAAATCGCACAATCTCCAAGTACATGCTCTATCCACCCAAGCTTTCACCAAGCTAAGTCACTCGTAACTCATTTGTCCAGTTTTCGCTCATCTGTTTCTTAAATATTTTCATTCTAGATTTGATCAACCAATTCGATGCGGTTTACATAGAAAAGGATTTTGTTTAACATCAAGAACGTTAAACCAAAGGTTTATGACCCCCCGCTAAATACTGGTTTTATTTTTGTTCTTGATGATATTTTAAAACATCCTTTTTAGGAGCAAACGATGAGGATCTTTTGACGATTCTCAGCAAAAAACCAGAGCCAGTATACTCTTGTACATATTTCTATTGGGACGTTTCGCTAAACGCTGCTAGCATTGTCAACGAAAATAGTGCAACTGATTACTTTAAAATTTAATAAACTGTGGCCCAGTGCAACATTTATGACGTGGCAATTCAATTATGAAAGAAGCAAACAATAACTAGTACATACTTTAGGGTTAAAGTTATTTCGTGCTTAATTAGTGAGGCAATAACTAAGAACAAAAATAAACAAAATTTACACATTAAAAAGGTAAAGTGGATGTGAAGCTTCATCAGAGTTCAATTGTGGCTGCGGCTTTTGAACATATAACGTTTCCTTAATACGTAATTTTCGCCAATTAGTTTCTTGAGTCAGTATTAGTGGATTGCGAAAGTCAATTGTGCGGTCTCGATTTTCTAGTAAATCATCTGTAACATCGCTCTTTCCAAATGTAAGAGGGTCATGTTCTTCCAATCTTGTTTTTAATTTTGTTTAGTTTGTCCAATATAGATTTTTCCACACGAGAATTGAAGTTTACACTTTGTCCCAGTGAGGTGTAGTAGTAATGCAAGAGGCTAGCGATGTACTTAGCAAACTGCAAACTAGCTTCTTGTCGGTCACCAACTGCACTGAAGAGACCTGATAGATCGAAACAGTGTCACTGTCTGCTGTTTATCCTTAATTCTGAAAAGGTTTCCAATTGTTGATATGCTGTAATTTATTCGAAGACTCAATTTTGCTTGCGTTTTATTTTCTAAAAAAATGTTCGATTTCTTTTTTAATTTGGTGTGATGTTTCTCCGATAGAAGCCAAGCAAAAAATAGCGAACTTGGATTTTCTAATTTCGCTTACATTTCCGTTTAGAGGTTGAGGTCTTCTATTAAGATACGTTTTTATTATAGCTTTGAAAAAAAGCTGTTTTAGTCATAAGCTTTTCGTGACGCTCTCATCAGTGGCAGTATTGCGTCAAAAGGGAAGATCTAGATTGAGTAAGTGTTTTATGTGATTATTTTGGACGTTAGGCAATCAAGACAAGCCTATGATAGCGCTAGTTTTTTCAAAGCTATTTTAAAATTCTGTGTTTATTCTGTATTCAAATCTATATTTTTTCAAAACTACATCAAAGTTTTGTACCACCAACAAGATTTTTGTATAAGTTTTTATGTGTTTGTCAATAATTCCTGTTTGTTTGTGATTACCCCTCTTCTTCCTTGGGGTGGAGGTACGGCATGAACGGCACAATTCAGGTTCATGCCGTCAACCTAAGTGAAATTAGGCTAGGGAAAAGGTGGCAGCCCATTTCGAACCACCAACAAGGCGGACTGCCACTGGTGGGTACCCCAGAGTCGCCATTCACGACATGCTGGGTTAGCAACTTCACAATTGTAACCCGGTGAAGTACGGGTGGGCCATCTGTCTGTCACATAAAGGTGGAGGCGTCCCGTTAAGTGCCTTGCCCAAGGACACAACAAGCAAGCTTGCCGGCTTGTTCTCCACACTATCCCTTTTTTTATGCTGAGCGCCAAGCAGGGAAGCTGTAAATACCATTTGTTAAAGTCTTTTGGTATGACTCGACTTAGGGAATGAACCCTTGGTCTACCGACAGCGATGCGGACGCTCTCACCACTACACCATCGCGCCGGTTTCAAAAATTCCTCGTTGATAACCATTGTATAGCGAACTAAGGCGAAGATCAAAAACGAAAATCCTTTTTGTTTGCAACGGTTCTGTTGATCAAATCTTGAAAACAACGTCCTCTTTCGGATAGTTCACTTCAAAGCCCTTTCAACGAAGCAATTTAATTTTCGTTTAGAGGTTGATATCTTCTATTAAGACACGTTTTTATGAGTTTGTCAGTGATTCCTCATCGATAACCATTATTTAGCAAACTAAGACGAAGATCAAAAATGAAAATCCTTGTTTGCAACGGTCCTGTTGATCAAATCTTGAAGAAGAAAAAATAATCTTTTAGAAAGTTTTCTTCAAAGCATTTGAAATGAAGCAAATTAATAGTATTTGCATTTTATTATAAAACGATTGGTTGTCTAATGATTTGTAGTAGTAAAGATACCAACGTTCTGTATTTGAAGTACAATTAGTATTTGTTTCAATAATTTGTAATACCTTTGTTAAAACATAATTATAAATGTTACTTTTATTTTCACCCTTATTCAGGTTCGGGCTCGCACTGCACCTGGTTATGGCCCGTTTAGCGCACCGGTACGAGTGAAAACGAGCAATTCTAACAGCGTAGCTCCAACTGACGACAATAATGCTGTGCAAGATCAGGGAAAGAACAATATCATGTTACTGGTGGTCGCAGTGGTGGGCGGCATCATATTGTTCCTCGTGGTGGGAGTAGTTCTCTACTGCCTCAAGTGAGTGCAATCTATGTAAGGGACTCTACTTAAAGTTTGCTTCTTTAGCAATGACACATTTGGTACTATCCAAGCTAAAATTTTGAAGGTTGCTTGAATATCAGATCTGTTCTTGTACTTCTGGCCACAACATTAATCATATACTCTGGCAATAACTTCGATGTTGATATAAATGTGATTTTTGACGGATCTTGCTAAAGATATAACGATGTTCGCTTTTTGTTACAAATGCAAGCAGATTGCCGTCCAGAATGGCTCACGTTCACTAGTCTCACTAAAACTGTAGTAGAGAGGAAAGAGTATGGTATAAAATAAAACATTCTGTTGCCAGCAATCAAGCAACTTGGAGAATGCTCACCAGGTTAGGGAAAAACGATACCTGTGAACCAGTTATGAATGCAGACTGTTAATCCCAACATCAACTTGTGTTGGTGGATGCTGGCATTACTGGTCTCGTACGGAATGCAGGCTGAAAAAAGCATGATATACCTTGGATAAGTTGTGCAGTTATTCTACTTTAGTAATTCAATCTATCAGTCGAAGCAATTTCTGCAAACTTTCCTTGATTGCTCAAATTAAACAAAACGCCCGTTCATTTTGCTTGTTGTAAAACCATCCTTTTTGACCTCAGGCTACCATTATAATTTCAAGAATTTGTCTGTGAATAGTTCCTGAGAAAAATACGTTAATCTTTTTCGAACATAAAAATGTGAAGTATTTATCAAAAGGTTTTAGTCCTAAATAATTACTTTTTTAGCGTTAAACGAATTTGTAGTGATAATATTACTCAGAAGCTCTAAATCCAAAGTGTCAAAATTATTGTTGGACAATAAATTGGTTGGTATGTGCTTTTTTTTGACGTTTTCTGGTCGACGACGATTTGAGACTTGGTAATCATATGTTGGCTTCATCATCAGCATTGTGTAGCCTATCTTAGCAATTATGATCCCTAATTACAAAACAAAAGTGTAAATGACGTCATATAGGCTTTGATGACATCATACGCAGTAGGTGAAAAAAGCTTAGAAACGTGATAACGTCACATTAAATTTGTAGTTGAAATGTCGTGACGTCGCAGTTGTTTTTGATGATGACACAATTGTTTTTGGTGCCTTCATGGACATTATACCGTCTATGTTTAGGAAACGAACCGCAAAAACGCTCGCAAAAAAGAAACGCGATGGCAGAAAAGCATCCGCTTTTTTTAACGGAAACACAGTTCTCTTGAAACGGAATTTTTCTTCAATGCACAAGACCTACATCGACCCCACGACGTATGAAGATCCCCATAGAGCGATCCTTGATTTCACCAAGGAAATTGACACCAGCCATGTAAAGATAGAACAAGTGATTGGTGGAGGTATGCTGAAGATTACTCTATGCTAGTTATCTAGTTGTAGTCGCAAGAGAAAAGTTTAAGGGTTAAACTTCTGCGTATGCTTAATAGAATGTTATTGTCAAATCCGTTCCTTTGTAATATTTGCCTTAGCTTGGTGAAGCAATTGCTGCAGAAAAAGCAAGCTCCTGGCAGGACCGCGCTGGGCTACTCTAGTATTACAGAACTCCTATTTGTCCGTTTATTATTTCTGCCTGTTATCCTGTTCCGTTATCTGAGAACCTTTATTTCACGCGTTTATTTTCAAAGTAGCTAGGCTAGAAGTAACCGGCTGGCTTATTTCAGCTGATAAAAGCGAAGTTTAGGATATGCGTGTTTTCTCAGCAATTACGCATCTACACGGTTGCTACGGTAGTGATTGCTGTAACAGGAGAGCTGAGGGTAATGAAATTTAGATTGTACGGTATAATATGGAAATTTGGTTTGCGCCACAAGATCTAAAAGCTGATCAGAATAGCATATTTTTAAAGCTTTTATTCTGACTACTCTTCAGAGGAAATCGGCAGGAACGGCAAAAGGGCACTATGTTTTTATATCAGAGGGAAATCTGTAGTTGGACAACAGATGTTAACTTTGTTGCCTATCAGAGTAAAATGGCCAACATCTTTAGGCTTTGCACCAATTCCTTTTTTGAGCATATATTTGGATTAGATGTTTTGATTTTGATACAATCTATTTTTGCTAATTAAATTCAACATCTCTCGTCCAATCACTGCTTTCTTTCTGTTAAAATAGCGCCGTTCATATCCACGCTTTATAGATCTCGGTTTTCTGTGAAGAGTAGTCGGAAGAAAAGCTTTGCAAATATTCTACTTTAGGCAATGCGCAAACTGTTGGTATACATTTTTATCCTCTGGTCATAAAAACACCTGCGCAGCGGGTGTGGTATAACTCGTGTTTGAACCTGCTTCAGAGTTTCAAATTTTATCACGCAGGATTAGAATTGAACCCGGAGAGACAACATCAGGCCTCTTTGTTCAAGGCCACAGGTGCATGGTATACGTTACGAATGGCGTTTTTTGCGTCTAGTCATGAAATTCGCCCCAAATTTAACCTGAAATGAGGCTTGGACCGCGGTACGTCATGTTTGGCAAACAGATTAAAAGGTGACGAATCTTGAGACGTCGTGGCAACATCAGTGAAGTGTAACGAAAAATTGTACACCCACTCTACATGAAAAGCACGTCGCTTGTTTCGATTACTATAGCTTTAACTTGAAACCAGTTAAGTGCTTTGGTTGCCTAGATTGATCCTCGATAGAGTCTCTTACATGACAGTACAACTTTTTTTATTACAACGACAAACAACGATCCAGGGAGTCTGTGATTTGTTCTTGATTTTGTGGGTGCACCCTGGGAAGAGGAGGGTGGGCAATACACTATCTTTTGCTGTTTTTACCACTGCTTTATATGCTGACGTTGATACATAAGAGAAGTATCATTCAGTTTTTGGTGCTTTTTTACTGCAGCAATTTTCAGCGTCAGGAAATTTTATAGACCATGAATGAATAAAATCTGTAGTTTAATATCCTATTTGTAAGATTGCTGTCGGGTCACGTTAAAGACTTAATGGCAATAAAATACAGAGGTACTTTTTTCGAAAACATTGAGATGGGTTGCACTCTCAATAAATTTAATCTTTTTATTGAAATGCCGGACGTTTTCGGCGCATCACATGACCCTTTTAAGATGATAGGAAGTACACTGCTTATTCTTGAAATTAAACTTGCTAATGAGTAAACAAAACTGCTAGTTGTACTTCAAAAGCCAGTAAACAAACTAAATAATGACATAATATCATTACTGTTGACGTAATAAACAAATGCATAAAACGTAAGGAACATTAAAACGTGAGAACAAAGTAAATATACGGACTACTAACCTGCTTAATGTGCTCTAATTAGTGGCTGGAATGTTGTTTGTACGTCAGTGGTACTATTATGTCATTACCAGGGTGTTTTTATGCGTTTGGTGTAGAACTAGTAGTTTTATATATACTTATTCACTGGAAAGTTTAATTTAAGAATAAGCATTTTATTTTATTCTCCTAGTAGGGCGATTTGTTGCACCGAAAACGTTCACAATTTTATGAAAAATATTAAATATATTGAGACTACTATGTGCCCCTAACGCTTCAGATAAAACTTTATTTGCCATTCGCGTCTGCTTTGTTTTGCGCTTGTCATTAAAGGAAGATTTGAAGGTTTTGTGCTATGTTAAATCTATTCTTAGTAATAGAATTGAGCACATAAGGTTTGTAAAATATGTTTTGCTCCTTTCGTTGACCTTACATTATAGTATCATCGATAGTCGAAGATTCACAACGTACGTAAATGGTAAACATGCGTGCCATTAACCATTATTATCCCATATTGCAAAAAGTGTCGTTGAATGAGTTAAAATGTCGTTTTATGGTCGAATGGTCATGCGTTCAAAGCTCACGATGACTACATTGTTTTCCATGGGAGAGGCTTCTTACGATGACTTCCTTTGCTCGGCGGAATTTATTGACAAAGCAGTAAATTTATTGAAAGCAACACCAAGCAATTCAAGCGGAAAGTTGAAACTTGGTAACTCCGAAGCAGGTCTAGACAGCATGGTATTTTGCTTAGCGCCATTGTCGCTGTTCTTTGACTCCCAGCGCCATAAATGATAAATAAAATAGTAGAAATTCAAGAATTTGTTTGCAGGTGAATTTGGGGAAGTTTGCAAAGGGAGGCTACAGCTGCCGAACAAGCAAGAACAGGAAGTGGCCGTGAAGACCTTGAAATTAGGATACAACGCGCAACAAAAACGAGACTTTTTAAGCGAGGCCTCTATAATGGGACAATTCGACCACCCCAATGTGATTCGACTGGAAGGGGTGGTTACTAGGAGCCGACCTCTTATGATCATCACGGAATTCATGGAAAACGGATCATTGGACACGTTCCTTAGAGTAAGGATGAAGATTGTTTTAGTTGTAAAAATTGTTAACTTTTGAAGTAGTAGTTGATTTTACGCCCTTTAGTACCACGTTTCACAGGCTCAGTCGTACTGATTCAGTGTATATCTATCACTTCACACTCGCTTTCGAAACAGACTTTGCTCGAGCAGGGGAGCACTTTATATTCCTAGTGCAAGAATATTTTGTCTAGTATGGGTATACTGTATTTAACGAGAACGTGAAGACCTTTGCAAGGAAAGAATAACTTGTGCTCACACCTGCTTCGGAGCTACCAGTAATGCTGGCACAGTACGTTTCTACCACAAGCAGAGCCTTCAAGCCGGAAAATTGCTTGTTTTAATGGTATGACAACACATAAGCCATGCGGGCATTGAACTCACGATCTTACGATTGCGAATCGTTGCGCTGAGTTTCGATGACCAGCGTTGTATTCCTAGACTCTATTAAGCAGAAAGCAGATGTTTTTTCTTTGTCCGCAAGTTAGTCTCTTAACACAGGTAAAATTTTGCGCTTTTTTCTTGACCCTGTAAACCAGGGGTATCAAACTCATTCAGTGCTGTGGGCCACATTTACATCCTGGATTTTATACAGGCCAGACCCTCTTGAAAACTGTATATTTGTGGTCCCCAAACTTTTTTGTTTGCCGGCACACGAAACCTGTTGATCAAATTTCGCGGCACACCAGTCACTCAAATCTATTCCTACTACTGGCGAGTGGCATTATTTGGAGATCACCACTTCTCCGGCTAACGATTTCCGGAAATAGTGTGATGTAGTCCGAAATGGTGCTAATCTGCAAAAAAAAAAGTCATTACCTCTGTAGCGGTTTCGAACCCGCTTTTTATGTTTACAGTTTTGGTTGATTTCTTTGCGCAGTTTAGTTAATTAGGGCATATTTTAAGTTTCTGATTTTGCTTTAAGCATGTTTTGGAATTATTTAAATCATTTGACTTTGCTTTTACGGTATTCAATGCAATTCAGTTGGTTCATTTGATTCAGTTCAGTTTAGCTGGTTCCGTTTTGATTAGTTTCATTCAGTTCGGTATTTTCTTTTCAATTGGTTAATAAATGTATCCATTCTTTTGTTAAACAATTTAATCAAGGAGAAGCTGCAGCAAAGATCGACAGTTTTACGAACGATCGCCAGTTGACCAAACTGGTGATCGCTACAACTGGTGACCCCGAGAAGAGGCTACGTCAGCGCGACGTAGTCCAAGAAGAACTACGCATTCGGTGTTGTTGCATCTTCGGCGTTGGACAAGTTTTTGCTATTTTTTTGTGGCGCATACAATCATTGGATCTTCGCCTGCCGACATTTTTTGTCTTCCCTCAACATCTGCAGTTAATTTCACATCACATCCCAGAAGACAACGGAGTTGACAGCATTATTCGGGACGATGTTTTGTGCAACCCATCCATTTCTTTCTTCGAATTTTTTTGATTTGCAGTTTGATAAGTTTGTTTTTTTAAACTAGTATTTCACAAAACCTGCCAGGTTTTCCATAATTTTGTCGCGTTTTTAGCTTTTAATCTCTATGGGCTACATTTTATTCTATTTAGGCATTGGAAAAACTTTTCCTGCACTGGTTTGTAGTTATATGCGACACTGGCCATGTCACATAGTAGTGTGGAGTTAACGAATTCATTTTCTGATTTAACTTCATTACTGCTATTGCCAGTTACCCTCGGTAGTATCCTATGGCCAATCGCATGCTTTTGTGTTAGGTGACTTTAGGGTATTTTATTTTGCCTACCACAGTATATAATAGCATTGCTATTCGCCGGCACTGCCAGTTTCTTGTAGTGGCCATTTTCATGTGTCATTGATTTCTACTCCTCTTTCGCCGTAACCTGTAAGAGAAATGCCACCCGCGACTTTATGGCAGCATTATCTCAATTTTGGCAGAAAATTTGTATCAGTATAAAGCACTTTTAAAAGACTCGTGGCACACTACGGTACACCTGCAGATCTCCGCGGCACACAGTTTGAGAAATATTGCTGTATATATTTCTTTTTGGGAGACAAATGCTTTCGATAGAGATTTTCTCGCATTTTTCACTCGATAGCTACTTGAACTTTTTATAAATAAATCTCATCGCGGCGATAATCGCTATTTTCACGTAATTTCAACTTCAAAGATTTTTTTCTTTTGGAGAACAATTTTTTGAAGACCAAATTCGGAGGCCAGGCATTCGCACTGCGCCTCAAAATCCTTACGCGGGCCACAAAATATTACGTCGCGGGCCACATTTGGCCCGCGGGCCGCCAGTTTGACACCCCTGCTATAAACGTTTGATCCTTGGCTTCCGTTTCTAAATGCTCTGGATCTCACTTACTGTCCGGACAT
Source organism: Trididemnum clinides (assembly GCA_963675345.1). Taxonomy (NCBI): domain Eukaryota; kingdom Metazoa; phylum Chordata; class Ascidiacea; order Aplousobranchia; family Didemnidae; genus Trididemnum; species Trididemnum clinides. The sequence goes on along the minus strand of OY776305.1, from coordinate 7,299,082 downwards.
TTCTGCTAGAAACGTATCGTATGACCTCTTATACCTACTCCACTACTTCTTTCGCATTTGGATAAAAAATTGTAATAATGTACTGAAGAAACAAGTTTTGCCGGCGAAACAGTTCTTAGATAAATGACCGACGTTTCAACAACCTTCTCCCTTTTGATTAGGGCGAATATGACCGACTGCTGACAAGACTCCTCCTCTTTTTGAAAAATATCTGCCTCTAGGCCCTCCCTCATGTAATATTAGTTTCAGCTCTTTTTGAAGATTCCAATGAGCTCTTTTTGATGGTTTCAATGATACTAATCCTACTTGGCAACGATAACAAATATCATGCTCTATTTCACCTTGTTATGCCAACTTGTTTATAGTCAGAGTTTAAAAGTCACAGTCACTGTTTGACCTTTTGTTTGAGCTTGCTTTTTTGGATCATTGACCTTTGGAAATGGAACTGACCTGAGTTGCCAATTAAGAAGTGATAAACAGTACTAAGTGTTCTGAGGAGGTAGAATTTCTAATTTTTCATTTATTTCCTAGCTATTCTTCCATTTAGTCTTTCAATTTGTTTACTGCAGTAATGGCATCGTTTTTTTTTTGTTTGCATTAACTGCTTGTATTTAAGTTTGATTTCAATGTAAACAAATCAGAAAAAGGTTCAGATAAAAGCGGATACAAGACGGATTGCTCGCAAGGCTATCATCACGTTTTGTTAATATTTAAAACTTTCATACTTTGTGACGTCACTTCAATAGTAATTTTTTGCAGAAGCACGATGGCAGATTGAGCGTGATTGAACTTTGTGGAATGTTGCGGAATATCGCATCTGGGATGAAATATCTCGCGGACATGGGGTACATCCATCGCGATCTTGCTGCGAGAAATATTTTGGTTAATTCTGAACTCATTTGTAAAGTGTCCGACTTCGGGATGAGTAGAGTGCTGGAGGAGGATGAGGAGGCTGCCTATACTACAAGGGTAGGCCAAAGTGTGAAAGTGTTTCGTTATCACGTATTTGATTGTGACGCCATAAATCGTTGTGATGTCATTTTTACTAGTTTTGACGTATTAAATGCACTGCTCTAAGAGTACCTGTGCGATGTTGCAATATGACAAAACTGCGTTGGCTGAAACGACAAAACAACTTTTCGGTTTGTGACATCTTAGAAAACAATGTTGTGTGACATTTCTATTGTTCAAAGCCTTGCCAGTAGAAACTGAAACGTTTTTAATCACTTTTTTGTGATTTAGATTGTGAATGTAAAGCTTTTGTAGCAATGAGGAAAATGATTTTTTCAATTTCCAGGGCGGAAAAATCCCAATCCGCTGGACCGCTCCGGAAGCAATCACATTTCGGAAGTTTACTTCCGCCAGTGACGTGTGGAGCTACGGCATTGTGATGTGGGAAGTGACGTCATACGGAGAGAGACCATATTGGGGCATGTCAAACGCAGATGTGAGTTTACATACTAGAAAACTGCATCTTAGCCAAATTCTTTTTGACTTCAGCGACGGCGATGGTCATTCGTTCAACTTTTACATGAGACAGGTTGTGTCTGTAAAAAGCCAATAGCCATTTTCCGTGGGTGGTTGCACATGTTGAAGAAGCTCTGTGTCAGCAATACCGGTCACTACGAAGCAGGTCTGACAATACAATGTTCTAGCATAGCCGACAAAAAATGTTCCTTGGTTGGAGGGTAAAAATGAATGTTTCAATTTAAAATGTGAAATAAAAATTTGCTTGTCAAAGCTGCAGTATTCCATTAGAAGATAGTGTTGTTATAATATATTTTCGTCATTTAGGTCATGGGTGCTGTTGAGAGCGGTTACAGGCTGCCAGCTCCCATGGATTGTCCGCAAGTGCTCCACAAACTGATGTTGGACTGTTGGAAGAAAGATCGTAATCAGCGTCCAAAGTTTAATGAGGTCGTCGCAACGCTCGACAAAGTCTTGAAGGAACCGATACAACTCAAAATCAAAGCTGTTAACGGGTGAGTTTTGAAATCGGAGTCTGTTTTAAGAATTAAACGGTGTTTACAGGTTGTGGCGGTGACAACATTACGGGGATTTAGGGGCGTTTTTACTTTATTTGCTAAGTTTTTCGTTCTTGTCTACGAAAGGCTGGTTTTCATTAGACGTAAATTTCAGGCGTAGCGTAAAAATTCTCTGTTTCTCTATTTAGAGAGATGCGCACACACACGTGCGCATCTTTCTAAATAGAGAAACAAAGAATTTTTCGCGCTACGCCTGCAATTTACGTCTAATCGAGACCAGCCTTAAGAAAGATGAAGTTATTTTTTGTTAGGCTGCCTCCGCCTAGCAATTACTACACAGACTTGTCATCCAGATCTGGTAAGCCAAATGCTCTGGGAGGAGCCCAAAAGTCATCAAGATCTGTTAAGCTAAATGTTCCGGAAAGAGCCCAAAAGAGAGGGCAGTTGCGGACAAAATGGTCTACTATTTGTTCCGGTGCACCTCATTCGATGGTTGCTGTAAAAGCCGAGCCCCATTTATTGATAGTCGAACGGGAACGGCCTATACCGCTTCGAATTTTTTTCAAAAACTTCAAACTGGGTTGCAAATGGTGGTTTGTTATAACGAGACTATCTCTAAATTCATTCCTTGTGATAAACTTCTTATTAACTAATTCAGTTTACGTAAAAATAACGTCACTGCCCGCTGCTTCAGTGCATGTGCACGTAGCTATGAAAAGCGTTGCTCGCATAATCGAAACAGTGTCGCTCGTAGCTGTCACGAAACGCTATTTAATTTTCCCCAAATTCAAGAATGCTCCCTGAAAAAAGGTCTTCCATCTCAATTTACTCCCTTTCGACAAAATTGTTTTAAACATGTCACCCCCTCAAATAGTTGCTCCAGCGCGGGTTGTTCCTCTCCTAGTGACGCTGTAGGCTTCTTCTAGTTGATGTCATGACATTGAAAACGTTTTTAAAATGAATGAAAAAGTTAATGGCTGGAAGTTGTTGCGTACCACACACAAAACTGCTGTGCAAGCACTACATAGATTTTGGTTAACAGTAATGGCCACAACGCGATGTGCTGCGCTAAAAATACCGCAACGGCAGAAGTGGCAACATGGCCCTTGGTGCATGCGTGACATAAGTATTGTTGAAAATATAGGTTGAAGTGCAGCCGTTCGAAAGTAATGTGGAGCAAATAGAGTTTGTTTGAAACAAAGCGGCGCGCTGCTTTCATTGCGTAAGCCTTCATACAAGTTGCTTTAACCCAAGCACACTTTTTCTGCTGCGTGGATGTTAATCTTAGCGATTTCTTGCTTTCAGGAGGAGTTCTGTGTCTCCTAGCAACATAATTCCTGCACGTCCTTCGGCATTTCCTGGATCAGTAAAAGCTCCGTTACCCGATCTTTCTTTAAACGGAACGTCGACTTCCAATGAGAACCCTGCTGAAACGACTCCGCTGCTAAAATCCTCTGACACTCGCCGAAAGTCGCTTCGCAACCAGCCAGAAATGACATCATTGACCGCGTGGCTTTTGAGCTTAGGTTTGTCTCAGTACAATGACCTTTTTGTCAAAAGTGGACTCACAACGATGGACAAAATACAGCAGCTAAATCAAAGGTAAGGTTTTTATGTTAAACTGCACAAAAAGTGATTATTTTCTTAAAATTCAGTTGCGATTGGACCGGGGTTTAATTCTGTTTTCAGTCTTACACCATACTGTTACTTAAAAGAACGTTTGCCCAGCATAACTGCATTGACAGGACTTAACTAATGTACCGGTATTTAAAAAGTTTTATTAACAGTTTAATTACCGTTCTCGGCTTTTGATTATCAAGTAACCTCGCAATATTATTTCAAATTATCCATTTCTAATTTCATTTAAACCAAAATATGTACATTTTGGTTTTTTTATGAGGTCTATGTGATGATTAAAAGCGTTCTGTTTTTATATAAAACAATTCATTTGTTGATATTTGCTAATTCGTGGTTAAAAGTATCCGCTTAATAACCTGATGAGAACAAAGTTTTCAATTTTTTAATTACCACGTATGTTATTTACTTTATCATAAAATTAATTGGTTATGAATTCACGTTTTCCTTGTTTCTCACCCACCCTGCATTGAGAAACCCAGGCTCGAGTAGGGTGTGTTCGGCTTAGCGCAACTGATGACCCCATCTCTTTCTCGGAATGAAAGCAAGGTGGGCAACAGGCGCGATGGTGTCGTGGTTAGAGCTTCGCTTTTGCAATCGACAGACGTGAGTTTAATTCCTACGTCAATTTGCACTGCAAGCGGTATTCCCAGCTTCTCTGCTTGGCACGAAATGGATAGTAAGAAGAAAATACCAGTAAGTTCGCTGGTTGTGCCCATCAGTATGGCCCTACGCGATAACTCCATATTTATATGGCAGTCAAATGATATAATCGAGTGACTCACCCGTTGCGGTGGTCTAGTCGAACCGAAGATTACCAAGCAGTAGAAGCTCATGCGCGTGAGCCAAAGAAAAGAATTAACTCAAGCGAAGGAAAAGGCTCGGTGTGAAACAGGTTTTTCAGGCTCCACACCTCACACTTAATAAAGCAATAGCAACGTGCTGATTGTAATTTTGGTTTGGTAATCGCAACTTACTTTGCTTTGTATTTGCCATCACTTGAACAGTCACTCTTACTACGCTATGCAACAAACATACATATGTATTCGATCTGTAATTTTAACGCAAAACTCCAAACTATAAACAACTAAAAGATTACGTCTTGACGAGTTTTAAGGCCACTGCCGTTCGTTTGTAAACAGTTTTTGCGTGTAAAAAGTCGGCAATCACCACGTTATTCGATATTGTAACATTTTTGCGCGTTACAATCTCTTACATAATTTTCTCTAACAAATACCAGTTGTTTGTATTGGAAACAAATTAAGTATTGTAATTTTTGCTGTGAGTTTAATCCGAGTATTTCAATTAGAACTTATACAATGCTTTCGAGCCAAGATTAACCGTTTTTATCAGGGCTGCAACTTGTAACTCTTTATAAGGTGTTGCGTTGTTTTCATGAGAGGCTGGCCGGCGCCATTCGGCGTTTTAAGTAGTTTCAGATGACTACAATTCGTTGGTCTCTTGCAAGTTTCAAGCGTTCGTGTTTCACTCTGAATTCTGCACATGACTGCCTATCACCTTTGACCTCTGCTGAGTTGCCGGCTGTATTTTTAAAATACTGTTAACTTAAGTCTAACTTACAACAGCACAAGGTAGATAATAGAACCACTTGAAGTGGTATCGTTTGCCTCCTAGTGTCATTTAAAGCTGGCGAGGAAATTCTCAATCTCGCAACTACGGATACTGTGTGCTAGTTAAACTGCTAGGCATTAATAGTGTGAGACGAAGATTCTATTTTACAGTATCGGTATTTCAAATTATGAATATTAGCATGTTCAGCTTAACAAATATGCTGGTATTGATAGCCCAATACTGAAAGCCCTGACTCATTATCTTAAGGTTTGGAGTTCCATTCCCGTATGATTTATATTGGGAAAAGCACTTGTGTGACTGCTTTTCGCGCTTCATTGCAGTGTTTCTGATAGTAGGCTAATGCAATGTTTCTATAGTAATGATAACTGCGAAGAAGGTCTGATGAAAAGATGTTTTATGTGTAAGTGCAAAGGTTTTCATGACTAGAAAATAAAACCGCGTGACTCTTTACTCTAGATAAGGAGCAGTTTTTTTAATTTTTACATTTTTTAGTGACTTGATCAAAATGGGGATCACTGATGACAATCACAAGGAAGCGATAATGACCAGCATAAACAACATGGGGCTTTCAGGCCGCAGAGAACCAGGCTTGCCCACATATGCTGAAAGCACTATGCTCCACACTGGGGTCCCAGTATAGAGGTCAGCGTGCCGGGTAGCCCGATGAGGCCATTATACGGCTGAGAAGAAAAAGGATGCTCTTTCAAAGGGAATGTCCAGAAGAGCAAAAGGAAATGATCGATGGATTAACAAACAGAAAATAACTGCTGTCATTTCCACCTGAGCCGCTTAACTTCACATTGGAATAAGTTTGTCCAAAGAATACAGCTACGGTGTACTAATCACTACGTCGTCAAACAAGAACGAAGTCAAACATAATTAAAATCTGCATTGATTGCGATAAAAGCGGGAACCACACTGGTGCGAAATTCTGCTGAAAAAGAAGACAAATATTTTTCCAGTTTTGCTGCAAAATTTTGCAGTTTTTGAATCTTTTAAACTAGTAAGTTTATTGACTCGACACCGTTTTGTGGGATTTTGCAAGTACGTTTTGATGTTTTTGTGCAATTTTAGATCAAGCTGAGCTTGATTTTTGTTTGACTGCCACCTAGTGGCGAGTTGTTTATGCAGCTTTCATCTCGACAACGTCGTTTAAAAATATATTCGCAATAGTTGATAACCAGATGTTGAATGGCAAATTGCCTAAAAATTGTATGGTAGTGCTGAAAACTTGCACTAGTGGATGTTGGTTTAGTGTTCATACGAACAATGCTGCATGTAGCGTAACCTTGCACCTCCAATAAAATCAAGGGCGCGATTGCTGATTGAACTGAGCCACATTAAAACGTCATTAACCTTTATGCGACATCTGCCAGTGATGCTGCCAACTTTCCATTTCTTAGATTGGAGCGCTATTGACCAATTACGACCCGTAGGCCTGCGGGTGGATTTTTCAACTTAGTGCCTTATTCGAGGGCGCTCCTACAAATCAAAACGCTTTTCACACATTTTATTCGCGGCACACCTGCAGCCTACTGAGTGGCGTCACAACAGATTGGGGCATTGTTAACTAATATTACCTGCACGAGCTAGCGATAACAATGCCAAATTTCTACTCCTGTAAAGGGCGCTGTTACAGATTGCAGAGCAATTAACTTGGCAATAGTGCTGCAACCCTTCGGCTCCCCTAGAAAGCGATGCAACAAATCGAAACGGTCGTCTCGCGGTACTGCTGTAAATCTGCAGCTCTAATAGAGATCGGTATATATTTTTTTTCTTAAACGGACGGACTACAAGAAAAACTCCAGCCCAGCATATGCGCAATTGACTTCAATATCTTCGAAATGTAGCTACATGGTTAAAAATGACTCTCAGGCGTTACACAACTAGCCTTCCACCTCCGCCAAATCTGGTGGCAACGCAACAACCATTATGTAGACTCGTTTTAAAGTATTTGTTTATAAAAAGCAAAACAAAGAAAAAATCTACAACACATACAATGACTATTCGCGCAATAAACGCAAGCAGAAAATACACCGTTCTTTAGATAGAGCTTCAAATAAATGATGATGGATAAAAACTGCGTTTGACTTTATTTTCAGTCTTAAAACTCACAGCAACATCGACCGATTTCCGAGGTTCACTGGGATTTGCTCACATTAAACAGTTTTCGAAAAATCGATCGAATGAACTTTAAAATGATCATAAAAATTGGCCGCTTATGCCAACCACTTGCACATCATGTCGAAAGCAGCGAAAAAATTTGAAACCTTGGTATCCCTGATAAGCATATGGAACATGAAAGTGTAGCGCAAGAGAACAAACTTAACTATACACTACACTTCTATCCTTTTTTACCACCTGGAATGATTGGTCTTTCGGTCTTAGATGATCAAACAATCCAATGGCTGCACAAAGTAGGTTTAAATGACTGAACCCACGAAACAATAATACTATATCCTCCAGCAAAAAGGTCTTTGAAGTACTTAACGTCATTTTGAAGATATGATTGGGTTCAATGTTGACGAATCATGCAAAAAGATTATCAAATTTTTTAGGCACACAAAATGAGGGCAGCGTTAAGCACAAGACGAGTAACTCAGTGGTTGTTTGTGATAAGTTGCTGCGTAATAATGATTTTCAAGTGTACGACACAATCCTTGCTTGTTTAAAGCAAGAAATACAGGGCCACAGAAGTGAGGCTCCATTCCTCGCCATCATTTTCGAGCAACATTAACAACTCCGAAGCAAGTCTGCACAATCGTCCCATATTTAGCGCCAATGTCGCCATTTGCAGGGTCCGGAGGACAAAAATGCCAAGTAATAAAAGTATTGTTGCTTATAAACGGTGGTAGTTTAGTCCAGCTAACAGTCTTTTTTTTTTCTTTTACGACTGAATTCATATCACGTATGACCTCACATAACAAAATAAACAAGAGCAATTAGATAAAAAGCCAAATTGTTACGCCCAAGCTCAGCTTATGTTCATAAAAGAAAAGGCACAAAAATAGCATCGCTACAAAAAGCTTAAAGTGAGTCAAAGTGTGGGTGAAAATTGTTACAAAAAGGCAAGGAAAATGAACGTGCTGTTAGAAAACGCTATGCCTCCCTCTCAATACGCTTCTTTGTTTGCACTTAAAGTGAGTTTCTTCAAATGCTAAATATAAACCTCTAGACACACAGTACACAACAAACCAAAAATAAATAACCGCCATGTCAACAGCTACGTGTCTCCTGTCATAATCGAAATAAATTCATCCAAATTTACTGAAACAAAAATAAATTTTATTACCCGATTTCATTACAAGTAGAAAACAACTGGTATCTTATCACGATTACAACGTTGTTTTTGCCCTTTGCGAGACGCACTTGGCGATTATTTCCTCAGTTTGGAAGATTCAACAGGCAGTATATTTATCAAATACGAAGTAATTCAAGCGGACAATTGAAACTTTAAAACTCAGAAGCAGCTCTAGACTATTATCCAATCCTTAGTGTCTCTGTCGTAGTCACGCGGATTTGCAAGAAAAAAATGCTGTCAAAACAACTTAAATCTTTCGCAAAAACTAAACATGGAATTGCTGACAAAACTAGCAGTTTAGAGCAAAACGTCTCATAAAACGTACTACACATCTATTTTAGTTTAATCGTTGTAATTGTACCTATCCACTTTTCTTTACCAATGTAATAAAAAGTAAACAGAACCAAACCACACTGCATGACACAATTAGGTCTCATAAAACGACTTTTCTCTAAGATTAAAATTGTGTCAAAATTGATTTTTAACATGTTTTTATGTAGCTCTTCATGGCCAACTTGAACCATTTTATCTGCAATCTGACTTGTCTGTTGTACTTGACCAAGGGTGTATAGCCTAATCAGCGCAGGTGGAAAATACGTTGTGCAGCTGTAAATTACGAGTAATATCCAACTTTTTGTTCAAAATTAGGAAAATTTACTTTTAAAAGTTAATCTCCAAGAAAAGGTCTTCACCTTTATAACAGTGAACGCCACCTTCAGCTCTGCAAGTCGTAAAAAAGAACTTAGGACTCACTAATGGCAGCAAATAAAATAAAGTCAATATGGGCAATGGTAAAATAGTAGTGCACTTCCGTATCAGTACTAATTTCAGAGTAACATGTCAATACACATTACACGTGAGGTTGAGAGCAGAGAGCATATACGTGAGGTTGAGTCACTCGCCAAGAAAATGCGCAAAACCTAGCACTCTTTAAAGTTTGCTTTTTTGTATTAAATGATTCTTTTTTTCTAGAAAAGATTTGCCTTCACCAAGTGACAACCTATTTTCTATAGTAGTCGTTTGTTATTACCTACTGTACAAGTAACCCAAATAGGCGTTAAACAGGTAGGGAAAGAATGATTCTATAATCATTTCTATAATTTTACTTATATGTATGCACACCAATAGATAGTAATACCAGCAACCATAAAGCCACCTTAGGCATAAGCTGCTAGGTTAGCGATAGACTCATTTTTAACCCGGTTTTGTCGCTGCTGACAAAGGAGGCCAGATTCAACTCATGGGTGCCGCAATTTTAAAAACAGCGCCGTGTCTCTGATTGTTAATCAACCACTTCCACGGGCTGGGGCATGGCGGAAGACCATAGAACCCCAGAAACCGGGCAATCCTGCAGAACCTGAACCAGAGATCGAATATAAAAAAGAATTAACAAAAAGTAAACGCGGCAAAGAATACGTAGGTGGACAGTACAAAGTGAGATAAGAAGTGTCCAGAGTCGGATGACCGCAAGCATTGCATGAAGGATTCACAATTCTGCCAATTTTAGAGAGATCGTTTAAAGGCCGTGTCTAATGCAGCAAAGACGAGAGAAAACAGAGCGAGCGTGATAAGGTAGCACAACTTCTTCAACGGAAGCAGAGAGGACTTGTGTGTCCAAAAATTTTGACGAGGCAGTACACATCCAGTCCGAAAGAACAGATCAGTAGATACGCGAGATAAAATGAGAGACAACCAGTGTTCCCCGAAACACGCAAAAAAAGTGCGAATTTTCCGAAATATGTCCGGCGAATTCGCAGTTAAGGCTAGTTTCCATTAGGCGTAGATTGCGGGCGTACCTGCAATGGAAACCAGCCTTTAAAATTCAACAATGCGTAAAAAAGGCCGGCGGTGTTACGTAATTTTTTTCAGTTTGTTAAAATATTTGCAATTTTGCAAGCAAAATTTTCAACCAACTGTGTAACGTTTGGGAGACAGTGAATAGGAATGCAAGGTTGGACTGAAGCTCTTTTAGGACAGTGCAACGTCTCGCGTTAACATCGCGTAGTTGTGACGCAACAGTGAGTGACAGCGACTTGAATATCTTTGCATAACAAATTGTCTCTCAAGCAATTGACATAAAGCAAATCAAACAGTTTTTTTTTTTTTTCTTTACTTTTCCGGCCAATTTTAATCGTAGCTAAAGAGCAGTAATACCAAAGAGCTCTCAAACTTCAGTTTGATATAAGACATTATTTTCCGCGGAGAGTTCGAAACTGGAAGTGATTAAAATGAATATGTTTTCCTTACGTTTCAACGCCAATTTCAATTTTGCTTGATAAGGCATAAAAAGCACATTGCTCTCGGCTTCAGGTTAGCACAAAAACACAATTTTTTGAGGGAGCAGTTCAATTTTTGTTAATTACAAACAAATAATTTTCTCATACTTGCCAGTTATGAAAGCTAAAAGTAAAAAAAAAAATAGAACTTGTAACCAATTTTAATTATAAATACCCCAAAAATGTTTTCTTTGAATAAAACATAGCTGGCAGCTATGTGCCGTGATAGCTTACCGGTCATGACTGAAATAAGCCAAGAAACGTGAGTAAAAAAGTGTGGATTGTAGTTTCGATCTCTTTGAAAACGTTTTACATTAAAATGTAGCCTTTTTTATAATAATTGCTTGAAAAGGTAATTTGTAATACAGAAAAATTTGCCTATAACTTTAGGGTATTTTAAAAAATTACCGTTCACGATTGACCATTCCAAAACTGTTTTTTGATTCAACATTAAGGTGTGTCATCTAATCACGTTTACCAGTGTAAAGAAAAATCACTAAATAGTCTAAAACCCTCAAAGTTGTGCACTGCCCGGCTATTGCAGTCTTTTACATCTGCCTGTGGTCAGTGGCGCCGGGCAAAGTAGGCGGGGTCCTCCAAAAATGTTTCCGGAAAGAGAAACCTCCTCACAAATGCTGTAAAACTATGTGGTTTAAATGAATGGACTCAACTTTTTTTTGCAGTCATCCCCGCTAAGTAAGACCGTTTAGTATTGTGCGGAGTTACAAATATCAGCTTTTCAATTTTTTGCTCGATTTAAAAGCTGCGTTTACCAAACTCGAGCATATCCACCACCATGAATTTCTCTGTTTATGTTTTGGATGCTTTTCACAAAGGCAGAATTCTTTTCACGATTTCGGTCAATGGCTAATTAAAACTTATCAAGAGCGAAAAAATATTTAGCCAGCTATGTTACCGCAATTATCATCGAAGGTCCCGTAAAAAAGCTTCAGCGGTGTCTCAAAACTACCGTTACTTTCGTCACAATGCCTAGCCAGAAAATGACGCTTCGCTATTTTTTTGAATTTGGGACAAAACTTCCTTAAAATTAACTAGTTTGTTTTCATACGTCCTTTGTGAATTTAGTGGACAAGACTCTGGTGAAATTTGCTATCGCTCATCAATAGCATTGCTTTCTGAGATACATTTAAGAAAGAAAGCAAGACAGATATTATGACAACTACATGTTGTTGTTGTTGGTTACCCGACCCCTTCCGAGGGATGGGGGCATGGCGGAAGACCATGGAGCCCCAGAAGCCGGGCAACACCCCAGGGTTTGGACCAGAGTTCGTAGAGAGACAGAGAGTCGCCAAAGAGTGAGCGGCGCAAAGAGTCCGTAGCTGGACAGTGCAGAATGAGATGAGAGATGTCCTGGGACGAGTGTCCACAGGTGCTGCAGGAAGGATTCTCGATTCTGCCAAACCTAGAGAGATAAGAACCTAAAAGAAGGCTGTGTCCGTTGCAGCGAAGACGAGAGAGGGCACAGCGAGCATGATGAGGGAGCACAAGTTCCTCGGTGGAAATCGAGGAAACCTGCTTGTCAAAATACTTTGATGAGACAGTACGCCTCCAGACCCAGAAAAGACAAAAATGGATACGAAAGATAAGAGGAGAGAGACTTCAAGGGATTGCAGAGGGCGCAAGTAGCGCTCCCCGTCTGGCCAGCTCATCAGCAGTGTCCTTCCCCGGGAGAAACGAGTGTCCTGGGATCCATTGTAGCCTGATAGAACAGGAGGAGAGAGAAGACAGTTCCTGCCAGATCTGCCACAGAGTTTGAGATAACAGGAAAGATGGAGGAGAGGACAGGATGGCGAGGACAGAACGAGAGTCAGACAGGAGGAGAAGAGAAACGACTTGTTGATGCTGCCGAGACCAGCAAAGAGCGTGCAGAATGGCACAGGCTTCAGCGGAAAAACTTGAGCATACTGGGCCTGCCGAAAAGGAAAGAGTGGCCTCAGTCCCACAGAGAGAGCAGTTGGCAAGAACGCCAGAGCCACCCTTGCCAAAAGGAAAAGGAACAGAGCCGTCTCTCCAAAGCACCAGATCATAAGGGGGAGAGAGTCAAGATGGGCGAAAGCCGCACCTTGGCGGGTGAGAGGGGGATCAGAGCGAGTGCATGGAGAAGAAAGGGTGGACTCCACAGTGAACAAAGGCAGATTCCAAGGAGGACAGGGAGGGCAAGCAACAAGAGCCTCCCTAGAACAAGTAGAAGGAAGCATGAGCGGGTGAGTGGACGCAAAAGCTCTCCAGGACGATCTGCAGAATCTTGGTTTCATTCCTAGTCTGGCCAAACCTGAAATAGGAAAGGAGGTTGGGAGATGAAAAGCCCGCTCTTAAGATAAAAGAGTGAAACGAGTCAGGGTGACTCGTAGAAGAGGTAAAGAAGCCTCGGTGAGTAGTAGAGGGATAGGGAAGGAGGAGAGGCAGCTGGTGATGGCGCGACTGGCTGCTCGATGGAGGCGTTCCAATTTGACGAAATTGGTATCGCTTAGGAAAGGAAACCATCCGGGTGAAGCATAAGTGAGAAGGGACCGAAGAAAAGATTTATACAGAAGAGAGAGGGACTCTTTAGAAGGGCCCCATGAGGAAGCAGAGATACAGCACAAGGCCTTGAGACGTTGGAAAAACTTGGCATTCAGCGAAGATACATGCTTAGAAAAGGAAAGAGTGTGGTCGAAGGTGACCCCAAGAAAAATCGGAGTGGGATTAATACGGAGACGGGAGCCGAGTAGGAGGAGGTTGGGCTAGAGGTTAGCTTGGTGGGGATCCACTGAGAAGGAGGCCTCACATTTGCTCGGATTGAGAGGAAGACACCAGTACTCAGACCAGCTCTCCAATCGCAACAGAGCTCCATGTGTGGCCTCCACCGCAGTAGAAACCGAGGGGGAGGAGGACCAAATGGCCAGATCATCAGCGTAAAGAGAGCAGCTGACGGAAGAAGGCAGAGAAGCCGGAAGACCATTAAGGAAGAGAGAGAAAAGTACAGGGCCAAGAACGGATCCTTGTAGAACACCTCGACAGATTCGAAAGGAGCAGCTTTTGTAATTTTGATAAACCACACAAGCGCGCCTATTAGAAAGAAAAGATTGAGTCCAACGAGCAAAGCAAGGAGGGAGGCCAGCCGAAATGAGTTTGTGAAAAAGCGGGATGCCACACAGAGTCAAAAGCTTTAGAGAAATCATAAGTGGAAAGGATCGTCCAAGAGCCCGGCCTGGGTTTGTTAAACCCATCCACAATGGACTGAGAAAGATAAAGAATTTGATCGAGTGTAGACCGTCCAGGGCGGAAATCGGCCTGGCGGGGAGAGAGAATGGAATTAGATTCCAGAAAGAAGAGTAGACGGGATAGAATGATGCGTTCAAAAAGCTTTGATATGCAGGAGGTGAGAGAGATAAGCTGGAAGGAAGCAGGAGAGTCGAGAGGCTTTCCCATCTCGTGGATGGGAATAATAGAAGATGGAAGGAAAGGAATGTGAAGACCAGGAAAGATTGAAGATGTGAAGAAAATCCATGCCAGAGCGAGGAAGGTGCTTTAGCATCGGATAGGCAACTTTGTCTGGGTCAGTAGCAGTGGAGGAGAGGTTAGAGGCAGCCGCATGAAATTCAGCAAATGAGAAAGGAGAGCAAAAGGACAAGTGAGACTCCTCATGGCACGTGGCCTGGCAGAGCTCAGAGAGGTAGCCTCTGGCTCTGCTACGCAGAGCCTTTGGCTGAGAAACGGAAAAGTGAGATCTCAGGTAAGCGGCATAGACCAAAGCCAATTTCCTGGGAGAAGAACAGTTGGGAAGTTAGGAGAGGAGAAAGACGAGGAAGATGAGCCAGCAATAGAACGAAGGAGAGAGTGCACAGATTTAGGGTTAGACCTAGGTGAAAGAGAAGAGCAAGTTGTCTCCCATGCCTCAGTCTTGGCCTTGGCAATGACTGACGAGGCACGTCGAGAGGCGGAGATGTAAGCCTGGCGATCTTCATCACTTCTGTGAGCGGTAGCAAAAGCCTTGCGTCTTTCACTAACCGCTTCTTCCACCTCAACAGACCACCAGGCTTTAGGAGGGTGTTTGATGCAGCTGAAAGAAATGGAAGATTTGGCCGCATTCAGTGCCACAGAGGTAAAGAGAGCAGCAGAAGAGGAAAGAGATGAGTATTCCTCTGCAGAAGGACAGTAAGAGTCAAAGTAGGAGGCCAAGTCATCCCTGTGAGCTTTCTGAAAATTGAAGGAGGGGGGACGCTCGTTGGGGTGAAAGACCGGAGAGAGAGGGACGGAAAGAAGAATTGGTAGATGGTCAGAACCCAGATCCTGAAGCACCTCCCAGGAGCAAGAAAAGGCAAGAGAAGAGGGAGCAAAGGAGATGTCAGGAGAGGAGCGACTGCCAGAGGAGCGATGGAAAAAAGGTGGGTGTGTCGGGGTCATTGAGGGGGTCAGAGGAGATGACCCAGTCAAATACTTCCTCCCCGCAGGGGTCGGTGGTACCTCTTGAGTCCCAGAGGGGGTGATGGCAATTGAAGTTCCCCAGAATGAAGAGATTTCTGGAGAAGGAAAGAATTGAGGGAGAGAAGAAATCGGTTCTGCCATCCATTGGGGAGGAGCGAATAGGGGGGCATACACATTGAGAAATGACTGCGAGGAGGAGTTATTAAGAGAGATGTTGACTCCTACATAATCAGAGTTGGGATCGAGCGAAGAAAGAGAGGAGGTGGAAAGTTAGAAAAGGATAGGCCCTGCCTGATGAAAACAACACCGCCGCTAGCGTGCGTAGCATCAGGAGAGAGAATGCCAGACGGGAGTGGGTGCAATCAGAATGCAGAGCAGAGAATCCAGGAATTCAGAAAGAGGAAGATGAGTTAAGATTGGATTCCTGGATGCCGATATGATCGACAGGGTGGGGCGAGAGAAAGTGAAGTAGTTCAGTGCTCCTAGCTCGAAGACCTCCAGCATTCCATTGAAGAACCCTGAGAGAGTCAGGGGGAGGAGAGGAGGCAGGAGGATAGAGGGCGACCAGGAGCAAAAGACGGTGGTGAGGGGGCAGAGGAAGGAGATATAGAATGGGCAGATGGGGGATAAAAGGTTAGGAGACGAGGGTGGGGTGAGAGTGCATCATCACTAGAGGGACGCCAGATTGCACAGTGGAGGTATACATGTCGGAGGAGTCCGAGGCAGCTCCAAGAGTGAGAGCTGCCAAGAGCTCTAAATTTGGACAGGAAAAGTTGTGCGCACCTTAGATGGACCCATTTGGACCAGGTGCAGCATTGCACTGACTTGTCCTGCCAGGTCACATTTCCAGTGCACACAGAGCAGGGAAAGATGGAGCCAGGGTTGGGATGAACGTTGCCGCTCATCAAGAGAAGGAGAAGAATGAGGAGACGAAGAAGAGCAAGAGAAGGGCAGGAGAAAAGAAAAGGTGAAAACAGGCAATCGATTTTAAAGAAGCTGTGTGCTGCCCTTCTGCGGTCGTTCACGGGGCAGCATAGCGAAAAAATAAAGGGAAGTACCTGGGGTAACTGGGACCCTTGGGAAGGCCAAAAGCCATTTCGACCCAACCCAAACGGGGTCGGGGACCGCACCACCACGTTGAGGCGGCTGTTGATTGGTGCAGATGACAACTACATCGTACAAAAGTACTAATTTTTTCTTCTCAAATTACGCGGCTTTGGTCATCAAATAGTTCCAATTTTAGATGGAAAGTTTACTCGCGATTGCAAAACCCCGCTGTTTAATTGATTACGATTGAGAAATGTAACTCGTTTAACTGTTAGTTTAACTAATTGAAGGTATGGCGTCTTAAAGGCTAACTGCAATGAGTTGATTGATTAGCTTATTTATTTTGCCATAATCAAGCAACCATTAAAGTTCGCCAGTAACTTTTGTTCTGGTGTGATAGTCGTGGTGATCTATCTAACATCCCATAAGTTCAAAAAACCGTATTTTTCATGCTCATGTTGGGCGACAGCATAAAATTGGGCTAATTTTATTTACTTGCACTGCTAACCTGACATTCTGAAACGTTTACGAATTGCTGTTGCACAGGTCGCAGTTTCAAGAACCACATTTAGCTTATTAAACAGAAATAACCATGTATTTGCCGCGGCGATTGGTAACCGAAAGGCTATTTGTTAGTGAATTTTTTAGGGCTGACATAATCAAGCAAATTATTACGTCACCAAAGCGCAACGTCACAGTTTTCCCTCTTCTCCCCCACCCCACCGGAAATTTTGAAAACGCTGCGCTTTCGCCCATACTATTGTTGTTTGGACTTGTTTGTAGGCCGTCTTTGAAGATTTTTGGCACACAGCTAACTCCAGTCCTGCTGCGAAAGACGTAGCAGAGCAAACAAGCTACAACTCGCAAGCTGGCGTCTTAATCGAAATAAAAAATCATTTGCAACAGATGATGATAGCCTAGATCAAAGATTTTCAATCGGCGGACAAAGGTCTTCACGGGGCCAGAACTTTATTTCCCTTTTACATCGAGTGAAATTGGAAAACTTTTTTGACGGCCTGCGTTTTTATTTTATTTGGACAACATCTATGAAATTTACTTTGATAACTTTTTTGAGGTCCCCTATGAAATTGAGAAAAATATGTATTGGCTTGGCAACTAAGTTCTATGTTTACGTTGTTTAGAGGAACTGATGTTATAAAAGTTTTGAAAGATTATCTTATCTTATTTTGTGTATTATTTATTATTTTGTATATATTATTATTTTGTATATTTGTATATTAGTATATTATTATTTTGTATATATTCTTATACAACTATTATTTAAAAGTTTTGAAAGATTATCTTATTATCTTATCTTTGAAAGTTTTTAAAGATTATTATTATCAGCAAGTTATCGGACCACGTGCCTCTGTGCGTTTTGAAAATGGGCCACATGCCAAAAACGGTTAAAAAGCCCTGAACTAAGTTAAAAATGCCATAATCGAAAAAATATGTCTGAGAAAAAAACAAATGGTGCGGTTATACGCAAAACAATGTCATAGGCAAACTTTCAAGTATCCCAAATATTGGAATTCTGCTGGGACTGGGGGCAACGTCACGTGATTGTAGGCAAGTTCAGGTCATCAATCAAGCCGTTTGACAAATTCTATTGTACAATAAAAGCGTGGAAACAGTGCTCGCGTAGCTTGCAAATCGCTGTTGTCTTACATTCCGGTGATGTTTACGTCAGACGCTTAGCTGCCTTCGAAAAACTTTTGAACGAAGGATTAAAGATCTGAAATGTGGTAAACGACATCTTTTTTACTTACTTTAAAATGCGATACTTAGGCTGGTGAAGCGGTTTGTTCAGCAACGTCCACTAAAAATTTGTCCGGCGGCTTTTGTATATTTGCTAGCAATTTCGCACTTGCGCCGGCAGGTACGCACGTGCTAAAATCTCAGCGGGAATACTGGAGACCACAAGCGACAGTAGATATCTTCGACAGCGCACGTCGTGTGGCCAGTTTATCGGCTCGTTACCCGGAAGAAAGCAGCGACCGGGAATTATCGCAACACTTCGCTTTGTTAATCGTTGACTTTCACGAAAAAGAAAACAGCTATAACTTAACTAAACTTTCCAAAACATCGCTTATGCAGTGAATGGCTTAAAACAACTCACTCTCGCCATCTCCGTCCGTATCAAATTCATCAATCATAGCTCGAATTTCGTCTTCTGACATCGTTTCACCTAGTTCACGCGCAACACGTCGGAGGTTTCTGACCTAAGAATTCAGTGAAAGTGTTGTTTTTTCTATAACTTTGTGCTACCAACGGTGAGGCCGCACCGCAAAGTAGCTGGTTACAATTCAACCCGTAATCACTTTATACCGACACGACCTCACAGTGGTGGACAATAACTTAAATGATCGTACCTCTCCGAGAGTAATCTTGCCAGTGCACAGCAAATAGATGTCTTGATATGCAATATACGCATTCAAGAGTATTGCAAATCGAAAACTAAACCAGTTGAGTTGCAGATGCAGCTAGAGATTGCAAGTTGAATGACAATTTCTAGAGCTGCTTACCAAGCAGCTGCCAAAAAAAGAGGAAATATACTGCAGACCAGTTCCCCACACTCACAGAACAGCAGTATTACTTTGTTCTGGTGTGACTCGTAAATTTTTCAACTTTTACATTGCTTTAGATAAATTTGCTACTTCTTCGTATTTAAAAAGCCGAGAAACTGGTCGCAAAATTGTGACTTAAAGTGCCAGAGACTTAAAGTGCCAGAGCTTAAAGTGCCAGAGCATTGAAAAAATATTTACTTCATAAAGAAGAGCTTGTTCTCTAGCAGAAACCGAACAGAAACTTTTTAAAATTAGTTCGAGTAGTTTTCAAAATATTGACTTTTGAATTGTCATCAATTTTACTTCCTAAATTCAATTGAAAGTAGCCAAACGTCAACACTATGTAGTTGAAAGACTTTGATTGACTGTTGACTGAAGACTACCTGATGGTTATTTGCCTAAAGAAAATTTTGATAACAGTTTTAGTGATGACATTTTATAGCCATTCAGTTTCGTTAACATGCTTCAAATACATGCTTAAGTTGAAATCTATAAAGTCACTAATTGTTTTTGCATAGCAAATCAAATACAGCATTATAAAATAACGTACTGAAACCAAATCTTAAGTTGACAAAAACGAGTTTGGATGAAACCGTTTATATTAGTGTGACAATCAACTTTTTATCAAAAAAATCAAAACCAACACTCATGGCTTCAATAGTACTTTAACAACGCAATTACTGTAAAAACAGATTATACTACATTGAATCATAAGTGCATGTTCTTTAATGCGACAGAAGACAGTAACCACTTACTGATATTTTCCCAGTGTCATCATCGTCAAATAATTTAAAAGCTTTCGCTAATTCCTCCTGAGGATCTCTATCTAGCATCCACTCAGTCACTACAATACAAAATACTTGACCTTATCAACTAAGGGAATAAACAAAATACTACACATCTGGTAACTTCAAGAGGCATGCTTCTTAACTACCAATGTTTTTCTTTCATCTTCGTCGGTGTTACACAATTCAAATGCTTTTTAATTTAGAGCAATCCTTGATAATGCAGCTAAACAATTCATGTCCTAACTATTCTAACCCAGTTTAACAAACATTGTCAGAACAGTTTGTGAGCTAAAAACCAGAATAAACTTTGAATTGCCCAACGGTGATGGATCTTTTATTTCTCTGAATCTGTAAATACTGAGCAATACACTTGCTGTACTTACTAACATCATTGTAGTCATCGAATGTAATTGTTCCACTCCCTTCTCGATCGTAATCTTTCAAAACTTTTAAAACATCAGCTTTCTTCACTTCAAAGCCAAGAGCTCTCATTGCAACCTAAAATAAATATAAAAACAACTTGATCTAGTTCCTCTAAACAACGTAAATATAGTTAGACAAACCCAATCTTTTTGGAGTGCAACTGCCATGGTTTCCTCTTAAAGCGTTTAGGGTATAACGGGAATTCAGAGAGGATAATATCAGATCAGTTTTCAAGATCTCTCACCATTGTTAATTTTCTGCCTCGTAGTCATTGCTCTTGGACTCATATATGGCGTGCTTCTTCTTTAACATGGCAAAAATGTTTAAAAAGAAAATGCTTTTAGTGTAGGGTAAAATCAAATTTTATCCATTATTTCTTTTGCTTGAAACAGTACTAAGCAACCTTTCAGGAATGCAATAGTAACACACTTTCGTCTACTTAAAATTCAGCAACACACTCATACCCAAACAAAAGTGCTATTAAAAAATTTTTTTATTTCCACAATACCATCTTGGGTTAAGGTGAAAAATGCAGAATTGCACAAACAAATGATATTCTCACAACACACTAGCTGCAAAGCACATAATAGGTGCAATAGGCTTGCTGTTGTAATGTTGTAGTCAGTTGATTGCAGCAATTTAAATCTAAAACGCATGGTATCACAAAAAGGGAGTAAGTTGCCAAATGATTTTGAAAATCAAGGTTGACATTTAAAAAAAATCTATGTATTTTAATGTCATAATGCATATTCTTTTGTTTATTAATGTTATACATTGTTTTTCTAAATGATAATTTGACCAAATGTCTGAGTTGGAGGGTTATAATTCCTTCCTACTGTTTTAACTGCATATTTATTTCTACAAAACCAAAGCAATGCGTAGAAAGAACATGCTTGTTCAAAAAATGATTATCTTATGAATAAAGAACCCCTAACCCTTTTCAGAAATTTATTCATCTTAAGATCTTTTCCTGTGCTCAAGACAGAAATTATTCTATAAAAAGGTGGAGTTAATTTAGTAGTTTTCCAGGTATTCTGCAATAAAACAATTACTTACTTTTAATTCATGATAATCAATTCTGTCATCTTTATCTGTGTCAAACAATTCAAATGCTTCTTTGATTTCCTGCTTCTGCTCTGTTGATAACTCACGGCGCTTTCGGCGTTTTGACTTTTCCAGACCAAGTTCTCCTCTAAAACACATAAAACAATAACAATTTAACTCAAAACACAGACCTTACTAGTTTGTAATCAAGCCTAATTAGTTGTTTATTGTTTTTCTTTTTGTTGATGTATTTACTTCAATAAATCCGTACCTCAATGACAAACTCATTGTAGAAAGGAGTAAAGATGATGCGTAGTCTATTGACAACCTATAATGTCAAACCTCAAGAAAAACAGGCGATTCACAACTACACCTAGATTGGCTGTAAACTAAAAATTTTCTTATGTCTTGTGCCACCTAAAAAAAATTCAGAGTTAATAGAATAATGATAAAATTACCAGAACTTATACAAGTTCATCGTCTTACACCATGCCTCTTAAACAGCAGAACCAGAAATTATCTAGATAGGTGTGGTAGTACTAAGCGGGCATAGTACAAGCATAGTAGGCATAGTACATGCATAGCACAGGCATAGTGCATGCACAGTAAACTTAGCACGGGCAAAGTAGGCCTGTACTACCCACAGGCTATTTTGCCATGCACAATTGGTTGTTCTTTAAATACGCACATTTGCAATGTTGTACTCACTGTTGCAGTGACATAATGGTTAGTACTGCATTCAAAGCCACAGTTGGGCGTTTGATTCTTTGCACGATATTTTTTGTGGAAGTGAGGTTTAATTTTCTGGAGGATGAATAACACTAAATTTTTTTATTGTTTTTATCAAATTACATACTGGTAACAGCAGTGTACACGAGGGTAATATAAAACGTGACAAGGGTGTACACTGAGGGTTAAATTTTTGTAACAACACGATTTTTAAACCACAGTCATAGATTTATGCTTAAAAAACAAAGCAAACACCACACAAGGAGCAAGTAGTTTGCAAATCTGCTCAACATCAAAATCGTAACATGATGATCTGATCATCTTCTACATACTTTTCATGATCAAACGTAAACATTCTAATGATGATGTCATAAAGTTTGCACATGTCCCATAAAATCCTTAGCTTGGTGCCAGTAATGGTCACTTTACCCAACCAAACCTGTGGCAGGCAGCAGCACTATACAGCTATGCTATGTCTAGTATTTTTACATAAAAAATATTAGCTCGTAATGCTATGACGTTTAGTCACTTGATTTGGCTACTTTTTAAAATCGTTTGAGAAAATACAGGCAAAAATAAATCAACTAAATATCGTACACAAACTAACGCCAATGCAATAACCTCAGAGCGAAAACCTATGTCTGTCGACCAATAAAAAAGCTGTTACCATTGATCACTCGAAGTCAAGTACTGTACCAAATTTCTGCGAAATCATTTGGTGTAACTGCCTTGATTCACTACACTATCCCACTCTTTTTGAATTTAACAACAGTTAAAACCAAAATTACTTTATCATAAGATGCAACACTAGATGTCACTAAAGACAAAATTGAAAAATCCAATAATCTTATCAGCTTAAAGTTAACTTTTTATTGTCAATGCGCTAACAACCTTATTCAATAATGCAATGTAAACATCAATAACCACAAACTAAAACGAGCGGCAAAGCCTGAACAGACTATGGCTTTGCACAGATGAGCGGTTTCTAGAAATAAATTCCTTAGACTAAACTATATCCGTTTTTTTGTTTTCCTGTACCAAAGGTAGTGTAAACTCACCGTTTACGAAATTGCAAACTGCGCAATTGAAACGACGTTTAGGTGTTTGGTCGTTACCCGTATATAGAACGTAAAGTTAACGACTAAGAAAGTTTAAACTGTTTGCTGAATTGCTGAAAATATTTTTTCATTGTTGGAATCTGCATAAATAAGTCATTTTATCAGTAACAAAGTGTTGCTACAAAACATGTCAAAAAAGACAGAAAAAGCAATCATTGAAAAGATAAAGCACATTGAAACCTTGTATGTATTTATATCTACTTTAAATTAATACCAGGTGAATCTGTAATATAATTTGCTTTCAGTATTAGCAGACTTACGTTTTTCACAGCCTAGTTGCTTTTGCATAGCTCCATTAATAGCCTAAGCTTATCCTTCAAATCTTACTGTTAAAACTTAAAAGACAGGGTTATTCACACCAAGCAAAGACTAATATGTGCAGGCCTGCGTTGGAGTTTTCAAGTTTCAACATTGTGCTTGAATTACTTAACATTGCTTTCAATAAATTACACCTTGTTAACTGAAGCATAGGAAATAATTGCAAAATACCATTTCTCAAGGACACAAATATAGTCATTGTGATATTTAAATGCATTACCATTTGATTATTGTTGATAACATCAACATTCCACTTTGCCACATTGCCAGCTATTTTTTTCAAATAGTTTATTTATAGGAAGTGGCAATGTTGCCATTGATGGTATTTTGCCCTTTGAGACTATTTTGCCATTATCATTTATGTGTGTTTATATTGCCCTAGTTGCTATAGTTCTGCAAGTGATGCTCTGACACATGGATAGTGCACCTGCCTTGAAATGCAATGGCAATGGGTTGGAGTTTTGTCTGACAGGACACCTAAGGAAGGCAGTGAACACTGGAGGAGCAGCCCCAGTATGTGAATGTATGGGGGAGTGCACACTGGGATGCAGATTTTTTTTAATTGATTATTAAAATTGACCAATCAGAAACGATCAAATGTCACATGTTCAGTGTTCCCTCTAAGATTTTAGTGAGTGCGTAACCGCCGGCACAAGTGCAAAATTGCTAGCAAATGTACAAAAACCGCCAGACAAATTTGCAGGGAAAGGAAAGTCAAAACTGTGGCAATGCGCTTGCATGATGTAATAATTAGCGTGACTATGTCAGCCCCAAAATGTTCACAAACAGACATGAGCATAAGAACTAGAACTTTTATAAAGTAATGTGGTGTTAGGTAGGTTATTACGACTACGACACAACAAAAAATACTTGCAAACTTTAACTGTTGCTTGATTACGGTAAATAATTAGACAACTTACCTTTCTTTATCATAATCAATTAAACAACAGGTTTTTGCAATTGCAAGCAAACTTTCAATCTCAGTTTGGAAAGTATTTGAAGGGAATTCAAAACTAAATTGGTTAGAAGTAGTATTCTTTTTTATTTTTAGTGTTTATAAATTGCAAGTAAAAGAAGGTTATTTATTTGTAACGTACAAAAACTGAACCAATCCCTCAAAAAAGGTGTTTTTTGTGCTTAACTGAAAGCGAGAACTATGTGTTTTTTTATCTTAACAAGCATGATTAAAAGTTAGGGTTGAAACGTAAAGAAAACATAAAGATTTTAAGCAAGTTTAGTTTCAAACTTCCCTCGAAAAATAATGTCTTGAGTTAAAACTAAAGTTTGAGAGCTGCTTGCTATTACTGCTCTTTAGCTACGACTGAAATCGGCTGGGAAAAAGTAAACAAAAAATTGATTTTACTTCAGGTTAATTGCTGGAGAGATAATTTGTTATACAAAAAAGTGAGGCAAAGACATACGCGATATTTAAAGTCGCCATTATTAGCTGTTGCATCACAGCCGTGCGATGTTTGGGTGAGACGTTGCACTGCTCTGAAAAAGCATCTGTCCTAACTTGGATTTCTTTTCACTGTCTCCCATGCATTTAACAGTTGGTTAAGATTTTCCTAACAAAATTGCATAAATTTTAACAAAATGAAAAAGTTATCAAAAACCGCCGGACTTTTTTTACACACTGTTGAATTTTAACTGCAAATCCGCCGGACATAATTTTGCAAATTCGCACTTTTTTATGTGTAAAGGGAACACTGCACATGTTCAATATGTCATTAAGATTGACCAATCACAAATAACTCACAGTAAAATAGCCAGCTACCTTATTTGTAAAGTACTGGTAGCTTGTTTTTGAGAATATTTTATTTTGTAAAAATTCTTACTAACTCAATATTTCAGTTATGAAAAGCCTCCTCCTGGGGTAGTCAAAGAATATGAAGATAAGCCAGAAGACTGTATTCCTGATACAGAGGCAAACAAGAAAGCTCGTGAGTTTTTGGCAAATGCCCCAACAAAAGGCTTATGGATGCCTCTGGGAAAAGAAGTGAAAGTAATGCAATGTAAGTTTCAAAGTTTTGTCTTCAGCATTTATATATTATAAATATTTGTGCACTTAATTCAGCATTAGATTTTCATCTTGTTCTTTACAAAAGTAGCTTGTGCCACACTAGTATTTATGTTTTTATAGCAATTGAACTGCATACTTGACTTGAGCTTCTTGTTAGCTACAGTATGCTTGAGGTTTTAAAATGAAAATGAAGAAAACAAATTTTACTAAGAAGTGTTGGTATGACTTCATTTTATTCTTTGAAGAGGTGCAGTTTTTTGCAAATTGCTGAAAATCGGTTTTCTCGATCAAGAGATACTAACTTCAAAAATTCCTTTTTTATTATGCCTAATGACATGGACATCACCCTGATTGTGGAGAACATAAACATGCAGAAATTATTAAGGCATTGAGAAAAATCACCTACTAAATAATGGAAATTTTTAAAGTATGGAAATGCATAGTTAACTTGACTTAATTAATCTAATCTTACCCAGTTGGGTGGTTATATTTTTAGTTTTCATGGATATCTGAATTTTTCCATTTTCACACTTTTTTCGATGGTAGTTTGGACATTACTCCTTATTATGAATTGAAGTTTCATATTTCCCTAATTCCATGCGGGATTACGAATATCTGCATTTTTATGGCACTGTATTTCTATATCTCAACATAAATTTCTGTATTTTAGTGTTGATCCCCAATTTTTGATAATAATGTTTCTTATTTGGGAGAAGTGATTAATTGTGGCAAGTTTCATGTTTGCATGCTCTGTGGGCGTGAAAGAGTTTTAAGGCGTGCTCAAAAATCGATATCATAATTTTGTATATATTTCACCAAGCAGTTGGTAATCACATGCTGGTAAAAAGTTGGATTTGAAAGATGACTTCATGGTATTGTAGCGGTGTTTATGGCAGTAATGGTCCCTCAGTTCTGGCAACTTTGAAACAGATCTGATTCCAAGTTTCGTTTGCAGTAGAATTTTTAACAAATATCCACTGTGGTGCAGTGACAATTGTTTCAAACTTTGGAACAAAAGATCTAAAGTTTAAAACTCCATTAAAGCAACATTGTATTTTATCAAGAATAGCATTCAAATTTTAAGTGCGATGTTGCCCCCAAAAAAGTCTGCTTTGAAAGCAAAGTGTAATGGTGAGCATGCACTCAATCGGCATGGCTAAGACTGCAAAACATGAATTAACATCTCCAGGGTAACTCAAAAAATCGTTGTAAACTAGTTACCATAAACTTATTCAAAACTGTTTTTAAGGCTTATCAGTGTAATGAAAGATCATTAAGTTCGCATAACTTGCACAAAAATCAGCTTAAGGAGTGTTTACTTTCAATTGCCGGCAACTCTAGTCCCTGCTGCAAAAGACGGAAAACAGGAACAAAAACAACTCAAGCAAAACTCTGAACTGTATTAAATAATAATGACTTTTCGTGTTTAAACGTGGAGGCCCAGAGCAGCGGTTGCAGCGGTTCCCAACCTTTCACACCGGCGAACCGGTAATTTTTTATAAAAAGATTCACGGATCGGTACGCAAAATTTACCACAACAACGCAACAATAAATATATATTGACCCCCTTTGGATGTGTTAAGATGTTTTCGATTAGAACTGCGGACTCACTAATATGACTCATAGCATCTCAGCCAAACAAAAACACGACTGCCAATTAGGCGTTTAGAACTATGTCAGTAATAAATGAATTGTAAACTGCCCTCTTTGCTTGCTTATAAATCAGGATTTTCTCCTTTTTATGTTGTTATTTGTCAGTTCACGTAACAGGAACTAGTAATTATAAAGATTTTTAACAGTCGCGAGACAATAACTGATGCTGATACAATATAATGAAAAAATAAACATTCTCCAAGTGAAAATGAAACTGCGGACCGGCGGTTGGGAACCGCTGCGCTAGAGTGCGTTATAAACAAAATACGTCCGGAAGAAAAGCTGCTGTTGTATGCAAATCGATGTGATGCACAGTGCCGTTTCTGCCAGGACCTAGTATAATGTGACGTTATGTACAAGTTACTGGTGTACACGAAGCCATTATAGGCAAATTCTACCGCCTAGTGAACACGGTTTCCCAATGTCTAAGTACCGGTATACTGCTGTAAATGACCTTAGAGCTTGGCATATAAAGCTCTACCACTTACGAGCGCATAACTCAATCCTTAGAAACTGCATCTCAAAAATGTTAAATATTTAATAATATCTGCATAATTGTGCTTGACAGTCATGGTAAGACAAGGGAAAACCAGCATAGGCGTAGCCAGGGGGGGCCATGGCTCCCCCTGAATTTTAAGTCAAATTACAAAACCGTATCAAAAATATAAAAACATAAATTTTTTTGCGCCTCTGCAGGTACATTAGAGTTTATTGTTGACTTTTAGCAAGGGGGTGGGTCTGGCGTGACTTTTTAAGTTTTCAATCGAACAAGATGTGTACGTTTTACACACTAAATATCGCCGAAGTTTTTCTTCTGTCACAGTCGAGTGGGTGAATTGACAATCCAAGTTATGGTAATTGCAAGAAATAAGCGTCTCGCTGAGCGCTTTCTTGTTTTATTGCGATGCAGACTACTACAAAGACCTCGCTTTTTTTATCAGAACGTTCAACCTACCAGTGGGAGTGGTTTCCTTGAAATTCCTTAAATAGTGCGTTATACGTCACAATTAAAGTTGAACTATTAAAGCTGTTCTTGATAAAACTACATTAGATCAGTGAAATCCCATTCGCACTTTCTCAGTTTTGTTAAGCAATTTTTATAGTAGCGACGAGCGTAGTTCACGAAAGGCAAAATGCCGTTACAAGTAAATGAAGTCACATTAAAAGTTGCAAAATTTGGCCCCCCTCTCAATTTTTTTCTGGCTACGCCCTTGAAAACCAGTTTATCAAAAGGACTTGTTACGGCGTTGTACTGTCATCACTAAACTAGAAACTTAAATTTTAATCCCAAATAACTATTTTGAAGGTTGGAAATGTAAGAATTATGGTCATCGAACTGGAGATAAGGAGTGCCCATTGTTTACTAGTGGAAATGCAGCTATGGAAAAGTTTCGTGAGGTACTACTTATTTTTAAACTTTGTTTCACGAGAAAAGTTTTCACTTAAGCGTAGAACTTCTTCATTCAGAAGCTGCGTACAAGGTTAAGTGGTGACGTTTTATGGCAGCAGTAATTGACTCGTCAAGTTTTCAAAACTCAGAATGACTGTGCTGTTTAATCCTTAAAGGTTTTCCGATAATTTCCTCTGCTTGGCAAATTCTAACGAGCAGTAGAATCATCAAAAATACTATCAAACTATTTAAGTGGAATGTTGACTCTTGATATAGCCAAAGCAGATCTTTGGACAAGTCGTCCTTCATTTAGTGCTGTTGTCACTAGCCTCATAAATGTGGAAGAAAAACACGCAGTTTAAAAACAGGTCATATAGCTTAATGCACAACAACCTATTTAGATACGTAAGCCCTACATGGTAAAGCAAAATCTGAAATCATGACCTTCAAAATTAAATGGGTGCTTAATGGTCTTCAAGTAAACAGCTACCCATAGATGCCATTGCGCTTGGAGCAGGCGGTAGTTCAAGTGATAGTTCCGCTTGCCTATTAGCTTCAACCTGCAGACTTCTGACAGCATTGGGTGGTTATAAATAGGCATAGTACCGGCTCAAAAATAGCAGAAGAGGTGTGCGACCGAAAACCAGTCGCACCAATATAAAGAAGCCTTACCTCTTTCCTTTCAAAAAAAATTAATTTTATGAGTTTAGATTTAAGCATTGAGGGGGGTGCAATGAGATTTCACTTTTAAAGCAAGTTATCATCACTATGCCTGTACTATGCCTATTTATAACTACCGGACAGCATTAAGTTCAATTTAACTTGCCAGCAAAGGTCAGTATTGGAATTAAATCAAATAATCTTTTACAGATGTATGAAGACCCGATGTATAGTGTTTTGAATAGCAAAACTCGACAAAAGCAAGAGAGCAAATTGAAATGGCTTCAGCAGATTCTTGACGACTCTTCCACTGAGTCATCAAGCTCTGAAGAAGATAAGAAAAAGCATTCAAAAAAGAAAAAGAGAAAGAAGAAAGGGAAATGGGTAGAAAAGGATAAAAGCAGTGATTCTTGTGAAGAAAAAAAGGCTAAAAAACACAAAAAGCGCAAAAAATCAACTAGCCAGAAGACCAAAAATAAAGATGAACCAAAAAGCAGTAAAAGAAGCTGCTATCACTCTGATAGTGATGGTAAACACTCAAAAAAAAAGAAACATAAGAAAGAAGAAAGGTAGTTGTTTTTCAAATGCCATAAAAATTTAACAAGTGTCAAAGGAAACAGAAATCTCAAGTTGAGGAGGTTAAATTGAAGAGTAGACGAACGGGGGGAATATACCTGCAGCAAAATGCGCCACTCTTCAATCAACCCTCAATGATTGCATCTAACTGACGATTTGTCTTCGTTGGGAGTGTATTGACGGACATGTTGGGATACACGCAACTTCAATTTGAAATATTTCGCTACGTATTAGTGATTATATTTCGGGTATACTATGCACTAACTGTATACAATTTGCAAGATGTCAAATATGATTACGTTTAAAAGTTTTTTCAGGTCTACATGAAGTTTTGATAACTGGTGTGAATGGTTTGTGAGCAATTGCTACATATTCTTACGTCACTAGACAGGCTACGTAGGAACAGTCTGGTTCCTCATCCAGCATGAGGCTACTGCATTATTTATAAAATTTAGGCCAAATACATTTCAATGTTAAGATGTCCCTGGCTGACTATACCTGTTTATTACTACCACAACGACCAGGTAGGCAAATGAAATCAAAAAATGCGAAACTCGAGTAAACACATTTTAGGGTTTACAATAGACAGTGAATGGATTTTGTTATTTGGGAGACAGACTAAATGCTAGTGGTGGTTGTGAAGCGGCAGTTACAGCAAGAGTAAGAATCGGTTGGGTAAAATTCAGGGAATGTGGAGAATTGTTGCTTGGAAATAGGTTTCCTCTGAAGATGAAAGGTAAAATCTATCGTTGTGGCGTAAGATCAGCAATACTGTATGGAAGTGAGACATGGTGTCTAAAAGAAAATGAAAAAGCAATTTTGAGAAGAACGGAGAGAGCCATGTGCGGTCAGAAAGTGGTAGACAGGAAGACGACTGAAGAACAGATGGATATGTTGGGGTTGAAGGAAACTATAGACCGGTTAGCAACAGCAAATGGAGTTAGATGGTATGAACATGTGCTGAGGAGGGATGACGATAGTGTTTTGAGGGTTGCTCTGAATCTTGAAGTGAGTGGCAAGAGAAAGCGAGGACGACCGCAGAAGACTTGGAGGAAGCAAGTGGAAGAGGAGACAGAGAAGATTGATTTGAAGAAGGAGGATGCCCTGAGACGAGACAAGTGGAGGGACGGAGTGCGAGCAGTTGCAGAAGGAATGGGGTAAATCCGGCCATCTCTGTTAAAGGGACAACACCGGATAAAAACTGAATCACTACAATAGTTCCACATTTTTTGATGTCATTGCACTGATTAAATCTTTCGTGTTGCAGGACTATTGCATGCATTTGGTGTGCTAGATAACTCAGTAGAGTAGCAACGAGATGCTGAAATGTATTCATATACACATGGGTAGCGAGACATCGAGGGCAAGGAGGCAGCAAGCTTCAAAAACGTGCGAGGGGGGGTATTAAAAAAGGTTGGCAACCACTGCATGAAATGAACACACAACAAAGAAAAAAATTTCCTGTACTTGCTTTCACGGAGTAAAATATAACAAGCGAACAAAATTTTACACTGGTCAGTTTGTTTGTTAAAACACGTTAGCCATTGTAAAAAACAAATTTAAAAATAAACATCTACTAACAGAAAAATTACTGATTGATTTGAGAAAAAGCAGAAGAAACATGGAAAAGTTATTTTAAGTTATATGCTACCTAAACTTACCATTACCAAAGCGCTTATATGCATGTTCTCATTGCAAACAGCTGTAAGCTTTTGATATAAACCTTTCTTTAGAATGGGACAATCTTAAAACAAACAAAGCTGTTTACATTTGACTAAGATTTCCATAGCCAAAAATAAACTCAGCAGGCAGTTTAAACGTGCCACTGCTCAATAAAAAAAATTTCCTACGCTTGTAGATCGGATTATTTTAAGTTGTTTGCAATTTCGAAAAAGTCACTAAATCTATCTACGCTCTTTTCTTTTTTTTGTAATAACTTCATAAAAAAAGTATAACATTGGAATTCGTCTTCATCGGGCTGATACGTATAAGTGGGTATGAAATCTAGACTGGAGTAAGTGATGGGAAAATCACGGTCTTCAAAAGCTTCCAACACATCTTTGAATGCAGATGGTGAACAATAAAACTGTAATCACATAAAAACAATTACGTTTTGCTTGTATCATGAGGTTGTGAGTGCCTGCTTTAGGGTGCCGGTGTAGTACGTGATCCACAGAAATTTACATTTAGACTAGCTTGTGCTCTACCATTAAAATTTTATCATAAATGTGCAATTATAATTATAGAGGAGCAAGTTTAACATTACCGAATGAAAAAAAACAATTTTTTAGGCCAGTGATAATTAGCGTTTGTAGTATCGCTGGGTGTAGATCACAAGCTATACATGCATGTACAGGGTGTTCGAAAAGTAGCAGTACAGTGAAAACTGATCTCAAAGACACAGGAAAAACAAATGTACTACTAAGTAAATAGTTTTCATCTTCTAAGCATAGTTACACATTTATCAACTTAATTTTACAATCACAACAGTTCACATCAGTTGCTGAAAATGTTCACCGTTAACTTCAAGGCAAGGTTCAACACGCCTCCGCGTGTTAGTAGACACACCAACTCCTCACGCTGAATGTTCCAAATTGCTGCTCTGATATTGTCCTTCAGTTGTTCAATGGCATGGGGACTGTTGGCATATGATGCTTATTTCAGCGTACCCCACAGATAAAAGTCCGGAGGTGTCAGATCTGGCGACCATGGTGGCCACACACCACGAGTAATGACACGATCACCAAACACTTGTTGCAGAGCCTGCATACTTACTCTTGCTGTATGGGCGGTAGCACATCTTGTTGAAACCATCGAGTCGGTCTTTCTTCAGCTGTCAGTTCCAGGAAAAATGGCTCCAGTATATCGCGTGAAAATAATCATTTCATCAGAGAAAATTGGTCCAATAATGCGACTCATTGACAGCACACCACACTCCAATTTTCTGTCGTGCAAGGGTTTTTCCAGAAGAGCGTGTGGACCAAAATCTTGAGTTTTGGCTGTTATGTATTCTGGTAAATGACTTCATCAGTGAAAAAATTTTTGCCAAGTATTCCATCTCCATTGTCAGCTAGGAAATTGCTGAGAAACATCCACTTTTTTAAATCCGGTTTTGTCTGCGTTAACGCAGGTGACCGGATTCACCTCATGTTTCTCGTCAGTTCGTACACACCATCGCCACGTTGTTCTGTCAATGGCATTCTTTTTCAGTCCAATCTGATTAATATCCTCCTCCACGTCATTTTCGGTCGCCCACGCCCTCTTCTTTCCGCCACTTTAAAATCTAACGCTCTTCCCAAAACATCACCATTATCCCTTCTCAAAAACAAAACAAAACACCATGCCATCGTACTCCACTCGCCCTGGCTAGTCCATTCAAAGTATTCTTTAAACTTAGCAAACTCAAGTTCTTGGTTCCTTTTCTCAATCTTAACTCCACACATTGCACTCATCATTGCTTTTTCAGTCCTCAAAATTGCCATCTCATTCTCCCTCGGACACAAAGTATTGCTGATCTTACGCAACTCTTGACAAATTCTTTTATTTTTAACGAGAACTGTCTCCCATGAAGTAACTCCCTACAATCTCTAAATTTTATCCATCCAATTCTCGTTCTTGCTGTTACAGCTGCTTCACTTTCACCACTGGCGTTTAACCTGTCCCCCAAATAACAAAAGCTCTTCACAAAGTCAACCTGGTCAAAAAATGATATTTCTCGTTGCGAGCTTCAGAGCAAAAGGTCTGGAGTTCAAAGCTGAATAGAAACACCGCTGGTATTCGTCAGGAAGGGCATCTAGAATTTAAAATGCTACGTCGCTCGAGTATAAAGTCTGGTTCGAAAGCGAGTATGTAGTGGTAGACATACATTGAATCAGCACGTCTGAACCTGCGAAAAGCGGGAAAAATGACGTAAAGCCGACTTTCTTTTCTTCACCTGGTTCCACAATTCCTTTGTATCAACACATAGTTTACCAACAAAACCTTTTGCCAGAATTAAAGTCACCCTCTTCATTTTCGCGCATCTACCATGTGCCCATTTACCACACTTAGTGCACATCACGGAATTCTCCATCACCCTCTTGCCGCACTTGGCACATGGATCAACTTTACTCTTGAGTACCTCACCTTTCGAACGACTCACCATTACTTTGGTTTTCTTAAGGTTCACCTTCAGCACCTTGCTTTGAAACGCCTCTTTCCATTACAAAAACTTCTCTTTCAAATTCTTTATACTTCACTCATTAAATCCAATTCATCCGCATACAAAATTTTATTTATCAATCCTTCTCTTGCATTTTCCAAAATTACATCCACTGCAATTGCAAAAAGCAGTGGCGAAAACAGATCCTTGACGTACACCAACTTGTACCAAAAATTCTTCAGATAATTCAGATCGCACTCGAACTTTCGTTTTTGCCCAGTGATAGGGATTCATCACCGCTCTTACAATTACTTCGGTAAGCCTTTCTTTCTCATTGCCCACTCCATCACCTTTCTTGAAACTCTATCAAATGCTTTCTCAATATCCACACAACACATGTACAACTTTTTCTTATTATCCCTATATCCCTCTTGCATTCTTCGCACTAAAAAAAACGCGTCTGTTGTTCCTCTTCCAGGCATAAAACTAAACTGCATTGAATCAATAGTTACTAAATCTCGAATCCTTCTCTCCAGCACTCTTTCAACTAATCTTCATGGCGTGCTCTTAACATCTTTACTCCTCAATAAGTATTGCAATTTCTTACATCTCCCTTTCCCTTAAAAATTGGTACCAGCCCACTTGTTTGCCATTCATCGGATATTCCTTTCCCACCTAGCACGCGTTGGCAAAGCTCCACCATCACACTAACCCCTACTTCTCCACTATCAGATATCATCTCTGCACATACTTCAGAGGGTCCAGCTGCCTTTCTTGGTTTCATCACTTTTATTGCTATCGCCATTTCTTCGCGGGTAACATTTTTAATAGGTCCCTCTATCATACTTGCTGCTGTCACGTGGTCCCAATCATTCTCTTTATTCATGATCTCCATCATGTGATTTTTCCATATGCCTTAAAAATATCTTTCTAATATTTTTTCATGAACTTCACCAGTGTAAAATGTTATTTGGTTTTTTGTTCAATTTTGTTAACTCTTTCTTTCCTCATAGAATTAGCAACCACTTTCTTCGTTCAATTTATGACATTCTTATATTTAGCCTTGTTTTCCTACGATCGATTTTTGCAATCTTTTTATATGCCACTTTCTTTTGTTGTATTGCTTCTTTCACCTATTCATTCGACCACTATGTATCATCATGGTTTCTCTTACCACCATGTTGAACAATCTGCAAAAATTTATGCGAGCTCTTAGAGCCTTGAGGTTTTAATTCTCGGACAACATGCACTTTATACGGCCAAAATTTTCACCTGTGCACTGTCTTATATGCTGATTCAAGAGAAATACTTGTCTCCTGAGACTCCCCAAAGACTTTTTAGACTTCTATGTAACTGGTTGGTAACATCTTGCAACACAATTTCATTTGTGACCGTTGATCTACCTGACCGGACTTGTCTGTCCAGAGTACCAGATCGTGAGGTGGGAGAGAGTCAAGATGAGCGAGACGCATCTTGGCGAGAGAGAAGGGGACCAAAGCGAGAGCATGTAGAGGAAAGAGTGGACTCCACAGTGAAGGAAGGCAGGTTCCAAGGAGGTGAGGGAGGGCAAGCTAGAAGAGCCTTCCTAGGAGAAGTAGAAGGAAGCATGAGCGGGTGAGTGGACGCAAAAGCTCTCCAGGAAGATCTGCATAGTCTTGGTTTCGCTCCAAGTCTGGCCAAACCTGAAATGAGGAAAAGGTTCGGAGACGAAGGGCCCGCTTATAACATGACAGAGCGAAATGAGTCACGGTGATTCGTAGAGAAGTGAAATAATGGAGAACAAGAGGCAGCCGGTAATGGCGCGACTAGCCCCTCGGGAAAGACGTTCCAATTTGGTAACATTGGTAACGCTTAGGAAAGGAAATCCGGGCGAAGCATAAGTGGGAAGGGGCCGAAGGAAAGCTTTATACAGAAGAGAGAGGGACTCTTTAGAGGGGGCCCTCATGAGGAAGCAGAAATAAAGCGTAAGGCTTTGAGACGTGGGAAGAACTCGGCCTTCATCGAAGAAACATGTTTAGAAAAGGAAAGAGTGCGGTCGAAGGTGACACCAAGAAAAGTAAGAGTGGGATTGAAACGGAGGCAGAAATTGAAGAGGTGGGGCTGGAGGTTAGCTTGATGGGGATCCACTGAGAAGAATAGAGGTCTCGCATTTGCTCGGATTGAGAAGACACCAGCACTCCAATCGAAACAAAGCTCCTTGTGTAGCCTCGACCGCAGAGAGGACCGAGGGGGAGGAGGACCAAATGGCCAGATCGTCAGCATAAAGAGAGCAGCTGACGGAAGAAAGCAGAGAAGCCGGAAGATCATTGATGAAGAGAGAAAAGTACAGGGCCAAGAGCGGATCCTTGCGGAACACCTCGACGGACTCGAAAGGAGCGACTTTTGTGATTTTGAAAAACCACACAAGCGCGCCTATCAGAAAGGAAAGATTGAGTCCAACGAGCAAAGCAAGAAGGGAGGCCAGCCGAAATGAGTTTATAGAAAAAGGCGGGGTGCCAGACATAGTGGAAAGCTTTGGAGAAGTCGATGGTAGCGAGAATCGTACGAGAGCCCGGTCTGGGTTTGTTAAACCCATACGAAATGGACAAAGAATGGAACAGAATTTGATCCAGCCAGAGTAGACCGTCCAGGGCGGAAACCGGCCGAACGGGGAGAGAGAATTGAATTAAACCTCAGAAAGAAAAGTAGACACGATAGAATGATGCGTTCAAACAGCTTTGAGACGCAGGAGGTAAGAGATAGACCGGAAGGAAGCAGGAGAGTTGAGAGGTTTTCTTAATGGATGGGAATAATAAATGTCTTCCAGATGGAAGGAAAGGAATGCAAAGACCATGAAAGATTGAAAATGTGTAGGAGAAAATGCATACCAGAGCGAGGAAGGTGCTTTAGCATGGGATAGGCAACTTTGTCTGGGCAAGTAGCAGAGGACGAGGAGAGGTTTGCGGCAGTTGTAAGAAATTCAGCGACGAAGAAGGAGGAGCAAAAGGACGAATGAGGCTGCTCAGGGCACGTGGCTCGGTAGAGCTCGGAAAGCCTCTAAGTCTGCTACGCAGGGCCTTTAGCTGGGAGACAGAAAAGTGGGATCTCAGGTAATCGGCGAAGACAAGCCGACTCCCTGCGAGAAGAACAGTTGGGGAAGTTAGGAGAGGAGAAGGGAGAAGAGCCAGCAACAGGACGAAGGAGAGAGTACACATATTTAGGGTTAAGATTTAGGTGAGAAAGAAGAGCAAGTCGCCTGCCATGCCTCAGCCTTGGCCTTGGCGATGACAGACGAAGCACGTCGGGAAGCGGAGAAGTAAGTCTAACGATCTGTGAGCGGTAGCAAAAGCTTTACGTCTTTCACTAACCGCTTCTTCAACTTCAGCGGACCACCAGGCTTTAGGATGGCGTTTGATGCGGTCGAAAGGAATGGAAGATTTGGCCGCATTCAGTGTCAGAGAAGTAAAGAGAGCAGCAGCACAGGAAAGAGAAAAAGATGATTATTCCTCTGAAGAAGGACAGTGAAAGTCGAAGTGAAAAGCAGTCATCCCAACGCGCTTTCTGAAAATTGAAGGGGGGACGTTTGTTGGGGCAAAAGATCTGAGAAAGAAGGACAGTTAGCAGAATTGATAGGTGATTAGAACCCAGATCCTGAAGCACCTACCAGGAGCAACAGAGGCGAGAGAGGAAGGAGCAAAGGAGATGTCAGGGGAGGAGCGATGGAGAAGAATAGGTATGTCAGGGTCATTGAGGGGAAGGCCAGAAATTATCCAATCGAATATTTCCTCACCACGGGGGTCGGAAGTACCTTTCGATTCCCAGAGAGGTGATGGCAGTTGAAGACCCCAAAAGGAAGAGATTTCTGGAGGGAAGCAGTTAGTTCTGCTATACGTCGGAAAAGAGGAAAGAAGAGGAGCATAAACATTAAATAAGAACGAGGAGGAGTTGCTCAGTGAGATGCTAATCCCTACATAATCAGAGGAGTCAAACGAAGAAAGAGATGAGGTAGAAAGTTCAGAGGATAAGCTCTGCCTGTCTAAAATGATGACGACGCCGCTAGCGTGCGTGGCATTAGGAGAGAGAATGCCAGACCGGGAGTGGGTGCGATTAGATCGCAGAGCAGAGAATCCAGAAAGAGAAAGATTAATTAAGGTTAGATTTCTGGATAACCGAACTTTGTCAGAGACGCTGCCGATTCTCTTAAATATGTCTTAAGAGTGCAGAAACGCAGTGTCGATGAGGCACGCGATCTTGTCCGAATTTTTCTGCAAACAAGCCCTGAACTTCTTGAGAATGCTTTCGTCCCTTACTTAACACACTTTGTACCAAATAAATTCTCTCCTCTAACGTAAGGACCATTTTGTAACACTGTGCAAAAATAGATAAAAAACTTTTTATAACATATTGATGACATCATATTTATCTTATTATGTTATAAATATTTGCCTAACATAGTCAATATACTCCTCAGTTTATCTTTGTAGCATGTGACCCAGTTGTAACTTACCCTGCATACAAGATGATTATGTAAAGTTACAAACATTTTACTGTGCTGTTGCTTTTCGAACACCATGTACATCGCATACTATACCAAAACCGGGTATGGAAAAAATGAACTGCGCCAGCAATACTG
The DNA here is from genome assembly GCA_963675345.1 of Trididemnum clinides. Taxonomy (NCBI): domain Eukaryota; kingdom Metazoa; phylum Chordata; class Ascidiacea; order Aplousobranchia; family Didemnidae; genus Trididemnum; species Trididemnum clinides. Next base: position 7,260,775 of record OY776305.1, on the reverse strand, counting down.
GCAGCTGTAACACAGAAACACCTTTTTGTGCATCCGACTACTGAAGGATAAAAATATCTTTCGTTAAAACGACCCTACTTGTTGTAGGTAGCAATGTAAATATTTAACACGATCTAGAGATCTAAGAATGTTTTGAGAAGAGCGTTGGAGTTTGAAGTGGCAGGAAAAAGAGGACGTGGGCGACCGATTATGACGTGGAAGAGCATACCAATCAGGTTTGACTAAAAAGGGAGGATGCCATTTACAGAGTGAAGTGGAGTAATGGTGTTTACGAACTGTCCAAAAGCAGGAGGTGAATCCGGCCACCTGCGTTAACGGACAAAACCGGATTTAAAAAACTCGATCTCTCTCTCTCTAAGAGATGTACGCAAAACTGAAAATAATTTGCGCAAAAATGTTGGGTATCGCTGTTCTGCCATTTCTGAGAGTGTGTTCATCGGTCAGTACGGGCAAATCATTCGTGATAGCTTGGTATGAGAACTGAATTGTAAACCCATGAGCAAAAGAATAAAGATAATAGGTTTCAATCAACATAATATAGAACCTTTAAATTTAACCTTTACATTGCTGACTCCATTGATGTTCTAACACATATGAACTAAAAACTGTTTGAAATATGTTACACGCTTCAAAGGCTCTACGTGAGCGAACTCGCAGGTTTGCTTTTTAGTACGGTCAGCAGCAGTCGAAGGCAAAAGACAACAGGTTATCAGCCTGAAAAAATGAGCAGCGAACATGGAAAACGGGGGTGAAAAGAGAATGAAAGTAAGGGAGAAATGATGTGATGGAGATACAGAAGAAACGAGAGAATTAATTGGAAATAGCAGGGGGTGAAAAGGGACCAATGATGGGGTAAATAATGAAAGAGAGGACAAAAGGAGAAGCAGATAGAGAAAAGTGTGAAGCAAAAAAAAATAAAGAAGTAGATGCGAGAGAGGTGAAAAAGCGAGGAGAAGAGAATGAAAGGGGAGAAGATGTGAAGGAAAACAGTAAAAAATATAAAAAGAGAGTAAGAAAATAAGAGGGATGAAAGAAGGAAATGGTGTAAAAGAATGAGTCGATAAGGTAAACAAACAGAATGTATAGAGAAGGTAAACGAAAAGAATCAGTAGAGAAGGTAAACGAAAAGAATCAGTAGAGAAGGTAAACGAACAGAATGAGTAGAGAAGGTAAACGAACAGAATGTATAGAGAAGATAAACGAAAAGAATGAGCAGAGAAGGTAAACGAAAAGAATGAGTAGAGAAGGTAAACAAAAAGAATGAGTAGAGAAGGTAAACAAACAGAATGAGCAGAGAAGGTAAACAAAAAGAATGAATAGAGAAGGTAAACAAAAAGAATGAGTAGAGAAGGTAAACAAAAAGGAAAAGTGGTGAAAAAAAAGAGTTGGGTTTAAGGAAGCAATGAAAAAAGAAGAGTGGGTGAAGAGAGAGGATTAGGAAAGTAGGAAAACTGATTGAAAGAATGGTCGACGGGACAGAAAAAAGAACAAAGGTGAAAGGTAGTGACCACTTTTCCTTTACTTTGCCGAGCAATGGCTAATAGTAATAACTTGCGCACTACCCTCATTGTGCTGAGCGTCAAGCAGGGAAGCTGCAAATACCATTTTTTAAAGTCTATTGGTATAATAATCAAGCTCAGTTCTACTGACTACAAAGCAGAAGATCTAACCATTCCAACACCGCCGGTAGGGTGCAGCTCAGCGAACTGCAAACTAATTCATACAAACCTTTAAGCCATCACTTTCTTTTACGACATCTTCTGCATTAACCTCCAGAGCAAGTTCTGTGCTTTCATCCTCACTTAGCACCTTTCGATCTTTAAATGGTTGAGCTATTACCACTACACCTTTTCTTTCAAAGTATTTATCCATAGTTTTAGGATCTGTCAACGTTGCTTGACTAAAAAACACAGTAAGTCGTTACCAAATGCTGCTTCAGCATGAAAAATGCGACCGTCTCGTCTCTGTAAAACAACACAGCTCCACAGTTTAATTAGCTTGAAAATTAAATGCACTTCCACAAAAAAACGAGCTATCTGTGCAGATGTAAAATATAAATTTTAACAGACGTGATTTCCGATATACAAAATTAATGCTTAAAAACCTCCATCGGGCATGTTACAAAAGGCGACTTAGGCTCCGATTAATGGCAGGCCGCCTTGTTGGTGGAGGGGCTAACAGCTTGCAATTGGTATTACTGGTTCAAAATGGACTGCCTCTTTTCACAAGGTTTGTAAAATGAGCCTGGATAATTATTCTCCATGTCAAGAAACAGGGTAAATAACACCTGAGTTCTGTATGAAAGTAAAAGCTGCAACGCGTCCTAAATCGACGATTTTCCGAAAGGAAACTCGATTTAGTTCCAATCGGGAATTCTGTTCCAACTTTCCATACAAGAAAACCAATAAGAAACAGCACTTACAATAATGATTTTTTTAAACATAAGGAAACTCTGGTCTGTGCATGGGTTGGCTTTCTAGCTTTGCATCCAATCAAAGTGGCCAGACCAGAATGGGACGTAATTAGGTAGGTGATTTCAGTGTCAAGATTCTATAACAATAATTAAAGTTATAAGTTTAAAATTTTTCAAAGCATACAGTTTACAAGTGTAGGCACAACTGATTTTATTAAATGGTGAGTGATACCAGCAATAATAAAAAAATATGAATAGGCGAAGTGATTGACCTCTTGGCGGCCGTGCATTATATAAGCCGCGGTGCAGTCATTTGGGACCCACCGAAATCAGTTAAGCGCCCTTCTAAGGTTATGCGTACATTGTATTTTTAAACTTCAGCGTTAATGCAACGCGTCTGTGGGATTCAAAGCCGCGCCTTTGGAACTAGCCTCCTCGCGCGCCGAGTTTTGCTGCTATGCACCACGTGCTGCCAGCCACGCCTTAAAGCACCACATTTGGTTTGTAACCTTTGGAAGACCTTTTTATACCTAATTACTGCTTGTGTGGTCAGCTTTACATGTGGATACCAGTTTTAGTCCGTAGTCGAGCGGCTAGCAGTACGTCAAAACGAACCTTGTTCAAAAGTAAACGACGTAAGTCTTATGCTTTGTGTTAGTTTATTTTATAAAAGTCAACGTTAATGCTATTGGAGGGGACCTCTTGGCCCTTGGCAAGCCCTGCTGATGAGTCCAAAAGGACGAGACGAGTCCAGGGATGGCTTTGTAAATTTGATATCTCTCAATAGCATTGCTCCCTTCGGAAGCCTCGCGCCTTCAGCACTCGCTATGTTGTTTTGTTTCTCGCTTATAAGACGCTCTCTACCGATCGTAACCACTTGGAGCTAGCAATATATATGTATATATATATATATATATACATTTATCCGATTGAGAGGCCAGGTTGAGAGTTGCATCTTGTTTTACTCTGCGATGTCTTTTGCAGCATGAACTCAAGTTAATTGCGCGTCAAAGACCTAAAAACAAGTTCGAACAACAATGCCATGGGCGTAAGCGCTGAGTTTTCAAAATTTGTGTGGTAAAGAGAGGCAAAACTGTCACAAGCGCTTCGGTGACGTAATAATAAGCGTGATTATGTCAACCCCAAACTGTTCACAAAGAAATAGCCTATCGGTTATTGTAAGGCGGCGGCGGCGAAATGCCTGGTTATTTCGCTTTAATAAATTAATATAGGTTAAATTTGGTTTCTCAAACTCTACGGCCTTTTCAACAGTGATTCGTCAACACTTTTAGAATGGCAGGTTAACAATGCGCTTAAATAAAATCAATCTTTTGCCGACGCCCGACATGAGCATAAGAAATATGGCTTTTATGAAATAATTAGATGTTAGGGAGGTTACCGCGATTATGAAAAGACCAAAAATCATTCGCGAACTTTAATTGTTGCTTGATTATGGTAATTAAACAACTTACATTTCTTTATCGTAATCAATAAAAAAATAGGGTTTTGGAATTGCAAGTGAACTTTTAATCTCAAATCAGAAAGTATTTGATGACCGAAGCCCCGCAACTTTAAAAGAAAACTAAGATTTTGTATGATGTAGCGGTAGTAGAATGTGTGTCTTGCTTTCTTGGTACAGCGTATCTCAGAAAGCAATGTTATTGATGAGCGACAACAAACTTCTTCACAAGTCTTGCCAACTGATTTCACAAACCACACAGGAAAACAAATAGGTCAAATTTTAGGAAGGTTTCGCAGATGCGAAACAAGAGCGAATCAACGTTAATTGGCTGGGTATTGTAGCAAAAGTAATGTTAGGTTTGAGGCACTTCTGAAGCTTGCTTACGGAACCCGGATCTTTTGTAGAAAGCCCCCGCCAAAAAAAATCATACATAAGAATCCACATTAATACTAACCCTACCCCAATCCTAACCCTAACTATGTGGATTAGGGTTAGATTTAAAACGTGGTGGGGGTGTTTTTTCTCAAATCTCACATTTTTGCATTAGTGGCGGGGGCTTTCTACAAAAGATCCCGGAACCCTCGTTGAGAGTCGCGGCAACATAGCTGGCAAAATATCTTTTTCGTTCTTATTAAGTTTTAGTTACCATTTACCGAATCCGTGAAAAGAGGTCGCAGATATTTGCTACATAAAATTTTATCTTTGCGAAAAGCATTCAAAAATTGACCGAAGGAAAAAGAGAAATTCGTTGCCGCGAATATTCGCAAGTCAGGTTAATGCAGCTTTTAAGTAGTAAAAAACTTGAAATGCAAATATTTGTAACAACACATAAAACTATAGGGTTTTACTGAGAGAAGCTGACTGCCAAACACATTAAGGTCTATTCATTTAAAACCATGTGGTTATACTGCATTTCGAGGGAGCTGTACTCCCCAGAAAAAATTTTTGAGACCCCGCCTACTTTACCCGGCACCGCTGTGTACATGGTAGACGTAAAAGACTGCAATACCCACACGTGCACAACTACACTATAGCAAAAGTTTTTTTTAAGCATTGCATTGCACTAGTTTCGACTATTTAGCAATTTTTCTTTACACTGGTAAACCAGGTTGGATGGTACACGTAATGTTGAATCAAAAGACGATTTCGGAATGGTCAATTGTGAACAGCATTTTTTTAGATCCCATTAACGTCATAAGCAAATTTTACTGAATTACAAATTACCTCTCAAGCAATTAAAATAAATAATGCTAGATTTTAACATAAAGCGTTTTTAAAGATCAAAACTACAATTTAGTCAATCAATTGATTAAACTACAATGACTGGTAAGCTGTCGCAGCACATATCTGTCAGCCACTTTTTTAGAAAAAAATTTCTGGAGGAAATTTAAAACTAAAATCGGTTAGAAGTCATATTCTTTCTTGTTTTTTGTATTTATAAATGGCAAGTAGAAGGCTTACCGTATATACTTGTGTGTATAAGTCGAATTTTTGAGAAACAATTTTAAGGCAATATTTTTGGGGTCGACTTATAGATAGGTAATGTGTATAGAGATGTTACTGAAGAGTCGTATGCAATGTGAAGGTAAAAAAGAGCTCCGTTATCATACATGTTATATACACTCGTGAACAAAAAATATGAGCTAAGCAAGCTGAAATAATGATCTGAAAAATACAAATACCCCAAGCTTGTTTGTAAATCATTACTCATCTGTCTACTTCCACATCAAGTGTTATATATCGTTGAAATCTCCATTTCTTGAAGATTTCAAATATAAAATTTTTGAATATGCAAATTTTATGCCAATTACTCCCCCCTCCCAAATAGGTGTTGAATTGTCTTCGAAATTAAAGTACCCTTACCTCAAAGATAACTACAGATTTTATTTTTCTATCAATTTTTTTTTAAATGGTCGCTAAATGATGCTAAGGAAATAAGCTTTCAATGTACATCAGTCAAAACTTACCTAAAAGCTTAGGTTTTCTACAATTTGCAACTTTCTGAGACATATGACCTATTTGTTGATCGGTACCGACTCGTACTAAATTTTGTAAGTTAAATGTAGTACCTAAAATATGATCAGTCATTTTCTGCTAAAGGTTAGCCTAAACCATGTAACATTACGCATTTTTGAAAGGGGAATTTCTTCAAGATTCAGAAAATATCAAGTTTAAATTGAATATGTTTTCACCAACAATGAAACAAAAGCTTTCTTACACCCCTCCCATTTGTTGAGAAACAAGGGGGATACAGAAAATTTTGATTTAGAGAAGCCAAACTTCTGCCAGCTTTTACACTTGTATTTTAAGTTCTATCTCCTTGGAAACTTGATACAAAACGACGACTTTTATTGGTGAAATATTTGCAATTTATTTTATCTTTTTAAAGGAAGTAGTTTTTCTAAAAATTATAATTTGGTGAAGGTAAGTCAAAAATTTTTGGGGAGTTTTGAACTGATATGATGTACGGTACTCGTTTCTGATCAGTAAATGTCATATACTGCTTGGCCTAGACTATTTAAAATTATATATTGGTGGAAAGCAAATTTTCTAAGCTTTTAAGAGGGAATATGGGGTTCGTTTTATCATTTTTCGAAAATTTTGGCCATAATATTTTTTTAACAAAAATTGTATCTTTAATCCTTCATCTTTAAGATTGTTGCCATGAAAAGTCGCATTTCAACGTGAAACATTGCTAAAAAATGAATAATTCTTCAGGTTAGAAGTGTAAATCAGTGTATGTGCACTTTTAGATGGATTTTCTCAAAATCGCGATTTTATGATGACTATAAACTTTCTGGCATTTGTAATTCTGAATTCGTACGGTCAATCTTTATGAAATTTCGCATAGAGCTAGCTAATAGACTTATGAATGCAATGACGTAGTGAAAATGAGCTAACTATTGTACTTTTTTTGCTATAAATATTTTTTTTGGAAAATATGTGAAAATTTCACTGAAAAAAATGGTATTTTTGACAAACCCCAGTATATTATGACAGCTTAAATTTATGTACAAGTTGCTACGTGATTGCGTAGAGTAGTGTTCGACGATCAAGTTGCACCAAAACCCTTCAATTCCATCGTGCAGGGGCCGAGATATGCATGCCAAAGTTTCCTCGTCTGTTGCCATGGCAAAGGTAACATCTTGGTTACCATGGCAACAAAAAAAAAGAAAAAAACTGTGACAGATTTACTTTTGCGCGAGTATTCAGTCTGTCACATAACATCGATCTTAGCATGCTAAACGCGTCTCTTTTGCAAATTCCCCATAATCCCCCTTAAATGAAACCGGTATTAAGCAACATAACATATTTTTTACTCACTAAATTTACTTTTTTGAGGGAAACCCTGAAAACACAAGATTATTATATGATGATCGCGGGAGCGAAAGAGTTAAGATCACTAATTTGTTCTAGAGACTCAAGACTCGCCAACCTCAGAAAGGAAAATGAAAGCAAAGTTTCTAAAAAAAGTCTAACGCAGAAATCATTGTGCAGCGCATGGTGATACTTTGACGATAAATACATTGCCGCTATTAATATGATGACAAAAAGTGTCGCTTCAAAAATTTTCTCCTATGTGTGGAATCAGGAAGATCTCTTTTTAAGCACCAACAGTAATCTGCAAGCATGTTTACGTCCCAATATCCTTGGTACCTTTCTTCTATCTGGCAAAGGTCTTGGTGTGATCTCTCTCCCTGTTCTTCGCTGTAGTCCCCACAATTGTCGGGAAAGTACCGTAATCAAAGTGCCAACACAAAAAGTGCATTTTCACAGGCATTCGGGCTCAAAGAGATTCAAAGCTTTCAAGTAGCTCTTTAATCTGTTCTTTGTGATCAGGGCTTCTATGCTTTCTAAGAAAGTTTGAAACTACTACCCGAAAAGCTGTCCGTTCTCTTTTTTCCACTGCACTCACGCTTTGCAGTAAAACCCACGTCTTTGATCAGCTCACGGATCTGTGGCTCATCAAAGACTCCTGCTCGTAGCTTCGCTTCAGAAGTACAGAGAAATTTTAATTGTGAGAACTTGAAGGTTGGGCCACCTTTATCAAGTGCATTAGTGTAGTATTTCAGGAGACTGAGCTTAATGTGGAGATGTGGCAAAAGAATATTTTGTGGATCGACTAAGTACGCAGATTTGACATTTTCGAGACCAAGTGTAAAACTTGTTCTAGATGTTTAGCTAACCTAGACTGTAACAACCGGCCAGCTAATTTGTATGTAATGACGATCATCTGCCCTTGAGTCCTTCAGACACAAAAAACATGGATGTTTTGTGTAACCGGCCTGTAGCCCAAGAACTACTGAAATCATTTTTAAGTCACCACATATTTTTCAATTGTGTAGGCTTTTTTGAAGAGATTCCAAAAGAAATTTCATGTCTTCGTAACATTCAGTGAACTTCACCAAATGTCCAAGAGGAACAGAACTAATCTTATTCCCTTTGTGCAGTAATATTTCCTTTAAACTCTTTACAGATGAGTCCAAAAACAATCGCCATTTGGCCGGAATATAGACTTCCCAAAGCTAATATTAATTCTGAAATATCTTGACATTATATCAAGGAATGATCTTCGTCATATTTGAAATACTTTCTACACTCTTCATTTCTATTCCGATACCAGAAATATGTGGTGCTTGGAGCTAGTAAGTTGTTTTCACGTAATCGTGATCCAAGGAGCTGAGCGGATTCTTTGGTGAGATTTAGATTTCGTGTTAGGTTGTTCAGTTCAAGCTGTGTTAAAGGCTTCGTTTGGTTTGTACTTTGCTCCGCATTCCATGTGTCTTTCTCACTTGCTTCGCTCTCTGTAGATAAAAAGCACTCCATTTCACTTACAGTGTATCTTCAGTTGCTTTTGGAACTGAAATACCAGGCCCATATGGTACTGGTTTTATGGTTGAAGGAACATCAAAGCATTTCAAATGTTTTTTGTTCATCCGATTTTACTCCTAAAATGGAAACAAACACTTCTACTGTTGAATCAAACAATAAATAAAAATCCCATTATACAGTAGGCCTACTAGTATCATCATACCTTATAAGTTGGTCATGCAGAAATATCAATCTGTGACATGGTCTTTTCCTTCTCTCCATACCATAGGAATACCAAAAGGAAGATATTTTATCATCCTTACGCTCCGTAATCTCAAGCTATCAACGCATATTTTACAACATATGTGCGGAGCGAATGCCTTGTCCTAGTCGCCTAGTTTTATTCTAAAATATGCATAGTATGCCCTCTTTAGGAACTGTCTAATTTTTGTTTGACGACTGGGTAAGGTGAGCTTGCCGCATATATAACAGAACCTGTTGAGGTCATTTTTACACTTTCTCATTTTGAAATTAAAACTTGAAATTATTTTTATGACAGAAACCTGTGAAATATACTAATGAAGTAAAGAGTGATGGGCAATATACTATTGAGTGCACATCAGTCTTTGTTAATTCCAAGTAAAACATAACAATTTCAGTTAAATTTCACGCAAACTAGACTGAAACAACCGGTTAGGAGGTTTAACTTTTCAAGTATCAAGTGCATTCGTTGTGTTCTTGTCATTGTGACATCACTGTCATTTCATTGCAATGTCACTGAAGTTGCATCAAAATTTAATTCAAGTGCTGTAACATTTTTATGACATCACAAATCTCAAATCGGAAGGTTAAAAAAGCACTTGTCAATAATTTCAAAGGCAATTTGCCAAAAAACTAGACCTGATGGAAGAAAACGGATAACAGTTTTGGATTCAGCGTCAAAAACTGCATCAAGTACCGTCAACAGTTTAGTAACCTTTAAAATTACGCAACACAGTGTAATCTTTGCCCATTTTTTTTCTTCACGAGTGTATATACCGGCCTTAACAAACGCTCATATTACGATGCTCCACCTTAAAAAATGCTGACATCTTGACGTTACTTCATAAAATTATCAAATATCAGTGTAATTTAGTTTAGGGCAATTGGAATTAGCTTGAAATTTATATATTGCATTAAGGCCTACTGCATTAAAGATAAACTATTTCATGACAAGTTTAGGCTATTGCTCGTGCAGTACATGCTTTTACGTTATAACGGTATATTACAGTGGGCATACAAAGTAGACCCTCATGACATTGCCACACTGGTCGAAAAATAGTGCCAGTGCCTAGTGGACTTATGCACAGGTAGTTCCTAAAATGACGCAATTTTTGGCCTTAATAGACACATCGACTTATACACAAGATCGACTTATAGACAAGTATATACGGTATTTAATTGTAGCGTATTAAAATTGAACAATTCCCTCAAGAAATGTTTGTTTTTGTGCTAAAGTGAAACCGAAAACTATATGCTTTCTTATCTTAACAAGCACGATTAAAGTTAGCATTGAAGCGTAAAGAAAACATAAAGAATTTAACCAAACTCCTCGAAAAATAATGTCTTGCGTAGAAAATGAAGTTTGAAGGCTGCTTGCTATTACTGCTCTTTAGCTACGACTGAAATCGGCTGGAAAAAGTAAAGAAAAAAATTTGATCTTACTTTAGCTTAATTGTTTGAAAAAATTTATAATACAAAAAAGTGTGGCAAAGGCGTGCGCGATATTATAAGTCGCCGTCACTAGCTCTTGCGTCACAGCCGCGAGATGTTTGCGTGAAACGTTGTACTGCTCTAAAAAAGCGTTGGTCCTAACTTTGAATTTCTTTTCGCTGTCTCCTACGCATTAAACAGCTGGTTGAAGATTTTGCTAGAAAAATGGTACAAATTTTAACTGACTGAAAAAGTTACCAAAAACTGCCCGACTTTTTTTACGCACAGTTGAATTTTAACTCCGAATCCGCCGGACATAATTTTGTAAATTCGGACTTTTTTTGTGTTTAAAAAGAACACTGGGGCTGACTCACTTTTTGAGTTCAGCCTCCCCATCCTTCATCCAACCCATCTTGATCTCAAAAAATAAAAAAGCGGGGCTTGCAGAGCTTTTCAGAAGTTATTTTTAAAAATGACAAAAGGTATTGAAAACCACATCTAATAATAGTACCGTTCATACTCGTAGACTGGTCACACCAGTAGATAAGTCGCACCTTTAGTTTGAGGCAAATAAAGTGGGTATTTGGGTTTGACTCGCAGATTGGTCGCACTAAAATTTGGGAAATCAAACTGCCATTGATAAAATCAAATATTATAAAATATTTACCTTCATTTCAAAAATTTGCTAACATATATTGAAACATTTTTGCTGTAACTCCAAACTAGACAATTAAAACATCATAATCACTGTCAAACATTCTTCTCAATTGTTCATCAGATATTGCATTGTCATTAGTAGCCATGTCATAATAGTCATTCAGCTCATCATCACTTATGTCAGTTATGATATGCTCATCTTCATCCTCATTTTCTGGATCTAGATCTACGCGTTACCGCAATGACAGTTACTGAAAAGTTAATACCGATTTTACAAGTATATCAAGTAGATAGGTTGCACCCCTATTTTTGAATATGGTAAAAAGGTGCGACCAATCTACGAGTATGTACGAGTAGATGTGACAGAAGTGACTTAGACACCACAGTGCACTCTTTGACAATAGTCTGATGCTTAACATAGCACAACAACGTAGTTCTAAACAAATGAGCTGGCAGAACTAAACAGTAAACATATTTGTTTAGTACTCTGCTAAATTTGCGGGACACAAGATATAATTTGTTATAAGCACCACAAGAGCTAACCTTTGGAACAGCAGCATTTAAAACTGTGCTTCTTGGAACTCCTTCCCGACTGCATTGTTCAAGAACTAAAGCCAACTTCTTGTTGTTTGCAGGGTCCGTGCTTCCACCTCCAGCTAAAATTTAAAATAACTCCGTGTTGCATCATTGTAGCTGCTTGCATCACTTTTATATCAGTCCATATTTATCATGCTTTTACCGGTAAATAAATTTGCTAACTGCACAGCTTTCTATGGATCACGTACAGTGGTGTCGCTTTGAAAAAGGGGGGTAAGTAAGTGGTCTGCACTCTTCACAGAGATGACAGTATTTTGAAAAGGCGCTTTGTTTTATCATTTACTTTCACAAACAGGCAGTAAATTTAGGTTGAAAGATCTCTTTGCAAAGAGAACACTCTAAACTTAGGGACAATTTCTAATGCAATTATACTACACCCAGAGACACTTTTTAAATCGGAAACAGGTGTAACAAGTTTCTCTAGCGATGCTATTGATCAGCTATATCAGGAATCAACATAGATTGTAATGCACATTCTACAACTTATAGCTCTTGCGCATATTATATGACTAACACAAATGAACGTCGATTTCAGGTGACTCAACACTGACTATATGGTTTTCAAATCAGCAGTCACTTGCACATGTTGTTGGAATTGGCACGAGCTACCGTTTGAAAACAATATTCTGGTTTAGATGGCCAATGCTTTGCGTGCTGCACTTTAAAGTAACTTTTCAATGAGAAGTTTAATGATCAGTTTATTAGGTCACAATGCTATTAAACTGATGCATATGGGCAGGTATGGAACAAAACACAGCACGGCAATAATGCAAGAAAAGAAAATTAAAAAATTTCATTAGCCGTAACTGGAGATGACTAGTCAGCATTGATTCATTCTGATACTATGATCTATTTGATGTACTAGGCCACAGATTATAAGAGCTCACACAAGAAGAAAAACACTACGTGTAGGTAGTATGTCAAGAGGGTTGAGAATCGTTTGTGATTACAATCATTAAGCATTCATACCCAACAATACCTACAATATTGCGCACATGGAAAAAGGACTTTATCACTATTTTCTTGGTTTGGTGGCACTGCTTCTGGTAGAAATGCACTTGCCAGTAATTTCAGAGAGGCTTGAGCACAATATCGTTATGATATAAAAGATTTATAATCAAAGTATAAAAAGGAAACTCAGTACAAAGATTAAAAAAAACAAATGAAAGACAGAATAAGGCAAATCAAAGTAAGAACGAAATTTTCAGGTTTTAAAAGGTCTGGAACAAAATCATAAAGATACCACATAAATCCAATCCCAATTACATTCCAAATTACAAATTAGTGGCTGGGTAAAAAAAATTTGGCCATCACTACATTTCAGTTTGTTTTCCAATATATTCTTCCACTGTATCACTTAATCTGTGTGAGAACATATTTGCTGGTAAACAGCTTAGAGTAGCTGTTAGTTGTTGCAAACTAAATGTGGCCACATCATAATTAACTTGAGAAGCATAACATCTCAATTTCCATAACGCTTAAAAAAAACATAAATAACCAAATAAATTAGAAAGCCAAGCAAGTGGAAAAAGATTAGTTGGAAGATATTTTAAACCTCTGGACAAAGAAACCTTTACTGCATTTATACATAGAACAAGAGTTCATATATTCTCAGCTTGCTGCTGTCTCTTGTTACTGGGAAGATAGATGGGCCTGCAAAAGCATGGTGCCTCGCATTACGAACTGAGTATCAAACTTATAGTAGAAAGTCTACCAGTTTCACACTAAAAGTATAGCTTTGCATGCAACAACATGCGCAGAACTGACATTTGCTCTTCAGTTCATTCTTAGGATGCAAATTCTGGCTTAGGCCAAATAGAGTAACATCCGAGCATGGGTGACTATTGATTCAAAGCATTTACATTATTCTCAAACTTTCTATTATCTTGCATATAATGACTTAAATAAGTTATCATCATTTATTTTTGTAAACACTACTATTACACAGCAAAAACAACAAAATACCATTTATTGCTCCTTCAGCCAATGAAACTAATTTTGAAATTTTTAATGATTTTTTGGCATGAGCATTTTGCTTATCCTTTAGTTGGCCAGGAGTCTTTCCACAAAGAGCTTCTGAAATGCTGAAAGGTCTTACACCATACCTACAAGAACTAGTGGGTAAGCCTAATTTATGTAAGATTTTAAGCATATTTAGATTAAGGCTCATGACTATTTCTGCAAAGTAATATTGGTAACAAATAAAATATCATTGCAATGTATACTCATCATCCAGGATCACAAGACAATTAATGTATCATCAAAAATTCTACCATCGTCTATAACCACTTCAACATTCCACTCATTTGAGTGGTACCATGGTCTACCACACTTACAACACAGAATTACAAACAAATTACATCTGCTGTGCCAAGGTAATGGCAAAACAAAGCAGTAATCTACAAAACTGATGAAACCACCCTCTAAATGGCATTCAACCCCAATAACTTCTAATTGATAGCTTACTGCTACCAGAATGCAGCAACAACAATATGTTGGTTGAATTCGCATGGTTTGGGCAGTTTGACTGTTTGTTTTTTAATGATGAAGGTCTCTAACGTTCCTTGTTGATGATAGTTCAAAAATTTGGATGTTCTATACCTTGCCTGTCAATTTCACTAAGCAGGTGTAATGGAGGTGCAGTTGTCAAAGTAATAGTGGCCTATTGGTAGCAGCCTCAAAGATTAATAGAAGCTATGTACCAATACGAGGGATACTAGAAGCATTGTTTCCACAGTAAAGGAATGGTATGCATATTAGGCCAAGAACCAACAAAGATATAACAGCAGTAGATGTGGTTGAAACATAGCAGGCCTATGATCAATCAGTTCTTTCAAGACTTGGTAGAAACAAAAGGGTTCAGTAAAGCAGTGGTTCACAGACATTATAGCTGGCAGACCCATTTTGCTTCCTTGAAATAATAGTGGGTACTCATCAATTTTTATCAGAAAAATTTATAAAAAGTCAGTTTAAAAATTTCAAATGAAGTTTCGTAGAATGCCTCAACTACTAGTGTGGTTGTTTAAAATAGCCTCGGTAATCACACATTGTTTTGAACCAACCTCATTGTGTTGCAAATTCTTAAATCCTTACTTGTATGTGTGAGTGCTTCAACCCTTTAAGGATTTTAACCCTTTTGCTACTGTTGGGTTATTTTGATCCCAAGAAACCAGCTTCACAATACTGCTGTATCTGTGTTGCATTCAAATCAAGTTGGGATGGGACAATTCAGTATTTAGAAGGCAGCTGATGGTAGCTTAGTATGTATTCATCCGCCACACGCTGTTACGCTTCACTGAGCACAGTCTATTAGCAGAATTTAGAAGCACGTGTTGGAACCTTCCGTCAGTTTTGAGGTGTTTTTGTGAACTTTTCATGTTTATGCGACGAAGAATTTCACTTGAAATTGTGTATTTTTGTTTTGCTACTAGTGAAAGTTGGCTAGCATATTTTTTTTCTAGAATTAACTATGAATATAGACGTTTGTTTTTCTTCTCTATAGTTTTGGGACATATTAGTCCCAACAGTATTTAACAATGGGCTCTTTTTATCCCAACAGTACTCAGTTCTCACTGGCAGTACTTCATGACCAAATGGTTACACTGTACGAGCTTGATAGAAAAAGCCGAAAGTGGTGGCGGAAAGTATTCTTTAGGATGCTTATGGTCGCAGTACACAACTCATTCGTTGTGTTTTGTGAAACCCAGCGTAAAAAAATTCCTTTCCTGAACTACCTTGTATCATTAGCTGAAGGTCTGATTGATTACGGAAGATCAGGGATGCCACGGAAAAGAACCAGAAAGGTGGGAAGGCGTTCGGATGCAGCAGAGCTAAAACCCAATATAGGAGATCACTTTCCTGTGAAGGAACAACAAAGAAGACATTGTGTGCGATGTGCAGCCAGGAAGAAGGAGAGAAGAACCAAGATAATGTGCCAAAAGTGCAACGTCCCTTTGTGCATGGACTGCTTTACGTCATATCATACCTAATTGTGTGAATCAAACAACACTTTCTGTACTTCCTGCAACAATAAATGACATTTTTTCTGCAAAACTTGTATTTGGGGTCACTCTTCAGATTTACACTTGGGATACTGTTGGGACATATTTATCCCAACCGTAAATACTGTTGGGATAAATATGTCCCACTTCCGGTGAGCAAAAATTATAAAGAATAAACAGAAAATAAAAGCTGAACATGAATTTAATCATAATAAAGTGATATTTACACGAAAAAATATGTCTCTAACAATTTTGTTTAAAATCAGTATTGAAAGGGTTAAGATTCTTATTCAGAACATGTCACACAATTCTGTAATTGTTTGGTAACAACAGCAATATAACACATCTCAGAAAAGTGGTTATTGCATCATAATAATATAGCAATCAACAATAATGTGTCTTATATCTCACACTGATCCTTAAAGTCTTAAATCCATACTAAAATAATTTATCAGGCAATAGAATAACAAGAGAAAAGACTCTGTAGGTAACTCAAAAACTAAAAAATGTTTTGCTGACCCCTTGAAACTTTCTCACAAACCTTTAGGGATCTGCAGAACCCAGCTTATTAGCCATCGGGGTAAAAATAAGCCAAATTGCTTTATATATGGAATTGTGTACCATTAAAACCCAGAAATTTTATTAACTGCAAATCATTGTAAGGATACCGTACCATTAGAGCTAGAATTCAAAGATTAGTTTCAAGTAATGCAGCCAATTCATTACTCAGACTCAAAAAGGATGAGCATTACATTGTAAGGCTTGCAGATTCATAATTAACATAAGCTGTTGGCAAATTTGAAAATCTGACCAGCAATTGGCTACTGAAATAAAAAATTTAAGAATAGCCTACAATATACGACAAATAAACACTGAATTCAAGTTTAGTTTGCAATATAGCTAGGGCAAGCTTAATGAAATCATGCAATATAGAAATACCCAAATTAGCAGAGTAAAGACTTGAAAAGCCTTTGTAAAGAAGTAAAAAATTACTGTATAATTGAAAAATTACTGCAAAAGACCCCTGTTTATGTGCTTATATTCTGTAGGCCTATAGGTTTATAGAATACATGACAGAAAATATTGCTATCGGTGTACAAATTTTCATTTTTCATATAGTACTTGATGTATACTACTACTGTGAAAGCCTGTATATCAGCATCTACCATTGCTACCAACTGGAATTGCGCAAAATTCCAAATGCTGGGTAAAAAAATCCACCAAATGGCTATTTTTGAGTAAAAAATCTCAAGTCTCTACAATGTTTTGTCATTTTGTGCTTGGGTTTCACCACAACTAAAATTTGACGTCAACAAAATTCTCCTTCATGTGGTGTTGATCTCTAAAAAAGAAATTTCAAAATTAGATGTTTTAATCTACATAAATTACCAAAAATTTGCTGAATAATCCCAAGATTTTTTAAAATTTTCCAGATTTATTCAAAAGAATTTTCACAAAAAATCAAGTGGCCTTCAAAATTCCCAAGATCTTGGGAAAAATTTTCAACATTGGCAGCTATATTATGCAATCACTTAACATTACTAAATTAGCTTGTATATTACTTTGCCAGCTTATGCAAATTTTATTTTCGTGCGACACTTGATAAATAAACTGCATCATGGTATAATTAAAGTGGTAATCCTGTACTTTAGCGTGGTAAATTATTTAAGCTGAAAGGGCAGTGTACACTGTAGGGCCAGGCCCGGTATGTAAATGTACAGGGCAGTGTACACTGGAAGGGAGTGTACAGGGTGGGTTCCAGTGTACACTGCCCCGTACATTTACATACCGGGCCTGGCCCTACAGTGTACACTGCCCTTTCAGCTTAAATAATTTACTGCGCTAAAGTACAGGATTACCACTAAAGTATACGTACGTAAATCATTACTAAACATGTGACTTTTGGTCAAAAGAAAGGCAGTGTACACTGAAGGGGCAGGCCCGGTATGTAAATGTACGGGGCAGTGCACACTGGAAGGGAGTGTACAGGGTGGGGGATACATTTACATACCGGACCTGCCCTTTAGTGTACACTGCCTTTCTTTTGACCAAAAGTCACATGTTTAGTAATGATTTACGTACGTAAACTTTAATTATACCCTGCATCATAATTATCTTGTTTGCATTACGCATATTACGCCTCTGCTATGCTCATACTAAGCCCAACACCGGTTATCTGTGGCCACCTTGACCTCCTGAGAGTTGACCACAACTTGCAGTTACAGCTATTGAAGTGGAAGAGTAAATATATGTGGGAAAATGGAAACCGAGCTAAAACATGAAATGGGATGAATGGAGACTAGGTGACCACCAAGCACGGACTGGAAGTACGCTAGAAAGGCCTGTCTTGGGGAGATGAGACCCATGCAGGGAATGCATCCCCACACCAACCTTTCTACGTTATGCTTTTGTACACTTAAAAAAATCCATGTTTTTCAGTTCGTGGCGGTTTAGATCAGGGGTCCCCAACCACCGGGTTGGAGAAAACTCAATCAAAGAGCACCCTTGGCCGACAATAAGTGATCTATCCTTACCAATCTTAATGTTTTGGTTTACTAGCAAAGGTTATCTGCACATTTTAAATCTCAAAAACAACCAGACACAGTGCAAGATAGTTGGAAACACGTCTTACGTGATGAAACGATACCAGGGAAAACAATTGCAGCCATTTTATAGCTGTTTGATGTTGCGGGCGCTGAAATGCTGCAAAAATTTTCGGAAGTGTTGCGGGAGCATAGGATAAGTCAAACATCAATCGATCCTTGCTGAAACTGTGATGTTAGTGGACGTGCTCACAGTAAACTTAATCTCATGTTTTTAACCGCCTAGATTTTGCCACCTATTCCCGCTTATTGGCAAGTGTGTATTTTGCAAGTACTAGATCGCTCAAGTGTTTTTATCTTGGGTACGTCAAAAACGCAATGTAATATATAGTAAAAAATAAACAAGAACAAAACACCACATTTTTTTCTTACCCTACACTGATATTAAACTTGTCTACTCCGACTTGGGATTTGCCGCGAGTGATGGCCGCTAACATGCCTTTGTAAAATTGTAATGTTGTCTTTGTCACTTCATTTTGCCGTCACTGCCACGCTTCATTGCCTATTTACGTGGCGATCATTCAGTAGTTGTAGCAGTAGGGCACTGCATTGAGTGCATTCTTAGCCTATGCAGTGTTATCAGTTGGTTTGTGTTAGTTCAATGTTTCTTGTTTTTTTCAGAAACATTTCGATCCTTTTTACTGTAGTTAAATACAAGTCTTTAAGCTGAAAAGGAGTAATCTCTTTTTAATAAGGTTTATTTGAAAGCAGCATGAGGTAGAAGTAGGCTTCTTTTGAGAATTATTTGGTGGATCTAAGAGTTGAATGAATGAAGATATTGCAGCGACAGCTACAGCAAAGAAAAAAATTACTTTCAGCCAGAAGTACGACGAATTTTTTTATGCAGTTTTATTGCTACAGGTAATCAACATGCCTCCATCCTAATGAGTGTGATTTGCGGAGATAAGCTCGCTAATGAGTCAATGAAACCATCAAAACTGCTTCAGCATCTCGAAACTTGAAGAACCCTACTTTAAAAGACAAACCCATTGAACATTTTTTGCGAAAACAGCAGCAAGTTGGGCAACAGCGACTACCGTACTAAAAGCATCCACATCTGTAAGCATGGCCTCATTAAGAGCATCATACGTGGTAGCAGACCAAATTGCTAAAGCAGAAAAGCCTTTTACAATCGGGTAAGAGTGGATTCTACCTGCAGCAAACGATACCTGCCGTGAAATGCTGGACGAAACTGCTGCTAACAAAATAGGACATTTTTCTCTTTCAGCTAGCACTGTCACATGGAGAATCGAGGGCATAGCAGAAAATTAGTTGTTGCAACGGATTAACGAGTCACCATTGTATACTTTCCAAGTTGATGAGTCAACCGACGTACAAAACAAGGCTGTTCTCTTGGTTTACGTGCGATACCGTACATCTTTGAAGGTAAGGTGCATGAGAATATTCTGTGCGCCCTTTCAATGCAAACCAACACAACTGGGACAAAAATAAGCTTACACCTCATGAAGCAACTACATGGCAAGAAAACTGGACTGGTTACACTACGTTGGAATATGCACGGGTGGGGCCTGGTTACGCTACGTTGTAATATGCAACGATGGGCCTACAGCTGTGATCAAAAGGCTGTATGGTTTCATCACTCTTGTCAAAAAAGTTGCGCCAGATTGCACGTCAACGCACTGCATCCTACAACGAGAAATGTCACCACAATTTCGTGGCGTATTAAATGACTATGTTAAACTTTTCAATTACATGAAAGACAACGCCGTCCATTCTCGTCTTTTCCAGCAACTATGTCATGACATGGAAGCAGATTAAAAAAAGTCTCCTCTTGCACGCCGAAGTGAGGTGGTTATCAAAGAGGTAAGGCGTTAAACAGAGTTTTTGAGTTAAAAAATCCAATACAGCAATTTCTATTTGAAAAAAATTATTACTTGCAGCGCACTTTGGTGATAAGGTCTGGTTAGGTAAACTCACTTATCTTTGTGACATCTTCAACCTCCTCAACAAACTTAATATTTCACTTCAAAGTAGGAAAACCACTGGTAACAGACAAAATGTCTGCATTCAGAAATAAACTAAGCTTATGGAAACGTCGAGTGTCGATGGGTATTCTCAGAGACGTAGCAGCCGCCCCCCAAACCCCCAATTGGGGGGGCCAGGCCAACTTTGGGGGCCCAAGTTAGTCTGAAATTGCTTTTTGGCTACGTGACTATTTTCAGTTCAGCAGACTTGTTTACAACCGATTTAAACTGTAGGAAGAAATTGGCTTGTGACATCATAAGTGAATGCTACGTCATTTTATCTCGCACAATCTAGAATATTTCGATTGATTTTCTGGTAGAATCTTGAATATTCGATTGACGTAACAATGCCGTTGTTACGCAACAATCATAGAATGGTCTGGAATTCTGTTTGGCTATAAATACCGGGACAATATATATACACTGCAGAGTGCAGATAAAGTATTTTATTGACATTGTATAGAATGAAACGTTCAAAAAGTGGTGCTCAAAAGAGAAAAGAAGCAGCCACTGCTCGAGATGCTGTAGCGAAATTGCCCAAGATGACAGATTTTTTCAAGATTACTGAGCAGAGTAGACCTGGCACTAGTACCGAGAGGGATGAAGAAAACTATAGTGTACAAGAAAAAGAAGACTATGACGATCAGCATCAAAGTGATTGTGAATTTCCAGAAAATGTAAGTTGTGATTTACCTGCCAATACGCAACCTTCAGTATCAAAAATATCTGAATCTCAATTTACCCCTATCCCTGATGACCCATGTAAATGGCCTGAAAGTATTTCTGATGCTCAACGATGTGATATAGTAAAGCGTGGACCACATCAACTAATAATGAATTTTCCATATAATAACACAACTCCAAGGCGACGTTTTTCCTCCAACCATTATAAACGTGGGTTACCTAATGGTGAAAGTGTTTCACGGTCGTGGCTAGTTTATTCTGGGGAATCAGATCAAGTTTTTTGCTTTTGTTGTAAGCTATTTGGAAAAACACTAAACCCCTTTTGTAGTGGTATAAATACATGGGAGGGTTTTTCGAAAAAACTGAAAGACCATGAAAACGGCATTTTCCACCAAGAATGCTGCAGTCAATGGATGTTGCTAGCTGAAGGGATAAGAAATTCATCCACTATCGACAAACGCGAGATGAATATTTTTTTCAATGAAAGACGTTTTTGGAGAAATGTTTTAGAGAGACTTATCGACATTGCCTTGTTTCTATCGGAAAGGAATCTTGCTTTTAGAGGATCTGAAGAAGTCTTAGGATCTCCTCACAATGGAAATTTTCTGGGTATATTTGAGCTTTTGGCAAGAAGAGATCCGATCCTAAAAGATCTTCAAGACAGAATCAAGAATAAAAACACTAAAGATCACTATTTGAGTCCTACCATACAAAATGAACTAATTGAATTGCTAGCGACAGAAGTTGAAAAAGAAAATTTACAGCAATTGAAATTGGCAAAATATTTTTCTATAATTTTGGACTGCACTCCAGATATGTCACATCATGAACAAATGTCTGTCATTCTCCGTTATGTACTATGTAATGAAGAAGCTGCTGTTGTTAAAGAAACATTTTTTGGCTACTTGAGAATAAGTGACAGTACTGGGAAAGGCTTGTTGGACGCTTTCTTAGAAAAAGCGACCGAACTGCAACTCGAATTGTCTGATTGTCGAGGTCAGTCATATGATAATGGTGCTAACATGAAAGGAAAACATTCTGGGGTCCAAGCAAGAATGCTAGACATCAATCCCAAAGCTGTTTACGTGCCCTGTGCAAACCATACCCTTAACTTAGTTGTTGTTGACAGTGCTAATTGATCGACGGAAGCATTGACATTTTTTGGAGTACTTACAAGATTGTATGTGCTGTTTTCTTCCTCTGCTCAGCGTTGGGAAATTTTGAAGAAACATGTGGAGCTGTCCATAAAGTCACAATCTGATACTCGTTGGGAAAGCAGAATTAAATGCATCAAACCTCTTCGATACAATTTAAAAGAGGTGTTGCTGGCACTGAAAGACTTGGAAGCCATTTCCATAGAAAGAAAAGATGGAAGAGCTGCCTCAGAAACAAAATCGTTGATAGCTCATTTATCAAAATGGAGTTTTCTTTTGTCGGTGTTTATTTGGTATGATATCCTATTCCAAGTCAATAAAGCAAGCAAGATTCTTCAATCGTATGGAGTCTCCCTTCATACAATGGAAACGGAAATCCAGGCAACTGAAAAGTTTTTGCAAAACTATCGCACAACGGGTTATGACAGTGCCGCAACATCTGCTGTTGAAATAGCACAGGAATTGGATATTGATCCTTTTTTTCCTCCGTCAAGAAGTGGAAAGAAAAGAAGATTGTTTGATTACCAAGGTGAAGAGGAACAACGAGCTACTCCTGAACTGAAATTTAAAAGCAACTTTTTCTATCCATTAGTAGACCAGGCTATTATGTCAATAAAGGAGCGCTTTAATTTGTTACGTGAGGTTTCTTCGGCCTTTTCGTTTTTGTACACACGAGACAAACTTTTGCTTGTGCAACAAGAAAATGCTCTTCTTACTTGCTGTAAAGAGTTCCAAAAAAAGTTCGGTGACATTGATTCTGATGAAATGAGCGCTGAGCTACAGCGGTTTGTTTTAATTTTACAAAAAAAACGCAATCTCAATATGGCTCAAGACTTTCTGAACTATCTTCTAAAGACTCATTTATTTGAATTGTATCCGAATGTGTACATCGCACTTCGAATCTTACTAACTTGCCCCGTGACTGTTGCCAGCGCTGAAAGAAGCTTCAGCAAATTGAAACTGATCAAAACTTTTAATAGAACGTCTATGACAGACAGTAGACTATCTTCATTAGCCATGTTGTCAATCGAAAATGACTGCGCCCGATCTCTTGATTATGACAATGTCATAACAGCATTTGCGAACAAAAAGGTTCGCTCCAGACTATTTAAATGATACTGTGTTTTTATAATTTTTTCATGTTTTTCAGTGTCATTGCTTTCGTTTCGCAGTGTCTGCATAAATGCCCTACTGAACTCTGGCATCGGTGCCGAATTTTTTATGACTTGCACCTTCGGTATCGGCATGCTTTATTCTGACATTAGCCTGTTTACTTATGTACAAATTGTGGTGTATTTTCTTAATGCAGCTTTTCAATTTTACACCTCTAAAGTGATATGACCTGTGCGCAGGGAATCTTGCGCTTACTTTGGGGGGGGCCCGAAGTTGGAGTGCTACGGGACTGGGTATTCTAGACATGTTTCCAACGTTATCTGATTATTTCGAAAAGACTTAATCCCACATTTTGTTTTCTGAGGGAATGCATGATCACTTATCAACTCTTTCACGCAAATTTGAGCGTTTCTTTCTAACAGCATGCGATCCAAGCGATCAATGGAATAAATCAGCCATCCGTTTGCGTATACATACAACAAAATTTCCATGCCTACGAAAGACGAAAATTAACTCCTTGATATTGCGAATGACGGTAAGCTGAAAATTGTCTTTCAGAATTCTTTCCTGCCTGGATTTTGTGTCAAAGGAAACAGAGAATACGCGGAAATAGTTACAAAGCTAATCAAATCTTTGTTGCACTTTCCAACTTCCTATCTTCATGAAGTAGCTTTTTCTGCAATGGCAGTAACTCCAACAAAGTTGAGCAGATTCAATCAATCATTCTATTTTTTCCCAAATCAGCATACATAGAAAATCAATCTGACAGCAGTGAACAAAAAAAGGAGACGATGGCAAAACGATATGCGTTAACACATCAACATAAAGAATTTAGATCAAATTTGAAGATAGTGGCATCGCCATCGCACCTGTAAAATAGCATATAAATCAAAAACGCACACGAAGAAAAGAATGCACTTTATGTACAAAGTGTCGCAAGATACATTAAAAATAAAAAAATGTCATGTTATACCCCTAACGGAGGGAGGCTATCAGGTGCTACACCTTGCCCAAGGGTGACCTGGGAACATCGACAGCTAAGAGACAGCTCATTTACGTCTCAAGGCACATAAACCCTTTCGCCGGTTGTAGTTTTAAGTCATACACTTAGGACTGCATGAAACACATAGCTATTATAAAAAAGAAGTTACTGTGGGTTTTCACTTCACTGTCACATCCTTCAGAGGTTCCGTCTGAAAACAGAAAAAAGAACACAGAAACCATAGCACTGCAAAAGCCTATATCACAAGCAGTTACATTTCCTAGATTTGAATTTCAAGTGGATCAAACGTTTATGAGGTGATAAAGAACTGCCTTGATTGGTTTACAAAAGATTTCAAAGATTTTATTTCTCTTAATGCTGGAGGAAGCTTATTCCATTGCACAGGACCTTTGCATTTGAATGACTGCCGGGTTAGTTAAATTCTGCAAAATTTAAGAAATATCTTAGCTTTCAACTGTCACCTAGCAGTACTGCAGTTTCGATGATGGTGCTGAAAGAAGCTATTAAATGCATCTGGTAGCATGTTATTAAAATACTTACGTATAAATTTAACTATTTCTAATTGAGCAGTTTATTCTGTTGTCGTAATGTTAAACCGACGCGATGGTGTAGTGGTTAGAGCGTCCGCTTTGCAGTCGGTAGACCAGGGGTTCATTCCCTTATCGAGTCATACCAAAGACTTTTAAAAATGGTATCTACAGCCTCCCTGCTTGGCGCTCGGCATTTATGGGAGGTTGTGGAGAACAAGCCGGCAAGTTCGCTTGTTGTGTCCTTGGGCAAGGCACTGAACGGGACGCCCCACCTTTTATGTGGAAGACAGGTGACCCGGAAATGGCAACTCCCAAGCGAGTGCGGACTCACCGTCCAAAACATAGCGATACAATTCGCTTTCTCGTGAATGGAGGATAAATATGGCAAATAAATAATAAAAAAAAAAATGTTATGCTTTTTCATAAGTGCTGTTATGTCATCTTTTTTGGCATTAAATGCTAATCGAATGACTTTATTTGTTGTGTTTTGGAGTCTGTAAATCAGTGTTTTGTTGTTGAAACACCAGGAAGAAATGGAGTAACTTTGAATCATGCTATAATAGAGCAATTGAAGTGATTTTTGGTTAAGATAGGGTTTTACTTTTTGTATGATGCCACGGCCCATTCTAATTTTTTTCAGCAACAATTCCATGTGAGATTTCCAGGTTAGATGCTCATGAATTGTTACACCTAAAAATCTGATAGATGTTACCTTGTCTAATGCATTGCCATTTAGCTTGATTTCAAGATTAGTTAGGACTGGAGGGCTATTACGAGTTTTAAAAGTTATGACTTTAGTTTTTTCAATATTTAAAGTAAGCTTGTTTGCAGTAAGCCAGGAATCAACTTGATGCAATTCCTCATTTGCCTTTTTAATAGTTCAGTATATGAAACATTATTAAAGAATAAGTTTGTATCATCAGCAAACATGATAGCTTGACCAGAAGTAAGACATTTTGGAAGATCATTAACATATATCAAAAAACAATAATGGACCAAGAATTGACCCTTGTGGGATGCCCAAGTTAATCAATGTAAGAGATGATAGTTTCTCATTAATTTCAGTTTGTAAAGATTGATTACTTAAATAACTTTTAAACCATTCATAGGATAATCCCTTAACTTCCATAGTGATGTAATTTGTAAAGTTAGATGTTTTGATCAATCATGTTAAAAACCTTTGACAGATCCAAGAAAACACCCAGTGTATATATTTTTCTTTAAATACTTTTGTAACCTTTTCTATCATAACTGTGAGAGCATTACTTGCGGAGTGTTTTTTTCTAAAGCTGAATTGATATTGATGGAAAAAATCTGCTTGGCTCAAAATTGAATACAGCCTTTTGTAGAACATTGTTGAAACTACTTTCTTTGGATTTGGATTTATTTGTTCGTTAATTTATCCGATGTTTTGTTTAAATTCATTCATCCGTTAATTTTGTACTTTACCTTTGAAGTTGCATAACATCACCTCATTTTAATTTACTTTGTTGAATATTTTGCCTTTTTTAATCACATTTGTAGTTTTTCTTGTACACCCGTCGGCAAATTAATAGGTAATGTAGCTTAGTTTTGCATTTTTTTGATCACTTCGAATTTTACGTCTTTCAAGCTTGGAGACATTTTTGGGATTCGAGTTTTTAAAGTTTGTAGTTGGCAAAGAGTTTGTGTGTTTTCTGTGTACAAGATGTTCATGACCTTTTGTGTTCTTTTTCCTAATAGAATATCTCATTTCAAGATCATGGCTATTGTTTTTTCTTTCTGTCAACCACTTTCAAAGTCTCTGTGACACGCCGGTGGTTGAATGACTTGCCGCTCGTTTTATTCTTCGACTGAAGACCCCAGTAGACAGCGATAATGATAGCAATAAAAGCAGCAGTTTTTTCCATACATAAATACAAAACAATAACGCTGATATAAGTTAAATTAGCACATCATAAAGAATTAAACAAATAAGGGCCGTTTATACCCTTGACTTAGAAACATTGTTGCATCGCGCTTACCTTACTAACAATTATAATCCTATGAACAATAATAAATTTATTAGGTACCAATTTGTTGACCGGCGATTCATTACAAATAAATCCAAATGAAAAATGGTTAATCCAATAAAATAAGACACTTCGATGCAGTTAAACAAAATCCAAAACAATGGCGAACTATCAGTAAATTTTCTTACATTGTAAATTATATTACTTTCAAAGCAGTGATGTTTCCAATTTGAAATTCAACTTGCAGTACAAAGAAAACGCAAGGTTCAATAATGCAACTAAGAAGTGACTTATAGCGGGTCTGCAGCACCGTAGGGGAAGGTGAAAAAGCATAATCTAGAAACAACATAGAAAGTTTTAATAACTGAGAAAAAAATAGTTAACAGCTATGCCTTAGGTCTATGTGCGCTCTTCATTGCTGACACGAACCCAAGGGATCTTGTGTTTGCCATAGTTTGGAAGTAGGGTTTTTGATATTAACGCGTTTCTGATATTAAGCTATTCTAAAGCAAAAAAGCAAAAATGTCTTCTGTGTGGTGCGATTTCACTCAGTGACGCTGTTTTTTATTTGTTTCCTTTAAACTTTCTCAAGTTCTCGCTGGCTACGCATTAGTTCTTTTCTCCCTTCTTGACGTGCCCTGGGGAGTTTAAAGAGTCCTTGCTTTCCCTCAAATGTTTGGTTTGACCCCGGTAGCTTTATAAGGATATTATAAAGTAAAATACAAATAATATGTTCCATGGGGTACCATTAAACACAGTGACGTTGTTGATTTTGATTTCTCCTCAAACTTTCTCAAGTCCCTGCTGGCTACGCATTGTGATTCATTTTTGTTTTTGTAAGCCTTGCAAATAATTGGCAAAGCAGCATACGGGCGTAAGGGGCATTAACAATTTATTTAAAATGAATATGCCAGGAAACAATAATGAGCATACCACTCAACCAATTTAGACGAGACCATCCCTGGACGCGTTTCGTCCTTTTGGACTCATCAGCAGGGCCCGTCCCGTCACAAGCAAAAGTAACCCACTTATTAACGTTATTCTTAAAAAAATAAAATCCAACTATGCACATGCAGAAGCACTGAGACTTCAACCGACGACGTATTGCTTTGCTTAACAGGGCGGGTTGACAGATTGGTTGATTTTGGCTGCATATCCACTGGGAGATCAGTTTACACACTGATCTGAAAAAGCAGATTAAACGCTGCATATATAGCCTAGCGCGTTGTCTTTGCAATGCCATCACGCTCGCGGCGAGTGCGTTGACAATTCACAAGGTGGGAGCCGGGCGACCTTTGATAGACGTGTCGAGCAAATCCATGCCAACGAATTTTCATTCTATCTCACTTCGCAGTAAACCGGGCCTCCGACAGTGAAACGAGCAAATCCATGCCAACTCTTTTCAAGTAGGGAAAAAAACTATAGATTTGAAAATTATATGCGAAGAAGGAAATTGTAAACCTTGCAACTAAGCAAGCCGTTACTTTTGTTTGTGACGGGACGGGCCCTGCTGATGAGTCCAAAAGGACGAAACGCGTCCAGGGATGGTCTCGTCTAAATTGGTTGGGTGGTATACTCATTATTGTTTCCTGGCATATTCATTTTAAATAAATTGTTAATGCCCCTTACGCCCATACGCTGCTTTGCCAATTAGTTGCAAGGTTTACAATTTCCTTCTTCGCCTATAATTTTCAAATCCATAGTTTTTGTTTTTCCTTGCTTAGATATGCTTATAGAAGTTAAATGAATCATTGCTTTTCCCAAATTTTCAGGTTTGATCGCGGTAGCTCTATAAAGCTATTATCAAGCAAAATAGAAAGCATGTTCCTCCCAAGTATGGTACGATGTTACACCGGCAGGCCTTACTATCACCCGTGACGATTTAAAACGTATCAATTAATGCAGCTGCACCAGCTTAACTGTACAAACATTTGTTAGAGCCACAAGAAATATTTCACTAAATATAAGCCATAGTTCCTGTACATGTAATGGTGATTATGTTAGTTTATTAATGAAGACTGGAAGTATTCAAAAAGAAAGACACAAACTACCATTCGCAGTTTTTAAAAGTGATAGGGAGAGGGAAGGTGAAATATAGTCAAAATTGATGGCGCCGCCCAAATGGTGGTTGTTTTGACCCATAAAGAAATGAGCTGTTTGGTGGTAGGCATGTTCGACGATTTGGTGGGCCCGCTTTTGAGTTAATATTGGTGACATTAAGATTTTTTCCAGGGCTGCTTGCATTAATTCGGCCATAGCATGAAAAGGGGCGCTGCCTTTCCCTTAAGTCAGTGGATCTCAAACTTTTTGCGATGCGACGCATTTAAAAAAGCTAGCGAGACTTTGCGACGCACCAGACAGCATCCCAAGGTTTAGTTTGCCGTACTGCGAGATAAAAGTGACCCATAGTCTACAAATAACTGTCCTTATGCACCCGAGATTTTGGATTGGTCTGTCACCTTCAATCGTAAAATTACGCTCTTCTAAGTTGGTAACTCATCTTTCCTGTTTTCGTCCAACATACAACTGAATGCTTTATTCTAAATATATTTTTCGCCAATTAAGTTAAACTTTTGCAATTTGATTCTTCAATAACAAGTCAACAGTTACAACAGTGTATTAAAAACACCATCGTGAAAATATTAGGTTGTCCGGAAAATAATGGCCATTTCAGGAAGACTGTTTTGAAATTGAATTTTATCATAGAATTTTTATTATATTTCAGGTAAACATCAACATGATTATTGATTTATATGTGCTCTTTAATAATTTCTTACTTTTTTCTTTCAGAAAACGTTTTATGAGCGAATGAACCTTAATTTTGAATATGAGAAAAGAAGACTTAAGATTACTTTTCCTGCATGAGTTCAAGCTGGGTAACAATAACAAGGCCTGCATTAGTGAATAGGCGTGGTCCAATCCTGCTCCACGATAATGCGCGGCCTCATGTTGCGAGCATGACACTGCAGAAACTCACAGACTTGGGATACGAAACTTTACCACATCCTCCTTATTCTCCAGATCTTTCACCCACGGACTACCATCTTTTCAAGCATTTAGCCGCTTTTTTAAGCAACAAAACTTTCAGATCTAATGCAGAGGTTGAATCTTTTTTCAAAGATTTCTTAGCATCTAAGCCAAAGGATTTTTATCAACGAGGCATAAATGATCTTGTTGATAGATGGCAAAGATGCATGGCTGTTCAAGGATCATACTTTGACTAATTTCAATGTCTAGTGTCACCTATTTGATTAATAAATTCTTTTTCTCTAAAATTGGCCATTATTTTCCGGACAACCTAATACAATTGATTATAAATATCAGAAGAAAGTAAAAAAGGAATCTACGATCAGAGTTTTTTTGACGCAATAAAACCTAGATTTATCGGCATTAAATCAAATTATCCCACGACGCACCGGGGCGTCGCGACGCACAGTTTGAGAACCACTGCTCTACAGCATTGAAGTAAAATCCCAAGTTTAGGAAACAATCAACATAAAACCATAACCACAACAATTTGTAAAACTGAATATAGAGAAAACATTTGTTTGAAAATAACTCGGCCTGATGAGCTGCCTAATGAAATATGGTAAATGATTTTGGGAAAGCCATAGCCGCTTTTGTCGCTATGCTGGAAACAAGACCAATGGCGAAGCAACAAGAACCTTAAATCACAAATATAAATGGGAAAGGGGCAGCACCACATCAAAAAATACTCATGTGTACCATCTTGCTTCTACTAAACCCCACAAGATACAGATTGTTAAAGACTACTTCTTCTTCTTCTTCTTTCCGCTTTTTCCCGATTAGGCGTCGCCACATCAGATAATCTACGTATTTGTAACATGACATTTTTGTTTTTACGGTCGTAAGCCCTTCCTACCACCAACCCTCTCTTCGGAGGGAAAACTGGGCCACCTGTCTTCCACATAAAGGTGGGTTGTCCCGTATAGTGCCTTGCCCAAGGACATAACAAGGGAACTTGCCGACTTGTTATCCACAACCTCCCCTAAATGCCGAGCGCAAAGCAGGGAAGCTGTGAATACCATTTTTTAAAGTCTTTTGATATGACTCGACAAGAAGAATGAATCCCAGTTGTACCCACTGCGAAGCGGACGCTCTAACCACTGCACCATCGCGCCGGTTATTACTAGATTGTTAGAGGTTGTTATTAGATTGTTAAAGACCACTAAGATCAAAATTTTCTAAAACTCATCGACGCATAACATCTTTTTGTATCTAAAAGCACAACTTTATCATTTTTAGTGCACAAACCTAAACCTTATTGCTATTATTAAGCTAAATAATTTTCAAAACGTTTTGTTTTATGTAACAACATTATCAAATGTACAACTTCATCACTTCTAAATATGGTGTACAAAACAAAATTACATAAAATTTTAAGCAATTTAGGCCGAAATTGATAATTTTTGTTACTCAAAAACCTGTCACCATCCATCAACACTCTAACTCGGCTATACGCTTGTACATAAGTTAATGATAGAAACTTTAATTCGATATCCTACAAGCCTTCA
The DNA here is from genome assembly GCA_963675345.1 of Trididemnum clinides. NCBI lineage: Eukaryota > Metazoa > Chordata > Ascidiacea > Aplousobranchia > Didemnidae > Trididemnum > Trididemnum clinides. The sequence goes on along the minus strand of OY776305.1, from coordinate 7,229,543 downwards.
TCCATTATGAAAGTTTTCGTCACAATTTAACCTCCAAACAATCAATTTTGAGATTGCAATTCACCTTTGTTTGGCTATAAACTACCAATAGAAAGTGATAAGCATCAAAAATACGATCCTTGTTACGTAAAAAAGTGGTACGCGTCAAAAGTGCAAAAATGCACACCTCATCATCTACAAAGCTTCAACTTGGTGAGGCAAAGTTTATGCAAAAGATTATGTACTGCCAGTGCCGTCGATACGGGGGGGGGGGGGGGAGGGGGGGAGCGTGTCTCTATGACAGCTGTTTATGCTCTCCTATTTTGGGTTTCTCTAAATTCTTTGTTTTGTACAAGATAGCAAACAATAGTATTAAGAAACCCAGGTTTCTTATGCAAAACAACATTCCATTCGACACGATACTCGTTGACGCTGTCGATTCTTTGCGCAGTTGCGGCGCAATCAACTGCTGTAACACAGTAATTGTGACGCAATTAACCGTCTTAGCAACAGTTATAGGAGATTTCGCTTATTCATTGAGATTGTAGAAGGCGCAAAATGAGTTTGAGAGATTGGTTGCAAAATTCTAATTCGAGCAAAAGTTCTGAAAATTTGCAAGGTCTCAACTCGTCTGCTAGCTGCAGTGCATCTACAAAATCTGCTGCTAGTAGGCCTATGGGCAAATGAAAATCTGCTGATACTAATGATTTAGGAGTAGACGACCCGCAGCAAGTTAGGCAGCGTGCTTATTCTGTAAGCATGTTTGGGACAAGAAAAGATGCTTCAATGCTCCGTGGTATCAGAGGTGGAATTGGTTGGAATGTTCGGTCAAGTTTGTTACAGCTTTTTGCTTTCCTTGCCGCAATTTTGAATCTAAAGCTATAGGAGACTTTTGAGGAATGTGTTGTGAATCAACTTATACGACCGATGGCTATCGTAATTGGAAGAATACTTTTGAAATGAATAGAGATTTTTCCAAGCATGTTGCCTCCAAAGAATACTTAGCATGCTACATTACCTGAAAAGAAAAAATCAAGCGGTCTGAAATGGGTAAGAAAATTACTTCATTAATCAACACTGTAGCAATTGAAAGGAATCGCTACCATTTTTCTACCCTAATTAACATATTAGCTTTTTTGGCTACTCATCAATCGGCATTCAGAAGAAGAGTTGACGCATTTGAAAGCAAAGACGAAGGGGAAATGTACTCCTTTTAAGTCTGTTTAATTACACTGTTGAAAAACACTAGCGTTTACGTGCAATCAATAAAACTATCCCACGAAATGCAACGTACACCAGTCCCAATATGCAAAACGAGCTTATTGCTGCTATGAGCTCAGTGATAACCAAGGGTATTAAGCAAGAAATTGGAAATTCTTGGCATACAATCAAAGTTGATGGCACCAAGGACCTAACTGGTGTAGAGAACATTTCCATAATTATTCGTTTTTTTAACGAGCATTCTTTGAAAGTAGCGGAACGTCTTTTGGTTTTATCAAGCACCAATTCGGGTGATGCGAAATCAATTACTGATGTGGTGTTGGCGGAACTTACTAAAGCAGGACTAACTTCATCAAAGATACTTAGTCAAGTCTATGACGGCGCATCTGTAATGGCAGGACACTGAGAAGAAGTTTAACGTCTATTGCAGGAACGAGAAAACAAAAAGAATTCTTAAGTGCACTGCCTGAACGATCAATTGCACCTTGTAGTGATGCACGCAATATCGGTTGAATAAGCGATAAACGATTTTTTGCACGTTTGTGGTGGTCGCTACAATTTTTTTTGCAAGCCCACAGTTGCAGTTCGCTATAATGATGAAACGTTGAAACGCCTGCTTGAGCAGAGATGGACTGGTTATCTGGCTACAGTAACAGCTGTTCTCAATTCTTTTCAACATATAACATTGCTTCTCCGAGAATGGGTATTTCAAAGACATATAAAGCAGAAACACGTACAGAGGCATCAGAACTGCTTCGAAAGGTGTAGGAACAAAGTTTTTTGTTCATTGCAAAGATACTTCACAAGATATGTATTGCTATATAATCATTCTTATTGTTTCAATTTCAAAGAATTTCTTGATGGTGACAATTAAATTTATAAGCTTGTGCTGTGTTTGTCAGTCTTGTTATGCTGCTGGGCCACCACAACGGCGAGTAGTCTGCTTGGCTCCCAGATTAGAATAGAAGCAATTAAATAGCTCGCCTCAGATCTTAGGAGAAGCTTATACCACAACCCATTTCAACGTTATGACCAGCGTGATCGCTTAAAGTTAACTCAAAGTCAGAGTTAGTTGAGGATAGAGAGGGAAAATCCGCGCTATATGTTGTTGTTGTTGTTGTTGTTACCCGACCCCTTCCGAGGGATGGGGGCATGGCGGAAGACCATGGAGCACCAGAAGCCGGGCAACACCCCAGGGCCTGGACCAGAGGTCGTAAAGAGACAGAGAGTCGCCAAAGAGCGAGCGGTGCAAAGAGTCCGTAGCTGGACGGTGCAGAATGACATGAGAGGTGTCCTGAGACGAGTGTCCACACGCGCTGCAGGAAAGATTCTCGATTCTACCAATCCTAGAGAGATAAGAACTTAACAGAAGGCTGTGTCCATTGCAGCGAAGACGAGAGAAAACACAGCGAGCGTGGCGAGGGAGCACATGTTCCTCAATGGAAATCAAGGGAACCAGTTTGTCGAAGAATTTAGATGAGACAGTACGCCTCCAGTCCGAGAAAAGAGAAAAGTGGGTACGAGAGATAAGAGGAGAGAGACTACAAGAGATTACAGAAGACTCAATTAGCGCTCCCCGTCTGGCTAGCTCATTAGCCGCGTCGTTCCCCGGGAGAAACGAGTGTCCGGGGACTCATTGTAGCCCGATAGTACAGGAGGAGAGAGAAGACAGTTCCTTCCAGATCTGCCAGTAAGATTGAGGTAAAAAGAAAGATGGAGAAGAAGACAGAGTGGCGAGGACAGAACAAGAGTCAGACAGGAGGAAAAGAGAAGTGGCCGGCTTGTTGATGCTGCCGAGACCAGCAAAGAGCTTGCGGAATGGTGCAGGCTTCAGCGGAAAACTTGAGCATACTGGGCCTGCTGAAAAGGAGAGAGTGGCCTCAGAGAGAGAGCAGTTGGCAACTACGCCAGAGCTGTCTTTGCCAAAAGGAACTGAGCCGCCTGTCCAAAGCACCAAATTGTGAGGTGGGGAGAGTCTAGGTGAGCGAGAGCCACACCTTGGTGAGTGTGAGGGGGAATCGAGTGGGAGCATGGTGAGGAAAGAGTGAACTCCACAATGAAGAAAGGCAGGTTTCGAGGAGATGAGGGAGGGCAAACAAAGAGAGCCTCCCTAAGAGAAGTAGAAGGAAGCCTGATCGGGTGAGTGAACGCAAAAGTTCTTCAGGAGGATCTGCAGAGTCTTGGTTTCACTCCAAGTCTGGCCAGATCTAAAATGGGCAAAGGAGGTTGGGAGATGAAGAGCCCGCTAATAAGATGACAGAGCGAAAGGAGTCAGGGTGACTCGTAGGGGAGGTAGAGAAACCTCAGAGAGGAGAAGTGGGATAGGGGAGGAGGAGAGGCAGCGAGAGATAGCGCGACTGGTGGCTAGGTGAAGGCGTTCCAATTCGGTGATATTGGAAGCTTCCCGCGCTATATCGTTGTAATTTGTTGTTGTGACGACAGATTATTGTCTAGAGTTGTCATATGTGGTCATACGGTTTAGATCTGAGAAGCATTAGGTTAACTGTTGTAAAAGTGGTTGTAAGTAGTGAAGAAACTTGCAATAACTGTTTATTTGTCAAAGTGTTTATTTGTTTTTTGAAGTGTAGCAACAAAATATTTGATTTTCTAACAAGCAATTCGTGATTTCTAAATTTTTGTTCGTGGGGTTCCGTGACAAACACAAAAGTACACCAAGGGTTCCACAATGACAAAAAGGCTAAAGAGCACTATTCTACATTCAACACGAATTTTGATATCTAGGAAAAAACAAACACAGAATAGTTCGGAACAATAAGCTTAAGCTAAGTAGGTAAAGTAATAGCAATATATGGATTGACTTTTGTCTCCTAAAAATGATAAAATGTAGGAGAAGGCAGGCTACAGACCCACAAAAGTTAAAAAAATTGTCAACAGTCGTTTTCTCGTTTTTTGTTTGGAAGCGGAAGCGATAAGTGTTGAAGCGGAAGCGATAGGTGTCGAAGCGGAAGCGGTTCACGAAATAGCCGCTCCCACATCCCTGGTTTCAATCCCTTCTCCCTAACAAGATTTAACAATAATTTGTGACAAGATTCTTTGTGAGCATTGCCAGTCATGGTTAAGAGAATATGTCGATCACAATTTGCTGTTATTGTAATTAATCCTCCTCTTCCTCTGGATGGAGGTACGGCATGAACGGCAATTCAGGTTCATGCTGTCAATCTTATTGAAATTAGGCTAGGGGAAAGATGGTAGCCCATTTCGAACCAGTCATGAGTGACTGGTAGCCCCACCACCAACAAGGCGGACTGCCACTGGTGGGTACCCAAGAGTCGCCATTTACGACATGCTGGGTTGGCAACTTCACAATTGTAACCCGGTGAAGTACGGATAGGCCATCTGTCTGCCACATATTGATGGAGGCGTCCCGTTAAGTACCTTGCCCAAGGACACAACAAGCAAGCTTGCCCGCTTGTTCTCCAAACTATCCCTTTTTTACGCTAAGCGCCAAGCTGGTAAGCTGTGAATACCATTTTTTAAAGTCTTTTGGTATGACTCGACTTAGGGAATGAACCCCAGATCTACCGACTGCGAAGTGGACGCTCTGACTACTACATCATCGCGCCACTACACCATCACAATTTCGTGCACAAGAATTGTAAAAGTGCATAAAATTGACTAACTTTTCGTTACTGCTCACACAAGAAGCCGAAGGGTGAAGCCGGCGCACCCGGTTGAACCGAAATTCTAAACCCCGACATTACTAATAGAGGGCCCCTGCCGGGCGGCGCCGGCTAGTTTTCTAATAAAGCAATTTTTGTATAATTCACGACCCAAGGATATGCTTCACTACTAGAAGACATAGAGTGAAGATCTTTTATGACAAGTAAAAATGAATACTGTCAAGGCGTTAAGACGTAATGTTACCCACTTACACAATTATTAAGCTGATTGCGCAACAGCAAGGGCGTAGCCAGAATAAAATTACATGGGGAGCAATGTTTCCAAAAATTTTATTATTTCAAAGAAAATGTTGAACAAAATTGGATTTTTTGAGGCAAGTTTTGCTTCCTAAGTTGCATGGCATGACTTTTACTGCTACTTTTGCTGATTAATTTATGCAGATTAATTTAGTAGCCTAATTCCACTCTGCGATAATCGCAAATTAGGTGAAAGTTATTACAATTTCTTCAAATTTTTTTGTTTGTTTATCCTCCAATCACAAAAAACTTTGCGGTTGCGCATAAATCCTGTTTGTATTCACACCATCTCCCTAGTTGCCAGTAGCCAACAGCTGGCAGCGCCTCAATGCATTTCTATCACAAGACTTCAACCAAGTGAAGAAAGTTGCTGTAAAATGTGTTCCGCAAAAGCGCAACAGCGCAAAGCCCATACAGGTATCAAACTTGTAATCTTGCAATTACGAACCAGCGATTCACCGCGCTGAATTTCGCTGCAGACGAAATCAAAAGTTTTAGTAAAAATTGAAAAATGATAAAGCTTCTGTTAAAACATTTCCTTATTTACCTTAAAAACCTAATCAACCGGCGTCCTGATGCATTGTAAAAGTTTAAAATCGTAATAGACCCATAAAAGCTAATAAATTATCAACAGGGGCCTATTTTGCGGTAGGATTTGCATCACCCCTGATAATAACTTAGCTATGCTCGTCTTGAGCTTTAATTCTCCCTCCAATGATTCCTAAGAATTGGCGGCATTGATTTTTGGTGGGCTGTGTTGCTTAACCGTTTGCACAGACGCGGCTTTACATCTGCTTCTTTAGTGATAATGTTGCTTTTGTAATTCAATTCACTTAGATTTTTCTGTAAAGCTGACAAATGAAAATGAACTAAGCTGTTGTCGTCGTTTACCTTTGCCTTACAGCAGGGGTTGGAAATTTTTTACAACCAAAGAGCCATTTAGGCTTGATTTCCACGGGAAAAAGAGCAGCGGGAGCCACAAAAGATGTTTTAGCACTGAAAATAATGATCCCTCAAAACAAGCCTTCACCACGACTGTCCCGTGAAATCTGTATAAAGTCATTTTCGCGCTCCCCCCTTATCAAATTTCTGCGTACGCCCCTGAAGAGATTTTAAAAAACGGCAAAAGAGCCGCAGGTTGCTAATCCCTGCCCGACAGTCACAACGAAACCTTTGCGGTCATGCATAGAACATCATTGGTTCAGACTTGCTTCGGAGTTACCAGTACTGCTGACACAGCGGATTTCTACAGCAAGCACTGCAACCTAGCCCGGAAGAAGTGCCTTTTTCAAGGGCACAACAACGTGGCCGTCGTGAACTTCAAACTCGCGATAAAAACGCTTTTACCGACTTCATCACGTTGCCGAGTAAAAACTGAAATCCAAGGCCGATGAGAGCGGCATTAAATTTGCTGCTTAGACCGCATCCATACATGTATAGAAAAAGAAGCAGTCAAAGCGATAAAATATAAAATATTTTACTCCGACAGGGTCAAAGATAAAGTTTAAAAAAGTTAGTTCTACGTAGTTTTTATCATTGGTTCCCAACCGGGGGTACATGAATCTCCAGAAGTTCACAAAAAACTTTTTTGGGGGTCCAAAAAAAAGGTACATTGCAGGTAAAGTTTGCACTCGTGGAGCAAAAGAAACTTTAACTGAGGTCGAACACATTGGATTTTTAAGTTCAAAGTCATTGCTTCAGTGTGGCAAATATTCGCTTTACATTCTTGATTCTCGGTAAATTTTCATGGATTTTCAAAAAAGTTCTCAACTAAAATAATACAGCCAAAAGCATCTTTTTTCTCGCCGTACAAATGGTTGTCAATAATTTGCAGAAAACCTACTTGGTTCGAAACACTAACCAGGTCAATTTGTTTTCGTTACAACCACCATACAACATCACCTTCGCAGTAAAGACACAAGCCAACTGGTGGGGCCAGAGGCTAACATTTTTTTATCCCGAGGAAACAAGAAGTTCAAGTTATTTTTTTTACGTGGCAAAATCACGAGCGGTCGAAGTGAAAAATCAGCTTCCAAAAATTGTTCCTACACAATTCAAAGCAAACAGTAAGCTACCTTCTAAGTATAATTCGTAGACGCTTCCACAAGTTTTGCATCTAATTCCACTGACAAACAACCCAGTTGTTCACGCATTGCAACATTTCTTTCAAGTTAACGTTTTGACCTAACTTCATGCGCATGTGTAAAACCAAGGGTGAAAAAGGCCGACTGAATTTCCTATTGTGCTTTGTGCTTCTTACATCTTTTTCGCCGCATTTTTGTTACGTAACTTTACAATGGTCTGAAATACCTATGCGATCTCTTTGTTAAAGATTCTTGACATATTTTTGCGAAATCTTTTTCACCTGTAGCCAACATATTTCACAATAATTTGTGGTTGTCAACTTACAAAGTTGTTAACTTTTTCTAGAAAAAGCAAAAGTTAAATATTGACCAAATACAAATGGAAGCATTTACTTCTTTATTACATTGATTTAGCACACAAAACAAACATTATGAATCACAAAGATTATTTACAGATTGCTTATTCTGGACGGGTAGTAGATTTAAAATACTTTGGGAAGCCAAAAGCTACAGGAGGACTGCAGTTTTAACTGATATTTTGTAAATGTTGCAATTATTTTGCCTCAAGATAACTTAATGCTAAATCAACTATGAAATCAGAAAGGTTAGAATAAAGGGCAAAAATATATGGACCTATCTTTGGGGAAAAGGGAGGATTTTTTGAACATCTTGCCTTTTTTTGCGAGACACAATTACTCTAATAGAAAAAACACAACTAAAACTCTTTTTTTTCTCACTACTTTGCAATATAAAGTTGTTTTTAGTAGAAGGCAAATAGAGCATAAGTGGCATTTTTAAACATTTTCATTCAAAATCCTTCTTGCAGCGATCATCCTGGTTGGAGTATGCTTTTTGAACCAATTGCCCCTGTGGAATAATCTACCTACTTGATTGAAAACACTGCGCCGGCCCTCGTTCAAGCTCCGGCAAGCGCTTCGCATTCTTTGCATTGTTGAAACGCAAAACTTTCACAATTACTGCAAGGACTGGGAAACCCGAGCTATCGCTTTACATAATCCGATTTATTCAAAACAAAAGTATGGAGCTATTTAAAATGTTCGCCACGACGAAACAAAATGATTATGACGTTTCACATTGAAAAAGATTCAGGACTGGTCAGTCATACACCTTATTTATAGGCGGGACTAAAAAGGAGATGTGGATCCTCGAAATACAAAACCTTGTTTTTTCCGAAAATCAAACCTTTTACAAGCACCTCGTCACTTTATGGGAGACAAATTCTTTTTTATCGAGCCAAGGTCATTGAGCTTTTCTACAAAAAATATCTATTCCTTACTAAGATTTTACTTCAATTATTGCTAATTGCCTGGCGTATGATTACGGATTTAATTTATGTGAAAGTGATCTTTTTTCACTTCAAAAAGTGTATGTCTCGAGGCGTTTTATTCTGCTAATGGATAGAAAGGTATGCGAGCTATGCTTTACTTCTTTATACAAACAAACTACGCCGCATGCCAAAGCGTGTTGTTGAGCGTGCGCTGTTTTTCGCGCGCCAGCTAGAAGAATCTCAGCTTTAGAACAGAACATGAGTAAAAGTGGATATTTTACCGGTGTTTAAGGTGCAGAAATGTTAGTTCTATCGCTTTTTTTACTTCTTTCGCTTATTACTGCCGTTTACAGTTGTATAAATTTTGCTCAGTTTCACGTTTCCATCCCCACGTTACCCTTATTCTGGAGTGGTAAGTAGGAGATTTGGGAATACTTGCTTTAAAAGCCTGTTATGGTTTGACTTGACAAGAGAATCGATTTCAGTGATCACAAATGGGATGCTTTAACGTAGTCATTGTCATCTTGAATCATTTCATAAAAAATAGATTAGATTGCTTTTGATATGTGTTAGACGTAAATTATGAATGGATTTAGCTATTTTTCGGCTAGTTATTTGTTTCAGTTATTCAAAGAGAAATTTTAGCATAGCACTGCTTTTACTGTGGTGGCTCCTGTTTTTGTAGTTGTTTTGGAAAATAAATATTTATCACTGTTACGTAATCATGCAAGTCATTTTTTTAAATATCGGTAATCTTTGGAGTATTTGGAGAATTGAGTTTCCGTCGCTCGACCACAAAATTTTTGATGATAAATTTTGCAGGTTAATTGGCTTTGACATAATTTGAATGTACCGTTCAATCAGCTAGGTTTTTTCGCTTTTGCGGTTGAAGTAATTTTTCAATGAATCTATTGTACACCGGTGACAATTTAGTCCTGGATCGATTTTAATTGGCGCAAATACAGCAGGCCTATGATTTTTGTCTGAGAAGTTGTTTGGTTTCCAGTAAATGTACCTGAGCTCTTAATTAGCCTTGTATTAAGTAGCTTGCTTAGTAGTGGGCTGTTCAACTAGAATGAAAAAGATCTAATCATAATATAGGTTAGTTAATTACCCGCAGAGTTTGCTTCGCTCAAAGCGGTAAGTGGTGCCATTGTCAACATTGAGTTTACCTCGCATTTCGGCTACAGGGCAAACTGTCCAGCCAAGATCCTGGCAGTCTTTTGTAGTCATCACTGTTTCGATAAGGACTGCCGCCTTCCCTTAGCCTTGTCATTAGATCTGTGATATGAACCATGCAGTGACGCACGCTGGGGGGGGGGGCTCATATGCGCGCTCGCCCTCCTCAGCAACAATAAAATGCCTATTTGAGCGATTAAAAATGTCTTCGCACCCCCCTCAGGAAATTGGGGAACGTAATTATCGGCTGGCATGATTGAGATAGATATGTGAGATTGGCGAAATTTTGCTCTGAGGATGTTCGATCTCCATATAAGATCTTCCACCTGCGCTTTGGCAAAATTTTAACAACCACCGACAGCCGTTGACATCTATCTTTAAAAACACTATTGAGGTCAGCGCTGTCTCATCGCGCCCAATTCTGAGCGCGGCGTTCAATGTGCGCCGATCTCCACAAATAAATGTCTCGCGCCCCCCTCAAGAAATTTCTACGTACATCCTGGAACCATGAAACCATTTTGCACGGTGCCTTCTTCTCAAAAGAGAGGAGAGAAAATATCTCTTGGCACAATCACAATAAAAATTTGGCTTTGCACCACTACTGAGGCACAACAAGAACGTTGAATAACTTGTAACCCGAAATGTTGTAGTTCGTGATACTGCAAAACGTCTTACTGTCTTTGAGTCAGCATTCACTCAGCCTTTATGTCAAGGGTTCTTACCATTTTTCTGTTCGTGGCTCAATTTTGTTCTAGAAAATATTTCGTGGCCTACTTCCTACTTTTTCGATCTAAATTAAAGCCATTTTTTCAGAAATCGACTTTTCAAAGTCTAAATTTTCGCACTTTCAAGCCAAATTGAAAGCGAAGACCTTTTTTGCTGTTTTTGCGCGCTTTGCAAACCACTGTCTTAAATTGTGAAAATGAAGCCGTGGCCCACCTGGATTTGTGCTAAGGCCCACCGTTTGAGAACCACAGCTTTATGTCATACCAATTACATTACATTGCGTGAAGTGAACTTGAAATTTAAATGTTTTTTCAGTCGTTTTGAGTTAATAAAGTTTTTGGTGCAAAACTTAGTTTGATCTAAAATTCGTAAAAAAATTATGCTCGTATCGTCTGCCGTAAAATAATTCAAATATTTGCACCTGGATCAGCAGGCATTCGATTGATTATATTTGTGCTATAATTTTACAGGACTAAAAGCAATAAAAATTTCTGTGGTTTTTGCAATTCCATTTACTCAGTTGGTTGTATCAATCTTAGTTGCAAAATTTGACAGGCATTGGAAAAAGAATGTGTGCAAATAATTTGTCACAAGGAAAAACTCAAAAACTAGGGAAAGTCTGATTAGGGGTCTTGTTGGTGTCTCCCAATAAAAAATGTAAACAGAAGCTGCACCTGGAAGCCAATCTAAAATTGGAAAAACTTAACTGCAGGTACAACCGCTATGATTAACAGGTGGCCACTGGCTTCAAGTAAACAAGTCCACTTCTAATATATGTCTCTTTGAAATTATGATCTTGTATTGCTTTTTCATTGCCAGCTTACCTTTTGCTTATGGAGCAGTTGTGGTATTACACACATCGTTTATGTTTTCATATTATTACGCGTACGACTCTAAAATTCTTTTAAAGTCAAGCAAAGCCATAAATTGGGCAACGGATACGTTTAGTTTGTTTATACGTTACGGTGAATGCAAGCTGTAAGTCGAAATTTTTTAAATTTTTTATGAAGCATTGCTGTGCCACTTGTTTTGAGTGGATTTTGCAAAAAGTGATTCAAATTGTTTTTTTGTAAACATGTCATAGAGATATTAATAATTGCCTTTGTCATTTACAATATCGATGATGATCGACTGTATTGACAACACAGTGCGGCTGTTGTGTGGACGATTATTGAAAACGACTGAAACTGATCCTCAGCATGTAAATAAAAACTAGTCTCTAGGTAGTAATGTGCAAATCCTGATAGGAACCCCTAGTGTGGTTTTCATTGTGAATGGCATGCTGATAACCGTGCTTTATTGTTTTGCGCGTGCTCAACAAATAAGCTAGTGTGCTAGAAATCGTTTGTTCCCTTCCTTAAAAAGCTTGGGTATTTCTTAAAGTTATCGGGTATTTTTGCAGCAACTCTTCGTTTTTAAATGAGGTCCTCGTCGAGTGTTAAACAGATATCTTGCATTTACAAAGCGCTTTTCCCAAAACTTTGCGTCAAGCAATGATTTGTCCTAGAATTTTCTAAATTCTATGGGATGATTAAGATCTAAAAACCGCAAAGAGGTTTTTGTAACTTTCGGAATTTTCAAGGCATTTCTGGCGAATCAGATTGTTTATGTGATTTGTTATTTTAAAATTTTTCAAACATAGTTAGAATTGTCTGATGATGCTTACAAAAATTCTTGCGAAGATTAGTTAAATATTACGAGCATTCTCATGGCTAGAATGTTTTTGTACCACCTTTTGTCTTTACAACAGCTTTGGTCAAGCTTTGATCAGACATATGTCCTCTGATGCCGGCTGCATATAACAAAAAAGAAATACCAAAAAAGTTAAAGTTTCAAAATGTTGCGGCCAGGAGTTCCCCACCTCTGCACCACTCACTGCAAGTAGTAGCCGTGTAGCTCAGCACGGTGCCGCCAGGAGCTCGGCATGGTGCTGCCAACAGCTCGCTAACTTTCAGCAATCACTGCAGTGGTAATATGAATGGCATGTTTTTGCCGCTTTTTACATGCAATGGTTTTCAGCACGTGGACATTTTAGAAAATGGCAACAGTTTCATATTTCATTCACCATATTACCTATATCGCTGAATGCCAAGTTGAAAATCGGTAAAAAGTAGGCGCGCAGCTTAGCACGATTTCGCAATGGTAATCATCTGCAGCAATCACTGCAGTAGTAATCATGTAGCTTCCGCGCTAATATGCTTGAACTGAGGCAGCAGACCTCAACAGAAATGACCGTTTGCTCGAAAAGAGATTTTGGTAATTGCGTAAAGGTTTGTAACAAGTTTGTGGGTGTTAATTATAAGGGAATTTCGCTTGTTCACAAGACAGCTGTAACCGAACTCTCTTTCTATCAAAAGGCTCAGACAAGTCTTTGTGTGTTGGAATGAGCTTTCTTTATTTTGTATTTGTAGTAACGGTTATATTCATGAAACAATTGTTTAGAAATTCCAACGCGGGAGAAAATTATTCAAAATTTTGATAAAAAATGTAAGAAATTGTATCTGCTAATTTATCTGACAAATTGAATTTTTGAAATATTTATGAAAAAGGCGCTGGTAGGCACGACAGATGGGCATTTCAATTCGCCGGCTGTTGGCAAGGTATGCGGCATGGCATAGAGAGGCGTTGGGTCGCGATGACTAGAATGAAACAAAAGCTTTTAAACAAACTAAATTGTTTCATACTAGTTTACAGTAGTGTAGTAGCTATATTAGCAGGAGTGCTAGCTTTGTAAAACTAATTAAGATGTTTCCACAAGCAAGCGGCTAGCTGTAAAATTCATTTTTCGGAGAATTCTTAATCCATAATTTTTTGTTTTTGTAACAACGTCACCATGGGCTCTGTGTTTTGGGGCCTTTGTGAAAAGCACTTAGTAGGATATTTTCCACTACTTAGTTGCCATGTTTGGGGCAGAAGTTTACTGAGCCAGCAGTTCTTGATAGTCCGAAGCGAGCGTGAGCACGAAGTTTTTCTTAGATAAACATGATTGTAAAGGCTGTTCTCTGCCTTCTAGACCAGGGTGATGACTCACTACCTGCAACTTAGGCCGACGACATGGAATTTATGACCCGAGAAATGAAGTGGTTTTTAGTCCGTGTCAAGGTCCAGAAAATCTTCCCTTTTTAGGGGCATCTCTCAAAAAGCTCACCGTAGTTAAAATGCTCTGGCCTCACGACTAATCCAGTTAGATGCAATTAGCGCCACTGTGTTAAAGTTCACTCACCCCTATTCTTGATGTAGAGAATAAAATGCAAATTAAAGAGGTTAAACTTTAGATAGCTAAACTAGTTATTCCTTATTTGTGATGTCAACAATTCGGATTTATCCGCCTGAAGTTGCTCTCTTTTGCTCAGACGCAAATCTAGTTTAAATATTACAAACAGTTATAGGACAGGTTGTAGGCTAATGTTAATTTCCAGAATCTGCAACAAAATGCTACTTTCATGGATGTAAACTGCGGTTGTCATAATCAAAGTTAAAGTGTTAATTTTATTACGACAAATGTCTTGTCCCTCATGTAGGCCACTGACCAAAAGTTTTAAAAACGAATTTTATTTGAGTATTACATCAGTGACCTGCGTTAGACTTTGGCAAACTGCTGCTTTGGCCTACTGTTGACTGTATCATCTCTCCGAGACAATTTTTTCCTTTGAAGCAAGCATTTTTTGAATATTTCTTCTCACACAGTGGTTTTCTTAAATCGCAAAGGTTTGTTTATAAATATTATTGCTTCAGAATAGATCTGGTGTGATTGATAGAGCTATATCAATCTTAGGAGACATAGTAAGTGTTTTAAAAAATGATAAGTACTCTCCCGAACGCTTTTTGAAGCAATATGTAAAAATTCAAACCGTAGAAGAAAAACGCACTGCTGTAGTGGTTGCTCTTGAAATACACTTGATGAAATTTGGCCCAACTGTTGAGCGTTATAAGTATGCTGTAATGAGGCGGATAATAGAAATATAAAAAGAAAAGTCGCGTGCCATTCGCCTTCAACCGTCCACTTTTTACATGACACTTTAATATTGATTTCTGAACTAAATTTAGTAGTCATCGTTTATCAATTGTAGTGACTTATGATTGAGCTATGCTCTTTCTAAGCTGTAATTCCATTAGCCATCTCTAAAGCATTGACTACTGTTGTAGCATGAGTGTCTCCAAAAAAATAATTTAGGGGGTGGTAAGGTTTTTGCTTTTTACAATGACGTCATCATATCAATGCTAGTTTAATTATAAAATAAGGGTAGGGGCACTTCATGTTTCCTCTTAGCTACGTGACTAAGAGGACTTACTAGTCAGGTGACCCTGACCCATGTTGAGTGAGCAAAGCATTTTGGCATTATTTGACTTAGACGCGAGGAGGAGTGGGTAATATGTCGCCTTTATTCAAGAAAAAATGCAACGAATAATTGTCACTTTTTTGGGGCATACGCTTACGCCTCTAAACAACCAGGCCTTAGTTACATTCTTGCTTTGCCACAGGCCACATCCGGTTGTGAATTCAACACTGGCTTGAGGAAGAAATGCGTCGGCATTACTAATAAAGTAGTAAGTCTAAGGCTGGCCTGAACACATATTTTTGATCTAACTTGAAAGGTTTTCCCGTGCCTGAAGGAAAATAACACATAGCTTACTGTCATTCGTTTTCTTTTAGAAGTTACAAAGGGTTGATTACCTGTGACGTTTACGATGTGTGCTAACTCATTAGAAACGGAAGCCTCTTACAAGTTGTTTGTTTTTCTAATATTTGGACCGATATAATTAATTTTATGGCTGTTAACTAACATGGCTTTGACGAGCAAGTCACAGTTTTTACGTTAATCATAAAGTATCTATGCCGCTATAAGCTGGATTATAAAGCAAAGTTTGGGTCATGGCCATCGCACGCCAAGAAGTGATAAATCTTTGCAAGACAATAAATTTATAATATTTCGTTGTGTATCGGTTTTACCCCTTAGTATATACAGGGGTGGCCATAAGTCACTTTACCCAGTTCAAATAATAATAATTGAACTGGGTAAAGTGACTTATGGCCACCCCTGTATAATATTATGGCCTAGCATTTGTTAATATTACCAATTGTGTGCTGTCGCATCGTTATACCGTCTGCCTTTCAAAAAATTGATAACTTTTCTGGAAAGGAACCAAAAGGTTTTAAGCAAATCATCGCTGCTTACGACAATATCATGTTTTTCAGATTTTTATTGTGTTTGAACGTATTGCGTTAATTATGTACAATAATAATCAAGACAGCTTGATGGCGAAATATTGAATTAGAGCCTTGAAATATTTTTGGAATATATACTTCAACAAAAAAGTACAATGACTGATACGTCCGGTACTGGTACAGTTATGCAAAGACTGTTGGCAGAACGTTACCAAAATGAACACTATGACTTTGCCTCGTATCCTCCTCAGCAGTCAACTAATGAGAAAAGAACTGATCTTAACGTAGAACTCAACGTTAATGCATTTACTCAGGACACTTCGTACGTCCAGGGTACTTATGCCTACATGGGTGCAGACCCAGCCTCTCAATCCGAAGTCTGCCAATCCTCCCTATATCCCAGTTATGTAATTTCTCAAAGCGACCCAGCTGCCCGATTAGACGCTTTGTGTCGATCCACTTTAGACAAATCCACAAATAACAGTGGGAGCCATCAAACCGTTGGAAACTCAACACCGATGTATCCATCGGATCCACGCCTCTCTTCCAGGGAAAGAATTGAAGATTTGCATAAATCTCAGAATTATTCGACTTCTTTTGAGACCCTGTCTCGCCTTCGAAATCAGTTGAAACAGAAATGTGAAGAAGATAAAGATAGCGAGCGGATAACACGGATTCTTCCGTCTTATCAAGAAGCAAAAACGGAAGCCCAGCAGATGCGGGTTTTTGAAAGTAGTTATGGAAAGACAGGCAATGCTCTCTTGTCACCAAGGTATAATGTCCGCGAAGTCTCAACGCCTGTCCATGGGCTTGGTTCCCGAAGTTTTCCTATCGTGGAAAGTGATCAGACACGGGCAAACCCCGCCCGCCCTGATTTGCAGCTTCACGGACACCCGAAATCTAACAGTGGAGGTGATGAGTACCTGTATACCGATCAGCTTAAGCGAAATTGCCAAAGTCGCGGCATCCGCAGTAAAAAGAACAAAAATGGAGTTGGTAGATCGAGGTCGTTCCGACACAACCCGGATGATGTAAACCTTGATTTCAACTTCGACTCTTCGTTGCCCCTGAAACGAACAACCAAAGAGCAAGCAATCTGCAGTTTTGACAAGTCGAGCAGTTGGCGCGGTTCGGGGCAGACTAAGCATGTCTCAAGTCGTTCAGCTCCTTCTCAAAATTCTGGTCGGGAAACCCTAATTGATCAACGTCGTGCATCACTGCACGGGAACCTTTTAGATGTCAAAGAAGGAATTTCAAGCGATTTGTCGCGCACAAGCGATACTCATACACAACAAGTAAGTGCAAAATAGTTGACTCTGATTTTGAACTTTGAAGAAGCAATTACAGTTTTCTCAAGCAGATTCTATTGAGTATTAAGTTAAAGTAGCTTTTTATGTTATTTTTGAGTGTTATTTATTGCTTGCACAAGGCCGGTACGGTGGGGAGTTTTAGCAGCCTGATTTTATTTCTCTCCTGTAGCGAGGTGTACGACAAGAAAATAGGTAAGAGGCTTAAAGCCCTCCCTTAGATATGTAACTTTCCTCATAAAAAGATATATAAGGGGAGGGGAGTTTTAGCAGCCTGATTTCTTTTCTCTCCTGTAGCGAGGTGTACGACAAGAAAATAGGTAAGAGGCTTAAAGCCCTCCCTTAGATATGTAACTTTCCTCATAAAAAGATAAAGAGCTTTTCAAAGCAAATAATGGCAGTAGATAAAAAATGTTAACTTTGCCACATACCAGAATATTTAGTTTTGGTCTGCACCACTCCTTTACAAAATTCTGATTACGCTCCGATCTCTTCACATCAGCTACTAAAAGGAATTAGATCCATATAAAAGTTTTGCACATCTCCATAAATATTCTGTTTTACTTACCCCGACCCCTTTGTTTTTGATATTGATCGCATTTGTTTGTTTTCGTTACCCAAAGCCAGAAGTGAGCTAGTGGCGAAAAAAGGAGATAGGCTGAGGTATCTTCTTAAGCGGTTTGTAATTACTACTTTGATAAAGAAAAAGACTATTTAGGTGATTGCAATCAAAGCGAAATTGACAAATGTTTGTCTCCAACATGTGAAAGCGAATTGGCTATCTACTTTCACTCAATTCTAGATGCTATGTAGCCCGCGACTAGGCCTAAAGGGCAGCTTTTTTTGACAATTTTTACTGCCGTTTATTGCAAAATTGGTGGGTATGCCTGCGTATTTAATTTGGTAATTTAGTCCCCCACCAATATATAATTTTACTCCTTTTTCATCCTTTTTTTATTGCGCAATTTCTGCGTTCTATCTTTGACATGGTTGTTTGAGCTGTCACTTTTAATTTATGTGTTCATCATTTTTACTGTTTTTTTATAGCTTTTGATAGTTGCTAACAACTATCTGGTATTCGATAAACTACATATTTTCAATTTTACAAGTAGTGTAAAGATTTACCAAATGAGGCGTAAAATTGAAAGCTATTTATAAACATTGTCAGTTAAATTGTGTGTCACTATGATTACCCGTGCGTACATAAAGGCATCAGAATGCTTGGCTGATTAGAATTCTTTTACCAACAAACAATGGCCAGCATTGAAACAAGATTTCCTAGGCTGCACAAATTTGAAGTGATTTGATACCTTTACCTGATAACTGAAAATCATCTACGCGTGACCGCAAATTCTTTTCTGCTGAGATAACCTCCTAAAAATGAAAATGACGTCAACGAATGGAAAATTTTAAACGACTTATTATGCAGTTTACGGTTTAGTTGTTGCTTTATTTTTTCTATTTTCACAAAAAATACATGCTTAGGTTTGCAATAATTTTTAAAAATCTGCGCTTTTAGCAAAATACGGCATTCGTCTTGCGATGAAAAGAATAATTTTGTAAAATTGTTGTTAAATTTGAGTAGGTTTAAACCTGTAGTTTAGTTATAAAATCATAGCCTTTGTCAAAAACATGACAATGGCTTAATTTAGTCATATTCTACGAAATAAACTTGGCATTCATACATCACAATTTAAATAAACAGAAAAAACATAACGCCAATTTAAAATGTTATTTTAGTAGCTGTACTTCTGTTACCAACAATTCGTTGATAGCTGCAGATATGCTTTTAAAAGAAAGTGAGTGACAAGGTTTAGATAAAGCTAAGATCTGCCATTAGAATGGAATGTCCTTCTTGGTTAAATGCTTTTAAAAGCTTGGCTAGTCGTTTAACCTTAACCGTGACAATGGTAATACGGTACAGCAGTTTTGAAGCCAGCAATTTACTTGTCTCTTTTTGGTTTTGTGGTTTCATTTTATTACCACAGAAAAGTGCTTAGCTGTTATTTTCGTTACAAATGTAGACTTGGTTAGCAGTAGGGCTAGTAGAAGTCAGTACCTAAGAAGTCACTGCTGATTAAACATTGAAATAGCAGATGTTAGGGTAGAACATGATTCAGACCTTTGTTATTTTTAGTCTTGAAGAATGACATATCGGTGTGAGTAAGATTCGGCCAGCAAACTGTATAGCTTCGTATTTGAGCGAAAAACAAGAAAATATTTGGCAAATGTTGGCACAGCAGCCAGCAACAAAGATTGAAATAATTGTAAGATGAATGACATGGCTTTAAGATAAACGTAGTGGCTGTTAATTTACTTTGGTACGCTTTATTTATCTTTTTGCTGTATAATTGAGCTTGTTTGTCAAAAATAAATGCGTAACTTTACTGGTTGGTTAAGACTTGAACGACAATTTTATCGACGTTGGAACGTTTTTAAGTCATACGCTGTAATGTGGGGGAGTTTAAAATGCTCCTAAAAACAGTTTTGAGGTTTCAATTACATTTTGTAAGGATCTTCACTTTTGGTGGTCAATCATGTACAATGTTTTTTGTCTTGTAGCCGGATGATTAGGCGAAACCGCATTATGTTGGAGTACAAGCAGCAAATTTCTTCGAGAAACATGCCCCCGACCTCCTGTACGGTGTCAGGCTCTTAAGTTAATAATTGAAGGGTTATTTACCGCGCGTAATTGTTATTGGAACATGTAGCTGTATAGGAAGTTTGCCTATCAGCCAGACGTTAGCACACCTTACAAAAGTATTTAAAGAATTTTAACTAGTTTTTGTTTAAACCCACCATTGCAAATTTGACTGCGTTAACTTTAGGCCTGGGAGAAAAATTTGCTAGATGTCAATTTTCAACTCTGACTTGGTTGTTTAAATCACGGTTTTGGTGTTTGTCTGTAATCAAAACTGAAAAATTTAATATTTTGAATATTACTTGGCAGTTTATTGATTTCTGCCCTTTTTACGGTTGTCAGCTTTTATGTTATCTGTGTAGGAAGATCTCTAGATTGCTTTATGAAAGTTTTGAAAAGCATTTACGATGATTTGATTTTGTTTTATTTTATTTCACGAGGCATAAAGCCGAAAATATTTGGTGATTCATGAGCGTTTGTAGGAGAGGCATCTAATTACTATTACTTCATGTATCACTGCGTTTGGCGTAAAACATTTTCCTGTCGGATTGAACCATTTTCGTGTTCTATAGCTACTCATCCGGCTTTTGCAGTTAGTAATTTGTTGAATTTTTTTGCAAAGGTGCTAGTGGTGGACATAATTGGTGGAAGAGGGAGAAAAATCTTGTAGAAAAAGGCAATTTAGACAAAAATTTTTATGCGTTTCATTCAAATCAACTAAAGTTTTTTGACTTCACTTGCGAGATAATAGATTGTGGGCGCGAACTCGTGAAGGTTCTACCTGATATGCTCTCTATAGATCATAAAAGGAAAACTTTTCAGTGGCCTGTTTTTAAATTTTTCCCCAAATGAGACTAAATTCTATAGCAGTGATTTTCAAAACTTTTTTCAATGCGACGCATTTGATAAACATTGCTAGACTTGCGGCGCACCAGACAACATCCTTAAGTTTTAGTTATGCCGCTCTGCAAAATAAATGCCAACCAAAATCTAAATAGTTGTCATTATACTTGCGAGAATTTGGTTTAGCTCGGTCATCTTCAATCGCAAAAAATTCTCTTCCACGTTGTAACTTATCTTTCCTGTTTTTATCCAATTTACAATTGACTGCCGTAGTTCTATTTAATTTTGGGCCAATATAAATAAAAATTGTACTAATTTATTAAGTAGCAAGTCAATAATTACAATAGTGTAATAGCTACACTTTTGTAAAAATGCAAGTGATTATGCCTGCTAGAAGAAAATAGACAAGAGAATCTCTCTTCAGAACTCTTTTAACGGAAAAACAGCGAGAATTTTGCGAAAAAATTCGAATTATGATGCGACGCCCTTGGAAAATTAATTCTGCGCACCAGAGCGTCACAACACATAGATTGAAAACCGCCGTTCTAGAATGTAGAGAAATAGATGAGGAGAAAGAAGCAAGGAAACTGCTTTACACGCCTCAAAATCTGGTCTTTTTGTCGGAATTAAATTGTTTCTGGTTTAACATTGTCTGTGTCTTGAGCGCGTTTGGCTATTGATTTTCTTTTTTCGAGTGCAGGCATATGCTATTCCCAATCAAAAAATGGCCATCCGATTCATATGTTAATGAGATTTATTTACCTTACGTTAGTGCTTCTCAACCTTTTGATGTCATGGACCACTTTACGCCGAGACATTGTTTTGGGGTCTCTTCATGAAAAATTTGTTTTAGAACAATCGTTTATTCCAGGAAGGAAGTTGCCACAAAACGAAAGAGTGTTAAGTTTATGGTGCATTTTTAGCTTTCGTAATTCATAATCTTTTCCAAAAAAATCTTTAATTTATGGCAGAACGTTTCGCGGCCCATTCGTTGAGAAGCGCTGCCTTATGTGGCTCCATAAAGGAAGTTATTAGAAATAAAAACAATTTCTTTCTATTTCACTACTTTAAATCGCTAAATTTTAACATTTGGACATTCTTTAAACATTTTCCCTGAAGCGCTGTTTGCATCCCTTGTATACATCACTTTGACTTGATAAAATGATAGTTTCGAAACAAAGGTTTCTTTGTTACGCATCAGTGGCTAAAATGCGCAGGCGGAAAGAAAGTAAAGTATCAATTTTTCTCTGGAGTCGCACGCAAGAGAGCTTTATCGAATCGCATAAATTTCTAGGTTTTCTAAACAGTGGTATTAGTCTCATTTAGGATATACAGAACTGCTTCGGGAAACGTCTAAAAGGCTGTTTGAAGTTTTGCCTGCGGCGTAACAGCGCATTTTTTCGTCAACAATGCTCGCATGTGTTTAATGGAACCGCAGTTCTCTTCAGAGAAAGT
This sequence comes from Trididemnum clinides, assembly GCA_963675345.1. Lineage (NCBI taxonomy): Eukaryota > Metazoa > Chordata > Ascidiacea > Aplousobranchia > Didemnidae > Trididemnum > Trididemnum clinides. The sequence continues at coordinate 7,207,715 of OY776305.1, read as the reverse complement.
CAAATGGCCGAGTTAAGCTGAAATCTTAACAACAAATGTTATGTTAAAGTTAGAAGTAGAGTGCGATGTGCCGCAGGTTTTTAGAATTAAGACAGACTTGACAGGTTACAGTTAAGGTTTTTGGATAAAAACAATGTTAAGAATGCTTATATTTTTGTTGTCGTAACTAAGCTTTGAATAATGCAAAGTATCATGTGGTGGTGTTTACTGCAATTTCCTATCGTGAATAATACTGTTGATATTTTAGATTGAATCAAATACACCAAGCAATTGTGAAATGCTTCAAAATCATCCGACCATGTCTCAAACTGCCGCCCCTGGAAATGCAGGAGGCTATGTCCGTGGTGGGTATATGCCAGGTGGATTTTATGGAAAAAACCCAGCTTCAGTGAACCCAAATATGCCAGCATCCGTCAGCGAAGGGAACCCCACTCCGCCAATTATGAACACATTGGGAGGCAACTCGCCGCCAAGACCTCCACCCCCACCTTACCCTGTGGGTTACAGTGATGTGGATATGGGAAGCGGCCAGGGACCAGAAGTAGACTCGGGATCATGGCATCCCCAAAGACCCAAATCTCTACCTCTTGGAAACAGCAGTAAAAAGAAAACCTCTAATAACAAGTGCGTTGTAGTCCATATTTTTTGTTCTGTTCATTTTTCTAACATTTGCATTTTTGTTGTTTTGTACCTAGTAGTTCTGTGGCTCCCCAGTATGTACAGCCTTTTGGAAGTCAATTTTAAGCTCGTCTTAGCATAGGTTTTATTTACATTACAACGGTAAAGATTGTCTTGTATGTACAGATTTTGACTTGTCAAGTTTACAGTAGTAGGCTGACCGTTTTCCTTTCAAAACAGTTTTTGCTGCTACTACTGCATTTTATCACCATTGCTTTTCCTATTTTCTGACCTCAGATTTATTGGGTTTTTAATTTTTTTTCAGTTTACTATCACAGAACAGTACCTGTGTGACCTCCCCCGCAGCAAGCAGATGCTACAGTCCATCTGTACGTGGAACTCCTTTTTACAGTCATGTACCGTTTACCAATTCTGGCGGACAAATGTTCGTTACCCGTAGCAACAGTCCTCAACCACGATCAAATAAGGGATTTAGCACTTACTTAAGACGGTCTGGCAGTGGTAATAATTTTCCTAATCTGGCTCCGATAGGAACTCCTTCCTCCTCGGGATCCTCAACTTGTACTGGAGCCACTACTCCTGCTTATCAAGATCCACAATCCTTTGTTGATACTGGATTACGGAGTCCAGTAAGCGGATCCCAGTTTCATTTTTCTTCGCAAGGATTGCTGCTGGAGTCTTACGCACCTTCTGGAAACGGAGTGAATAAAAGTGAAAGCATCAACAGCTCTTCAAGCAGTGGTGGTGGTGCTAGTCGGATAGCTCGGAGAAAGAGAAATAACAGCTCTAAAATCGGATACGGAAGCAGCAGCGGAAGTAGTAGCAATAGCGGAAGCCGTCCTAACAGCACGGCGGATTTAACGGAGCGTTTGGAAACAGAAAATGAAAATTTGCGAACGCAGTTAGAAGTCACAACACAAAAACTTCGAAAGTATGAAGCGGTGAGTCTTGGGTTCGATTTTCAGTCTGGAAATGTTAGAGAATTGTTGATTCGGATTCTTAACTTTCCTCCGCGTCTCGCCATAGGCTAAATTTTCTGCAAGGGGTTATGAGAAATTCGCCATTTTCTTAACAATTTTGCAGTAGTAGCCGGGTAGCTTAGCCCTGTGTGCAAAGCTGACGAAGATATTTCGAATAAAAGCAAAAAATAGTCTTCTCGCCTTCTAGTATTTAATCAAGTGAATTCATGGTTTGCGTGAATCATACGTCTTGACCCTTCAGATCCAGGAAGAAATTTTGTAATTGCGCCAGTTTGTCAACAGTTTAGAGCGATGGGTGGGGTGTCAGATTTGCAATCAAAAGTCTGCGTGTGCAATGCTCCAAGCGCTACTTTTACATACTTCATGGCTTAGCGAAAACTCTCTTCACTTTTATCTGTGTTTACGGTGGCAAAATATGGCTTGCGCCGACCCCAATAGCATATATAGCGGCTGCTGTCTTGAAGACCACAATGTACTTCGCAGTCTTTCCAACTCTGTTCATTTTGTGATGAGTTAAATAAGCGCGCAGCTCGTATATTGTTAACTGGTTTATTTGCAAAGCTTGAATTGGAATTAATGAAAATCAATCAAAGTCATCAAGCGTTACAGCAAACAGCACACAATAAAGAAAGGTTAGAAAAAGAAATTCAAAATCGACTCAAGGCTAAACTGAAAAAAGTAGAGAAAGAAAGAGATGGCTTCGAAAGTAAGTAACCTATTGTTCGTTTTTTTTGTATTGAGTCAAATTCCATGCTTGTATCCTATGGATAATTTGGAATCTTGTTCAGTTAATCAGGGAATTAATTGTTTTTAAGCCCGCTTCTTAGTTGCTTGTTGGTCTTCTGTCAGCATATTTGGCTCTACTGCTGCCGCCAAGCTGAGAAGAGTGCCGTAAAATGTTTTATCTGAATGCTCCATAGCACAGAAGCTATGTGAACCTTGAAGTCACTTTGTCACGATTGTGAGCCAGCGCTCATAAACTGAGCTACTTTATCTGGTGGAAGAATTAAAGTTGATTGCCATTAATGAAGGGATGTGTTGTTCCGACATGCAGGAACTATAACGTGCTGTTGTTAGTATTTTTGGCTTTGGAATTATATACGTGCAGAAACTTTTGGAATAGGTAGCATAATAAATACCAATGTGAGCAAAATAAGTTCTTTTTGTTTTCGTTATTTATAGTTTCATTAGATGCATAGTAATGTTGTTCTAACTACGATGTTAATGAGCAATTTAATCTTACCTCTTGTCAGCCAATGTTGAGGTCACAATTAATGCAGTATTAAAAGATCGAGTAAGTAAGATTACGTTACTTTTGGAGAACTTCCAGAGACTTTTTAGCTTTATTTACGCTTTTCGTTCTTTGTATGTGCTGGTTTTGTATTAAAAGGACTTAGTCTGTCTTTGTTGCCTATTTTGCCAGGGACACTTTGCAAATTTTTAATGCCTTGCTCTCCAAAAAGCAACCAAGTAGCACCGAGCACACTTAAACTGTTGACATTTTCTCATCACTCCACGAGGCCAAGACCTTTCAGCACCTACCCGCACAATCAAAACATTCTGCTTGTGTTGATTTGATTTTTGGCAGTTGGAAAATTTTTTTGTCATTTTTGTAAGGCATGTCAATGCTATTTTCAGTGCTGTATCGCTTTTTTAGACAATAACAATCTGTGTAGCCTACACCATTCAACTTGCCCTGGTACCGACACGGATGAACAAAAATGTTGGTTGGAAAAAACGCCGATGAATGTTGCGTTGATTTGCGTGAATGACGCCAATTTCTTACCCTTGAGCAGTTTTTTAAGACCTGGGTTTATTGATGAGTGCTCCCATCCCTTTCTTGCGTTTTTAGCTCAAACGCTAAGAACCTCGGAAACCCCCCTGAAATAGAGTCTTGAATTCCAGATTTCTTTTCAGTAGCTTTCTGTTGTATCGGCCGTAGTAAAGTTGTATTGTTGATTTTCTTTTCTATGGCATTATCCTAAATAGCTTGAATAGTTTAGTGATTTTTATATTGACAATGGCAAGGCATAAAAAGACGATTCGAGTGGCTTTTCGCTTTCTTTATTACAATAACAAAGTGACTCTGTTATTACAACTGTGTTGTTGCTTTGCAAATACGTTCAACAGGCGCACTTGATAACAACTACGCGTGACTGGTATGTCAGTCTTTGTTGCTCTCTAAAGGTCATTACAATTAATCGCTCGGTTAGCAGATCGTTCTGGCTTTGTAACAACGTTTGTAAGTCAAGTTTAAGGGCATTTGGAACAACCTTAAGGTTACAAAAGCCATGTTTTTACTTACGATCACACTTTCACAGTGTATAGTGATTGGAGCATCCTCTTCGGATTTAATAGCCATCGGTTAAATTCCCTTGTTGCATCGTACTAAAGATAATGAAAGTGGTGTTCGCAGTTTACACATCACATGCTTGGCGCTCAGCTATAAGGGTAATGTAGAGAATGAAATGAAGAACCAAATTAGTCCGCTCATAATTGTTAAAATAACTTGGCGTCCGCCGTTGCAGTTAAAAAGGGCCAAAAGAATTCCATGATATTTTGTTTAGTAGCTTGATTGTGAGAAATATGGTTGGAATTTAAGCCTCCCTCGAGATGCGTCTGGTTTTATTGACTGGCGGTCTGTTCTCTGATTAATACCGAAATACCGTCTCGTTTCGTATATGTCATCTAATTGTGCTGTTATTAACTGATATACTCATCACTTCAATCAATTAGTTTCTTCAGTGAGCAAATGCCCGTGATTTTAACTATAATTGTTTGCTGTGTGAGTAGCTGATGGCTCAAGGCGATAAGAAGCTGGCCTTATACTTAGCTAGAGGTCACAGGTTTCATACGCGCTTGGTCTCTGTGTTGTAGTGTCCATCGAAAAGGCAATGTATAACAATTTTTCCTGCTTACAAGCAGTGCTTGTGATTTTAATTCACTGTGTCGGCAGTACTGGCAACTTTGAAGCGCTCCCAATACAAAGTTATTTTACGTGTAATTGAAGATTTTCTAGTGGATGAAGGATATAAGTGCTATATAATTACCTTTTGCTTGTTGATATTTAACCAAATTTTCAAGTGGTAAAAAACCACAAAAATTTAGTCTGGTAGAGGTAGTTTAAAACGCTTTGTTATTTTTGGCTTCATTGCAATTAATAACTTTGAATACATATTATCGTGTTTGCGTTTGCTAAAAACTTTTTTGAAAATTAAGCTATGCACGTCGGGTTCACACCACAACTAGGTCAATTGCTATGACGTATTAAGCGGTTGCCGGCTTACAGAGTGCAAGTTTACTTTTCCCACAAATCTTTTTCTGATAATTGAATTGAAAGCAACGTAATTTTTTTCAGATCAAGTTTATGTCCTTAGTCAACAGTTAAAAGATATGTCAAAGACGTCATCGAAAGACGACACAAACGACGTCACGAAGGAAAACAACATGGCCGGCTTGCACCAAATCAACGGTGAGTAATGGCACGGACGTCCGTTTCGTAATTTAACGTCTGCACGTCGTAGTATTGTGTCCACAAAGAACGGTGATATTGGAATCACCAAGACGTTTTATGTATGACAGAAAATTTTTCCTATTGCGGCACGAAAAAATCGTATCAAGTACTTTATGTTAAGAGAACGCAGCTGACTGGAAGTTGTCAAAACCACAGCAAAGTGTCGTTATGTTCTCTCAAGTTGGATTATTTGGGATTAGTCAGCGACCAAGATTTCGCACATCTTTGCAGGCTCTTTTTGCTTTCATCTTTAAAATAACAACGTTAGATTTAAGATTTTTAAATGTTTCTTTGAAGTCTACTCATCCGATGTAGAGTTGCCATCACTTACGATCTGTCTGTTATTGAAGGAGTTAAGAGACAGCCGTCTTTAAAGGAACAGAGACCTACCCTCTTTGAGATATGTAAAGCCGTATCTGTGAATGAGACCTTCTGTTTAATTAAAAATGTAAGAAAAGTTTTTCGTTCGGTGAGGTTAACCTCCCACCTTCCTTTTTCGAAAGTAGCCATTGGTAGTCTCAGCTTTGGTTAAAAACCTATTTTCACACCAAACGCAATACGTACCTAATTCAATTCTCCTATGACCCAAGTTATATTTGGAAAGATTTTTGCAACTAGACATGAAAACCACACCAGCGTTGGACAAGCTTCCGTAAAATGCTAGCCAATTCGATGATTTCTTCGGACAAAATGCAAAACGAGATCTGTCATAGCAGTGCAACATTGCCGCTGTGGTTGCCGCTTCATTAACTGTAATGGTACCACTCTATTACCTTATTATTGGTAGTTGATAAAGGCGTGTTACAATTAGCAATACCACCGTTTAATTAAGCGACAAAGAATGGAATTAGTAGCAATGCTACTGAATTGTTTGGTGTCGAACGAAAGTTCAACTAGTTTTGTGCACATTTTATCAAGTTATTACTAAGGTAAAAAGGCTAAGCTTTCCCATCCCCATTTTAAATGAAATAACGTTAAATCGTAGTCGAAAATGTTAAAATACTTGCATTTGCACTCATATGAACTTGCTCAAATTATTTTTGGCGTGGAAGCAGTGGTGCGTTAAATCAACGTCATAATTGCATTTTTAGCGCGCAAATCAGCGGAGCGAGAACGTGAACTTGAAGAAGAACTCGAAGAATGCAAAGAGAAAATCTCTGAATACAAAGTTGATATCCAACTTCTAACATCGTCACTCCATGAAACGCAAGCAACAATAACTGTGCTAAAGGTATGCCTGGCTTATTGTAACAAAGCACTTAAATCTATGCTTCCCAAGCTGTTACTGTTCACAGACCACTGCGATAATGTTTTTTAGCGTGCTGTCCTCCCAAAAAATGATGAAAAATAGATAAAATTAAGTCGCCATGCGTTCTGAAAGCGTAATTTTTACTTAAAAGGTGGGGTATGGTTAAAATTTTTCAGGACTTCTGCTGAAAAACTTGAGCTCTGCTGTTACAGAGCAGCACGAGCTTGCAAGTTTTAGGTTCTTTTAGGATCTGCGATATTTTGCCAAGTAGCAGGATCTGTGGTAGAAACGCACTGTTCTAATAGCACTGGCAACTGCGGACAGGATTTAGACGGCAATTGTTCTATGAGTAACTGAAAAGGTTTTCCCGTGTTGGGAAAGTATATAACAATTTGCAATGATCAACTGTACCGGGGTTTAGACGGCAGTTTCTTACTTCCTCATATTTTACTTCCAGGAAAAATTCTTGCAAACCAGAAACGTAGACGCGTACACTAAGGAACTGACTGAACGACTTGCGTCGCTGCAGAAGATTGTGGATGAAAGACAGGAAATAGAGAGAGAGTTGCGTGATCGCGCATCGAAGCAATTACAAACACAGGTTGGTTTGCTGTTTCATCCTATCAAGACTTTTCAGGTACACTGCGTGGTTACGCGTTTGAGAAAAAAATGTTTTTTCAAAGGCGTACCGACGCAGACCGGCATTAAACCCACAATCTCACGCTTACCAAACTAAAAAGATTTTAACTTTTTGCACACAAACTGATTATAAACTGGGACGTGAACTTACATTTTTCAAGTCATCTGCCACTTGCATACGTCGTAGCGATCCACTGCTCCCCCCGTGCTTCACCGGGTTAGAATAGTGAAACTACTCACCCAGCATGTCGTAAGAGGCGACTTTTGGGTACCCACCAATGGCAGTCCGCTTTGTTGGTGGTGGGGCTACCAGTCGGCAGTTTGCATCCACGACTGGTTCGAAATGGGCTGCCACTTTTCCCCTGGCCTAATTCAATTAGGTTGATGGCGTGAACCTGGATTGCTGTTCGCGCCATACCTCCATCCCAAGGAAGAGGAGGGGTAAAACAACAACATCCACTGTTCCGTGGCTTGAGCCCGTGGGATTAAATTTACACTTTAGTTTCGTTTATGCAGCGTCCTTTGAAGTCCACATCGTCGAATGATGAGGGCATCAGTGAGATGGATCCTACTGACTCCCTCACTTCCAGCGCCGTTGATTTGTATTCAGTCAGGGAAGGCCAGATGCTCGGCGCAAAAGCTGAAATGCTGAAGGTGAGCTTGAAAGTTTATGGCGTGTACAGATATTTGCGCACAGCTGCTACGTGCCTAATAAATTAATTGTGTAAAGATATCAGCATCGTTTTTTGCGAGTGCTGGGAAAGATCGAAGGCTGTAGTACTGCCCCCTTTGACCATCAATAGCGCCATCACGCGTAGCAGCGTGGGCAAACAAGTAAAACATAGCGTTAAACAGTTTGGGTTGCCTTCTTTCTCTGAAACGAATACCTGGAACCCACAATTCTTTTTTGAATCACATTCTTTGCTCTCCTGCATAATGCTTCCTAGTTTGTATGCGAAGAATAGAAGGGGGCATATATCCTTACATAATTGTGGTATTCTTGATAAAGACCAGTCAAAAATACGTCACCACCACAATAAATATTGTGCAGCAAAACGGTCAGGGAATCGAGAGACTTTTTTCTGGTTGATGCTCATGCTAGTTGGTCAAGGGAACAAGTTCATTATTCACATATTACAGGGGTATGCCACCGTTTTTTTGCCGGCGATCCAATTTCATTTAACACGGATGATCCTGCGGGCTAGGCTTGGATTCTTTCCAAGACCTTTGTTTTGTTTTTTTAATTAATTTTAAAAGGGCGTATTATTTACGCTAAAGGCTATTTCACTTTTTGGAAATTGTAGTTTTTTAAGCTAAACTCATTTTGTTGAGATCAACTTAAACAAGGCCGAGTTTTTAAACAGAAGGTTTTTTTGTTTTGGATGATTAACCTTGTGGATACGGGCTACAAGTAACATCCTTCCACGGCTCGCAGTTTACACACCCCTGATACATTACGCTAAAAAATAAAAAATATTTGGTCGCTTTTTAATTTTTTATTAACGGCCCTCTCACGGATTTCGTTCCTCTTTTCACGAAAACGTAAGATTTAACAAGTTCTATGCGCCCCAGAATATGTTCCAAAAAACTAAGTGAACCTTTGTTGTTGATTTAATTTTTAATTTCTTGTTTTTGCAGTGGCAGCACCGATACTTGGAAGAAAGCTTACTAAAGCATGTTTATTCGAATGGACCCGAAACCACGCAGCATAAACGGTTCTACAAAGCACTCCGGAGTCATCGGCACGCGGTGTCCGATCCCGGATTTCACAAAAATCCGTCGATGAAAACGATGCTAACTCGGCTTGGAGTCTCCGGTAATTCTTCATCATCCAGTGGGACTTTATACGAACAAGATGTTGGAACGAGTTTTCGTCGAAATAACACCTCTCTCACCGAAATGAAAACGATATTGGAGCCGAAAACAGATCCATCGTACGGGGATAGTCCGTCAAACTTTTCCGCCGAAAGTTCGACCGCGGACTGCGCTTGCCAGACCCCAACAAGTAATTGGATTTTAGGGGATGAAGAGAAGCCTCAGTGTGAAAAAGTGCATGGGGAAACGCAAACAGTCGAATCAAAAATTACTGCCACGGACTCTAGCACCTGTAGTGGCAGTGTTGTAGAAAGGGACTCACCCTCGGAAGGTTATCATTCTCAACAATCGTCTGGGTCACCGACCCCTAATGTTGAAAAGAACACTCTTCATTTTTCAGCCCCCCTCGAGCACCCACTTACTCCGAACCCCCGAGTAATCCCTTCAACGGTGTTCAGACGCAATAAATCTGCTGATGTCTTAACCACGGCCGAAATATAAAAATTGATTACCGTGGCAATAATTTCACTCTCTTGTGATCGGTTTGCTTTGCTTGTAATATGTCCGCTCGTGTGATAATACAAACAAAGCGGGTCATTTTGTTTTTCACAAATGCACATTAAAAAATATTTAATGAATGAATTGATTCCAAAATGAGTGGGATGGCTGCGTGCGTGGGTTTGCAAAAGTGCAGTACGAGGGAAAGGTCGTTATGTGTGGGACTCAGGTAGTCAATACACGTTCACATTTGTGAAATTAGCATCAACTGAACATCGACATCTATATTCCGGCTATTCTCTTGGTAGGCGTTAACTCGATTTTTCAAACGGAATTGTGCTTTCGGATTAAGTAGTCTGGCTTCGTAATAGAACAGAGATTTTCTTTGTGCTAACGCGCTAATTACGTGGTTCTAAATAATATGGATACGGGGTCTTATTTTTTCATGTGCAATCGTTTCCATGAAATATTGCTGTTGATTGCAGTATAGCGTTTTTGATTTGTTTTCTCGTAATTTGACGTTTTGACACAACCCACGTTGGGTTTACGTTAAGTTGCGTGAATTGTTTTTATTTTTGTTTCTTGCCTTTTTTTGATGCATTAAAGGTTTTATTTATTGACCTGTCGGAGGTGTATAGTGCGGCTTATTCAACTAACCCATACGCCTAAATGCAAAGCCGCATTTTGGAAGAAAATAATTTACTGGCTTTGCTCTTTCTTATGGCTAATAAAACTATTACACAACTTGTCATTGTATTTATGCAGACGTTTTGGGTATTTAACTGGTGTCATTTTTTATTAGATAGCAGCACGACAAAAAGTTGGCTACAACTCATCTTATTGTTAGAGTCAAATTGTTCTTATAAATGCTATAGCAGAATATTTTGGTCTTTAGTTTGCTTGAAAGTTGTTATCCCATTCCAACTACATCATGAACCTACTCTTTCTCCAGTTTTGCGAAGTAGTACCTCTAGAGACCGAAAACTTATTAGGCATCTTTTCATCGATCCACAGCTTTGAAGTCAATCCCTATTTAAGTCTCGTATAAATAGCATTTCTTTTGAAAGGTTTGTAAAAATTTAAACTATTTGTCATTCCGTTTTGCTCCAGTAGTTTTTCTAGTGTTTCCATTTTAAAAATAATGATATAACTGATTATAATTTGCAAATAATGTTTAAATAGTGAGATTTTGCGACATTAGAAAGTATTTCATTTTTCAACAAACTTTTTCTTTACCTCGTTGTGTGTAGAATGTTGTTCAAAATGTCATTAAACTGAAGTAATATTAAGTCTCTTGTTTAAGTGTGATACGTTTTTATTTGCCGGGCGCAGCTCAAAAGAAAACCCATAACTGACCAATAGAACAAGGTGTTCAGATCTCCTTGGAGTTACCAAACTTAGTGACCTCGTGAATTCTCGCCAGAAGCCTTGCAACCAAGCAGTGATCTGTGGTAAAATTCGCAATTGCAGAAAGCTCCTATGTACCGTGACTTACCGTCTTGTTAGCAAAATTAAACGCCCCTCCTAGCTACAGTTAAGTAAAAATTATTTGGCGCTCTGAAACTGCAACGAATTTCGTTTTGATCATGACTAAGTGAAGTCGGTTTTGTCATTCTCGTCATTCCGAGAAACTTGGTTAAAGGGAAAAAACTGTATCGGTTTATAACAGGAACTGAACTGATCAGTTAGATGTAAAAAGTTAGAAAGATGAAGACGTCAATTATGTCTAATGATAGTAACCTAATAATATGTTATTCCAAACTTATTGCTGAACGCCAATCAAGAAATCTGCAAATACCATTTTGATAGCACTTGGTATGACTGACGACGGAATTTGATTGTTTGTGATTTTCTTTTTGATAGAGGCGGTGCTGATGTTAACCGCAGCATGAACGCAGCCGCTTTTGCCTTTTTTTTGCGACGTGCGTGTAGGTATAGACCATCTGTAGCACTGCCGCGAATGAACGTTTACCGCTTAAAATCAATTCCAATCTTTTTTTATTTCTTTCAGAAGTTAACTTTTTGCAGTCAATCTCAATCTACTTTTTTACCTTGACTGGTGGACATTGGACACTGGGTTTGTAGTCAAATAGCCAGGCTAGTACTCCGGCATCTTTGGGTAAATGGTTTACAATGGTAAATAGCATTACAGGGTAGTGTTTTTTATCTATAAGTATCATAAACTGGAAAAATGTTATCCCATTGCAAAATTACTTTCCCTTATGTTTGATAGTTAGATGTGAGATCGTTTTTACTGCCGGTACCTTGGGATCATGCAGTGTAGCTAAGTCCCCGAATAATCTTTTCGAAAAATGCGTATCACTTATTTGTAAAAGACTGTTAGAAGCTCTGACTTCGCTTCTGCTTGTTTGAAAAATATTCCATCAAATTTTTAGATGCCAACGTTTTAAAACTGACTGGATGAGTAAATTTTTGTTGGCTAGCCTTGTGTTTTTTATCTGGTAAGTTTCAACTGCATATTATAGCAGTTCTTGGAGCTGGTATAATTAGTCTTGCATTGGTTAGTTACGAGTATAAGCGTTCAATAACTCCTGATTTCATTACCATTTTGTAATTAAAAATGGCGTACCAGGTGGCCTTTCGACCATTTAATATACGCTAGGTTTGGACCACGGCCAAAGGTCCTTTTGTTTATGCTACAGTTTATAACAGGTGCTACGCTAACTTACACATATTTAATACGAATTATAGGAGCTGGTGTTAGCCTGTTTAAGATATTACTTTTAATTAATTGATATTAAGGCATATAGGCCAACTACAATCAGTTGAATAAAACATACCACTTCCACGACCGGATTCGTTCCTATTAGAACTCGTCAGGTGGACTCAGGTACTGAACCGACGATCACATTAATTGCTTCATGCGGTTTATGCCACTCCGCCATCGGTCCTTTCAACTGATGCTGTTAATTTTAAGCTATATATGGTGCACGCTCACTACAGTACCGGTCGTGGAAGTGGTATGTTTTATTCAACTGATTGTAGTTAGCCTATATGCCTTAATATCAATTAATTAAAAGTAACATATTTAATAGGTACTTAAAGCATTTTTAGATGAACAAAATGCCGACAATGGATTAATCTCAGAATAAGTATGGGCTATACTGTAATACAATGCCGTCGCCAGAGCAAACGAAGTGGTGAGACACAAGACGAAAGTCAGTGGACATTAAAATAGACTGAATTTTGCACATAAAAACCGATTTTGTACGGTTGCAAATCTTGTGCAATTTTGAAAATTCTGTATTTTTGTTCAAAAAAAAAAGGCATTAAAGTGTATAGAATGTTTTGAATTGCATACGATGCAAATCTTTATGATCTTAAAATAGATATGGCTGGCTGATCGAGTAGTGATGACTAGATAAATTCATAATATAATGTAACTTGAGATTTTTGCCATACTTGATGACTTAATGGGTTTAATGGTGTAGACTTGAGATGCGAAATGGTGTTTGAAACTTAAACCACCAAACTACCGGTCTTAAAAAATTCAATATACTGCAAATACAGGTACCGTTAATCAAGTACATGATGCATTAAGATACATAATGTTGCACCGTTGGTAACCATTGAATCACGATTAAATAAGTAAAAAAGAAAGTTGTCGAATACTAAAATAACACATTTTTTAAGAAAAAACACAAAAGTGCGGAACCAATACTGTGAAACAAAGAACACCGAAAAGTTTAAAATAAAGTAAATCAACTGAGTTAAGTAAAATAACTGCAGTCTACGATTTGAGATACTGAACTGTCAAAAGACGTTTTCTTTCCAATCAACTTAGTTTTTCGGTCAAGTCGCTTTCAAACCCAAGTTGGACAAATTGGACTTTGCGAGGGTGTTACATTGATTGCTTGCGATCTCTCATGATAGTTTTCAGAACAGAAAAAGAGTTCTTACACTTTTCGGTAGAGGCTCCAAGAGTGGCTCCTCGTTTCAGTACAAGATATACAGTAGGCATCGTCTTAAGTGCTTCACAATGTTCAGAAAGGCGTTACGCTATTGTCGGTTTTGTCTTCTCATCACCGTTCAATTTTGCTACGTACGCCTTAGCAACATCAAATTCTGCTTCCACACTTGTACGGTCTACCAAATCCAAAAGAGGCTGCACCATCTTTTCAACCAAAAAGTTGCTCTTTTCAGGTTGAAGATCAGAGACAGCAGCATATAATTTTGTATTTTGATGGCTAAAATGCACGTCTATTGCACTGATCACTAGATCCAGTGTGCTACAAAATAATCTCCGCATTTCATCTTTATTTATTTTATTGTTTTCGGTTGTTTCTTCGACTACATAGTCTTGTAGCAATGTACTATCACGTCGTGTTCGTCTTGAATGAGCACCAATTTGAGTAACGGCCTCATCCCACATATCACAAAATTTCTCTTCTGTTCGAAGATTGTGAACGTTTTCAACACACGCGGCAACAAGTGTCATCCCATTTGATAAGTCAGTATTTTCAGCTCGAAGAATATTGTTGGCTGGAGCAAACAAACTTAGAACTTATAAAATGCAATATAAAAATCAACCGTTTCAAAACGGGATATCCTTGGTGGATCTATTTTGAAGTCTTTAGGTAGGACTGCTTGGCCTCACTAGGTAATAAACATCAGGTCCCTTTAACACAAATACCTTGTTAGGGTGTAAACCAGTAAAATAATGTTTAATTGATCAGCTTTCAAACAGCACCAACGGGTAATTCATATCGCCCACGCACATTCATTCACTGCCTTTCATATAACATATCAAACTGGTGACCTGAGGCTGTTCTTGAAACAGAGACATTTAAATTACCAGAACAGTAAAATTACAGAAAATAACCAAGCACTTGGAGTGCCCGATCTGTGGCTACGGTCAACCAAAAGGCAAAGCGATGCAATTTGAAAAATTTTTGTGACAATCCTCGCTTCCCGGACTCGATATAAATTTGCACTATAGCCTACCTAACATTATGTAAATATTCTTGCAAATAATAATTTTTTGCATTACGCAAACGGTAATTTGCTTACAATATTTGCATCTAAAATATTGTATTATTATGTAATACAGGGTGTCCCAAAAAAAAGTTTATTTTTTAATTTTTAACTACTTTTGTTTTAGAGCATTTGACTCTTTCATTTTTTCAGGTTTTATTCTATGGTAATAGGAGTTTTATACCTGAAATTTTGAAGCCTTTATCTTAATCATGCCTTTCACAATTGAGCAGCGATCAAAAATAGTAAAGTTCTATTTGGAAACTAAATCACTGGTCCAAACCCAAAGGGAATATCGCAAGCATTTTGGTGTAAAAGAAGCTCCATCTGTGAAGTCAATCAAGAAAATTGTTCAAAAGTTTGAAGTGCATGGCACCTGCCACAACAGAAATAAAGGAAATTCTGGAAGGAGAGTGTCTGCTCGCACCGAATTAAACATTGATACTGTACGTGAATCGACTGTGCGTAGCCCAAAAAAATCAATACGGAGGCGTTCATCTGAACTTGGCTTGACAAAGTCTACCGTTCAAAGAATAATGAAGCAAGACCTCAACTTATATCCTTACAAACTGGAAATAAAGCAAACTTTGACTGATAGGGACAAAGAACAACGTTTTCAAATGTGCACATGGTTTAATGAAATGATGGAAAATGATGAACTTTGGGTTGGCAAGATATGGTTTTCAGATGAGGCACATTTTCATCTGGATGGATCAGTAAACCGTCATAACTGCCGTATTTGAGGCACTGAACCTCCAAACGTTGTTACCACCAAATCACTCCACAGCAGGAAGTGCACAGCTTGGTGTGCGCTTAGCTCTGACGGAATCATCGGGCCTTACTGGTTTGAAGACAATGCTGAGAATGCGGTGACGGTTAATCATGAAAACTATCGCCACGTCATCAAAAAGTTTACTGCTTGTCTTCGTCGTCGTCGCTTTGACTTGAAAAAATTATGGTTTCAGCAAGATGGGGCAACACCTCACACTGCAGTGGAAACACGAAAATTATTGTCTGAAAAATTTGAAGACAGGCTGATTTCCTTGAAAGCTTCCCACATCTGGGCTCCACACTCTCCTGACCTTAGCCCACTGGACTTTTTTCTGTGGGGCTACGCAAAAGATAATGTCTATAAAAATAAGCCTACCTCTATTTCCGAACTTAAACAAGAAATAACTACGTTCATGAGAGCCATTTCCGCTGACACATGCAAAGCAGTAATTCAGAATTTTGCTGTGAGAGTAAGGGAATGCCTTCTGCGCCATGGCGATCACATTGAGCATGTTATTTAAGCAGCATCATCAAAATATATGACTATTTTTAAACTCCAGTAACATCAGCTAAGTAAAATGGATAACGACGATTTTGATGGCAAACAAATCTCCAACACATTATTTATGCACGGTGAAACTTTCATTGCTTTATCTTTACAAGTTTTTGCGTTACAAAAATTTTTAAAATAAACTTTTTTGTGGGACACCCTGTATTTAGAAAAAAGACGCGAAATGCCAATTGAATTTAGGAAAGATGTTTTTATATCTTCGTATGAGCTAGATGCTTTGTTTTTGGCACATCTGTATGAACTCTGGAGTGTTGCTTGCTAGTTCTTTGTTTGACCGGGCACCACAGTAGGTAGACTGCTTGGCACCACCATCTGTCTGCTACTGCAAATATGAAGGCATAACGTTAAATGCGTTTGCCAAGCAATACCTGTCGAAATTGCGGGCTTGTTCCTCACACTACCTTTGTCGTGATGAGCGCCAAGCAGGGAAACCATAAATACCATTTTTCAAGTCTCGCCAGAGGAAATGAATTCAGGTCTGTGAAGTAGATAGTCCCGAAACCACTCATAGCCCCGAAATATTATACTTATTTAATATCATAAGCCATCACGTTGATCACAATACTGAAATGGGTTGCTGTATGAGCTTCTCCTAAGATCTGAGGCAAGCCATTTAATTGCTTCTATTCTAATCTGGGAGCCAAGCAGACTACTCGCCGTTGTGGTGGCCCAGCAGCATAACAAGACTGACAAACACAGCACAAGCTTATAAATTTAATTGTCACCATCAAGAAATTCTTTGAAATTGAAACAATAAGAATGATTATATAGCAATACATATCTTGTAAAGCATCTGCACCTTTCGAAGCAGTTCTGATGCCTCTGTACGTGTTTCTGCTTTATATGCCTTTGAAATACCCATTTCATGGAGAAGCGATGTTATATGTTGAAAAGAATTGAGAACAGCTGTTACTGTAGCCAGATAACCAGTCCATCTCTGCTCAAGCTGGCGTTTCAACTTTTGACCATTATAGCAAAGTGCAGCTGTGGGCTTTCAAAAAAAATTGTAGCGACCACCACAAACGTGCAAAAAATCGTTTATCGCTTATTCAACCGATATTGCGTGCATCACTACAAGGTGCAATTGATCGTTCAGGCAGTGCACATACGGAATCTTTTTGTTTTCTCGTTCCTGCAATAGACGTTAAACTTCTCCACAGTGTCCGGTCATTACAGATGCGCCATCATAGACTTGACTAAGTATCTCTGATGAAGTTAGTCCTGCTTTAGTAAGTTCCGCCAACATCACATCAGCAATTGATTTCGCATCACCCGAATCGGTGCTTGATAAAACCAAAAGACGTTCCGCTACTTTCAAAGAATGCTCGTTAAAAAAACGAATAATTATGGAAATGCTTTCTACACCAGTTAGGTCCTTGTTGCCATCAACTTTCACTGTGAATCGAGAATTTCCAATTTCTTGCTTAACATCCTCGTTTGCTACCAGTGGCGTGCAGAGGTCTGGTGATGCCCGGGGCCAACTGCTTGATTGTATGCCCCCCTCCCAAACTGTCAAGTACTCAAGAATGTGACAAAGACAGACACTTGAAATACGTAAAAGCTAGTGTTGAGAAAAAAGTTTCGAAAAATTGAACTAAAATATTTTAAAGAGTACTTTTTATTTCAATGTGTTGATTAAAGGCTAAGGCATACATTTATAAAAAAAAATATCTGGTGAAGGGTATGCATTGAGGAACAAGGCTTTGCGTTTATGTATGCGAATAATTATCAAATAAGCCCACGAAAATGATCTGTTATACAGGGTGGGCCGTAAGTCCTGCACCAAGAAATTACGTGGAGTGTGATGTGAAACAATGTAAAATTAATGGAGTAGAATATCTTTTCCTTTCTTTTGATGTATAATAAATGGTCTTTCATAGAGTAATTCACCATTGTTTGAATGTATCAGTCATTATATCTGCCAAATTTAATTATAATCAAAGTTTTTTAGATATGATTTGCATTTAAAATTTTTTTCGTTTAATTTTCAGATATGCCTTTAAACAATAAACATGCGAGTTGAGTTAGTATTTATGATCATTTTGAGCATTTGTGATTGTATCAGCGTGTATAACGTGTCATCAGTTCCTTAGATAAGCTTGTTTTAAATAAAATAACGTTTATGCAGGGTGATCCATAATGATGGGACACATTTTAAATGCTTTTTTCTACAAATATGAAAACGACACAGATAAGTGTATTTGTTTATTATATACCTGATACTCAGGAGTTTAACGTGTTGTGTAAGATCTGAATATTACATCAAGTTCAATTATTTTCAGGTATTGATTTAGTAACCCTTATATTTCGAGATTCAGTGATATCCATTGGCCATCCAGGTCACCTGATTTAACCCCAGTGGACTTTTTTCTGTGGGGTTACCTAAAAAATCGAGTATACGCAGGCAGGCCCCACACAACAGAAGAACTTAAACAAAGCATCGATAGAGAGGTTACAGGTATTCCGATTGATGTGTTAAACCGCACTTTACATGATATGAGAAATCGATCTCTTGAATGTTTTAGTCGTGATGGTGAGCATCTAAAGGATTTAATATTCAGATCTTAGATATCAATGTGTCAGTTTTGCCATGAGTTGGTTATATGTGAATTATGTTAAATCCTGAGTATCAGTTATGTAATAAATATATTCACTTATCTGTGTCGTTTTCATATTTGTAGAAAAAAGCATTTAAAATGTGTCCCATCATTATGGATCACCTTGTATAATCAAATTGTCTTGAATGTTTTGGTGCGCGACTTACGGCCCACCCTGAATACAAAACACCGTGAGGCATAACAGGAGATAGAGTTTTCTATTTTTTTTTATTAGAAATAATATCTGAAATTATACAAGTGCAACCATGTAGTTTGATGCATTGCTAGCTTCCTGCCATTAATATTTTTGTGAGCTATACAATAAAAGTGCTTTAAGGACATTGTTTAGTGAAAACAAACGAACAAGTAACTCTTTTTATTAAACTAGAACATGTGATGATGTGAACAAATCAATCAGACACTTACACTTTACAATTTTTCTTTGCCATATAAGCTCTCCTATCGGAAAATATTTGAACAAATCATTTTTCACATCTGCTGAAAGGAATTCTCCTTCGATGCTGATTAAAGCCAAACTTGTTAGGCGTTCCTGTAGCATAGATGATCTTATACATGTTTTTATCAATTTCAACTTTGAAAATGACCTCTCGCAGCTCGCAATAGAAAATCCGATGGTGAGCAGTAACCTAAATGCAATATAAAAAGTTGGGAAGACATCCCTCCCAAACTGCATAAACATTCACGAGCATGCTTAGAATAAGAGGGAACTGCATTTCCTCTAGCTCGGAGTATAACAAAGTCAATAATGTCATCGTACAACTGAATGGCTGTTACATCTTTGTTATAATAATTTGCAAAGTCCAAACAATTCTTTCTAAATTTTTTTTCTTTCTTGCTCATGCTCAATGTCAATTGAACTTAAACTCAGGATAAATGAAAATCGATCTGTGAGGTCTTGCAGGCGAATACTGCGGTCCTCAATTTCGGTTTTTAATCTGTTCACAGCCTCTACCACTACTGCATTTATTTCCTATTATGCTGTAAATCCACTATCTCGTGCTGTTTCTCCTGGCATCATTTTTTTTCTTTTTGGTCGAGCAATTGGTATGTCCCATTTTTCGCAATATTCATGTGCTGAATGTACTGCTTTATGCATAATTTCTTCACTTTTCAAATTCAAGATTTGAATAAGGCTTTTTAGGTCACAAAACGCCTCATGGAACCCCATTTTCGGATCATGCAGACGCTTTGAAACTTTGTCCACTGATTTTAAAATTGGATTCCAGAAATTTAATAAAGACATAAAGGAAATTGTTGAATAGAGTGTAAAGGTGCTGCTACATCGAACTTGGTATCCCTAGAATAGTCTCCTTCCAGCAAGTGGTCAAAGCTTGCAATAATTTTGTCAAGCTCTTTGTACATTACTTCCACAGCATCCTAGCAGCTAACACTCGCCTGACACTCTGGTTCTCACAAGCAGCTTCCCAGCTCGCAAAGTACAGGCTGCTTCGGGCCCGATCGCTACAAAAAGCAAAGGTAATTGACTTAACTTCGTTTCCTTCGCGTGGAACCGATAAACAAACAGAGCCTTTCTCGGGGGAAAATTGCGGTGTGGTTACGACCTTAGAAAGAATCACTATCACAAAAAATAAAAAGCATCTATGCGTTGTAAATAAAGGTAATTATATGTTTGGTTTTTGTACAGTACATAGCAAATAAATTGAAATTTTGTAAATAATAATTTCACCACAAAAGCTGACACTGCAGAAGATTTTCTACGAAACACAATCACACCATGCCCACCAACCAAGATCCTATCAGATCCAAGGAGTATGTGTTAGTAAACTTACGATACGAAAGAACATATATTTTTAACAATTTAATGAAATGTAATTTTTGTGACTTCACTCTTTTGATGACCCCCTACCTTGGATGCCTGGGGCCGTCGCCCCCCTCTACACGCCACTGGTTACTACTGAGCTCAAAGCAATAAGTTCGTTTTGCATATCGGGACTGGTGTACGTTGCATTTCATGGGATAGTTTTATTGATTGCACGTAAACGTTAGCGTTTTTCAACAGTATAATTAAATAGACTTAAAAAGAGTCCATTTCCCCTTCGTCTTCGCTTTCAAATGCGTCAATTTTTCTTCTGAATGCCGATTGATGAGTAGCCAAAAAAGCTAATATGTCAATCAGGGTAGAAAAATGGTAGCGATTCCTTTCAATTGCTACAGTGTTGATTAATGAAGTAATTTTCTTACCCATTTCAGACCGCTTGATTTTTTCTTTTCAGGTAGTGTAGCATGCTAAGTATTCTTTGGAGACGGCATGCTTGGAAAAATCTCTATTCATTTTAGTAGCATGCTTCCAATTACGATAGTTATTTGCTGTAAAAGTTGAATCACAACGCATTCCTCGAAAGTCTCCTCCAGCTTTAGATTCAAACAGGGGCGTTGAGAGAACAGTCCGAGCCAGGTACAAACTATACAGTGATATCTAGCCCTTTTAAAAAGGTTCTGGTGAACTGGTGTTGCCGGGTTTTTTCCAATTAGAAATAAATGAGTGTTTGGCAAAATTAATTGCTCAGAAATTGCTTTTCTTTCTGCGTCTTTTTCTTTTTTAGTTCCACTCTAATACGAACAAGACATTGGTGTCCGATTACTTCACTATTTAAATAATTAAATTTTGATATGTGGGGTAATAAATCAAGCACAGTTATAATACTAAGTCTATGGAACAATATAACGCTAAAAGTCAAAAAACAAAATGTGAATATCATGCGATGCATCCTTATCAGTCACCAGTAATCAGTAAGTAAAATGCAATCTTCCTATTTAAAAGAGATAACAAAGAAATGCAGGATTGATGTGAAATGATTTTGAAAAATCTGACCATAAACAAATTGATTGATCCATACGGGATATCTGGGTTTAAGATTAAGGGGTTTCTGGTTAAAATTATGTTACGTATAGGAAGTTATGTGCTTAAAGAGTTACAGGAACCGGATTTTATATTTTTGGCCGCGGGGCCAGGAAGTATTCTGGGGAGCCAGAATTTTTTTAAAAAGAAGTATTTAAGCAAATTTTTTGTGGCCAAAATGAAGAAAACATTAATCATTATGTCACAAAAATTATTATGTAGGTTATGTGTTTGTTGACAAAAAAAAATATAAAGCTTAGGCCTAATTTATTGCTAATATTACGCGCAAAGTTTCCAAAAATCCTGGCCCCCTAAAAATATCCGGGCCCGGAATCAAAGGTACCCACTGGACCCCCTTGTCAACGCTCCTGGATTCAAAATTGCGGCAAGGAAAGCAAAAAGCTGCAACAAACTTGGGACCGAATATTCCAACCAATTCCACCTCTGATACAACGCAGCATTGAAGCATCTTTTCTTGTCCCAAACATGCTTACATGATAAGGTCTCAGTCTAACTTGCTTCAGATCGTTGACTCCCGAATCATTAGCATCAGCAGATTTTCATTTGCCCATAGGCCTACTAGCAGCAGTTGTTGTAGTTGCACTGCAGCTAGCAGACGAGTTGAGACCTTGCAAACTTTGAAAACTTTCACTCAAATCAGAATTTTGCAACCAATCTCTCAAAGTCATTTTGCGCCTTCTACATTCTCTATGAATAAGCGAAATGAAAACATCTGCTGTAATTATTGCTACAACAATTTATTGCGTCACAATTACTGTGTTACAGCAGTTGATTGCGCCACAACTGCGCAAAGAATCAATAGCGTCAAACGAGAATTATGCTGAATTGAAGGTTATTTTGCATAAGAAATCTAAGTTTCTTTATACTATTGTTTGTTGTCTTGTCGTTACGCGGTACACCAAACACAACAAAGAATTTGAAGTAACTCAAAATGGGGTGGCATAAGCAGCCGTCAGGGAGTGGGTCACAGCCCTCCTCTGGCTCCCGCAGCGACGGCACTTCTGTGATATCAAGCTACAGAAAGCGAATGAAAGATATTATCGACACCGGCATATCTTTACGGGAGGCTGCTAGTAAGTATTGAATTTCCCTAACCATTATGAAAACATATACAATACTTGTAAACCTTGCACCTAATTGGCAAAGCAGCATACGGGCGTAAGGGGCATTAACAATTTATTAAAATGAATATGCCAGGAAACAATAATGAGTATACCACCCAACCAATTTAGACGAGACCATCCCTGGACGCGTTTCGTCCTTTTGGACTCATCAGCAGGGCCCGTCCCGTTACAAGCAAAAGTAACCCACTCATTAACGTTATCCTTAAAAAAAAATCCAACTATGCACATGCAGAAGCACTGAGACTTCAACCGACGACGTATTGCGTTGCTTAACAGGGCGGGTTGACAGATTGGTTGATTTTGGCTGCATATCCACTGGGAGATCAGTTTACAAACTGATCTGAAAAAGCAGATTTAACGCTGCATATATAGCCTACCGCCTTGTCTTTGCAATGCCATCACGCTCGCGGCGAGTGCGTTGACAATTCACAAGGTGGGAGCCGTTTACTGCGAAGTGAAATAGAATGAAAATTCGTTGGCATGGATTTGCTTGACACGTCTATCAAAGGTCGCCCGGCTCCCACCTTGTGAATTGTCAACGCACTCGCCGCGAGCGTGATGGCATTGCAAAAACAAGGCGGTAGGCTGTATATGCAGCGTTAAATCTGCTTTTTCAGATCAGTGTGTAAACTGATCTCCCAGTGGATATGCAGCCAAAATCAACCAATCTGTCAACCCGCCCTGTTAAGCAACGCAATACGTCGTCGGTTGAAGTCTCAGTGCTTCTGCATGTGCATAGTTGGATTTTTTTTAAGGATAACGTTAATGAGTGGGTTACTTTTGCTTGTAACGGGACGGGCCCTGCTGATAAGTCCAAAAGGACGAAACGCGTCCAGGGATGGTCTCGTCTAAATTGGTTGGGTGGTATACTCATTATTGTTTCCTGGCATATTCATTTTAATAAATTGTTAATGCCCCTTACGCCCGTATGCTGCTTTGCCAATTAGGTGCAAGGTTTACAATTTCCATATCTTCGCCTATAATATATAATACTGGTTAAACAGTCTCAAAATTTTGCGGTGATCAAGAGGAGCACAGGTAGGCTTAATCTTGAGAGATCCACTTTTTAAATCCGGTTTGTCTCCGTTAACGCAGGTGACCGGATTGATCTTATGTTCGTGAGACCAACATGCCACTTTGTTTTGTCAATAGCATCTTCCTTCTTCAGTCCAGTCTGATCGGTAGGCTATGTTCTTCCACTTGTCTTTTCCACGTCATAATCGGTCGCCCACGCCCTCTTCTTTCCGCCACTTCAAAATCCACCACTCTTCTTAAAACATCACCATTATCCCTTTTCAAAACATGTCCATACCATCGTATTCCACTCTACTTAGTTAGTCCATCCAAAGTATCCTTTAAACCCAGGAAACTCATAAATTCTTGGCTTCTACTTTTCTCAATCAATGTAACTCCACACATTGCTCTCGTCATTGTCTTTTTTGTTCTTCTCAAAATTGCCTTCTCATTCTCTCTTAGACACCATGTCTCGCTCTCATATGGCATTACTGATCTTACGCAACCTTGATAAATCCTTCCTTTCATTTTTAACCAAAACTTTCTCCCATAAAATAACTCCCCGCATTCTTTAATTTTATCCATCCAATTCTCGTTCTTGCTGTCATCGCTGCTTCACCGCCACCACTGGCGTTTAACCTGTCCTCCAAATAACAAAAACTCTTCACAAAGTCAACCTGGTCAAAAAATGATATTTCTTCACCTGGTTCTACAATTCAAAATCTTTTGCCAGAGTTGAAGTCACTGTCTTCATTTTTGCGCATCTATCATGTATCCATTTACCACACTTAGGTCACATCACCAAATTTGCCATTACCCTCTTGCCGCACTTGGCACCTGGATCAACTTTACTCTTGAATACCTCACTTTTGGAACCACTCACCACTGCTTTACTGCTTTGGTTTTCTTGAGGTTCACTTTTAACCAATTGTTTGAAACGCCTCTTCTCGTTTTAAAAGCTTCTCTTTCAAATTCTCTATACTTTCAATCATTAAAGCCGAGTCATCCGCTCACAAAATTTTATTTATCAATTCTTCTCTTGTATTTTCCGAGATTACATTCACTGCAATTGCTGAAAGCAATGGCAACAACGCAGGTCTTTGGTGCGCACCGACCTCTACCTTACTGTTTGCAGTTGTTCATCAAACAACTTTTTTCAATGTTTTTACAGCTATGATGACTTTTGTATTGATAGCATTTGTGACTTTAATAGAAACAAGTGATAGCTAACCTTAGCAGAGTGTAGTGACATTAGGTGGCTGAACGATAAATTAATTTCATTGCCCGCAGTAGTTTTCTGATTTCAATTACAATTTCCATATTTTAAGTTTTCAACTCGGTCGGAGAAGCGGCTCTGTTAAAGTACGTTGTGAAAAGCAGCAACATGTTTCATAATCTTAAACTAGGATGTTGGCATGTAATAGGTTGTGAAGCGATAGCCGCATTCTCTTCTCTTGCCTTTCCCGCGGCGCTCGGCGCGGTATCTTTTTTCTCCATTTTCTTTTTTTGTGATCTAGATACATTACGTCATATCCACTGTCTTCACTTCGTTTATTTAGGTTAGATCTGATAATCAAGCACGTTTTCTGGTTTTATTTAGATTTAGATCTCTTGTATCCTTTTAGTAGCATAGATAGTAACAGTAGTTTTTGATATAATAGCACGTAACGTTAGCATTCTTTCGCGCTGTAATTTCGACTTGGTCAGTAATTAGCTCTCTCTGGTAGATTACGTTGGATATAATGTATTACCCGCGCCAGGCAAGAATTAGTGTTAGCCGCCATTGTTTTTTCAGTTAATTCGTGATTTGTGTTTTATTTTAGGAAGTCGACCTGCTAGCTCGGATCGGGCTAGCGGACTGTATTTAGCCGCTGTTTAGGCCTAGTTTCATATTAGTTTGTTGATTTATAATACACTGGATTTCTGCATGCTAATTTGAAGCCAGATTTGAGGGCAGGCACAGAGACCTTATTTGAATAGAACCAGAAAGCGACCGAGGTCCGGTTGACTTTCGCTTTCAATCCGAGCTAGAAGAATTTGATGATTTTCTGTGCTCAACTTTGATGAAAATCTGCTAGGGTGGTAGCCCAGTTTTGGAGTTCAAACAAGCTGACAATCGCTTTGATTTTTTCCTTGCCGAATTTGGGGTACAAGTTTATGAGCAATGGAGAATCTTCAGGGGAGTTCCGAGGTACGGAAGCATCATTCTGAGTCTGTTGTTACTGAAAACCTTGAGGTACGAGGTTGGTGCCAACCTGACGAAGCTGCAGCAGACGAAGATGTCCTGAGTGATGTGCGATTGGACTGGGTAGACGACCCAACGTCAGTAAGTTTGCTGAACCACCGATCTCTGTCGCGGTGTGCCTTGCAGTTAAAGCTCATCACATCAGTGATGAAAGAATATAGCTTGTCCCAACATAACATCGAAGAGAGTGTGCTCACTGACACTTTGAATTACGGGTTGAAGGCACACACCATCTACAGTGCTGCTCTACACGACTGGATTGAGAGCAACCCCACGTCGCTGGCACGCGATAAAGTTCAAGGTTTAATTGCCAATTATCCTTTTGACGAAAGGGAAAAGCTGAAGCGCTACTACAACAGAGCGTTGAAAGATCCTGACGACCGAACAAGTGGGACGGCTAGTACACTTCACGATTCACTCTCTCAGTTGGGATCTAAGCACTCCTCCAAGTCTCTTCAAATTATTGAAGAACAGCAACACGAAATAAGGAATCTAAAAGCCCAAAATCAGCTCATGGAGCTGACTCTACAGGAAAAAGAAGTAGACATTCAAGAAAAGAAAAATAACGCAGAATTGGAAAAGAGAAGAGGTGAAATCACTTTGCTGAAGAAACAGATAGAAATTGATGCGTACAAGAACATTGCTGAGGATGCCACCAGCATTCTCGACGTGGTCGATTTTAATCGTACGCACGACGCGTACCAACAATTGGCTGTTGCTGGAAATAGCAAGTCCACGGGGGGACCTCCAGCCAAGAAGACTCCAGGGGGGCAACATTTAGGGTTTAGGGAATCTGCATTGCCAGCGCAGCATGCCATGAAACCCAAACTCGAAGAGACATGCATTCAATTGCCCGCTATTAGGCATAGGCCTGACCCTAGGAACATTGACTCAACTGGACCAGAAGCTGGTTCTTCATATTTTCGGCCTGAAGATCCAATCAGAAAAAGTACTTTTGACCAAGAGCAAGGCCATACCGACTCACGACAAAAAGTCGAACATGAAATGGGTCTTGAAGTAATTCCCTTATCTCTCGAAAGAGCTCTGTTGGAAGAAACCGCTGGAGGATTACGCTACTCAGGAAACGACACCTCAGAGTATCCAGCATATCGGCATCGGTTTCTATTACGCCACCGTCAGCTGAGGAAAACTCGACCTGACCTGCTTTTGAAGTGGATCGAAACAACCGTCACTGGCCAGGCAAGAAGGTACATTCGTAATGCATTTTCTGTTTTTGATGCAGGGAGAGCTTGCGACATAGTATGGGACACCTTAGAAGAGGTCTACGGTCAAAAAGAGGTAATTTTGGAGGACGCCATGCGACAAATAAAACGACCAGCTAAATCTGTGGACCACGATCGGAAAGCGCTTCTAGAACTGCGTGCTGACATGCGTAAATGTACAGGGGATTGCGGATTCGCTCAACATGGGTACGGCTTTACAAAAACCGCACCTGATGGGTACATTGTACAGCTCTCTGAGTGATAAACTAAGAGATAAGCTTGAATCCTTTTTACCGCCCGATCAATGGACGTATGGAAATTTTATACTCTTTCTCACCAGGGAAATAGCGTATATCGACACTCTGCACACAATGAAGATAGAGGAAGTAGGAAAGCCTGGGACTTTAAGACAACCTAAGCCTTCATGGTCAGCCAATACCCGCCAAGTTAATCGTTCAACTCCTCACGTAGCGACCAATGAGAGATCAGATGACACTTGTTACGTGCAACGTGGAGTAAAAGAAAAGCGTGTGAAAGAATGTCTCTTGCATCCGGAAGTCAACACCCACTCCTTAGTCGAATGCAGAAAATTCCTTGGCATGAAGGTTAGTGAACGATGGGTATTTATCAAGGAACGTGGTTTGTGTTTTAGTTGCTTGGGAAAAAACCATAGAACCCGGAACTGCAAAGAAAGCCACACCTGTGATAAGTGTGGACGGAATCATCATGACTTGCTGCACGATGACGATTTACAGCAAAAGAGCAATGTAAAGCCCGCAGCAACTAACAAACCTGCTATCAGGGACATGACACGTCATGAAAATACGGGGGATCACACAGACACCGTCGGGATGGTTCGTCACCAGGAAGAAGTGCCCGAGCAAATTGGACTAATGTTGTTGACGGCAATAAAGCGAGATCATACTGGATATGTCTGTGGAAGAATTCCTTTCTATGCTGCCATCGATACCGGTGCTACACGAACCCTGTGTTCCCGTGAATTGGGAGAGCAGCTCCACGAAGGATGGTTGCCCGACAGCTCTCAACTCTACAAAATGTTTAACGGCGCGTTGATCAGCTGTGAGGTAATGCGCAAAGACCTGGAGATTGAGGAAACAAACCAAAGCGCATTTATGCTGAATGATACGCACTTCATCGACCAAAAGCTTCCATTTTCTCAGTACTTAGAAGAACGAAAGGATTCTACCCTACCCAGAAGAATCGATATGATACTTGGGAGTGATTTGGCGTGGAAGCATCTATTCTTTCCGTTGTTTAAATGTTCGCCTCTGTCTGTGATGCCAATTGGCTTACACAATGCGCTCGATGTTACTCTTGGACGATTCTGGTTAAGTGCAAAGACTCACTCCCACAATGGAACTAACCAAGTGGCTGCAGCTATCCAACCTGCGATGCTACCAGAACGAGGACAAGAACAATGCAAAGTAGGTGCTGATGGCGCTTGCACTACATCGACTTGCCCCTCTGGTACGGACCCGAACCCTGCTGATGTGGCTACAAGGGGATGTCGCCTCAATAATAAAGAGAAATGGGACCTCTGGACGGGGGGACTTTGTTTTCTTCGCCGTCCTGCGTCAATTAACCAAGTCGATTTATCTACAATTAAGAAGACATGTACTACAGAGGTCATGAGTGCGACACAGTCCAAACCGCCAAATTGTGCCGAGACTGGATTTATGGAGCACACACTGAGCAAGACAAACAAAATGCAAAGAGCTTTTCGAATCCTCAATAGGGTAATCAAATGCTACTACAGATGGAAAGGACGTCTGCGGGGAACCGATCCCCAAGAAAATAATGCGAAGCAAAAAGAACTTGTAGATAATCCGAAGAACACTATGCGCATTCTTGTACGGGCTGCACAGCACCATGGACTGGGCGAATTCATTGCCCTGATGCAACACGAGAACATATCATTTGAAGACGCTCTTGATCGATTACCTGAAAAACGAAACGCGACAATGATCTCTCTGAGAAGTCTGGTGCCGTATGTAGATTGTGATGGAATTCTGCGGGTTGGTGGAAGGTTAGACTATTCCGCGGACTTATCAGATGAAGCAAAGCATCCCGCCTTATTGCCTATCGAACACAATGTTACTAGACTGCTTATTTTAGAGCGACATGAAAAGCTCGCTCACCGATCTGCTGAATGGGTCCTAGCTTCGCTTAACTCGGACATGGGCGTAAGACCTATTGGTGGAATAAGGACAGTGCGAACCTATCTGAATTCCTGCTTTACCTGCAAGCTGTTACGTAAAAGCAGAGCTGAACAGCTGATGTCTCCTCTACCAAATTATCGAGTGACGTCACAACAACCAGTCTTCAGCTCAGTGTCTATCGATTACACCGGACCCTTTGAAGTCAAACGAGGGCGTAACAAAGAGAAAAGATGGATTTGTGTGTTCGTATGCAATGCGACATCAGCGGTCCGCATCGAATTGGTGGAATCTCTGAGCACTACATCGTTTCTGAACTGCTTACAACGATTTCTTTGCCTTACAGCAAACAAGACGCAACATATTCGCAGCGACTGTGCAACGACATTCATTGGAGCTAACAATATTCTCAATCCCGAGTCAGCCCAAACGACTTGGGAATCGATGAAACTGCGTGACTCACTGTCAAGCACAGCAATTACCTGGGAATTCTCAACACCTGCCAGCTCCCACCATCAGGGAACGGTGGAGCGGCAAATCCGAACCTTTAAAAAAGTTTGTGAAGGAATTTTGGGCGCTGATAATCAAGCGCGCCTACCATCCGATTTTGAATTGATGACCATTTGCCGCCAAGCTGAATATATAATGAACTGCAGACCGATGGGAAAATTCGTCGGCAACCAAGATGACGTCAAGGCACTAAGACCGATTGACTTAATTACTGGATACCTGGATCCCTCCGACAGTGATCTTCTTCCAAACGAGACTACTAATATTCGAGACAAGCTACGCCGTGGACATCAATACACTCGCCGTCTCGCTCAAGAATGGTGGCAAAGATGGACCAACCGCTATCTTTACTCTCTCCAAGAGCGCCAAAAATGGAGAAATGTTGAACGCAACTTTCAGAAAGGCGATCTTGTTCTTCTAATTGATCCTGCTACCCCACCAGTTGGCCGTCATCCATATGCTTTAGTGGTGGACCTGAAGCAATGTCCTGATGGGAAAGTACGCTCTGCAACCGTTCGCATGTCTGATGGTCGGATTCGAGAACGAGATGTCCGCAAACTAGTTCTCATCGAGCCTGTTACTGAACCGAGAACGGACAATAACTGCTATACCGATGATGATGTCAACAACAATGATGACTTCAATACCTCCAGACGAACAATCAATCGATGAACGGAGCTTATAGCGAAGATTGTAATAGGCCTAATGTGTGTAATATTTCTTTAATTTCTTCGCGGCTATCATTTTTTTTGTGTTAAATTATGTCTCTCTTAGACTCGTTCCATAATTTGGGGGGACTGTAAGCGATAGCCGCATTCTCTTCTCTTGCCTTTCCCGCGGCGCTCGGCGCGGTATCTTTTTTCTCCATTTTCTTTTTTTGTGATCTAGATACATTACGTCATATCCACTGTCTTCACTTCGTTTATTTAGGTTAGATCTGATAATCAAGCACGTTTTCTGGTTTTATTTAGATTTAGATCTCTTGTATCCTTTTAGTAGCATAGATAGTAACAGTAGTTTTTGATATAATAGCACGTAACGTTAGCATTCTTTCGCGCTGTAATTTCGACTTGGTCAGTAATTAGCTCTCTCTGGTAGATTACGTTGGATATAATGTATTACCCGCGCCAGGCAAGAATTAGTGTTAGCCGCCATTGTTTTTTCAGTTAATTCGTGATTTGTGTTTTATTTTAGGAAGTCGACCTGCTAGCTCGGATCGGGCTAGCGGACTGTATTTAGCCGCTGTTTAGGCCTAGTTTCATATTAGTTTGTTGATTTATAATACACTGGATTTCTGCATGCTAATTTGAAGCCAGATTTGAGGGCAGGCACAGAGACCTTATTTGAATAGAACCAGAAAGCGACCGAGGTCCGGTTGACTTTCGCTTTCAGGTTGAGAGGAAGAACTTACTGCACCCAAGCAACTGGAACGAAACAGAAATTGCAGGGAAGGATCGGCTAAAAACATTCCGCCGCAGAAATACCAACCTAATCCCACAACTCTATGTTCCAACGTGGAAACACTTTGCTCGAGTCAAAGGAATGTGATGGCGCTGCCACCAACAACCCCAATTTCAACCACGAAATGTTTAGCTGGCCTATTTAGGTTTCCCACAGATCTGAGGAAATATGCGCCATCGGGACACTCAGATATTGTCTGATTTTGCGTCGGTTACTAAAA
Source organism: Trididemnum clinides (assembly GCA_963675345.1). NCBI lineage: Eukaryota > Metazoa > Chordata > Ascidiacea > Aplousobranchia > Didemnidae > Trididemnum > Trididemnum clinides. The sequence continues at coordinate 7,176,571 of OY776305.1, read as the reverse complement.
TTGTTTTTGTTCTGGTTAATTCTTTTCTTACTGCACAGGTTAACTTGTTTGTTTTGTTGCCTGATACAAAAGTTTGCTTTCACTTTTTTGTTTGAATAACCAATGGCTTTTTCATTCGGAAATAACTGCTAGTTTACAAGCGTATCTATGTTCAGCTGGTCCAAATATCCCAGCCTCATGGTCCATGGGCCCCTACACTGTGGGATCTGCGGACCAAAAATCTTAGCAATTTGAAATAAAAAATTTTCGATGAAGCAAATGCCAATACAGCAATTTTTTAAGATAAATATGTGTAGGAAGGTTTAGACTTTGGCACACGGCACACGGTAAAACTAATAACTTTAATCCAAAAATATCAGCCAAACACTTGTTAAAAACATACTGCGAACGTTTCGGCCCTCAACTGGTGCCATTTTCAACGCAAATAATAAACAACAAACAAGTTGACTAGGAACTACGCCATACTGACACTAAAAAAATGAACACACAAGAATCGATTGCCACGTGTTAAATGAACGGAGAGGAAAAGATTTGGAGTCTAAATTTAAACTAGGTTTCAATTGCTGAATGTAAAGAAATTCTAGGATGAGGAGTTTGGATTTGTCAGGAGAACTGGGCAGAATTTGTGGGTTGTTAAGTCAATTCTGTGGTTTGGATTTGATTGTAAATGGTTACACACTTCCGCGTTGAGACCAGTCTGGTGCTCATCCAGGCGTTTTACTAAATTCCGGCGAGTTTGGCCAATACCGAAAGAACCACAAGAACAGTTTAACTGGTATACTACGTCGCTTCTTAATAACTGGGGTTGGGATTTTGGAAGTGTAGTTGTTGCTTGAGATTTTTGGTGACATGGATAAATCTAAACATGGTATCTGGTAAATGCTTGTCAATGAATTCTTTTAATTCTTTCTCGACGAAGCGGGAAATATTTCTTAGGTAAGGTAGCTTGAATAAAAAATATTTGGAGGGATTCTTTTGAATGAAGGGAGTCCGAAGAGCAAACTTTTTGTTAAGAAATTGCCTGATGCATTTATCGATGAAGCCAGATGGATATTTATTCTGCAAAGGTGCGTTTTTGATGAAACGAAATTTTGTATCAATTTGAGAATAAGAGTTGCAGATAGAATAGGAACGATGAAGAAGGGAGTTCACCAGATATCGCATGTAACGAAGAAGGCAAAAGCTAGAAAATTTTGTAAAGGTGGCTAATGCGTGTGGGTTTGTGATAGGTGATGTTTTAATTCTTTTGTCAGTTTTTTCGATGAGAACATCAAGAAAAGTCAGAAAGTTGTGCGATCATTTACAATCAAATCCAAACCACAGAATTGACTTAACAACCCACAAATTCTGCCCAGTTCTCCTGACAAATCCAAACTCCTCATCCTAGAATCTCTTTACATTCAGCAATTGAAACCTAGTTTAAATTTAGACTCCAAATCTTTTCCTCTCCGTTCATTTAACACGTGACAATCGATTCTTGTGTGTTCATTTTTTTTAGTGCCAGTATGGCGTAGTTGCTAGTCAACTTGTTTGTTGTACATTATTTGCGTTGAAAATGGCACCAGTTGAGGGCCGAAACGTTCGCAGTATGTTTTTAACAAGTTGCTTGGCTGATATTTTTGGATTAAGGTTTAGACTTTGTTTCATGCATTTTTTACCCACCACTGATGGCACTGGACGTCACTAAGTAAGAAAAACTGAAATTTGGTCCTTAGGTCTCACATTACGCCTATGTGGAGATTGGACTATGAAATTTTGCTGGGTGAGATGTGGAATGATTTTGATATTGTAGGAAAAGTGGTATCGGGGTGCAACAGCTGTTGGAAAATGTTGTTTAACGAGTAACAAGGAGCACCTACGACATCGATAACAATCACTGGGTACTTAGAAAGTGATATTCCTTGGGGAGAAGGTAGGCGGATCATCAACTAAGCTCAATTTTGTTAGCAAGTGCAGGGTCTATACAAAATTGTGCAACTTTGGGGAATTCTTTAGTAGAGCACCTGTAGAAATCGATCTTTTTTATTTCTAAACTTGATGAGCTTTATTGAGATCAACTGTTGGAAAGAGAGAATTTTGCCTATTTTGGTCTTTAAACAAACGTGAAGATTTTTTTTCGTAATCAACTTGTGAAAAGCGAAATTTTCGCCTATTTTTCTCCAGACCAACACGAACACCTTTTCTTGGAGATCGCCTTCTTCAAATTGTTTTTTTACATATGTTGCTTCAGTTAAACCGTTTGGCAAAAAAGCTGTCACCCTTTATCTCCTCCTATAATATTCCACAGTTGATACATCAGTAAACTGAGTTCATGAAAAAGTGTAAGTTCGTAAAAAGTGTAAACTGATATCACGGTGAACTATCTCGGTTTTGCCCACATTTTAAGCTTTTATAGCAATTAAATATCATGAATAAGATTTTTGCAAATTGTCAGTTGCAAGCAGGGAGTTGAACCAAATCCATAGCGGAGTTTTATAAACCGGTTTTATGCTATTTTTCTCGAACTTTAACCGAACCCGAACCGTATTTTCAAAAATCACCAAGAGCGAACCGGAACTGAGCCGAGTAATTTGAGTAATCATGAACCATAACCGAACCGGTTGAAAAAAAGACGGCTCGCTTCACGACGTCACACGTATCACTTACCAACTGATCTGAAATCAAAATAGTATAGGTAATCCAGGTGTGGTGAAGAAATCTTTGATGTCCTAACATTTTTGGAAAATTTGCCTAGTATGAAGTTCGGACTTTCATCACAAAAAACCGTTCAGTTGTTACTATAATGTCTGTTACTGTAGCTTGTAGGGCTATGATTCAAAGTAGATGCAGCTGGTTGCGCTTTGGGAAAGTCCAGACAGGTTATGCTGTTCAGAACAGAACAGAATTTAGTCTCTACATTAGCCTTTAGCTTGCCTCTAGCATTACTATAAGAGCTTGTGACCACTAGGCTGCGACAGCACTATTGTTCTAACAGTTGTTAGACTTAGTGCACCTGCGACAATCGCCACTCATTCACGAGTGATACGGCTTCGCAGTGTACTTACAGACCATCCACCACAGTGGACCAGTATAGGTCTCACAAGTGTGGCGGTCTAAGCTCTGCGTTATTCAAAGCCTCTAGCTTCTTGTTGGTCACCAACTGCACTGAAGAGACCTGATAGGTCGAAACAGTGTCACTGTCTGCAGTTTGCTTAGTGCATCGCTAGCCTTTTGCATTATTACAAGAACAGAATTTATTGTGCATGCATTCCAGAAGCAGCACTTAAAATGCATAATAGGAAACAGTAAAGAATCAAATTGCTTACCGAGAAACTTGGTTAAAGGGAAAAAAATTGTATCGGTTTACAACAGGAAGTAAACTGGTCAGTTAAGATGTAAAAAGCTAGAAAGATGAAGACGTCAATTATGTCTAATGATAGTAACCTAATAATAACGATAAATTGCTTTTATTTTACTTGAGTGCTTCGTGAATCGAATTTTGTGCTTAGTTGAATAACGCTATGACTTTAGTTATTTTTAGAACAATGCGATTTGTTTAACCACTTCCGTACGGGAAGCGGCTATAGCGGCGCTTCGTTGAAATGTCACAGCAAAAATTTTACTGCCGCTTCAACGGAAAGCGTGATATCACGCGAATGTTTTGCTGCCAGTGCGGAAACCGTATGTAAACAGCAATGAAATTTACTGCTGTTAAAGGTTGGGAAAGCTCTTAGTTTAACTCTTTTGCTCCCGCGAAGCAGTCCTTGTAACAGATGCAAAAAAACGGCTAATTTGCATAAAAAAACCATTAATCATGTTTACTTTTATCATTCACTGGTTTTAAGCCATTGGCTATTATATCGATTATGTTATATCGCTGAAAAGGAAATTTCATCCCAGTTAGCGTGATGTGCATTCTAAAAACAATGCCTTGTGATTCAAAATGAAACAAAAACATCTTTACCCCCTTCATTTTTTGGTGAGGGAAACCAATGTCCCCCAAGTTCAAAAGATATTACAGGCCTCGCGTGTGGATAAATTTTTTTGAAAATGACTGCTAGATGATGTAAAAGAATTATACTTTTAAGATAAAATGTCAAAAATTACCAAACGACAAATTTTTTGTATTATTTTCAATTTTTTTGAAGCCCATAAGCCAAATTTTTGGCCTTTTTGGGGGGTCCTGGAATCTACTGCAACTACCCTTTTCATCAGTCGTTACGTAATAACTCTGCTTATACCACCTAATATTGCCTATCTTTGAAAAGACAGGTTCTTCCTGATTCAAATGATATGCAGTTTAAATAGATTATTTTGTTGCATAAGATGAAACATAAGCTACTCTTTCCCTCCCCTTTTTGCTGGGAGAAAGCTAATTTTGATTGATTATAGCCCGCCTGTCAAAGTAAATAAAAAGTGCTTTGTTTGCATTTTCTCCTTGGTAACTTGATACCACGTGATAAAAGAACCGCGCTATTTAAGAAAAATGTTTTAAGGTTTTTAAAAGGGGTGTTTTCTTCACAATTTGCAATTTTATGAGGTCTAGCACCAAAATTGGGGGGGTTTTTGGCCGGTACCGAAGATAATTTAGGGTTTATCATGTAGGCTAGCCTTTTTACCAATCAAAACTTAGCCTAAAATATGTATTATAATATATTTTTAAAAAGGAAATTTCTTCAACTTTTAGATAATATAAAACTTAAAACTAATATCGTATTGACAAAGATGAAGCAGGACCATTTTTACACCCCTTCTTTTTTGTTGGAGGAACCAGATTATCACCCGGAGTACCCTACCTTGCAAAATATATAAAAAGTGTTTCATGTACACCAGCTCCGTGGAAACTTGATACAGGGCGCAAAAATGAGTTATGAAAACGCATAAACATGATTTCAAATTTGAAAAGAGAGAACTTTTTGTGTGATTTGCATTTTCTGAGGTTCAGCTATCAAATTTTGTGTGTTTTGGGCCGGTATTAAAGATAACTAGAGGTATCATGCTTCATCAATCATTATAGAATAACTCTTAGCCTAAAGCTTGCAACAATATATATTTTTAGAAAGGAAATTTTTTAAACTTTCAGATGATATGTAGTTTGAGAGGAAAATTTTGTTGCTAAAGATGATACAGGACTATGTTGATTTCCCTACCTTTTTTGGGGGGGGATCGCCAATTTTTTTGCTTTCAATGTTTTTAGAGTCGGCTACATATCAAAAATTCCACAGACTTCATTTTTTGATCAATCTTTCTGAAAACTTAGATACAGACAGCTAAAGAACCATGGATATCAGAAAAAATAGCCAAAATGTACCAAACGAATTAGTTTTTCCACAAATTGCAATTTTTTGAAGCTTAAAAATCCAAATTTTCAATGTTTTTCACCGGTACTGAAAACAGATTAGGCCTACAAAATTTTCCAATTTCATCAGTTATTATAGAATAACCCTTAACCTGAGCCATGCAACAATATATATTTTTGGAAAGGAAATTTCTTGAACATTTTGATAATATGTAGTTTGGGATAACAATTTTGTTGGTAAAGATGATACAGGACCATGTTGACCCCCCCTTTTTGGGGGTAAAAATTACCAATTTTTTTGCTTGGTGTCGGGTATCTATCAAAAATTCCACAGACTTCATTTTTTGATCAATCTTTCTGAAAACTTAGATGCAGACAGCTAAAGAACCATGGATATCAGGAAAAATAGCCAAAATGTACCAAACGAATTAGTTTTTCTACAAATTGCAATTTTGTAAAGCTTAAAAAAGGCAATTTTAAAATTTGCCGTTTCAGGGGTTTGAACTTATAATAAAAACCCCGTACGGAAGTATTATAATAAAAACCCCGAAATAACACAAAGAGCAGTTGAATTTGATTATAATGGTGCGTACTAACCTCAACCAAATAAGAAAAATTTTCAAGCATTCTGAAAGTGAAAATAAGTCATCTTGTTCGTTGTGGACTGGAAATGCAAAGCTGTTATTAAAGGAAAACATGTATCGAATTTAGAACGACACGTTAAACGTTTTCACGACAAGGAGTATAAGGAGTTCTATAATGAAAAATTAGGTGCTCTTCAGTAGCGTGCCGGTGCAAGTTCCTGCAACAAACCTCAGAAAAAGCTAATGCGTGAGACCAACCAATGTGCCATAGATAAAATGTTTTCAAAAACGATTCGAGTAAAAATGAACGAAAAGACACTGGAAAATGCATGTTCAGAACTAGTCAGAATAAACGGTCGCCCTTTCTAAGTAATGGACGACTTTGGGTTTAGAAAAATTTCAAACCCCTTGCTTAAAAAAGTATGCGAGCCAAATTTATGTCAATGCAGAAAATATCCCCGAGAAAACTGGGGAAAAGGCAAATGATGTCCGTTATCGCATAAAACTTAAAGTGGAAGGTAAGCTTGTATCTGACGTAGCAACGTGTCATGATCGATCCATCTCAGCGTGAACTTGCAATTCATAAGTGATAGAGAAATACAATTACGCACTTTAGCAATGAAAGAACTAAAAGAGAATCACACTGGTTTTTACTTAAAAATTGTTCTTGATGAAGTCACTGAACAATATGGAATCAAGGCAATCAAATTTATAGCCTCACAGCCGACAACAGCGCCAACATGCTAAAATGTGTACGCCTCTTTTCTGAAGTGGAGGTAACCGAAAAAACTGCTAATGTTGAGCAGCCCAGCTGTAGCAGCTGGCAGAGCGAAGCAAAAGAACTCGTTAGTGATAAAGACGATAGCGGTACTGTTAATCGCATAAACGTTGAAACTTTCCTCAGCTATCTCAGTTTTTGCAAACCAGCACAGCTCAAGCAGGAAATATCTGGAAAGGTGTTTGGTGTGCTGCTCACACCTCACAGTTGGCAGTAGAAGACCTCTAAAACGAATCCTCTTTACGCGATGATATAAGTTCAGCTCGAGGCATCTGCAAAAAGCTTAGAAATCCGTCCGTTTGCGTGCTTTTGAAAAAGCTAAAATTGAGAAAGCCAATTTTGGAGAGTCGCACTTGGTGACATTCGACATACAACATGCTTCATCGTCTTTGCCTCTGAAGGATTTTTGCCTTGATATGGCAGCCAGCAACCCAAATTTGCACTTACCGGCAACTACTTGGAATGCGTTTTTCATACTTGCTGCAGTACTGGAGCCTGCAAAAATAGCAACGAAGTCGCTGCAATCGAGCAACTTACTTTTGGTGACTTCTTTGGCATTTGGTTGAACTGCAAACTTGAAATTGCCGAATTAGCGTCTACGTCTTTCCTACTTGCAAAGTTGCTGTTATCAGCAATGGAAAAAAGAGAGACAGGTTTGTTAAAAATGACCTATTTTTGGCGTCTTTGTTTTTTGAACCTAGGTAAAAAGTGTATATTTCGAAAATTGATCAAATTTTTGCAGCCCAGCATTTGCAACAAACTTGGGACCACTTAAAGTTGTGGCAACAGGAGGTAGCAAGCAATTTATCTGATACAGAGCCTGATTCATCCGAAACTTCAAGCGCTGATGATGATTTAGACATACTGATTTAAAGCAAGAGCGAAAGCAGCTCAGCAACATCGACTATGTTTCACTTCAGTAATTTCTATTTCTAACAACGCAATGCAAAGGAATTCGATTATGGTGCTGCTTAACTCCTTTTCAAACAAACCCAAACTGGAAAAAACAAAAATTTTTGCATTACTGGAAACAATTAAAAAAAAGAAGCGGGAGTTATATGAACTTTCTCAAGCAGTGCTGGGGGTTTCAGCGACTCAAGTAAGCGTAGAAAGAGCTTTTTCAGGCTAGAAATACGTTTTGTCGCCCATACAAACGAACATGTCGGAACAGCTTTCGGAGGATATACTCATGATACGTAGCAATCAGGGGCGCAGCCAGGATTTCTTCAAGGGGGAGGGGCCAAAGTTTTTTGAACAACACAGCCCAGGTACAGTGGTAAAATCCTCAGGTTCTAATGTAGCGTTTCATTCTCATTATTGTTCAATATTCCCATGGATTCATGCTAGTGTTCATATAAATTTCAATGTAATTTAACCTAAATAATATTTGTCTCATACTTCGTATTTCCTATATTTTTGATACGTGGTTCTGGTAATAGTTGATGTCTCGCCAAACAACGTTTAACATCCACAGTTTGAATCTGTATGAAACCGGGTCAGACGTGATTTATAAATTCCATATAGCTAGTTTACAAATATGCTAAAATACTAACTGATTTTTGTATTTTATGTTTATGTGTATTTCTATTTGAATAAGTTTGTGGATTATTAATAAAGTAGATTTAAACTAAGTGTGATTACTTAACCTTGAACACGCAAAAAACCTACACTAGTTACAACAGGGATATCGATGTTTTTCTCCCCAGGAAATGAGAGGTGTGTGCGGTTTTTAAATAGAACGTAAAAAAATTTAATGCAATAGGAAGGTTGCACGCACGTGATCAAGCGCCATCAAAATGCGCTTTCGAAAAAAGTGGCTTACCAGATTCAGTGATTCTGCATTGAATTGAATAGAAGTAATATCGTTTTTTGCAAATCAAATGAAGAAACGTGACAGTTGTTAAATGAACGTTAAATATGTTGTTTTGCTGATGTTAAAGAATGAATCTAAGGTCAAAGTAAGATTAGAGGTGCTAAGGTTTGCTTGTTATTGCTAATAGTGGGGCTAATTTTATGGGCTAAAGATGCAGGCGTATTTGTAGCCAGCTTCTGTGAGAGTTTCATATTCGATTAATCAGCGTGTTTGAGAATGTTGAGCTTAAGTTGATCGTAATGTGTAACTTTTTCAGTATATTTAGTTGCATAGGCATGCTGAAAAGTTGAAAACCTGTTATACTGTAACCTAAATAACAGGGCAGACTTCTGTACCGTTTTTCATACGCTGGATTACTTGTTGTTGGATAAAATCAGTAAGCTTTTGAAATTTTTTGTCAATAGTGATTGCAGACCAGTCGTATTGATATATCAGATGTAATTTTGTGACCTTAACCACTCCTAAAACAAATTTTTGGGCTATTACCTAGGCTGCTAGACCAAGGGTAATTTAAAAACTTACGGTACCGATTCATTTATTCATGCGTATGAGCTCATGCTCTGTTTGCATGTCTTTTGTCGCACTGGGCCACAATGACAGGTAGACTGCTTGGCCCTACCGCCTGTTTGTCACATAAAGATGGAGGCATGCCGTGAAGTGCCTTGCCCAAGGACATAACAAGCAAGCATACGGTACCGGTAGTAATGATCAGATAATGGTCGTTTTTGCTAATGTACCGACTAGAGCGTAGAGTTCATTTTTAACTGAGGAGCAAATGTTATTTAGATGGCACTTTTCTTAGAGGCAATTTTTTTAAATTGGCACACAGTACTAAGTTTAGACTAGCCTAAGAAGGACCTAATCTCAACCAAACTGCTTTTGGTCAAATTCATTTGTTTCCGAGGATCCAACTAGCAATAATTCATTCCAATTTTAAATGATTTCTCATTGATTTTCAAAATAACCCCAAAAGTTGGTGTTCGCCCTATACCTTTCCAGCATAAATTAGAGCTTTGGGTCAGCCACTTTTTTGGTGCGAAATGTGTGACGTCATATGCAACTTTCCTATTGCGCAGACAAAAAATTTTGCCCTTACGCAATTGAACCCAAAGTATTTACTGATACAAACTGATTGGTGATGGTGATCGGCGAACCAAAAAATTTACTGATCCTCTATGTCAAAATTTAACTTATTTGAAATCTAGCCTACGATTTTTACGTGAAAATTCATCAATCACATGTTTAAAACTAATGTTGAGGTCACGGTGAACAAACAACAATACCAATCCATTCAAACGATCTTTTTTTTGTTGTAAACCGCAAATAGGTTTCCAAATATCTCAGAGCACTAAACGAACGCTCATTTGTTGCTGTAGTAACCGGACCAGTTATCAATTGTTGAAGAACTTCCAAAAATAAATACATATGTATTGAAATTTTATGCAATCAACAAGATAAGAGCAAATATTTCGCTGAGTTTGTCAAGCACTGTGTCAATAAAAGGCAAAAAGACTGTACGCCTGAAAAACTGCAATGGTGAAACAGCTAGTGGATTCGCTCTATTAGCTTGCCGATTCACAATTCGAGGCATGGGTATGGATTCCCCCTAGACACTTTTGGCATGTCTAAAGAGTCCAACAAATATTTCTTCATTGCCTCTAAAAGCCTATATCACATCTTTGCAACTGGTAATACTCGTAGCATTTAATGCAGTCAAAATAATTTCTTGATGCCCTGTAGCTTCTTTGCAACGGTTTTGGTAAGTTTCAGTGTAGTATTGATAACTTCTAGGCTAACCAAAAACCCAGGTGTTGTTATCGCTTTCAAATAAGGAAGGCATAGCCCTTTCAAGAACTTCTCCATCTCTTGATTCTGACAGTTGATCAAGAGAACCAACAACCACCGGATAAAACTCATTAAAAACAAAGACAGCATCATAATTCTCGATCCACTTTGTGGAACAATTACGCTTCAAAGGCGAATGTGAAGGGTCAGGACATTTGTCATTAACTTGAGCATGCAGCAGCGGAAGATATTTTACAGAATTAGAAAAAATACCGATATGCCTTTCATGGTGCTTACTCATGCTTGAATTTCGCGTACGTTGCAAGCCAGAGAATGTTATCGTAACTTGTGGTATTTCTGATTGTAGCGTCTCTGATACTTTCGTCCACTCATAAAACTATTTATTGTGGTCATTATAGTGTTCTAAAAAACATTCTAGAGAGAATGTCGAATTTTTAATTGGCAATTTGATGATTTTGTTTCCTCTACAGTCCAAAGCATTTTAACTAAAATTAGAAAATTTTAGTCGTCAACTATGAATCCAGGCTCGTCAAGATGAGTTTGTAAATAACTTGCTGAAAATTAGAGACATGCTCTATTCTTGGCAATATTTCTGAAACTTTTTCGGAAAGCACAAAACTCGCTTTTACTCGTGGCAAGCTACTTGTTTTTGTGCAATATTGCTATTTTAATTTTGTACAGTACTCTTGCTACCCCGTCAGACACCAATAGGTTATTGCTGCAACATTCTTGCACAAAAGAACTTGCTCGTGTGATTTCTGCTATATATCAAGAAAACTATAAAAATTTTGAACCTTGCACCTAATTGGCAAATCAGCATACGGGCGTAAGGGGCATCAACAATTTATTAAAATGAATATGCCAGGAAACAATAATGAGTATACCACCCAACCAATTTAGACGAGACCATCCCTGGACGCGTTTCGTTCTTTTGGACTCATCAGCAGGGCCCGTCCCGTCGCAAGCAAAAGTAACCCACTCATTAACGTTAATGAGTGGTTAATGTTAACGTTTAACGTTAATGAGTGGGTTACTTTTGCTTGCGACGGGACGGGCCCTGCTGATGAGTCCAAAAGGACGAAACGCGTCCAGGGATGGTCTCGTCTAAATTGGTTGGGTGGTATACTCATTATTGTTTCCTGGCATATTCATTTTAATAAATTGTTAATGCCCCTTACGCCCGTATGCTGCTTTGCCAATTAGGTGCAAGGTTTACAATTTTCATATCTTCGCCTATAATTTTCAAACCAAAAATTTTGAAGCTCATGTTTTAAGCTCAGGCATGAAGTCCAACATTACCAGCAAATTATCGAGCCAATGTTTGTTTTGTGCATAATATTATCTGGGACCAAAGGGGGGCCATGGCACCGTGCCCCCCTTCTTGGCTGCGCCCTGGTAGCAATCATTTATTTTAGCAATAAATCTGTACATTCCTGGAATTTTTACTGTAGGCTAGTAACTCTTCATGTTTGTAATTTTGTTAACACACTGATTGCTAGCCCCTTACAAAAAAATCCAGGTAAAATGTGGGATACTATGGCCGATTTCTGGTAAAATCCAAGTTTATACCAGTAATTGTATAATTAGCCGTACAAACTTGGATTTTACTGGAATTGATGCCTGTAATTTTACATTTACTGGGAAATATCAGAATTTTATTGGAATTTAATCATAAAACTTCTGGGCAAACTTGAAATTATCGATAAAAACTTGGATTTTATCGGGACTGAAATCGGTAATGTAAAATATACCATGCCATACCAGGATTTTATTGGGATGTAGTTACAGTCCATTCCGGTATAAATTATACAGTTACCGGTATAAACTTAGATTTTACCGGGAATCGGCCGTGATACTCTACATTTTACCTGGATTTATGTGGATTTTACCGGGATTTTTTTTGTAGGGGCTGTGACTGACTTACTTGAAAGTCGAGCTTATTTCCAAACTGTGGCTGACACACGTGGAAGCCACCAACACGTCTAGGCTATGGCATGTTGTAATTTCCAAAAATGGAAGTCACCAGAGTGAGTTTCTGCAAAGAGCTGAAAGCCTGGCTTCATACGCGCAATTGCACGGGTATGCTTGGCTAAAGCAGAATGTTTAAACATTTAATGGAAATTTAATAGAATCCCTGCTTGATAGGTCTGTGCAAAGTCACATTTAGATTTATGCTAGTAGAAATAAAGCAGTTCATTTGAAAAAATGAAACTAAACGGCATTCAGCGTATAACGGTGACAATATACAGACCACGGCTTCTAAACATCGAAGCAATTCAATTTTCCTGAAATTGGCTTTGGCACAAGTATTTTTTACATTATTGGCCTGTCAATGCGTGAAGAAAAATTTCTTTTAACGTTTCGTTATTACCCTTGCGTTGCTATAATTATGCCACTTTTTAATATTTTTCCAAATGACACTGCAAACCCGAACGGGAACTTTTTTCCGATTAAGGTTCGGTTTGGGTCCAAAACCGGTTTTGAGGTAATTCTTACTGGAGGGAACCTAAATCGGAGCGTTTCAATTGATTTGAACCCTATACGGAACCGAGCCGAAATTTAAAACCGTTGTTGGACCCGAACCGAAACAGTCGGAAAAATCAAACCGCGGTTGCAAGTCTCCTTACTAGATTTTTTGGATCTACAATCCAGCACATTTTTCCAATCCCATTTCGGTTATCTTGTAGGTATGGCTCTCAGTGCAATAAATTGGGTTCCAAGTTTTTTGCTTTGGGTGATAAGTATTGCTGGCAACAGATGCAACAACGATAGCCAATTTAATTAACTACCTACACTTCTTCACATCAAATTAAGTTTTATGTTTTCACAATTTTGTATAGAACTCAAACAAATATATAAGTAACAAATATATAAGTAAGATAATGTTAGGACAAAAGCAAACTTCAGGAATATGCAAATCAAATTTGCGAATGTTTAAAAAAGGGTAAAATAAACCAAGTGTATCATTGTACACCATGGTTATAACGAAGTGGCTATTTTGCCATTGACAACATTTTACTTTTGGAGGCTATTTTGCCGTCACCATTCGTGTGTGTTTAAATTGCCATGATTCTGGCTGTGGTGTAAGAATAGTGCAGATGCCTTGAAATGCAATGGTTTCACTGTTACAGGGTGGAATCTTCACAGGCAGGGCACTAAGAGAAAGGCAGTGTACACTGAAAGGGGGCCTGGTGTGTGAATATACAGGGTAGTGTGCACTTGGAGGAAGTAGACAGGGGGTTCAAATCTTTTTAGTTGATCATTAAAATTGACTAATCAGAAATGACTTAAAGTCATGTGTTTAAAACGTCATTAAAGTCAACCACTGACAAATGTCTGATGGCAAAATTGCCTCCAAGGGTAAAATGCTGTTGACGGCAAAATAGCCACTGCCTTGTTATTGTTATCAGGCTTGATAAATATAATTGTCAGCTAGTAAGGCTGATGTACTCAATAGATGAAATTGTGTTTACAGTTTTAGTTTAATTGCTAATCGCGTTTATCATTGTGAATTACTGTATTTAGAGAATATCAGTGTATAGGCTTGTAAATTACCCCCTTCAATTGATGGATTAGAGCACTTGAAAAAATGACTGATTCAGAGTTGATACAGGTATGAAAAATATACCAGTAGTTGTTTTAATAGTAAGATAGATATGATAGTGTTATTAGGCGCATTGATTAGGCCTAGTTGGAGTTCTTACAGTTATAGACAGAATTGAAACTTGCAATTATTCAATGAAACTTAGCTGATTATTTTGAACTCAATTTTCAATGTTTAGTATTTTGGAGCACTGAAATTGAACAAAAGGATTATTGTAAATTCCAGATGATAAATTGATTTGGTTCAGGAAGTTGATGTAAAGGGAATAGACACTACACTGCAAATGGTTATCTTTTGCTAAAATTGCTTAGTTTTGTTTGGTTAAAGTTTTTGACTAGATTATTTTTTACTGCAACCACCTTGGCATTGTGAGTAGGCAACATTTATACAGCTAATTTTAATTTTGGAGGTTGTTTTTTAATAATTTTGTAGGTTTTTAATATGGCAAAGCCATCTACAAAACCAGTAGTAGAGTTTTGTGCTAAAGTTTTTGTTCAAAAGGATGTAGCTTAACAACATAGATATTTGTGGATGTGTTATGCTGTAGTTTTAAAATTATCAATTAGCAAAGTGATTAATTTGAAATCAGTAAATTTGCTGGTTAGTTGATTCCAATTACAATTGTTTTTTGAAAGCATCTACTGTATTTATTTGAGTATAAGTCGCATTTTTAGTACTTAATGTTCACCCAAATAGTGAGGGTGTGACTTATACATAAATGGCGACCTATACACAAATAAATGTTTGGATATTGCAAATGTATTGGATGCCTCTGAAGATGATCATCTTTGAGAGCAAGGTGATGAAAAGTGATGATAAGGAATGTGAGGAAGTGGAGTACATGCCACTTTTGTGGAATGCTGAGGAGAATATCCTAAATAAAAGCTCTGAGAGTATCTTTGAAGGATTTTAATTTTTGTGCATGGTAATTTTAAATAAAATCTGTAAAAATAAATTTTGTACCATTTCAACAGGCCTGAATTAGGTGTGTGACTTATACTTGAATAAATACGGCAGCTGCAAGTTCTAGCATTTATATTTTTTATTTTCTGTCCATGAGAAAGTATTTTTTTGGTTATATTTAGACATTGTTGTGTTCAGATTGCTTTAGACTCCAGAAATATAATCAGTTTAAACTATTTCTTCTTCAAGCAGTAGAATCGAGTTGTATAAATTGCGTTTTTGAATGACAAAATAACGTAATCATTGAGGTTTAATCATTGATGCAATAAGCAGTGATCCAACTTTCTCAATGTCGTAGTTAAAAAAAGAAGTTATAAGAACTCATTCAATAGTGTTCATTGAATACATGATAAACTGAAGGTTTAAGATATTGTAGAATGAGCTCAAGTGTATGTGTGGATCTGTGCACATTGTTTTATTTTTCATCACATTAACCCTCAGACGTTGTTAACGTTTTGTAACGTTAAAGTTAATTTGGGTCACATTTTACCCCATGCTTAAAATTGCTGTAATCATGATTTTAAGCAATGCTGAATGTTTCGTTTTTTTGCAAATATCAATCAAAGAAGCTATAAGAATATCAAAACAATTCTTTTTGTCTAATATGTAAGAACTACTATTTACCATTCTCACTGAACTTAAAAGAATTTATTAAGTACAGTGTTGTCAATATTTTCCATTATGTAGTGCATCGCCAGTGGTTGCTTAAATAGCTAATACATGATTTAAAATGCAACTTCACAAACCACATCAGTGGGAATTCTTACTTTTTTGGTTTCTGTTACATCACAATCTCAATTTTGAGCAGAGCATGATGGCTTTGCTTTTTTTTAACTCAGTAGGTGAATGGCTATTTGAGTGAAGGAAAAAAAAACCTCTTTGCTTGTGACTACATGCGTTTGTCATGTGACTGACCCATTTTCTTTGTTTTCAATTGTCTTGCTGATGAAAATTATGTGATTAAGCCATTGGTTCTTGAACTTTTTTTGCTGTGACGCATTTGAAAAAAACTTGGTAGTCTTATGATGCACCAGTTAGCATCCTGAGGTTTTAGTTCATCGTTCTGCAAGACAAAAAGTGACCCAAAATCTAATTAACTGTCATTATACTCATCAGATTTTGTTTTAGGTCTGTCATCTTCAATTGTAAAATTAGGCATTTTTGAGGTTGTAGCTCATCTCTCCTGTTTTCTTCCATGGTACTACGGACTACCTTAGTCTTTAATGATTTTGTGCCAATATAAGTTAAAATTCTGTAGATTGATTTTTAATGACGAATCAGTAATCAAAACAGTGTATTAACTATACTTTTGTGAAAACCCTACAATTAATTATGTGTGTTACAAAAAAATAAATTGAGAAATTTATGTTCAGAACTCTTGTAATGGAACAAAACTGAGAATTATTGGCACAAAGCCAACCTACAGTAGATTCCGCTTAATCGGGTCACATCGGGATAAGCACCATTTGGCCCAATTAAGCAGCTGACCCGATTATCCGAAATCTTGCAATATTTGTGCCAGGGTTGTCCTTGGTACACCAGTTATCTCTGCTAGCTGGCGATGACTAATGTTTGGAGGTTGCTCTCTAATTTTTCTTAGGACAACAACCCTTTCAGCAATTGTTAATTCTTTTTGTGGCATCTCTGCTTGGGATTTCACAAAATTTGCAACAAAACACAACAATTACGATGTCCAAGGGCATGAAATGACAAAATAATTTGTGCCTGTATTTTTCAATTGTTACATAATATAGTTGGCTTTGTGATATTGAGTTCTATTACATTACAAAGGCGGTTTTGCAATTAAACCAGTGTATGTCTGACTACAGTTGTGGCCCGATTATGTGGATTTAACGTAGTGCATTATCTTTGATTGGATTTTGTTCTTAACAATTTGGCCCAATTAAACGGCTGACCCAATTAACCGGCGGCCCAATTAAGCGGAATCTACTGTATTGTGTGACACCCTTGCAAAATAATAATGACGCATGGTTTGAGAACCACTGGGTTAAGCCAATGAAGCTAGCAACAAGACTACAAATTTGATGTGGTTATTTGATGTACTCCTTTAAGTGGAACGTGATTAATCAATTTTTTTCTTAACGTTAGACGGGATTGGGTTTGGCATTAGATTCGAATGTGATAAAATGATTTATGCATTTTCACGGTATGCAATTAACTGATTTTGTTTATATACAGTATCGTGATTAAGCTGAAGTAGTATGTGTTAGGTTGTCACCATAATCATTACGTGGCTGTAAGTACTTCAGTCAGCATTTAATTGAGTTGTTTTTAGAGTGATGAACTCAACCAACCTCATGTCCATATTAAAAACAAGGATGAGGTGAATAAAAAATTAAAGTTGTTGTTTGATGGAGGAGCATCAGCATTACAGGTGAGAATTTTTGAAACTCTAATTTTCTGGTGCACATTTGTATGGTTACTTGCCAACTTTATAGCCAAAAAAAAGTGTTCTGAGTTTCTGACACCCTTGAAATCAAAGACACTTAACTTCCCACTTTGACAGATACCTTTAAAGAGAGACGAGATAGATTTTGAAATTGAATGCTCATAACTTTCAGTCAGTGCTAAAATTTTTGAACACATGGAAGTTGTCAGAAGTTTAGACAAACTCACTGCTTCGGTTCACTAATCCACACTTTCCTATATGTATGAACAAGAAATTAGTGTGAATTATACAACAAAGGAATTGCTGTTGGTTAAATTTGTTTGTTACTTCAGGTAATAAGTGACTATGATATGACGCTAAGCCGACATTCTTCAGGAAATCAACGATGCCCAAGTAGTCATGGTAAATGTACTTAATGTTTTTGTATTATGTAGTCAACTAGCTTTATAGTATCACTAATTTGAATTGAAAGTGGCATGACACTAAAATACTGAAAGTTGAAGTGTTGAAATATTAATTTATTCTTTAGAAAAACAGGAGTAACAAAAATGCTTTGCTGTTCAACAACTAATAACTGTAAAATTGCTCATCCAACATGTTGTAAAAGGTAGGCCATGGGCACCCATTAATGACGCTTCATCCATTTATTGCTGGGGCTACCAGTCTATATTAACGGCAGCTCGAAAGAACTGTTATTTTCCTTTAAAGTGGCAAGATATTCCTTATGGTGTGGGGCCTATTTGTTCTCTTTCTCATTGTTCTTTTGTTCTAATTCGGATTGTTGCAGTACGACGATATAAAATCAAAAATGCTATTGATAATGTACAGAAAAGCAGCCTCCTGCAATTTAACAGTCAAAAGTATTTAAAAAATATTGGCGTACTGTATGAAGATTGTATGATAGCCAGACTCTCTTTAAGTGGGTACAATGAGCTGTGATCTTGATCGTGAACTTCATGTTGAATGCTTCTGTGTTATTCCCAAGTATGTTTATCAAAATGATTACAAAAGGATTTATTTAAATTTTTCCCAATAAAAATTCCTTTCAGAAGTAAAAAGATTCGCTCTGATATTCACTGTTCAAAAGTGTATTTTGTATATAGGCATTTTAGAAGCTTACATGCCTATGAGTCCTGAAGAAAAAGTAAAACACAATTTAGTAGTTAAAAAATATCGAGCTATCGAAATCGACCCAAACATGGCAGTGGAAGAAAAAATACCTTACATGCTGGAATGGTAAGTGGTAAAACTGGCAGCAGTTCACACTAGAATCTGAAACAACAAATAAAGAAATTGCGATTTGTGTAACCAACGCCTTTTTTACACGAGTTCTGGTTCGGTAAACTAGTGATAATTGCCACATTTTTTCAATCCTGGTTTTTCTTCCTTAAATTTTTGGTTTGTATTGATATATGAAAGCAGATTTAATGGGCTTTTCATCGTGCTAGACTTATTACAGAACTAAATATTATCTTAGAATTGTTGGTCTAAATTGCACACCGTTATCTGGAACTCCATACAGACAAATGTCGTAGAGTCTACTACAAGCTTTACTTCCAAGACTTCATGTACAGGCTTGAAATGCATTGTAATGTTCTTTCGTTGTCATGCCAACATAAACTAAGCAGATGAACAACGTTTGGTTTTTATGTTTTCTTATATTTCACGTTTCAGGTGGGAAAAGAGCCACGAAGCAATGGGAAACGCACTTATTCGACGTACCGACATTGCAAATGCAGTTAAACAGGCGCCCGTCACGTTGAAGTTAGTATAATGCTTCAAAGCAGTCACAAGCTGTGCAATATATCATTTTTTTCTGAGGCAATTTTTTTAAGGAAGTTGAATGAAGTTGCTGCTGATAGAAATTTTTATGAATCGAAGAAGTTATAAATCAATAAGACTCAAACTTGTAATAGTGATTTTCAGGTAAATTAGTAGGTTTTTTCGTGTTCAAAAGAGGTTACAACCCACTGTTCCCTCTGAATGCCACTTTTGTTTTTGTGTAGTCAGGCAATAAGATGTACACTGTACAGTATATGCCATTGCTAGTTTACTGGGCTCACTTCGCTATTTTAAGATGGTTTACAAAATGTATTGCTATTCTCAAATTTGTTTTGTCTCGATAAAATCGCTTCTAGACGAAGCTGAACATGATGCGATTTTCCGTTCGCGCAGTTTCGAGTTCATTTCCTGCATCGGTTCTGTATTGGAAAAATAGGTGAGCACCAATCCCCACGCTTAGTTGCAGTGATTATGGCGGAAATGCTTTGTGCCAGCAATACTGGAAACTCCGAAGCAGGTCTGAACACAAAGTTCTGCGCGAAACTGTGAACATATTTGTGTGGTCAGAGAATGAAGAGATGACTGTAAATTAAACTTGTTGTTTTAGAGACGGTTGCAGGGAATTATTTTCTTATCTTAACGAACATTCAGTCCCACTGTTAATCTTCTCCGCTGGCCTGGGCGACATTATTGAAGAAGTAATCAAACAGCGATCGACGTACTTTGGAAATATGAAAATTGTGTCAAATTTTATGAAATTTGACGATTCTGTAAGTTTGATGGATGGGTATTAGGTCATAATGAGTGTGTACAAAAGTACGAGAGACAGGCACTGTTAAGTGTATGAGCTATATGAAGTCGTAAAACTGTACTGTAAAGGTTCAGGCACTCGCCTCGTAAAAGAATTATGTTAGAATGCCGGTTGTATCGTAATTTTGGTAAATGGCTCTCCACTTGCACCAAAGATGTAATAACACGTGTAGGAATTGGCTTCGAACGAAAGGCGGCCGAAAGAAAGAAAGAAACTGGCTCCTTTAGTGTTGTGGAATCTGATTTATCGCGGCCTTTAACTTTCCATTGCCAAAGCTCGTAATTGATTAAGAAGTTTCTAGCCCCAGCAATGCTTCGTGTTTTGGTATTTTGCATGTACCTTTGTAAGATGGAGGGTCAGTGAACTTACGGTCTCGTGATTACTCGTTTTATGCTGGAAGCTGTGGGTTTGAATTCTGACGGCATCGTTTAAGCTTTTTCCTCTGTTTTATGACATGTGCGAATGACTTAATTAAGAGCTACAAAGAGATTATTAACCTTTGTATTAATAGAAGGTTACCTCTCGTTTGTCTGACTTAATATTATTGCAAAATCTACCAGATCAATTCCGTTGACGGAATCTCATCATAAAGCAAAACCACGATAACTCTTGATATCGTATGCTTGCCCCATCTCCCCAATTTTTGGCAAACAAAAATTTTACATTTGCTGCTTCGACAGTTTGTTGGCAATGCGTCTATCTTGCAAATGAGATGGCGCAACAACATGTATTATCGTGGTGTGTTGAAATCTATCATCGGCTGTGGGTTATGCTTATTAAGAAGACAAATTGCAGTGATTTCCATTGTTGGCTGGTTTAGGCGATCGGCCAAACGCCGATAATAATTTTTGTGAAGATCAAGTTTTTGTGAAGCAAAAAATCACCCCGCTCTTGTAAGATTTGACTCATTCAGAAAGATCTTAAAAATTACCAAGTTCAATTGACGTCTTGACCATCATACTAGCATGTCCATTGCCACGGTGGCACCACTGAAGCTACTCGACAAAAATTTCCATCATTATACTCCGATTACGGGGAAACTTTTTTGTAGGATAGTAAGTGCAAACCTGCTTCTGAGTTTCCAGCACTGTTGGCACACTGCGTTCGTACCACAAGCCTGTAACCAAGCAGCGTGCTGCGTTACAGTGAAGTGCATTTTTCAAGAGGACGACAGCGAAAATCTTATGCGGGGGTTGAACAATTGCGAGCAAGCGCATTATCGCACTTAGCTGCGCTGCTCACAAATGTGTTCGTCTTGTCTGACCAGCTCTGCAGGATGTCATTATGACACCGCTTTTTTCTAAGGATGAAGGTTTCCACTTAAGTACCTTACCCAAGGGCAAAACGAGCGAACTTGCTTGATTTTTCTCTTCACTATCTCTTTATCGTGTTGAACGTCAAGCAGTAAATACTGGTTTTGGAGTCTTCTGTACGACTCGACGGGTATTGAACCACCGTCTACCGACTGCAAGGCGAACGCTGTAACCTCTGCACTACCGCGCCGGTTGTGAACACCAATCGAATATGAACTTGTGCAATGTTTTTCAGGGAAACATGACTGGCTTCAAAGGGGATTTAATTCACACTTTTAATAAGAACGAAGGCGCACTTGAACATTCGAAATATTTTGAAGAAATAAGTCACCGGCATAACATAATTTTAGTTGGAGATATGCTGGGTGATTTAAATATGGCCGATGGAGTTGAAAATATTAACGTGCTTCTGAAGATTGGATATTTGAATGATGTGGTGAGTAGTACTGTGTGATGCGTAAAGTAGTGGACAAAATGTTTGGAATAACTCCCACCAAATATAAAATGGTTGCGGTTTCAATGGCAACTTTTTTTGGTTGCTGTTTGCACTGATACGAAGGCACCGAGTCTTGCAGATATCCATTCAGTTTCTCATTGCACACCCGATTAAAGTCAGGCTTAAAAAGCACCAGACTGCTTTGAACCGTCACAAATTCTTATTGCAGACTGAACTAGCGACCGTGGTGGTGTAATTGTAATCATTACTGATTTCTGAACGAAAGGCTTGGAGTTCGGAACTTCGTAAAAAGGACGACATTGATATTTGTCAAAAGGGGCATCCGGAATTAAAGTGCTGCCTTTCTCCAGCAAATAGTTTGATTCAAAGACGAGTAACATATACTAAACTAGAACGTCCTAGCGTGCAAAAAAGGAGATAAAGCTAGCTAGTCTCACCACTAACAATGCGGACTGCTTGTGGTGGATAAATACTAGCTTCTTAGGCAAGCTTGGAAAGCTCGGTCATTTTAACTCGAAATATCGCCGATCTGTGTTAACACTGCATTTAGCGCCTAAAATGGAAATTTTAAATAGCTTTGAAGCACAAACGGTGTATATTTTCAGCTAACTATTATGAAACAGACATAGCACTATTAAGTAGTACTACAGTTGTACATTAGACAATTATTTGTAGAATTAAAATACGACTTCATTCGAATGTAGCAAAACTCTATTATGATTCAAATCACATGCGTGTTATCGCAAGCGAAAAATAAGGCATAATAGATTACGAAGAGCTTAGAACAAACGTGCTGCCAAGTGTGCAACTCTGAGCTCCGGTTCGACACCACGCTGTAACAGCTTTGACTGACTTCAGGACAAACTGTAGACATTGCAAATCCTCAGATACATATTTTGAAATTTAATGTTGGGTTTTTAGTGGAATCGAGCGAAATATTTAACTAGAGGCTCGAAACTGCCAGCAGTAGACGAGCATATTGTGACGTAGTTTATGAGGTTCGGTTCAAATTTTATCAACTAGGTTTTTCAGACGCCGGAATCTCTTTCAAAGTACATGGACGCCTGGGACATTGTTTTAACAGATGACCCTTCTGTTCACGTGCTTATGTCTATCGTGTCAAAAATCGTGGAAAAATAAGACATATTTTCTTTGTCATTCATGCTGCTTTGGTGGTGTTTTTATTGCTTTGTAGTTGGTAATGGTGAATTAAAGCTGTCTTGTTCGTTTCTTAGCTGAAGGTCGAGATGAATGGCGGAAAAATGTCATGAGAAACGCGTCTTTGCAATTTCTAACTGCAATGTGTTTCATTGCTGGCGATATCGACGAGATGTTTGAGCGGCCGCTTTACAGTTGTGCCTGCGTAAACCCGGGTTCACCTCCAAGTGTGGTCAGACTGCACAAAAAGTTTTCAATGGGAACGCAAAGTTGCGTTACGCCCCCCATCGAAAACATACAGAGAGCATATTCGTACTGAATCGAGGGCAACGTGGATGAACTGCCTATCTTAATTTGCATACAGGTCAGCGAGTTAAAACCTTCTGCACCAATCAACAGCCGCCTCAACGTGGTGGTGCGGTCACCGACCCCGTTTGGGTTGGTTCGAAATAGCTGTTAGCCTTCCCGAGGGTCCCAGTTACCCCGGGCACTCCCCTTCATTTTTTCGCTATGCTGCTCCCTGAACGACCGCAGAAGGGCAGCACACAGCTTCTTTAAAATTGGTTGCTTGTTTTCTCTTTTTCTTTCCTCCTGCCCCTCTCTTGCCCTTCTTCGTCTCCTCATTCTCCTCCTTCTGTTGATGAGCGGTAACGTTCATTCCAACCCTGGCCCCATCTTTCCTTGCTCTGTGTGCACTGGAAATGTGACCTGGCGGGGCAAGTCAGTGCAATGCTGCGCTTGCTCCAAATGGGTCCATCTAAGGTGCTCACAACTTTTCCTTATCCCAATTCAGAGCTCTTGCCAGCTCTCACTCTTGGAGCTGCCCCCCTGCCGAATCACTGTGACTCCCTCTTCGGACTCCTCCGACATGTATACCTCCACTGTGCAATCTAGCCCCGCCTCTGCTAACGCTGCTCTCTCACCCCACCCTCGTCTCCAAACTTCTTATCCCCCATCTGCCCATTCTATACCTTCTCCCTCTGCCCGTCCTCCACTGTTCCTTGCTCCTGGCTTTTCTTCTGCGCCTCCTGCCTCCACTCCCCCTCCTGACTCTCTCAGGGTTATTCAATGGAATGCTGGAGGTCTTAGAGCCAAGAGCACTGAACTACTTCACTTTCTTTCGTCCCATTCTGTCGACCTCATCGGCATTCAGGAATCCAATCTTAACTCCTCTTCCTTTTTCTGGATTCTCTGCTCTGCGTTCTGATCGCACCCACTCCCAGTCTGGCATTCTCTCTTCTGATACCACGCACGCTAGCGGCGGTGTCGTCATTTTCGTCAGGTAGGGCCTATCTTTTTCCGAACTTTCTACCTCCTCTCTTTCTTTGCTTGATCCCTACTCTGATTATTAGGGATCAACATCTCTCTAAACAACACCTCCTCGCTGTCATTTCTTAATGTGTACGCCCCCCCCCTTTTCGCTCTTCCCCAACGGATGGCAGAACCGATTCCTTTTCTCCCTCCAGAAATCTTTTCATTTTGGGGGACTTCAATTGCCATCACCCCCTCTGGGACTCAAGAGTCACTTCCGACCCCCGCGGAGAAGAAGTATTCAACTGGGTCATCTCCTCTGACCTCCTTCCCCTCAATGACCCTGACACACCCACCCTTCTCCATTGCTCCTCTGGCAGTCGCTCCTCTCCTGACATCTCCTTTGCCCCTCTTTCTTGCTCCTGGGAGGTGCTACAGGATCTGGGTTCTGACCATCTACCAATTCTTCTATCTATCCCTCTCTCTCCGGTCTTTCGCCCTAACGAGCGCCCACTTCAATTTTCAGAAAGCTCACTGGGATGGGTTTGCCTCCTACTTTGACTCTCACTGTCCCTCTGCAGAGGAATATTCGTCTCTTTCCTCTGCTGCTGCTCTCTTTACCTCTCTGACATTAAATGCGGCCAAACCTTCCATTCCTTTTGGCCGCATCAAACGCCCTCCTAAAGCCTGTTGGTCTGCTGAGATGGAAAGTGCGGTTAGTGAAAGACGCAAGGCTTTCGCTGCCACTCACAGAAGTGATGAAGATCGCCAGGCTTACATCACCGTTTCTCGACGCGCCTCGTCAATCATCGCCAAGGCGGAGGCATGGCAGACGACTTGCTCTTCTCTTTCACCCAAATCTAACCCTAAATCTGTACACTCTCTTCTTCGCTCTATAACTGGCTCGTCTTCCTCCTCTCCTAATTTCCCAAACTGTTCTTCTCCCAGGGAATCGGCTTCGATCTATGCCGCTTACCTGAGATCTCACTTTTCCATTTCTCAGCCAAACACCCTGCGTAGCAGAGCCGGAGGCTACCTCTCTGAGCTCCGCCGAGCCACGTGCCCTAAGGAGTTTCACTCGTCCTTCTGCTCTCCTTTCTCACCCGCTGAATTTCTTGCAGTTACCTCCAACCTCTCCCCCTCCACTGCCACTGGCCCAGACAAAGTTGCCTACCCCATGCTAAAGCACCTTCCTCGCTCTGGCATGGATTTACTTTTTCACATCTTCAATCTTTCCTGGACTTTTCATTGCTTTCCTTCCATCTGGAAGACATCTTCTATTATTCCCATTCGCAAGATGGGAAAGCCTCTCGACTCTCCTGCTTCCTTCCGGCCTATCTCTCTCACCTCTTGCGTCTCAAAGCTGTTTGAACGCATCATTCTATCCCGTCTACTCTTCTTTCTGGAATCTAATCCCACTCTCTCTCCCCGCCAGGCCGGTTTCCGCCCTGGACGGTCTACGCTTGATCAAATTCTTTATCTTTCTCAGTCCATTTCGGATGGGTTTAACAAACCCAGGCCGGGCTCTCGGACGATCCTGTCTACTATCGATTTCTCTAAAGCTTTTGACTCTGTCTGGCATCCCGCCCTTTACCACAAACTCATTTCGGCTGGCCTCCCTCCTTGCTTTGCTCGTTGGACTCAATCTTTTCTTTCTGATAGGCGGGCTTGCGTGGTTTATCAAAATCACAAAAGCCGCTCCTTTCGAGTCCGTCGAGGTGTTGTGCAAGGATCCGTTCTTGGCCCTGTACTTTTCTCTCCTTCATCTTCCAGCTTTTCTGCCTTCTTCCGTCAGCTGCTCTTTTTACGCAGACGATCTGGCCGTTTGGTCCTCCTCTTCCCTCTCGGTCTCCACTGCGGTGGAGGCCACACAAGGAGCTCTGTTTCGATTGGAGCGCTGATGTCTTCCTCTCAATCCCAGCAAATGTGAGGCCTCCTTCTTCTCAGTGGATCTCCACCAGGCTAACCTCCTCCTACTCGGCTCCCGCCTCCGTTTCAATCCCACTCCAACTTTTCTTGGGGTCACCTTCGACCGCACTCTTTCCTTTTCTAAGCATGTATCTTCGCTGAAGGCCAAGTTCTTCCCACGTCTCAAGGCCTTACGCTGTATCTCTGCTTCATCATGGGGCCCGTCTAAGGAGTCCCTCTCTCTTCTATATAAAGCTTTTCTTCGATCCCTTCTCACTTACGCTTCACTCGGATGGTTTCCTTTCCTAAGCGTTACCAATTTCACCAAATTAGAACGCCTCCACCGAGCGGGCAGTCGCCCCATCACCGGCTGCCTCTCGTTCTCCCCCATCCCACTTCTTCCTCCTAGGCTTCTTTACCTCCCCTTCGAGTCACCCTGACTCATTTCACTCTTTTTTATTTTATGAGCGGGCTCTTCGTCTCCCAACCTCCTTTTCCTATTTCAAGTTTGGACTGAAACCAAGACTCTGCAGATCGTCCTGGAGAGCTTTTGCGTCCACTCACCCGCTCATGCTTCCTTCTACTTGCTTTAGGGAGGCTCTTGTTGCTTGCCCTCCCTGTCCTCCTTAGAATCTGCCTTCCTTTACGGTGGAGTCCACCCTTCCCACTCCATGCTCCCGCTCTTATCCTGCCCTCTGTCTCGCCAAGGCGCGGCTCTCGCCCACCTTGACTCTCTCCCCCCTCATGATCTGGTGCTTTGGAGAGACGGCTCTGTTCCTTTTCCTTTTGGCAAGGGCGGCTCCGGCGTTCTTGCCATCTGCTCTCTGTGGCGCTGAGGCCACTCTTTCCTTTTCGGCAGGCCCAGTATGTTCAAGTTTTTCCGCTGAAGCCTGCGCCATTCTGCACGCTCTTTGCTGGTCTCGGCAGCACCAACAAGTTTGCCATTTCTCTTCTCCTACTATCTGACTCTCGTTCTGTCCTCTCCTCCATTTTTCCCATGATCTCAAACTCTGTGGCAGATCTTGCAGAAACTGTCTTCTCTCTCCTTCTGTTCTATCAGACTACAATGGGTCCCCGGACACTCGTTTGTCCCGGGGAACGACGTGGCTGATGAGCTGGCCGGACGGGGTGCGCTACTTGCGCCCTTTGCAATCCCTTGTAGTCTCTCTCTCTCTTCTTACCTCTCGAATCCACTCTTGTCTTTTCTCGGACTGGAGGCGTACTGTCTCATCGAAGTTCTTTGACACACAGGTTCCCTCTCTCTTCTATAGGAGGGAGAGGGAACCTGTGTGTCAAAGAACTTCGATGAGACAGTACAGGTTCCCTTCTATAGGATTTCCACCGAGGAACTTGTGCTCGCTGTGTCCTCTCTCGTATACGCTGCAACGGACACAGCCTTCTTATAGGTTCTTAACTCTCTATGATTGGCAGAATCGAGAATCCTTTGTGCAGCTCCTGTGGACACTCGTCCCAGGACATCTCTCATCTCATTCTGCACTGTCCAGCTACGGACTCTTTGGCGACTTTCTGTAACATGGTCTTCCGCCATGCCCCCATCCCTCAAAAGAGATCGGGTAATCAACAACAATAACATATGCTAGTTAGAGTTTGGCAAATGGAAAACCGTTTTGATGTGTGCAGCGTAACCAAGGTACGCGTATCAAACGTTTGTGAAAACTTTAATAAATTATTCATTTCTTGGATTTTTGTGTTCAAATTTTTGCTGCGGAAACTTAAGATGTATCTTAACATAAAGTGACATATTGAAATGAAACACCTTGTATTACCATTAATATTATAACTGGTCAGCTGAAAGATTTCTACACCCAAACAGATTTTGGGTTAAAAGACCGTGAATTTCAGAGCCAGGCATCGATTGGTGGGTATCGAAATGATTCAAAACCTCTCGCATTGAGTCAGATGTTTGCTAACAGACTTGTTGATACTCACTTCAAATTGAGTGCAAACCCTCATAAAATAAGAGCGATACAAGGAATGAAAGTATAGGCACCGTTGCTTATAAATTCATTCAAAGTGAATCCAGCTTTCAAAAGTGCCCCATTTTACTGTAGTCACTCTTTACAGACGTCCCTGCGTCTGAGGCACGAGCTGCAACCAATAAGATTTGAACTCATATCGTAAATCTGGAAGGCAAACCACAGCTTCGATCGGCCGTGCGGCACGTAGGCTATTGTAACGTTTAACTTTGATCCTCTTAAACGAGGTTTTAACTGTTTTGGTTTTCCCGACCCCTTCCGAGGGATGGGGGCATGGCGGAAGACCATGGAGCCCAAGAAGCCGGGCAACTTCCCAGGGTCTGGACCAGAGGTCGTAGAGAGACAGAGAGTCGCCAAAGAGTGAGCGACGCAAAGAGTCCGTAGCTGGACAGTGCAGAATGAGATGAGAGATGTCCTGGGACGAGTGTCCACAGGAGCTGCACGAAGGATTCTCGATTCTGCCAATCATAGAGAGTTAAGAACCTATAAGAAGGCTGTGTCCGTTGCAGCGTATACGAGAGAGGACACAGCGAGCACAAGTTCCTCGGTGGAAATCCTATAGAAGGGAACCTGTACTGTCTCATCGAAGTTCTTTGACACACAGGTTCCCTCTCCCTCCTATAGAAGAGAGAGGGAACCTGTGTGTCAAAGAACTTCGATGAGACAGTACGCCTCCAGTCCGAGAAAAGACAAGAGTGGATTCGAGAGGTAAGAAGAGAGAGAGAGACTACAAGGGATTGCAAAGGGCGCAAGTAGCGCACCCCGTCCGGCCAGCTCATCAGCCACGTCGTTCCCCGGGACAAACGAGTGTCCGGGGACCCATTGTAGTCTGATAGAACAGAAGGAGAGAGAAGACAGTTTCTGCAAGATCTGCCACAGAGTTTGAGATCATGGGAAAAATGGAGGAGAGGACAGAACGAGAGTCAGATAGTAGGAGAAGAGAAATGGCAAACTTGTTGGTGCTGCCGAGACCAGCAAAGAGCGTGCAGAATGGCGCAGGCTTCAGCGGAAAAACTTGAACATACTGGGCCTGCCGAAAAGGAAAGAGTGGCCTCAGCGCCACAGAGAGCAGATGGCAAGAACGCCGGAGCCGCCCTTGCCAAAAGGAAAAGGAACAGAGCCGTCTCTCCAAAGCACCAGATCATGAGGGGGGAGAGAGTCAAGGTGGGCGAGAGCCGCGCCTTGGCGAGACAGAGGGCAGGATAAGAGCGGGAGCATGGAGTGGGAAGGGTGGACTCCACCGTAAAGGAAGGCAGATTCTAAGGAGGACAGGGAGGGCAAGCAACAAGAGCCTCCCTAAAGCAAGTAGAAGGAAGCATGAGCGGGTGAGTGGACGCAAAAGCTCTCCAGGACGATCTGCAGAGTCTTGGTTTCAGTCCAAACTTGAAATAGGAAAAGGAGGTTGGGAGACGAAGAGCCCGCTCATAAAATAAAAAAGAGTGAAATGAGTCAGGGTGACTCGAAGGGGAGGTAAAGAAGCCTAGGAGGAAGAAGTGGGATGGGGGAGAACGAGAGGCAGCCGGTGATGGGGCGACTGCCCGCTCGGTGGAGGCGTTCTAATTTGGTGAAATTGGTAACGCTTAGGAAAGGAAACCATCCGAGTGAAGCGTAAGTGAGAAGGGATCGAAGAAAAGCTTTATATAGAAGAGAGAGGGACTCCTTAGACGGGCCCCATGATGAAGCAGAGATACAGCGTAAGGCCTTGAGACGTGGGAAGAACTTGGCCTTCAGCGAAGATACATGCTTAGAAAAGGAAAGAGTGCGGTCGAAGGTGACCCCAAGAAAAGTTGGAGTGGGATTGAAACGGAGGCGGGAGCCGAGTAGGAGGAGGTTAGCCTGGTGGAGATCCACTGAGAAGAAGGAGGCCTCACATTTGCTGGGATTGAGAGGAAGACATCAGCGCTCCAATCGAAACAGAGCTCCTTGTGTGGCCTCCACCGCAGTGGAGACCGAGAGGGAAGAGGAGGACCAAACGGCCAGATCGTCTGCGTAAAAAGAGCAGCTGACGGAAGAAGGCAGAAAAGCTGGAAGATGAAGGAGAGAAAAGTACAGGGCCAAGAACGGATCCTTGCACAACACCTCGACGGACTCGAAAGGAGCGGCTTTTGTGATTTTGATAAACCACGCAAGCCCGCCTATCAGAAAGAAAAGATTGAGTCCAACGAGCAAAGCAAGGAGGGAGGCCAGCCGAAATGAGTTTGTGGTAAAGGGCGGGATGCCAGACAGAGTCAAAAGCTTTAGAGAAATCGATAGTAGACAGGATCGTCCGAGAGCCCGGCCTGGGTTTGTTAAACCCATCCGAAATGGACTGAGAAAGATAAAGAATTTGATCAAGCGTAGACCGTCCAGGGCGGAAACCGGCCTGGCGGGGAGAGAGAGTGGGATTAGATTCCAGAAAGAAGAGTAGACGGGATAGAATGATGCGTTCAAACAGCTTTGAGACGCAAGAGGTGAGAGAGATAGGCCGGAAGGAAGCAGGAGAGTCGAGAGGCTTTCCCATCTTGCGAATGGGAATAATAGAAGATGTCTTCCAGATGGAAGGAAAGCAATGAAAAGTCCAGGAAAGATTGAAGATGTGAAAAAGTAAATCCATGCCAGAGCGAGGAAGGTGCTTTAGCATGGGGTAGGCAACTTTGTCTGGGCCAGTGGCAGTGGAGGGGGAGAGGTTGGAGGTAACTGCAAGAAATTCAGCGGGTGAGAAAGGAGAGCAGAAGGACGAGTGAAACTCCTTAGGGCACGTGGCTCGGCGGAGCTCAGAGAGGTAGCCTCCGGCTCTGCTACGCAGGGTGTTTGGCTGAGAAATGGAAAAGTGAGATCTCAGGTAAGCGGCATAGATCGAAGCCGATTCCCTGGGAGAAGAACAGTTTGGGAAATTAGGAGAGGAGGAAGACGAGCCAGTTATAGAGCGAAGAAGAGAGTGTACAGATTTAGGGTTAGATTTGGGTGAAAGAGAAGAGCAAGTCGTCTGCCATGCCTCCGCCTTGGCGATGATTGACGAGGCGCGTCGAGAAACGGTGATGTAAGCCTGGCGATCTTCATCACTTCTGTGAGTGGCAGCGAAAGCCTTGCGTCTTTCACTAACCGCACTTTCCATCTCAGCAGACCAACAGGCTTTAGGAGGGCGTTTGATGCGGCCAAAAGGAATGGAAGGTTTGGCCGCATTTAATGTCAGAGAGGTAAAGAGAGCAGCAGCAGAGGAAAGAGACGAATATTCCTCTGCAGAGGGACAGTGAGAGTCAAAGTAGGAGGCAAACCCATCCCAGTGAGCTTTCTGAAAATTGAAGTGGGCGCTCGTTAGGGCGAAAGACCGGAGAGAGAGGGATAGATAGAAGAATTGGTAGATGGTCAGAACCCAGATCCTGTAGCACCTCCCAGGAGCAAGAAAGAGGGGCAAAGGAGATGTCAGGAGAGGAGCGACTGCCAGAGGAGCAATGGAGAAGGGTGGGTGTGTCAGGGTCATTGAGGGGAAGGAGGTCAGAGGAGATGACCCAGTTGAATACTTCTTCTCCGCGGGGGTCGGAAGTGACTCTTGAGTCCCAGAGGGGGTGATGGCAATTGAAGTCCCCCAAAATGAAAAGATTTCTGGAGGGAGAAAAGGAATCGGTTCTGCCATCCGTTGGGGAAGAGCGAAAAGGGGGGGGGGCGTACACATTAAGAAATGACAGCGAGGAGGTGTTGTTTAGAGAGATGTTGATCCCTAATAATCAGAGTAGGGATCAAGCAAAGAAAGAGAGGAGGTAGAAAGTTCGGAAAAAGATAGGCCCTACCTGACGAAAATGACGACACCGCCGCTAGCGTGCGTGGTATCAGAAGAGAGAATGCCAGACTGGGAGTGGGTGCGATCAGAACGCAGAGCAGAGAATCCAGAAAAAGGAAGAGGAGTTAAGATTGGATTCCTGAATGCCGATGAGGTCGACAGAATGGGACGAAAGAAAGTGAAGTAGTTCAGTTGTCCTGGCTCTAAGACCTTCAGCATTCCATTGAATAACCCTGAGAGATTTAGGGGGGAGAGGAGGCGTTGAAGGGCAGCCAGGAGCAACGGACGGTGGTGAGGGGGCAGAGGGGGAAGATACAAAATGGGAAAATGGAGGATAAGAAGTTTGGAGACGAGGGTGGGGCGAGAGAGTAGCGTTAGCAGAGGGGGTCGAGCTCCAAGAGTGAGAGCTAAGAGCTGTCAAGAGCTCTGAATTTGGAGAGGAAAAGTTGTGAGCACCTTAGATGCACCCATTTGGAGCAGGTGCAGCATTGCACTGACTTGCCCCGCCAGGTCACATTTCCAGCACATACTGAGCAAGGAAAGATGGGGCCAGGGTTGGGATGTTCATCAAGAGAAGGAGAAGAAGGGCAAGAGAAGGTCATGAGAAGAAAAAAAGAGAAACTGCACCAATTAACAGCTCCCTCAGCGTGGTGGTGCGGTCCCCAACCCGTTTGGGTTGGGTTGAAATGGCTGTTGGCCTTACCGAGGGTCCCAGTTACTCCGGGCACTCCCCAACTAGCATTTCGCAATCAAAGGTTGTCAAGGCCTTAGTTATCCAAGTCATCAGATCATCTACCTACAGCATGTTGGAAGAGTAGGAACGTACAACAAGCCTTTTACGAAGCCCGAAAGAAAAAGCCACATGGCGTTAGGTTTGGAGATCTAGGAAGCCAATGCAGGAGCAAGCAATCATCATTTCCGTCACGTCCGATTTATCTGCCATGCGGAGTAGCGTTTTGACACTGTCTTACAGTGACATGGTGCCCCATTCAGTTGGAAAATAGCCTGCTCGCTCTCCTTCGGTCAAAAGTTACATCAACCAATTTTGCAGCATAGCAAGGTACGCTTCACTGTTGACCGTTCTTCAAAAAAGAAAGGCCCATACACACGCTTCTTCGATATGGCGCAGAACACTTTCACTTAATGGAACCTCGCACGTGCTCCAGCGCTAAATAAAGATGCTTAATTCCCCATATGCGTGTGCTGTGTTTGTTGACTTTGTCAGCTAGGTGAAAAGTCGCTTCATCGCTATGCACAAGACGGTTATCAAATCCATCTTGTTCCAACATCGCCGGCACTTGGGTACAAAAGTCTTTGCCAGCTGGTTGTTGGTGTCCTTCAAATGCAGTTTATAAGGTGTCATATCCAGGCGTTTTCATACCACTCGCCAAATGATATTTGGGTATATCTGAAGCTCACGACTAGCTCTTCTGATTGACTTTCTGGGGCTCCGCTAGAAGATTTTACGAACTCTTTCAATCGTTTCAATGGAAGGTGATGGGAAAATTCTTTTCCTGGAGCATAAACATCCCTCGTCTTTAAATTTCTCATGCCATTTCTGTGTGGTACGTCTGTCTGGTGGCTGTTTTAAAATTTTTTTCTGAATGTTACGTTGAACACGGGCACAGGAGTTGTTTTTATCAAATTCCATAGCACAAATCGCTTTCTCCTTTTCAGTAAAAGACATTTTAAGCAAATAAGTAAAATATCAGAGCAAATGACATTTTAGGCAAATCGTGGTTGTAACGTAACAATGGTCTGGCAAGACAATCACAGAAAAAAACTTGGGAGATTTTACCTTTCCAATAAAACCAGTTTAATAGTGCTGCTTTTGCCAGTTACCGAGGTTTTCTAAAGTGACATATTGAGATGAAACAGCATGTAGTAATAATAATTCTATTTTTGTTCAAAACCGCGTAATAAGAAACAAATAGCAAACTACAAAGAGATAGCAAAACGATATACCGTAGGTACGCTAAAGCATGCTTAAATGAATTTAGTGAAACCGAGTTAAATTTGAATTAGACGCATGGCCATCGCACCTGGTTTTAGTTGCATAAAATTAAAACTTAACAGTACAGACGAATCCGGTTAATTGCATAGTCAATTTGCCAAGCTATTTTATGCGATTAAGCGGATTATGCGTTTATCCGAAATTAGTTTAAACACACAAATAAAGCACCGCAGAAGACAAATTATCGTTTAATCATATTCAACATTGTTCCAATCAAGTAAAATGCTGCGCAATAGTAGTTTGTTTAATGTTGTTTTGCCTGCTTTCTTGTAATTGTTTTGTAAACGAAACAATGTGTCCATGTCTGCGCCTTCACATTGCAAACATCGCCGAATTGTATCAACAGCGTTTAGCACTTCTTTATTTTTTGGCCGGGAAATGAGAATTGAATTGGCAGCGCTTTCTTCCTCGATGTCATCGCTTTTAATTTGCGACCGACAATTGCGAAGTAGCCTACATGTGCGGATTTGTGCTCGCACACTGAAAAAATCTGCTGCAAGATCAGAAAATTCTGCAATGTGCAAGATGAAATTTTGCGAACATGAAAGATGCCTCCTGAAATTGACTACAGAAATTTCCCAGCATTTTTACAGTGCACTACGTGCTCCCACTGCGCTCGTAATTGGCGTCTGTCTCTCAAGAATGCCAAAACTTTTTCCCGAAGACAGATATTTGTCACTTAATTTTGCAATTAACTCTGTGATTAATCGACAGCTTTTATTTCTATGCAATTAAACGAATTATGCAATAAGCCGATATGCGATTAGCCGGACTATTTTTTAGAAAAAAATAGACTATGGTTTGGGATTTACAATTCTTATGCAATGAAACATTTTATGCGATTATCCAATATGCAATTAACCGGATTCGTCTGTACATCTACAAAAATCACACACCTACTTCTAAACTTTTTCTGATTGGAATTATTTATCTGAAACTGATTTCTCAACAGAATTCACGCAAGAGTTCAATTCGCTTGTGCCTACCTGACCCATATTTCACCCGAAAACATCACAGTAAGTGCATGTTTTAATACGAAAAATAGGCAGCCATCAGCAAAGCAGTAAACAATTTTTCAAGTTAAATAAATAATGCAATTCGAGATAAAAAAAATTAAAGTCTATGTCCAAAACAGAAAAATGTTGAATATAATAAGCAAAACTCTTGGTGAAATCGAGGTTACAACCAGGGGTGTTGTGAAGTTGAAACATGTTGCCACACTTTTTGCTGACAGCGCTTCACAAAAATGTTTTTATGCCGCTCTGCCATGTGAAAACCGTTAAACAAAAATTTGCTGTTTCTACCAGCCATGATCCACTCTATTCTAGCTCTCTAACACTGGGTCCCTGGTTATAATCAAGGTAGTATTTAAGGGTCTACAACCTCACGGTCCAAAATAGTAAAAACTATGTTTCAATATTTTTTTATGGCTCTTAATCTAGAAATTAAACTAGAAATCTAAACACTAGGGCAGCTTCAATTCAAGGCAAATTACTGCAAAATCAAACTAACCTACATTGATCTAAATACATTTATCACAGTAGATTCTGTTAGCAAAGCAGTGTGGTAGGCGAAGCAGCAAGACCGCTCATAAATTGGTTAAATTGTTCATTTTCTAGTCTTGTCATCAAACAATTCAGGGCATAAATCTAAACATAAACTACTTGTTAAAAGATTACGGAGTGACCTCCAGTAATTATCCACAAAAGATGAGCGTAGAGGAAAACGAAAAAGTAAATTGCAAATGCATCAAAATATAAATTTCATACTATGTACTAGACCACACGGGACATCAGCTGCTCATAAAGGCTTAACCCTTATTCATGCAGCTCTAATGGAAAAAGAGTTAAACCGCAATGACATGATGGTATACATCTCCACCTTAGGACGCAAGCACAAAGTGAAAAGAAACATCCAAGATTCGCATTCAAACGTGCAATTCTGCTGGGGACGCTTTCAGGAAAAGCGGTTGTTCAATTTGAACTTTTCGTAAATACAAAGTGATAGCCCCACCCCCACCAACAAGGTGTAGCAACCTCAGCAACTTCAACTAGAAATCACAAGTAGAAAGTCGCCAACAACGCCTGGCTTTATATATGGATCGCCATCTACGTTCAGTAGCCATCATGATAGAAGTGACTAGTCGCCACAGGGAGTGCACTCATTTTAACTTGGATTACAGTCGGATGCCTGCCGTTACGCAACAAAGGCGTTGTGCAGTGCAATGAACTGGGTATGAGACTTGTCATTTGAAGACTGCAGATTGAATGCTAAGAACTTAATGTTGCATGCGGCATGGTTATGCTCAGCCGGCGTTTGCAACTATGGCTTGCCCCGACAACAACATTTACAGGTTACTGCTGACTCGAAGATCGTAAAGCGACTTCGAGGTGTCCCAGATTTTGAATTGCTTTTGTGCTCAATAAGGTAAATCACTCTTTGTACTAATGAGTGCTATCAGTCGCATATAACTGCATGCAGGGGCAATTTTACTAACCCAATGGCCCACGAGTTTAAGCCTTCATCGCAGTAGATGAAGTGCTGTATTAAAATCAGTATTGTAAAATACAGAGAGTGCTAGTTAGCAAATTATAGGGAATCTCCTCAGAGTGATCTGCCTCCAACATCACATTACGGTAAAATAGAAAAATTGCTCAAAAGTGATTACCAACATCATATTATACCATACAACAATCCATTACAACCTGTCAGTAAAGGCTGGTTTTGATCTCATCGGGCGGGTGCAAAAGACACACAATCATAAAAATGCATAATTCTTAGAACAACAGATTTGTTATTGTATGCAAAAAAATTATGCAGTGCAAAATAATACAATACAGCAATACCTATATCACGGGGGTCCATTAAGGATACATGCATGATATGGACCAAAACTCACGACGGTAAACCCTAGTAGGAGTGTGGGATCATTATTTAGACTATATCACTTTACAATGTAAAAAGGGTGCTAGTGGCTAGTTAGCAAATTGCAGGCAATCTCCTAAAAAAAATCTCCATCCAATAGATTGTCTGAAATTTGCTAACTAGCCACTAGCACGCTCTATGTTTTGTGAAGTAATAAAGTCTTTATAATGATCCCACACCCCTTCTAGGGCTTACCGCTGTGAGTTTTGGTCCATACCATGTGTCTGTGTGCCCTTAATTGGATCCCCGTGATATAGGTATTATTGTATAGTATTGCATTGCATAATTTTTTTGCACACAACCGACGCGATGGTGTAGTGGTTAAAGCGTCTACTTCGCAGTCGATAGACCTGCGGTTTATTCCCATTTTCGAGTCATACCAAGACTTTAAAAAATGGTATTCACTGCTTGGCGCTCGGCATTTAGGGGATGTTGTGGAGAACAAACCGGCAAGTTCGCTTGTTGTGTCCTTGGGCAAGGCACTTAACGAGACGTCCCCACCTTTATGTGGAAGATAGGTGACCCAGACACCTCGGAGATAGCAACTCCCAAGCGAGTGCGGACGTCCCGTCCAAAAAATAGCGATACAATTCGCTTTCTCGTGAATGGAGGATAAACATGGACATCACAATACAATACAAAAAATACAATAGCAAATCTGTTATCCTAAGAATTATGCATTTCCATTATTGTGTGTCTTTTGCACCCGCCTGATGAGACCCAATAAGGTCAAAACCGGTCGCGTGTTATTGACAAATTTTAATGGATTGCTGTAAGGTACAGTATTATCGCTATTTTCTTACATATAATTGATTTTACTTCAGCAGCTGTTCGCATTTTAATGAGGGAAATTTATCGTACGCGAACTTTTTGTACTTTTGATTCTTTTTTTGCAACTATTATTATCTCAGCTGAACAAAAAAGACAAAATATATTTGCATATAGGCACCCCAAGCGGCAAATTAGCAAGTAACTTATACAATAATCGTGCGACTAAAGTTGACCCAATTGTCTAATCCAGGGTGTGCAACCTTTTTGAAGACGGATCGCGAGTTATTGACAGGTTGTAATGGATTGCTGTGTGGCACAGTATTGCTGTGCAACGTAGTGGAAGAGGAGTGCCCGGGGTAACTGGGACCCTCGGGAAGGCCAACAGCCATTTCGAACCAACCCAAACAGTGTCAGGGACCGCACCACCACGTTGAGGCGGCTGTTGATTGGTGCAGTGATCTTCCGCCATGCCCCCATCCCTCGGAAGGGGTCGAGTAACAACAACAACAACGTAGTGGAAGATTCCGCAGGCCGGTTAGTTTTTAAACTGAACATTGGCGTAAGACCGTGTTGCAGCACTTCCCGAACTTTTCCAGTGTGTGGCCTACTTTTACTGAACGAGGATTTCCTGACGGATCATTACGCGGTAAATGCTATGCTGTGCTACCAATGCGACACTAAAAAAAGAATGCTTCCTTCCTTTCTAACCGGGTGCGGATGACCAGGCGCTCAGCTTGTTTAATCTTTTAATTTAACGTTTCGAGTTGACGGTTGTCCCTGATTCCACAAAATCTAAGAGGTCGATGCCTATTGCGCCCAGAATATAGCGCACATTTACCAAATTGGTTGCTGGTGAATGTAAGTGATGTCATTCCATTGACTGTGGCTTAAGATCCCGGCTTGTATTGGCACAAGTTTCCTCACTGAGGACGACTGGGTCCAAGTCTTCAGCCTTAAATCAATATAACAACTTTTGTCTGACAGTGATCCGGTGGTGTTTTTGCTTCTGGGTACCGTAAGCGTCCTTTGAACCTAACTGGCACACATTTTGTTTAACTCAAGTTTTTCACTTGATCCATATACCCACGCTCAGCTCTAAGCATATTTCATTCACGGTAACCCGCGATTGCATTTGATGGGTGATTAAAGACAAAATTCATTTTTTAGTTCTGTGGCTGTACAGAGCGACCAGTCATTTTTTAGTTCGATAGTTGTCCAGATTGTCACTTGTGTTTGTCACTACAATGGAATCAACGAATCCCTCTTGTCTGCACCAATCAACAGCCGCCTCAACGTGGTGGTGCGGTCCCCGACCCCGTTTGGGTTGGGTCGAAATGGCTGTTGGCCCCCATCCCTCGGAAGGGGTCGGGTAACCAACAACAACAATCCCTCTTGTATCTCTGCTGATATCCACTGCCTCACCGGCATAACCTTCACCAAACGTTGGTTTGTTCTTTTTCCACGTTGGAGAGCTCAATGAAATGCCTCTGTTTCTGACGGACATCTATCATGACAGAAATCACTTTCTAAGATAGGATTGCCATGCGTCAGAATTTTTTGTTAAAATGAACGTCAGGAATTAAAAAGTGCTCAAAAGTCAGAGATTTTCTTTCTCTACAAAGTGAGGTTGATCGTTCCCCCTTAAACAGGCATTCATCTTTGTTTTGAGCCAAAAAATAATTTCTTTCAAAAAGTTAATTCCTTCCAAAAATTTTTTTCAACTCTGTTTTGGTCCAAAAAATAGTAAAGTAATAACTTTTAAATTGTAAATTTTCCCAAAAAATGTCTTCGCTTTTGGTTTAGGTGATACTGTCACCCCCACAAAACAAAGCGTTTCGCCTGTATCAAGGATTGTGCCTCTTCAAATATGGTAACCTTTTTTTATGACTATTTCACCCAAAAATTTTGTACAAGGTGCAAAATTATTACTATTTTCAATGCTAACACCATAAAAACAGTGAAAGCACCGAATTTGTTAGGGTAAAATTTTATCGGCCAGCTGAGACCTAGCAGAGTTTAATTTTGGCCCATTACGAGGAAAAGGTTGTTGGCCTCCGTTGCACGCCTGTTTTCAGAGGTCAACTTCATGGAATCAAATTTTGAATGCTTCGCCACCCACCTAAAACAGCTCTGCGGACCACCAATGGATCGTACACCTCTGATCAAATCAAAAAATTATTTCGTGATGGAGGCTTTTTCACAGCTTTTCACTTGCCTTTTTACGTTGGTCAGTCTTTTGTTGTTCTTTTCCTTTTCTTTCAGCATATTTTAACTCTCTTCGGATCATTGCCAATCTTCTTTCTTCTTCCAGTTTTCTTTGCTGAGCAAGAGTCTCGTAATCCAAACCATAAGTGTGAATTAAACTTAAACGATTTCCAAGATTATTTCCTCTCTAAAAAACAACTACATAGCACAAAATGTTTTCAATAGATACAACACAGAAAAAGAAATAAGGGCATTGAACTTGTAAAATTTTATGCAAGAAGATCATCAATGCACAAAGCTGACATTTTCTATCCTCATAAATTGTTGTATAGACGCACCAAATGACTGGCCCCTTTCAATGCACAAGCTGATTAGCCAATGGGTTCGACAATGATGACCAATTGTTGCAGTGTGACGGAAAACCAACAGCAGCATAAAGTCAGTAAAAAAATTTGCTGATGCTATTCAGTGGTTACTCAGCCGGCGGTAAGAAGTGACTAACAACCAATGATAGTGAGCCTAGTTGATACAGTGGCAATCAAAATAAATCTGTTGCTAGATCGAAGTAGATTTCGTTTTCCCCTAATATGATTTACATGTTCCTACTTGCCTGACTGGATTTGTAATGCAAGCCCTGAATGTTTCCATCGAGCCTTCATTTCAAGTAAAAGGTCAGTCAACAATATTAATAGAAGTCTTGTTTTAAACTTAATATTGCAGCACATGTTGATTCAAAAGTCTCCACTTGTTACCTGGGGCAGACGCAATGCTCTTGTTTCTAAAGATGTGTTTCTTCTGTCTGAAAAATCAAAACGTGAAAACAAGAAACTATATTTGAAAAGAATCCAATTTTATAGTCAAATAGAATAGCCATAAATCAAAAATAGTAAGTCCCTTTTGTACATGAGTTAATTTTGAAACGCCAAAAAATGGTAAAATGTTAGTACAATTTTTGGTCAAAGGTTTTATTTTAAAACTATTTAATTCCTCCCAGTATTACTGTTCATAATAAAAAATATTGTTTTACCCTTTCTAGACGAATGACTTGTGACAGCTTTTCGCTCCAATATGTTACTGTCGGCTAGTTGATTGGTTTTTAAAACATCCAGTGGGGAATTAGTGCGAAGAGCAGAAGGAGGAAGATTTATATTCCTCTTGTTTTTAACAGATTGCAGTCTTGGCTTTCGCACAGAGACAAAGAGCTCAGTAGTATTACAATCATTAGATGATTGCCGTGTTGCATGCCTTTTACTGTTGGAAGTTTGAGCAGAGCATCTCATTTGCTCAGTTACCGGGAACGAAGATAAATGAAACTTTTTCTCATTTACATCAAAGTTACAAGAAGTGCAACAGCTTTTCCTTGAAACTTCATTGACAAAAACTGATTGATTTTTGAAATTTTCTGAAGTACTGGCTGGTGTTGTTAACACAGTAAAACACCGTTCCTGTTTCTTATCTTTTACTCTCGACTTTACTGGTCTTTTATTTCCAGACTTGATTTTATCACCTCTATATAGCTGGTTGTTAGTATGAGGTAATAAATGGATTTCTGATTTGACTACATTAAGAGGAAAAGCATTGTATTGCTTCCTTGCTTGAAATGATTTGCAATCTGAAAATAATTTGGGTTTACTGCACCAATTTCCAAGTGGCAATGATACTGGTAATACAGAGGTATTAGAACTGGCAGTATTGCTGCTTGGTAATGGAATAACTTCAATGTCATTATGATGATTATTGGAGTTCGTGAAATTTCCCAAGGTGTCAAACGTTGATGCAGAAACTTGTGAATAGGAGTTCCGTGAATGACGTTTTAATGCAGTAGTTTTAAATTTGTCTCTATCTAATCCTTGATCTCCATGCAATTCTTTCTCAGTCAACATACTGGTACTGGTTTATAATCATAGCCTTGTATTAGGGCTAATGAATCTATTTAAAAATTAAATTGAATTACCATTTTTGTCAAAACTAGTAGTTGATTCAAGCTATTATTTGCATTCCTAGGTCCTGGAAAAACCTTTTATAGGATTTACTAGAAAAAATTTTCTATCTAAATCCATTTTTGGAGCATACAATACTGATGTCACCATAGAGGTAGCCAGGAGGTGGCAACAAGAGCAATGCGCCCAAGTTTTTTAAATTTGGTCAAGAAATAAAGGTACTTTCATATGTAACAGCTGCAAAACATCAACCTCACTAAAAGATTTTCCAAAAATTTTTGTGATTAAATTTGATCAAATTGGGATTAGAATATATCGATTTTCAAATAATAATAAAGTTGTCTAATACATAGAGAAACACAAGACCTAAAAACATACTTTTGCCCTTAGCAACATAAATGGGTGAAACATATTAAAATGCAGCCAAAGTAAGTTAAATGACATTGCTTAATTGCATTAAGTGTAATCACCCAAACTACAGTAGCCTTTAAATATATGTTTAATTGGTTCAATTATTATCACACAACAAAAGTAAATACAGTTAAATTTTCTTAAATTCTTAGCAGTGTGATGCAATACACTGAGCATCAAGTTTGTATCAAGTTGAAAGATTGTGAGTTGAGTGGTTAAATTGTTTAAGCATTATAAGCTATTAGATGTGACATGGTTGACTAAATCAAAGTGTCATTTTCTTTCAAGTTCATTTTTCTGGTTAAATAGTTTGTGAAAAGTGCAACAACTTAATAAATGGCTGCATAATATCACTTTTCAGTCTTCCATGTTCATCTACTCTTTAACTGCACCTTTTATAAACAGACAACAAATAATCATTTCTTAAACAGTGTATCGAAACATATTTTATTATTCAATTTATGGACATAGGTAGATAAGAAACTTTTTAGGAAACAAATTTCTGCCATATGCATACCTCTGGCAGAAACAGAATACAAATATAAACAAGTGAAATGAATCCAAAATGCCTAAAAGTTTAGAAAACATATACCCCCATCCTCTTTGAAAATAAGTTCTTGATTCAATTACTAGTTCTATACTTTTGTAGCACTTCAGCAAGTATCCAAACGTTGTCAGACGTCAAAAGAATAAACGCAGTATGGTGGCTACTTTCATCACGTTGTTTCTTGTTGCTTTATGGGCATGTGCTCAAACCGTTTGTGGGCCGTTGCACTCATTTTAACCATGACTGAATAAGCTCAGTTTCATATTCCACTCTTCATGTCACTGCTATTGCTGAGCATTAAGTGAGGGGAGATCTGGGAATACCAGTTTTAAAGACTTTGGTATGAATTGACAAGGTGATTGAACTTGGGTCTATCAAATGCAAAGCATACCCAAGATCCACCACCACTCCATTGCACCAGCACTTAGATCATAAGAGCCTATTTTTGACATCAAACGTCTTTGTTGTTTCTATCTCTTCATGCTATTAAGCAATATGGTTAAAGCTAAATCACATCGTAACCGCAACTGCACACGATTACATCGAATGCCATAAAGGTGCAACATCTATTAAAGTATCATCATCTTTAGAGATTGCAACCTCTTAAACATTGGTCATCTCCTCACAGCACATTATGTCAGCGTGGCCTAAAATCCTCATTTGAATATATCTTGTATTTAATATAGCGCTTTTAGGTTTGAATGGTGTAGCTTCAACTTATAAGCCACAGGATTGCACTTTGTAATCCACTCCATGCGTAGACAACTGTGATGATTGGATTCGGCAACAAAGCTTTATTGTTATGCGATCATGAGTTGTCATAGTAACGCTCAATAGCGCTAAGTGCGGATAATGAAAATTAACATTTTTACTTTACTCAATTTTGGTCTTACATTATAATACTCTGGTCACAGGAAAAATTTTTTGTCGACTATATCTTAACAGCTTAATATTTGGATCGGTGAGGAAACAAAGCTTGCCTGTGTAGCAACCTCAGAAACTTCAACTACAAGCCACAAGCAGAAAGTCGCTAACAACACTTAGCTTTTTATATGGATCGCCATCTATGTTTAGTAGCTGTCATGATAGAAGTGATTAGCCGCCACACGGAGTGCACTCATTTGAAGTTGGATTACTGTCAGATGCCTGCCGTTACGCAACAATGGTGACGCCGCGAAGAAGCTACATCTTCTCCGATGTAAGATTAACGGCAGCGTCTTCAGTCAAGCAGCACAAGCCATCGTGGAGTCGCCGAGCCCTAACGTCAAGACCAACTTCCAATTGAAGTTATGACGAAAATCTCACTTACTTTGGCCGGCAAGCCTCACTCTCTCAAGGCTGGAAGGGAAGGCATGTTGCGACCTCAACAACTTCCTCCGTCCCTTCGCCTGTCTCCGGTAGCTGGCCGTGCTTTGAAAAGAATTGTGTAACCACCTCATCAACTTCAGCTACAAACCACAAACAGAAAGTCGCCCACAAGACTTAGCTTTTTTATGTGAAACGCCATCTATGTTCAGTAGCTGTCATGATAGAAGTGACTAGTCGCCACACGGAGTGCACTCATTTTAACTCGGACTACAGTCAGATGCCTGCCGTTGCGCAATACTAGTACTACAGGGACAGTACATTAATAATTACCGTTAAGTACTTATCCCGAGCATCTTAAAATGTAGCCATTCAACATTTAAAAACCATGATTACAATTTCTTTCAAATAATTTCATTTATAAATATGACTTCTTACTCGGCAGCCGCACCTACATTTCTGGGTTAAAACCAGCGATGTGAAAGCGGAAGCGGTGGAAGA
This sequence comes from Trididemnum clinides, assembly GCA_963675345.1. NCBI lineage: Eukaryota > Metazoa > Chordata > Ascidiacea > Aplousobranchia > Didemnidae > Trididemnum > Trididemnum clinides. Next base: position 7,132,222 of record OY776305.1, on the reverse strand, counting down.
GGTACTTTTTTGTGGAAGCGGAGGCGGAACCGCGAAAACTCCACCGCTTCCGCTTCCACATAGGAGGGAAGAAATGAGAGAGAAAAGAAATTGGTTCTGCTATCCTTCGTAGAAAACGAACAGGGAGAGCATAAACATTAAGAAATGAGAGCGAGGAGGAGTCGTTTAGAGAGATGTTGACCTCTACATAATCAGAGTAGGGGCCAAGCGAAGAAAGAGAGGAGGTAGAAGGCTCAGAGAAGAATAAGCCTTGCTTGACGAAAATGATGACGCCGCCGCTAGCATCTGCGACATCAGTAGAAAAAATACCAGATCGGGAGTAAGTGCCATGGAATCGCAGAGCAGAGAATCCAGGGATCCGGAAAGAGGAAGATAAATTGAGGTTAGATTCCTGGATATAAATAAGGTCAACGGGATGAGACGAAATAAAGTGTATTAGTTCAGTGCTCTTGGCTTGGAGACCCCCAGCATTCCATTGAAGAACCCTAAGAGAGTTAGGGAGGGGAAGAGGAAGCAGAAGGTAAAGAGAAATAGCCAGGAGCATGAGGCGGTGATGAGGGTGCAGAGGGAAAAGATACAAAGTGGGCGGAAAAAGGATAAGAAGTTTGAAAGCGAGGGTGAGGTGCGAGTGCTGCATCAGTAGAAGAGGGCCAGATTGAGCAGTAAAGGTATACTAGCTGGACGAGTCCTAGGAGGAAGGCACAGTAATGGTAGATGTGGCATCTCCAAAAAAGCAGGGAGGGCAGCTCCAGAAGTGAGAGCTGCCAAGAGTTCTGAATCTAGAAAAGGAGAGTAGTGAGCACTTTAAATGAACCCAATTAGAGCATGTGCAGCATTGCACTGACCTACCCGGCCAGGTGACATTTCCAGCGCACACTAAACAGGGAAAGACAGGGCAAGGGTTAGGATGAACGTTGCCACTCATCAGGAGAAGGAGAAGAATGAGAAGACAGTAAAGAGAAAGGCAGGAGAAGACAGGCCAATTTCAAAGCGGCTGCGTGCTACCCTTCTGCGATTATTCAGGGGCTGCACGGCGAAAAAATGGTTTGTGTGAGTGGAGTGCCCGGGGTAACTGGAACCCTCGGGAAGGCCAACAGCCATTTTGACCCAACCCAAACGGGTCGGGGACCGCACCACCACGTTGAGGCGGATGTTGATTGGTGCAGTTCAATTTTGCTCGCTTTACATGTACATACTATATATACGACAGAAATTTCGCACTTCACTATCCAAAAAGATCGGAGTCAATACGTGTTTTGAGGACGGACAGAAGGTAATGATGATTAGAGTTAAAGTTAACTCAAAGTCAGAGTTAGTTGAGAATAGAGAGAGAAAATCAACGCTATACGGTGTAATTTGTTGTTGTGACGACAGGTTATTGTCGAGAGCTGTGATATGTGGTCATACGATTTAGATTTGAGAAGCATTAGGTTAACTGTTGTAAAAGTAGTTGTAAGTAGTGAAGGAACTTGTAATAACTGTCTATTTGTTGAAAAGTTTAATTATTTTTTGAATTGTAATAACGAAATATTTGATTTTCTTGCAAGCAATTCGTGATTTCTAAATTTTCGTTAGTGGAAGTTCCGTGACAAACGCGAAAGTAATTTAGGGGCTCCGCGATGACAAAAAGATTGAAAAGCACTGTTCTACATTCAACACGAGTTCTGATATCTAAGAAAAACAAACACAGAGTAGTTCGAAACAACAAGCTCAAGCGAAGTAGGTAAAGTAATAGCAATAAATGAAGGTTTTTGTTTTCTCAAAATGATAAAGTGTAGGAGAAAGCAGGCTAAAGACCCACAAAAGTTAAAAAAAATTGTCAACGGTCGTTTTTTGTTGGTGGAAGCGAAAGCGGTGGAAGCGGAAGCGTAAGGTGCGGAAGCGGAAGCGTTTGAAAAATAACCGCTTCCACATCCCTGGTTAAAACTGTGGTGTCTCGCAACCTATCATGGAATTAAAATCTAGCCTACTCTTCTAATCATCCTTCTGTTATGTATTTCTGGTTTTTTGATATTGCATCTAAAATTTTGTTTAACGTTTTTAAGGCAATACTTTTAGATCGTCATAGTGTTTGCCGTGTCCATTTTGTTGCAGCTGTTGACTGCTTAACTTCAATTGTAATATTAAGAAACACGATTATTCCTCTTCCCTCCCAGGCCGCTACCAAACATTTGGTTTTATCTGCCATCTTATGCTGATCCTTTCCGAAAATATTTCTTTGTTTCAATATCTTGCATCATCACCATCTTGGCAGTGTTGACTTTCTTACACCACCCACTAAGACATTTTTCAGCATTTTACTATTTATAATAGCATTTAAAAACTATCCTTTATACGTAAGGTAAGCGTAAATAAACTAAATTTTGTTTTTTGTTCTTTCTGGTGAAGCAACCGCACGGTAATTTGATTTTTTTTGTGCTTGACAAGTTAAAGCTGTGCGTTTTAAGGTATAGCTTTTGTTGCTGCTTCCTATTTTTGGCTCTTGATTTGTTGAGATCTTGTGCTTGGTGCCAGCTTTAGTGGTAAAAACAAATGTACTAAATAAAAACAAATATTGTCTCATCTTTCCACATTTGTTTCCTCTCATGTTCGTATTCATTTCTAAAAAATAAACAATTTACTTAACTACCGGTATGACGGGAATGGTCGCATGGCTGCGAGTTCAAACTTTATAATGATTTTACTTTTGTTGCGTTCATATGAAAAACGCTTTGCACAATTTTCACTGCTCATAGTCACAATACGTTGCAATGGCAGCACTGCCAATTTCCAAATAGCCTGACCATTTATTTATTTTAATTATTTAAGTAAAAGAATGCCTTCCGTCCAGATGTTACTTAACCCTTTAAGGCTCATAAGTTTTTAATTCATAAAATTATAGACAATTCCTTAATTGTTTGGTTACAACAAAATTACAATCAATTTCAGAAAAATGGTGATTACGTCATAATGATATAACAATTAAGAATTATGTAACACATGTGTTACATTAGCCCTCAAAGTAATAATCGTAATTGAACATCAGTTGTTTTGTAAAAAAACGTAAAGATTATCCTGCGACCACAGAATAAGAATTAATTACTCAACTAAAACCCTTTGAATCATTTTTTATACAGCGTATCTTCTTGCTGCTGTTGTATTTTTTAATAATTTTGATCAACAAATTTTGTTTACATGACAAGTTCAAGCAAATCAACTATCATTTTAAAGCACGTGGTTGCAGGATTTTGTGTTTTGGCTTAGAATTGGCAGTTTAAATTTCACAAATTTTTTTATATAGTCAGTAGTGTAAGCGTGACTCAAAAAGCAGAAATTTTTCTTTTGCTTAAATCTCCGGTTATATTTCAATGGATCTTTTTGCTCCTACAATCCCATAGTTTTTATTTTTCGTTGAAAATGATGAATGCCAGGGCCAAGCATTCGGTTGGTTAGTAATTGTCAATTGTACGAAGAATGGAAGTGGTAGGGTAGATCTATATGCCTGTAAGCCACTGGCAGACTTTGATAGTATTTTGTATTATAGAGCAAAGTACGTATTTGAAATGCATAATACAATATTTTATATTTGTATTCAAATACAAGAATTGAGGGTGTATTAGTAAGCTACTTGTATTTAAATACTTTTTTGGCAATGTATACTGAAATATTTAAAATACAAACTACTGTACTTCAGTTTTTTGAATCTTATGATTTTTTTCGTTTTTGAATTTGTTCTGTTTGTCTAACCGCTTGAAGTCAATCATGATGTAGCATGTCACGCCAGCACTTCATTGAGCTGCCATGCCAAACATCTTTTTGTACTTTTTATTTTATTTTATTGTTGGTTTGCTTTCAGCGGCTCAGCACCTTACTCCCGCCAATGTGTGTGATTCTAGTTGTTTACTTTAAGAGCTGTGTTTGCTATTTTGTAACTTTGTTCATGCAGTAAGATATTACTGTCGTGCTTCTTTCTTCATGACTGCCATAGTTCCCAGCAATTGGGGTTCAGTCAGCATGCTGCACGTTCAAAAGAACTTTTTTCCTACATTGGTGACCCCGACTTTTTTCCAGCTTACCATACACAAATCTTATGCTTCTGATTTTACACCGCTTGGATGCCTGGAAGACAAGCCCTAGATTGATGACACTATCTTTTTCTGTCGTGTACACATCTCCGCTGGCTGCACATGCTTCAGGGAGGAATTGTGTAGTGTGTTGCACATCACACTTTATTGAGCTGCCATGCCGAACATCTTTTTGTCCTTTATATATATATTTTTTGTTAGTTTGCTTTCGGTGGCTCAGCACCGTACTCCTGCTAATGTGTGTAATTCTAGTGGTTATTGTACAAGATGTGTTTGCTATTTTGAAACTTTGTGCGTCCCCAGTTTGACCCCCCCATCTTATGTAACGTTGGTGCTTTATCTGACAATTTTACTAACAAAGTATTTACCGTCAGGTTTGTAGCCCCTCAGCTATCTCTACTTAAAGAATATCAGGCTCCTTTAGGTTGCATGCCTGGCATTGTAACCTCACACCAGGAATCTTAGCCTGTATGGCTTTTCAACAATCTAGCCATGGACTGATATCTATTACGTTACTTATGATAATTAGCCTTTATAGCTTTCCAGCAATCTACCCATAAACTGATATATATTATGTTACTTAAGATGATTAGCCTGTATGGCTTTCTGGCAATTTACCCGTGGACTGACATCTATTATGTACATATGATGATTGGTTTAAATAATAGTCCCTGTAGTTGGTGACTGGAGTAATTGTCCATGCTGGCTTATTAGCATGAAGTCCCCTACATAGATTAGTTAAGTTCAGCAGCATGTAGTTTATAAATTATTTCTAATCCACCTGTTGCAGTGTGATGAGGGTTTATATTGTGCTTAATATTGCATCACATATTTGTTTATTATTATTGCATGTGTCTAAAATCACACACATTTATTTTTCCTTTTTTGATAGGGCTAGATAACGTTTATATATTTTTCTTCTCATGGCAGCTTGTTGATCAGCTTGCTTTTCCTGCTGTCTTTTGCTTATTGTTTTTGTTCATGTGACATGCACAGTGACTTGGTTTACATAGACGTGTGCAGCAACCTAGTGTTTGGTATTTTGTTGCCAACTGTGCAGTTGGATATTTTAAACTTTCCTTTGTTGTTGATCATTGTGGCAGACGAATGTGTTCTAGTTATCTGCCACAACCTTTTTATGGCTAGACTTCATGGAGGACGAATGGGATTTTGATTGTTTGCCACAACTGTGTTAATTGAAGTCTGAACATCAATGCAATAAAAATGTTACTGTCGTGCTTCCTTCTTTGTGACTGCCATAGTTTCCAGCCATTGGGGTTCAGTCAGCACACTCACGTTCAAACTCAAATCCTACAATGGCATGATTGTTCAGTACTGAGTAAAGCAACTGCTTTTATTTGACTAGGAAAACTCAACATTTAAGTTGGCCTGATTTGACAGCTGCATCTGTTAGAAGTGGCCTATTCAACCCTTTTGCTGTGCACCACATGTGGTGCATGTGGTGCACAGCCCCCCCTCCACTGCCCCCCCTCCAGTGTACACAGCCTTTGTGTAAGTACCCTGCCAGTAAAGATTCGAACCCATAACCATTGCATTTTAAGGCAGCAGCATCACCAGAATTGTAGCAAATGTGACTGTTTAAACACACATGAATGATAACAGCAAAGTAGCCTCCAAGGACAAAATGCTGTCAACAGTAAAATAGGCACTTCTTTAAGAGTAAGAACTTTAAAAAAATGGCATTACTGAAAGCAAACAAGTGTGGCATGGACTAATGACAAAATGTATTTCCAAAGCATATCATAAAGTATTTAAATACATTTGAGAAGTATTACCATAGTATTTTAAGTTTTCAGCAAAACGTATTTTGTGTTTATGCTTGACTACTTTTTTTGGGATGCATTTTGTAGTTGAGTTTGAAAACAATTTGAAAGTATTTTACTCAAGTCTGGCTACTGATTCCAGTAGTCCATTTTACTTTTTTAAATAACATTTTCAGAATAAATGTGAAATTTTTCATATCTTAAAATAGGCATATGTGTTTTCATAGTTTTGATTTTAATAGCATTCTAAAAGGAGTTGATTTTTCTGGTACCGTATCAGATGACCACTAAAACTGCAGTACCTAATATCATGAATGGGAACATGAGGAATGATGATAAGAATTTAGGTAGAAGTTTAACTTCAATGGATTGGTTGACCAAGTAAGATGCGACGAAAGCTTATTATTTTTATTATCAAGTTACCGGTATGTAATGGATCCCCGGCAAGGTGGTCAAACAAGTTGATGTTGTGTTTATGGTCACAGTGATTTTGGGTTTGAACCTCACGATTACTATGTTGTTTCCTTGAAAAAGGCACTTTGAGGATTTTCCAGATACATGTCCATTTCCAGGTACATGCATAGTATATGTCCATGACGCGTGCAACGTGCACAATGTACATTTGATGCCTTGCTGTGTCAGCTAGCTCTAGGCTTTGCCTGAATCCCAACCTTGCTTGAAGAAGACATTTTGGAAGATCACAGTTATGTACTTATTAAAACTACTGATTTGCCTGGCCTTCAGCACAGGCTTTTGCTAGTGATGCACTGTGCCAGCAGTACCTGTAACTGCAAAGTGATAATACTACAAAAAACATGGAAATTTTGCTGAATTCACAGACTACTCCTAATCCTAATTGTAATCCTAACTCTAATCTTAAGTGTAACCGACCATAACCCTTATCTAACTCCAATCCTAATCGTTGATCTGCTCTGCAGATTTCTGCATTTCAGCAGTATTCATTTCTATGGAACCTTTTTTTGCAGATTTCCATGTTATAGGTTTTTCTGTGAGGCAAGTGTAAACAAAAGGTGTTTTATGCATAACCACAAAGGTTTTACTGCAATAAGAAGATGAAAAAATATGACGATGTGACAACCAACATTCATAAATTCATTTATATCAACTATTTTTACATTAGAAAGTGCTTTTTTGATTGTTTGTTTATGTTGGCAAAATTGTAATTGACTTTAATCTGTTCCAACATTGTCTATTGAGTTATATTTTATACAACAGCTGGTACACTTTCACGTGTTTTTTTGATTCTTCTGTGATCCACGACATTGATATTGTGCAGCACTAAAGTTTAAAATAGGCTACTTTGATAAGAACAAGGGTTAGTGACTTGTAAGAAAATCATTACTTACTTGGATTCTCATACTTTTTGTTAATGTTCACTCTCCCATGAAGACCTACTGTTGGCATAATGCATTATTTACCACAAGCACTGCAACCAATTACAAACAATTCTCATGAAGTGCTTTTTGCAAGAGTTTAAAAATGTAGAATTGCTAACTATGTTGGCATTGAACTGACATTTTTGTGGTTGAAACTGCCAGCACTACTTACAACTGGTTTGTCTGCATCGTGTCATGCTAAGCTATATTGGCTACAATTAGTAGAATTTGCTGTTATCCTTATTTACTTTATGCATATTTATCGTCTCCCGATGTGCAAAACAGCCGCTCAGAACTCAGCACAATTGTTCAGACTAGGGTTGGGCTTTAAGCAAATTTTATTAAGTTGATTAATAATTTTTGACAGTTCACTCAAGTCAGTCAAGCAATACTTTCAAACATGTTAGCATATCAAAATCCTTCCTAGCCTAAAATCACATCATATTATGTGATTAATTACTTATTTTTTGAGCGACTTAATACAACTTTTAAGAAATTAAAAAGTAAAACTGCGTTGCTTGAAAGTCAACCTTAATTGTCACCATCAACTTTCCTCTTACAAAGTGCGTTACACAGACTCGAATTCAGGACACAGATACAATACTTTAATACACCAACCAATGGGAAAATTACTCAAGTAGGTAATAAATAAACCCAGTCGTAGTTCAGACACGTTTCAAAGTTTACAAGTTTTAACATTTCGTTTGAATTGGTTAGAATCATTTCCGATAACTTTATTATGTGTTGGAATTCATCTTGCTGAGAAAATCGTCACGAAGTGGATTTCCATAGAGTACCACAACTCCGCAATTGTGATACATGATTATTTGGCAAAAAATTGGCATCTTAATGCACTTGACCATGTTGCCGAAACAAGTGGTATTTTATTCAAAGCCCTTCTTTCTGCCCTTTGCGCCCATTTAAGGTTTGAGTTAAGATTAAAATTTAGTATAATCAAACCCTCTTATTTGGACCACATCGGGGCCAAGCTGAATTGGTCTGATTAAGCAGGTGGTCCCATTAAGAGAGGAGAACAAAAAACTCTTTAACTTTAGTACATTTGTAGTATGTTTGAAAAGTTTGCCTCTAAAACTAATTCTAGAACCCCTTCCAAAATGAATTAGGTCTCTGTGACCTGAGTACGCAACTTCAATGTACACCCTCATTGATACAAATACAGTTTCGCTGCAGCGTCACGATCACTGTAATTCTGTTAGATGACAACTGACATTATAACGTGACAGGTCTTTATTTTTCTGTAGCCTACTCCACATTAACATGTCTTAGGGAGAATGCAGTACTTTACCAGGATCAACTCTTGACACGTAACCTCTTTAAACAAAATACACAAAAACCAAAAAATGTTAACCACAGAAGCATGTTGTAGGCCGGAGAGTAGTCCATATAAGCGGGGCAAAGGTCCAATTAAGCAGGGAAAATTGTACAGAAAAATGGATTTGATAACGTTATGCAAGGTTAGTGAATGGTTGGAAGGTTCACACCGACATAAGCCACAAACATTATCTTGATACAAACATTATACATAAGCCACAAAAAATGGATTTGGATTTTGCACCAATGAAAAACGGTCCGCCTAAGCAAGTGGTCTAATTAAACGTGGACCGATTAAGCGGAATTGACTGTGTATTAGTCAGTCACGCTATTGTGTGCAAAACGTACGTCAAACATCCTTAGCGAAGCGGAAAAGAATAATAGTTGATTTTACCTTGTTACTCTTGAATGCAATCCTGCTTTTGAAATGCACTTATGCATTCGTTGTCATATGTGACATGGCCATGAAAAGAAACCCGGCAATTTAGCACCTAATCGACCTTTCAATTAATCCTGCTTTTGAATGCACTTATGCATTCGTTGTCATATATGACATAGCTGTGAAAAGAAACTCGGCAATTTAGCACTTAATCGACTTTTCTCTTAAAAGATTCAGTGATTGAAAATGGATGTTTTAGCACATTATTTATGATGTGCTAGTGTTAACTTGGTTGTCGATCTTTTTAGGCTCAATGTACGTGATATGGCAGGTGATTCAAGAGGTGGCAAAGATGATAAAGATTCTCAAAAGTCTAGTCGAGAAGATTCAAATGGCAACCAAAAAGATGGAAAGCCACCATACAGGTACGACATGCTGCAAGCGGCTAAAAGTGTTAACACTAGTAACTGTGTTAATGCAATTAGTTTCAAAAGTGCTGGATTACGTTTCAGTAAGAAATTTGCAGTACTGCACTGGTATTAACACTCAGATTTTGAATTAAAAGTCTTGTTATAGACTCCAGTATTTTCTGAAACTGGAAGCATAAACGCGAATAATTACAAGCGAGTCAAGCGACCAGCAGATTTTGTATTGTTGACTACGTCCCAAGAATAACTTATAACCTCCTTCCAAATTTAAAGTTTACACTTGTTAAAGTGAAAAATTAAACAGAGTTTGGTTCAACCCGTGGCTTAAAAATCGGTGAATCTCTTCTGTAATCTAAAGTGAAAAGAAAAAAGCTTATATGTTGGTCAACGTTCAAACGTTTAATTTAAAACGTTTTTCACCGTAATACATATTTTAGTTTGGTTGATTAGTTAGTTGTTACATGCATTATTGGGTGTAGCTTGTTTCTATATCAATTTATTATCATATTTGTAGATGTCTTTGTATGTTTATATATATGCATGTAATAGTTGTCATAGAGCAAGATGTTATTTTATAAACAAATAAATTGAATTTAGGGTTAATTGCCAGTCAATGATAGTCAATGGTAATTATGAATCACATGGCGCATCGCTTGATTAGCCAGGAGGAAAGTTAAGCGATACCTAGGGATTTCGACTTTTCGTTATATTGGATATAATGAGGCATGTAGATATGCTTGAACAAATATTAGTCTTGAGCTAGGATTTTTCAAAGAGCTTTGGCTTGAATCGAAACTTGCTTTGTTACGCATTAAAGTTACTTTGCATTTCCAAGCAAGGGCGAATGTAGGGTAGTTTTGGGATGGGAAGATTTAACACGAAAGTAAAAACCTTTTCCCAAAAAGCTTTGTCTTTCCAGCATTTGAAGACAATTCTGAAATTTTTTTCCGATTGCAAATCACCTTTGCTGAGTACCTCTCCTTGAAATGGAGCCACATTGTGAAACGGATGTTTGGGTTTGCATTGTAAAGTCAACGTAACCCTGGTTGGGAAAGCGGCGTTTTTATTGAACCAGTCATATAAGAGACCAGTTGCTTCACTATCAAGCATGTGGACTGCTGTTGTGGGTTGCATAAAGCACCATTCGAAACCAGTAAAACATGGGAAATACCTGCTTCAAAACCAAGTTTTAATCCCACTTTGCCTCCAAGTATTTTTTTATTGCCAGCTAACACCATACCTAGGACTTCTATTAAGTCTTAAATTAGTTTTGATGCACATTTGTAAAAATGTATTTTGTTTCAGTTACGCCAATCTTATATCATTAGCAATTAATTCATCTCCCAAGAAAAAAATGACATTAAGTGAAATATATTCGTGGATTTGTGACAAGTTTCCTTTCTATCGGGAAGCCAACAGTGGTTGGAAGGTGAGTTTGTTTAAGGATATGTCAGGGTAAAGTCAACAAATGAACAACATTTTAAAACTGGTATAGATGTTTTTAAACAACTACTAGATCAGTAACCTTTGCGGCAATACTTCATCTTTGTATATCAGTACACGTTTGTTCATAAGGTAAAATAGGCTCACATTCAACTTTCTGTAAAACTCCAATAAGCCCACCACTTAAGAGATTGCAGTTAAGTGGTCATGCCAGTGGGGTGATCATATTGATACAAGATACAATGCGTTAGATAAAAATTCAGGGCCAAGATAAAATGGTGATGTTGATTAAGGATGTCTGAAAAGGGCAGAAGTTATTCAATTTATTAACTCAACAAAAATTTCCTGTAAGAGATCGCTCAAAATTTTGGCTGGGCATTTTTGATATAAGTTGGGTGAAAAAATTTTTTGAGGTTATTTTTGTCTTGGTCAAAAACAGGGTCATGGCGCAGTGCTCTCTAAAAATATGTTGGTGGTGGTGACCTAAATGATTGCAGTCTCCAAGCAAAGCTTTACGTCATTTGCTTTCTGATCGCATGATTTTCATAAATGCTTGTAAGCTTTTTCTTGTCTGCAATGATAGCTAGACATGGTATGACGCTAATTATTAGGTCGAAGAGTGCGAGTTCGATCGCGGCTTCGGGCCAGCTTGGTTACAATTACTTTGCTTGAAATGCGTTGCGCCTGCAGCATCGGGCACTCCGAAGCAGGTTTGAACACGTTATTCTGTAAATAACTGGAAGGGTTCTCCCATGACCGGAGAGTAACTAATTTATATACATTTTAAGAATTCGATTCGACACAATCTATCTTTAAACAAATGCTTTATGAAAGTACCGAGATCAAAGGACGACCCTGGAAAGGTAATTATGCAAATGTGAGCTGTATTTACTAATTGGTGCGATTTCTGTACTGGTTATTTCTACTATTTTAGCCTTTGACTTCGTTGCGGTTAAAGGTTGTTGTGATTATTAATGGCCCGAGTTCTTTTTGCTGCCCTTCTTTCAGAAACATTAAACTATTTATGTTGTTTTATCTCGAATGTGTTTGTCCTAAGTCGTTTGATAAGAGTTGGTGTGAATGTTTAACATTCCAACTTTTGATACGGCGAGCAGGTAAAAGCATGGCTCAAGTTTGCAGAATTTACCGATTGTGGTCTGTACGCGAACGACAAGTTAGTCCTTACCATTTTTAAATGCGATAACAGATGATAGAGAATGTATGAACTAAGCTTCACATCCCGCCTCTTATTCTTTAGAAAGATATATTAGCTGCGGTTTTTTCGCCCTCAAAAAAGCATTTTAGCATTGTACCCGCTCGCTAAATTAATATTTACAGGGTTCCTATTGGGCAATCGATAATAGTCCCCAAGAAGACCCCATTCCTTTAAAGCGAAAAAGAAAATCAGACGACAGCGGAGTGAGTTAAATAATGTTAATTTGAACATTAAACAGGTACTAACAGTAACAGGTATATCATTGGTGGTGATCCTGGAAAAAATGTTCTCTACACTTACGGTCGTTGGTCGTCTGGCATGAACGTGGTTCAGGATTACAATGCCAGATTTGTTTTAATAAGCTGGGAGTTACAATATCTAGCTCCTGTTTTCGTCTTGATGGCTTAAAAGCATTTGCTGCGCCGTACTTCTGAAAATTATTTACATTTTTATGATCTATGGTTATTTCGCGTTTATCACTATGAAACAACTTTGTTTATGTTTTTATTGCAAGACTCGCGTCACAATTTAATCGATCCGAGGTCGTGCGTTTCTGGAGTTTAGTTTAATCTTTAGGTTAGCAGTTCAAAATTGTTGCTTTGTTTAGAGTTGTTTCAATTCTGTTTCCAGCTTTTCAATTCGTATGTACTACTTGCTAGCATTAAGTTGCTATGAAGCGATGTGGACTATTTTTGGTCCTATTTTCAAAAGCAACTGCGCACATTATTGCTACAACACAACCACGTTAGTTGAGGTTAATTAACTTGCCAAAATGGTCTTGTAATTGGAAGGTTTGTCAAGTGCCATTGACAAGCCACGAGAGCGACTAAAGCCTCTATATCTGTCGAATAATGCTTGTGGTAATAGAGAAAAGTCTTCACTAGATTGCTAGCAGTGGCCAAGTTTGATCTCACTGTTTGCGCAAGTCCAAAATGACTATTGTCTCGACAGATTACCTGTGCTTGCTAGATTGTTTACATAGTCAACATTTGCTTTAAAGAGCTTTATGTTATTAAAGCGGGGTGGAAAAGACGTGTGCAAATCTGTACATTAAATTTTTTGATGATTGCTTAACGTTTCTTTCGTTCAATCAATAGCTCTGTGGTTGCGGTGGTTTGATGTCTTCATCATGTCGGAGGACAGGTGATGGCCAGCTCTGACCGATCGGCATTGTAATGTGAAGCCTGGATGCCTTGTATTCATTACGATGTTTGTACATGCGACGCTGACAGTGACTTGATCAGCGGTTTGATGTAAAAATGTGTTGACACTTTACGTTCCGAACAAGACAACTTGGATCCGCTCTATATTCGATTCTGACTGCACTTCCGTTGTAAAGACGAAATTCCTTGTGATATCAAATGTAGTACATATCAGCCACGCAAATCCATATAAGCTCCATACAAGCCGAGTACCTGAGCATCAACTCATAATAATTCACTGGTGACCTCTAATACTAGATTTGATTTTTCACGGGATCAAAGCAGTAAAGCTGCCCACCCATCATGTCATGTAATGCGGCTAGTCAGTTATGGGAGGAGATGAAGTTGTTTCTTTATTCGTTTTTTAACAGTACAGTATATTGTTGTTGTGCAATTTCCATTGGATTTTTTGGCCATTATTGTCGCAAGTTTCTCCCTTGATTGCAATTTTACTGAAGCTTTAGTTTCATTCATAACCAATACCTGGAACCTCATCGGCAGAACGATTCACCTCTCTCACCGCCTCGGCAGAGCTCAACTTTTTCGGTTCATCCGCGACAGTGCTGAATAAACGTTGCTCGCGGAGGATTGGCGACTCAACGCAAAGCGTTTTGTACCGCTGTGTTTAAAACTCGTTAAACAGCATATTTTAGTCCCACCTGTTTACGTGTGTACCAATGTCATGTTTTTATAAAAAAAAAGAACATCAGTAAAAACCATAACTGAAAGGACGTTGCCAAAAACAGTTTTGGAGCTGGTAATTGAAGCCCATCAATTACCCTTCGCTTTGCTGGTGTCGGCACCAGGGCCGTCGCTTGTCCAAACTTCATCAGCATCTTCATCTTTTTGCTTGATTGAGTTTGCGGCCTACGGCTTTGATGTTTTTTGGCGTTGCTCGATCTTCAGAAGAAAAGGGAAAACGTGTTCAGCGTTTGACTTCATGAGTGGAATTCGCTTCACTGTCTACTCACAATTTTTTTCTTTTTTGCCGAGGTTTGGTTTGGGCTTATAAAAGTACTATCGAAATACTAGGTTTGGTATTCCTAAACAAGTTAATGCATGCGCAACAGTGTTGACTGGAGAGTTAAAATGAATGGGTCGGGTCGGCAAAATGGTAAAAACTGTGGGACTGTGGAAAAATTGATATGTTGCCAATTTGTGTAGTAGGTCAATAATGGGTTTGGAAGCATTCTGTTTCCACTTTTCGCTGAATTATCCTTCCTCTGAAGCGTTTTTCTTGAAAAAGCACAAAGTCCAATGGCATTTTCAACAATATCAAACCAACAAGTCACACTTTTGGATGCTCTTGCAGAGCGTATGGTGCAAGCTAACTTGAAAAGCTGAAAAGCGATTCCACAGCAGAACTGCGTTACTGCTTTCCCATTATTGTGTGGCCAAAGTCTGGTTTGATGAGAATGGCGTAAGTGACACTCGGAACAGCATGTGCTGAGACCTGCATCGGAGTTACCAGTGCTGCTGGCACAGCACATGTCTACCACAAGTCTGGAACCAAGCAGTAGGGATTGAACGACATTAGTACACGGAAATCCAGATTTACGGAAATTAATTTTGATATATAAAATTAGTAAGTCCTGGAAATGCGAAAATTTATACTAAAAGCGTGGTGTTGCGGAAGTACAGAAATTCATACTGAACAAGAAATTACGGAAAAAATTACCAACTAAAGAACGTATGCAAGTAGCAGAAATACAGCAATTTACGGAAGTAAATGAAAACTAGAAACATTATCAATCAATTGGGTAAAATTAGTTAATTTGATTGAGTTAAACTTGGTGTTTCCGTAATGTAGTTGGTGTTTTTTCATGTTCCCGTAATTCCGTATTTTCATGGTGCCCGGGAAAATTCGGCAAAAGCCATTTCTAAAACACGACAACACCGCAAGCCGGTGGCTTAGCGCATTGAGGAAGGTCCCGGAAAAGGCTTGAAAGTGATTCCTAACTTGAAAGGCATGGCGCGGGGCAATTGTTTATTTTATTTTTTTATGACGTGACGCGATCGTCGATATTAATTTACGATCGCGCTCGAAAGTGTTGGTGTCGCGATCCACTTTTTCTCGTAACAGTTTGCACAGCATTTTCCATGTGCGTCATCTACTACTCTTCTGTGACGTCACGGTCGTTTTTTCGCGCCGAAACTCTTGTAACTAACAAGAAAACTAATTGTTATCTCATAACATGACCTTCACCATGACAACTAATTGACCTCTGAATTTAACTCTTAAAGATACTTTAAAGCAATGGCACGCGGCCCTTGTCCTCGGAAAGGTTCCGAGTGCCCCGCGTGGTATTTTTCGAATTGTTGTACAGTAAACTTAATCGCCTGCGGCAGAGATGTGCAACCTGCGACTTGAAGGGCGATAACCTTAGATGGAAAACCTATCAATTACATCAATGAATAACGATCTCCAAAAAAAGGTTCTCGCACGGAATACTCGGGAAAATTATCGTTAATCTTGCTTAGGAGGTGTCAATCGCCAAAAAACGTTTTTCACCTTTTTGGATGAACATTGCCACCGCCCGCCACTTCGAACCTCGCTTCCGCGTGGAATAATTATGGTTTACGAACTCTTACCGGCGCTCGAAATTTTCTGGAAGTCTAAAATAGGCCGGCCTGCGAAAAAGTTTGCACGCCACCGGCCTACCGTGTAATTTAGCATAAACTTGCAATGCGCGAAATTAGCGACTGGCTCCCTTACATAATTTTAAGACAGGTGGTCACATGATTCGGGAAGCAAAAGACAGAAAAACAGCAGAAGTTTCTTATTCTGCTATTGTCACTTATTTGACTGCATATGAAGGATTTTCGCAAACATGAGGAAGGTATTTATTGTTTGCTTTGAAACATTGTCTGTTGAACACACGCACAACCTTGTCGATTTTTTCGGCCACATTACAAATTTTGTTTTATGAACGGCTGCCATTGATTGTTCAAATTATTTTGTGACGTCAAAATAGATCGTTGCGTTTTATGGTTTCAATACAATTGTATTATACAGGGTGGCCCAAAAGTAGGTATACAGTTATTAAAAGTAGGGTTTGGGTCCAAAAGTAGATTTGTAGTTCTTATGTAGGCACTTTTAAACCTCTAGAATGATAGTTATATCTTAAATGGAAACTGTTTAATCTTTTTAGTGCTCAAAATGTCCTTCTTTACATCTGTTCAAAACACTCTGACATACCGTGCAGCACAAATTTCAATTTGCATCAATTTCTCTGAATGCGTCATAAATGCAATCTTTTAATTCATTTACTGTTTTGGGATTCTTCTCCTTGTTCTTTACATACTCTTTGTTCTTTACAACACCCCAAAAAAAGAAATCCATTGGTGTCAGGTCAGGTGAGCATGGTGGCCATTCAATGCTACCTGTTCTTCCGAACCAACGCTGTGTAAAGACTTTGTTAAGGTAATCTCTTACTCTTAACGCATAATGTGGAGAAGTTCCATCTTGCTGAAAGAAGAGTTCATCAAAGTTAGGTTTAGTTTGAAGTTGTGGCACTACCACTTCACAAAGAATTTCCAAATAGTTCTCTCCATTAACTGTATGCCTACTTTTGGGCCACATAAAGTGCACTGCTGGTAACTTCAAAGCACATAAAAAATAGTTTAATAACTGTATACCTACTTTTGGGCCACCCTGTATATATTTTTTCCACTTTACTGTTTGCTATTATTGTGCTGTTTTGTCGATTTTACGTCTTTTTTCCGCGTTTAACAGACTTAGACAAACTGATTTAGTGTGTATCTGCCACTACACACTCGCTCTGACACAAATACCAATGGTTCTCTCATGGAATCTCGAACTCCAGGCCTTTTATTTCGCAGTCCGTAACAATTGCCACCCCATCTCGGCGGATAAAAGGTTTATACGCATTTATAAGATTGTAATTTTGGTGCGAAGGTTTTGTCTGCTTTCGCACCAACTTGAAATCAGCGTAGCAGAAACTAAAACTCATTCCCTGCCATGTGGTCCGCAAAATTATTCGTAAATCGCATGTGGCCATTCGGCCGAAAAGGTTAGACACCACTGCTTTAAAATGTATATAAGTCTAATTAGATCTGTATATGCCTATTCGGGGTAAATTAGAATTGACGCCGTCAAGGTCAAAGCAGTGTTAAAAATCCTGGCTGTAAACTAAAAGCAGATATGCCTTACTTTCAACTCCAGCAATTTTCCTACAAAAAATTACCCCATTATCAAATGTAAATTTTAGTTCTCTGATCTCGGCTTCATGAGAAAACAGTTCAGAAAAGTGGACTCATTGTTGTTTTACGATGTGCGTCCTGACAGAAGTTGGCACGCGCTCAAGCAAATCATTATCGGGCTAGAGGTAATTGACTCAAAAGGGAGCTACGATTCAAGGTGGCCTGAATGTAAGATAATTTTTCGCCTTGCTAAAGAATACGAGTACTTTTGTATAGGGTGTGAATTGTGAGCAAAGGTTAAGGGCTAAAAGCAAGACCAATTTGGGGGTCGAGGGCTCCCCCAAATGCATCGAAGCCTGTTTAAAAAAAATACTTTCTTTTAAGAAGATGAAGACCACTTTGGGAAAGTTCACCTTTGATCAGTGCAGACCTTCACCGACTAATCGTAAATATGGCTACTCATGTGCTTAGGCTACTAATAACACGATTGGTTAGTTAGGAGTAATGTCAAGCCTGGTGGGGTAAACTAACTGTTCGTTATCCTTGATTCGAACGCCTATCACGCGCTGCACATCTGGCTAAATACAGTAGTAGAACACTATGTTAATGATAGAGCGGAACGATGATGTAATGGTAATTGTTCCTGGCTTTGAAACGAAAGTTGTGGGGCGCGAAACTCCGTAAAAGCGTCATTGATATTAGTCAGCAAGGACATCCAGAATTTGCAGTGTTGCATTGCCGTAGCAAGAAGTGTGGTTTGAAAGCCAGCGGTAGTTGTCGACAAACATTTATAACGCGTTTAAGCCTGCAAAAAAAAGCGGGAAAAAAGAACCTAAAATCAAGAAAGAAAGAACGAGGAAGCAGCCGCCCTTTTTGAACCATTCGTGAATGCACGCTGGTATCATAATCAACATCGATTACCGCTGTGACTTCACTATTCCAATCTGTAAAAATTAGCCCTACTAACTCGTGCGCCTCAGTGACGACTTCGCAATTGGCTTTTAATGGCGTATCTGCAAACACTCGCATTTGACAAACAACACTTAACGTAGTGAGCTTTGTACACATATAATGTTGGGTTTGAACCTATTGGTATTATGAAACACTTATTGTTAGTAGATCTAACATTTAGTTTCGGAAGATTGTATTTGAAATACCACTACTTGTCCAATTTTAAACTTCTTGTTAAAGTGCATAAGAATGGCTTGTGACTTGTAACATTGTCCGCAAGATTTTTGCTTAATCGTACACTTACTAAAAGCGCTCACGGTTTTCCTTGTCTGCAGCGTTGAAGTGAAATGTGGCGTTTAGCAGTAGTGGCAACTTCGAAGCAGGTCCCAACCCAACTTGTTCTATGTAGAACTAGTTGTACTTTAATATCGTTATATGGAAAATGCTTTTGTCGAAATCTTTTTGCGACGTACTTATTTGAGGTGCTTTTGAGTGAAGTGGAAATGGCCGAGTAAACCACCCTCGGCGCTCTGCACAAAAAGGGTGTTGTGGAGAATAAGCTTGCAAGTCCGCTTGTTATGCCGGAGTGCGATGCTTTACTGGATACCATCTTGGTGGTGGGGCCGAGTTGTCTACCTTCGTAGTGCCTCAGTTTGACTAAAGACTACTGAACAGATCACGAGCTCAGACTTATGAACGAATAACACGTCTTTTTTCAAAGCCATAACAACGGCTTTATTTTTTCTTAATCTTTTTGTTGAAGTAAACCATTTAAAGTTGATAATTGCATATTAGTAGTGTGAGTTTCAGACTTGTACGTTCAAATATGTATACGTATTGTGTAGACGCTTTCATTTTTTGTGACCATATTGAGCACAATGAGATGTGGTATGGTCACGCTTCACTGAATTTCTAATGTTCTGGTCATCCCTACACAGTGCTAGCACGCTTTCCACCAACTATTCACTGCCTCTATTTGCTTTCCCTTATGTCCTTACTTTTTATAACCAACTGCTGACCATTGATTCATGTTCTTGAAATTGTTGATGTAAAAATCGTTTCTTTACAACTACTTGTGGTACTTGGAAACTTGAGGTACTATTCAACTCACTAAACCTCCGCAGCTTTGAAAGTTAGCTTAAGGTGCAAGGCTACAACGTTCGATGTAGCTTTTCTATTGAAAAAATACTGTATTTTAAGATTTGTCTTTCCTGTTAGACAAAATGTGCAAATGCACCAATCGCTTAATAGTCCGATATTTTCCTGGAACTTTAGCGAGAAGAATTGATTAACAACTGTGTTTGCTGTTAAAGATCTTTTTAGTTGTGTCAATGTTGGTTTACACAGAACAGTTTTGTAATGAGCCGAAGAATTCAATATCACTCCTTGTAAAGTCACTGAACCAGTTGTAAACTTCTACATTCCACGCTCGTCTTTCTCTTTCTATTACGTCACATCTCTCGCGTTTTAAACAACGTATTAAAACATCTGTCCGGGGCTTGTGTTTATTTAAATCCAACAAATTTGTTCTTTTCGACAGCTTTCAGTTGGTTTAGCTTTTCACTAACGCTTTCCTAATGACCGGAGAAAAGACTGATACACCTTCCACTTATTGTCTACTTTGAATCATTTTCCAAGCGCTTGTAATAAAAAGCATCATACACACATTAAGACTTGTTACGCTAAACCAGTGGTTCCCAAACTTTTTCACCCGTGGAAGACTACAACTTTATTAAATTAATAAGGAGCCCAATTCGAAAGAACTGATGGAGACCCAGTAAGTAGTGATAAATTGTTGTATGAGCAGCAAAAAAAATTAATGGAAGCAATTTAACGAAAAAGACGTCATTTAATGCGAAAAACGTGTTTGTTGTCGAAAGTGCAATAGCACTGAAAAATTTGTTTTGGACATTACAATTGAATTCCAATATCTGATGTCACGTTTAGTTTATCGCGGTACTGAGCTTTCATTTGTGCTGTACCGCGGCAAATTTAGGGAGGAAATAAAGGCCGATGCCCCCCTAAACGACATGACAGTAGCAAAGAATGTGAAAAGGAAAAGATCCGCATGTGCATTTAGAGGCCAAATCGAGCGAAGTTTTTGGTTTCAAAAAGCTAATCGAAGTTCTTGGTTTCAAAAATTTGACCCCCCCCCAATAAAGATCTTTCACTTTACAAAATGTTCCGTCCCCGAAAAATTGGTTGCTACATACGCCAGCGTTTGCGTACACCGTCTTTGGACATGCGATGCGAAGGAAATGATTGGAACATTTAGCAACCGTCGGAAAGATCAATGAAAACATAAGAAGGCAGCGACCGAAATATCGTGATGGCACGGACACCGAGTCGGACTAGAGAAATGTTGCATTTGCGGGAGGTAGCTGCGCATGGGGGGTTATGAGCGTTAATTCCGGTATCGTTTTGGCATATAAAGACGATTGCGAAAACTTCGATTCGCATAAGTCCATCAGTGAATGCGCAAGGCAGTAATTCAACGAACCCATCAATAGCACAGCAAACTGAGAAGGACTTCTGTTTCGCGTTCTTTTTTCTCAAACGTTTCACTTTCAGAAACGGCTCTTTCATTCTTACATTGCGGCTCCGAGTGGCTTTGGATAGGGACAGGGACAATAATAGGGACAGTTCTTTTAATGTTTAAATGCGTTCGCTTCCAACTTCGCCACAACTACAGGGCGAACGATTTTCACAGACTTGACACGATTGATCGCTGCCAATATTTGTATAAATATTTTTAAAACATTTATGCAAATATTTTTCAATATTAAATGCAAATGTTTAGTTTGGAATGTTTAAGTTCAGCATTTCAACTCATTTGAAAAAGGTCTTCAGCTCGTCGGGTTTTTGCTACATTTTGAGAAGCAAACTGTGCTGATTACATTAACGAAATTTGAAGTTCTCTGTGTTACTTCTAGGATTTCGAGTACGACACACCATTGTAGTTCATACTAGGCGTAAAGTTACATAATGTAATTGTTTTAGAGGTCAAAAAGTATTTACTGCTGCCAGTGTATTTTTCTGTGGAAACCTCCAAATGACTCTTTGGGTGATAAAAATTGCTGTCCCCTGGCCTATGCATATTAATCTGTATTGTTTACCTAAAGTCGCCACTTTTTTGTTTTGTTTGAGGTGGTGATTTTGGCAAATAATTTTTTACGATGTTGCTTCACAGAGATAACAAAAACTAATTTTGAGGCAGTTGTATGCGTGTTGGCTATCGGTCACACTTGACCGCATTTTATTTTTTCTATTTGTAGCTTTATTTTTGCGAGCTCCTGTTTTAAAAACTAAATCAAAGTTTTTCGTTTTTCCAGTAATCTGATCCGGTAGAACCCTTTCATATATTTTTGGGGTTTCGGGGATCCCCCTTTGCTGCGCTAAACAGAAAGACAGAAAACCCCTTTTGCGTGACACCATCTGCTGTTTTCCGAACAGCTTTTTACTGTTGCATGCGCTTTGAATTGCTCGGTGTTATGCTGTTGGGGAAAGTACGTCACGCCAATTTTCCTGCTCATGCGCGTGATAGAAATGTAGTACTGTAGTAGCACTGGCAACTCTGAAGCGGTTGTGAATGGAGCGATGTTCTGTAATAACCATAAGCTTCTTGTCACCGGAGAGCTTATTTTCATATGTTTTTTATTCTTTCATCTCCAATCAAAGCCTAGTGCGGGTTTAGCGGTAGGTGTTTGTGGATGAAGGTGGTAGACACACGATGCATAAGCAACTTTTAACTGCCAGCACATGACTTCAGGTTTTTTTAATTTAAAAGCTTTTTTCAGAACTACGACGATGGCTCCTATGAGGCATCTCCCCTCGGAATGGCATCCGCTCTACGGACTGGACTCATGACTCAGGATTATGCTATTCTTGTAAGTGTCTGTGCATTTCTACGAAGGCTACGTTGCTGTAATTTTGATAAATGTTTAACTATGATTCCTTGTTTTTTGCCTGCAAGCTTATGACAACGTGGGCTTCTCGGAAATTTATTCGGAGCAAAATTGCGGAACGTGAGCCTTTGACACAAGAGTGGTCGACTTGCCTTATGCTTAGTGCCACCATTGCTGTCTTAACGAGTCTGAAAGACATCACATGGTTGTTATTACACTTCATGTTTTTCAAAGATTTTTAGTTTTAACCTAGCCGCCATTATGTGATATCATTCCAAGCTTCCAAATAGAAGGTTTCAATTTCAGAATAGAAGGTCGAAATTTCATGGAAGCACTATGGTTATTCGTCAGGAAGAATACCCGGAATTTAAAGTGCTACGTTGCTCCAGCAAAAAGTCTGGTTCGAAATCGAGTGCGTAGTGGTAGACATACACTGAATCAGTACGTCTAAGCCTGAGAAAACTCGAGAAAAAAGACGTAAAATCAGCATTTTTTTAAAATGTTTGGTCTAGAATTCTTTCATTTTAAATACATACAGAAAATCTATCAACTAGATTTATCTGTAGCTCTAGATTTTGACCTTTGCAGTAGTAGTTTTATAACATCTATAACAGGGGTTCTTAAACTTTTTAAGGCGTGCCTTACTTGACAATGCTAACCGAACTTTGTGGCTCCTTTTAATTGGTAACAACCTTTTCTGGAGATCAACCTTTTTAAGGCGGTCATTTTCCCGCATTTCCTCCCCAAAATATAAGATTTTTATTTTTTTTCGGAGATCAAGTTTTTCAAAACGCTGATTTTGTCAAATTTTTCTAATTGATTTAAAAAGGGGTCATTGCACCGTGGTCCGGCACCCCCTTTAAATCTCTCATGCCCCCCAGTTTAGGAACCCCAGACCTGTAAGCTCACGTTGTTGTTAGTCGAGCATTTTTCGGGATATTGGGGGCATGGTGGAGAACTGTGGAATCCCAGGTTTCTTGCGGCCAGGACTGAGGCCGTGTGCGGACGAAGAATTGTCGAAAAGAGCAGCGTAAAGAATTCAAAGCAACACAGGAAAGAATCAGATGAGAGATATCTGGAGCCGGGCACCACAGGTGCTGCTTGAAAGGCATTAAACCATTGTCAATCTTGTCTGTACAGTGGACAGCCTGATTCAGAAAAATTGGTTTAATTTTCTTAATTGGTTTTTCTTGATAACCGATTGTACTGTTTAATATTGTTTGCTGTTATAAAGATATAGAAAATAAACTGCAGCATAGCCTCTTAATACCCGTCCATTAACTTTTCAGAATTCTCCCCACCACCCAGGAGTACCACTACCTTGCAATGCATCAACACCACTTAACACCAGCAATCCTTCAGTGGTGCATTCCAATCAAGTAGGTTTCCTGATTTTGTATGTGGAGCTATATCTTCATCCACTGGACCCGGGAAAGCGTTTGTGGTCAAAAGTAGCGCCACTTGTGTTTAGACCGGCTTCGGAGTTACCAGTGCTGTTGGCACAGAGCATTTTTGTCACAAGCACTGCAATTGAGCAAAGAAGCTTTAGTAGAATGCTTTCGTACGAGCACAAAAACCATGCAGGAGTTGAACTCACTATCTCACGATTTCAAGCCTTTTGCTGACCAAGCGAAATTGGAGACAAATATCTTTTTTTCCTGGTAGTTTTTCGACGTATTGGAGGGCAGTTTTTAAAAATTTCTCGGATATAATCTCTTGAGTTTTGATATTTCGCGTTTCACGGGCATTCTTATTGAACACTTTTGAAAACTTTATCATAAAATAACTGTTTAAGCGCTTTTTATTCGAAAACGTTTATCTTCACGTTACCGTATTTTTTACTCGTCGATGCAGCTACAAAACCATTTAAGCCAATACCTAAACTTAGTACCAATAGAATTTAGATATATGAACAGTTGTTGGGTGATAGAAAATTTCAAAATACCTTTAAAAAGTTATATTGAAATTGAAAAGTTCATTTGATTGCAAAGCGCTTTCGTTATAATTAATATTCGATAATAGATTGTGCAGTCTTTTAGGCAAACGCTATGCTCCACCAGTACAGAACGTCGTTATTTGAACGTTGATCTCATTTTGCTTTCAGTACCAGAATGTGAACTTAAACAATTCGAACTTTTCCGATATGTCTGGCTTTGAAGATTTAAGCGCTTCTTTTCGGAGCATCTATCAAAACGTTCTTCGACCTTCCTTGGGTTTAAGTAAGTAAATACGTTGTTTGCCTAAATGCAAAGATAAATTTGCGTTGGGGTGTAGAATGGATAGTAAGACCATTGACGACTTTTACGTGATCTTTGCCGAAAGCGGCAGACTGACCATCGAATTTGCAGCGAAAGGTCTGCAAGTTGGAGCGCTCACAGCGTAAGTTTGCATAAGCCATGAAAAGCGGAACCTGGATTTGCTTTCACGCTATGGTTTGTGGCAATCGTACCTTGCGTGTATATGTGTCCGTATTTAGCGACTTCAGTGCGCTCATTAAAATTTGAAAAAACAGTTATTCGCAAGTTAAGTGCTTGCTTTTTAATGGTCTGATGCAAAGCAATTTGTTAGTGATAGACGTGCACCCCATCAGCAATGTCTAGCCTCGCGCTGTGCTGAAAAATGACTTAAAATGCTGCTTAGGTGACCACCGAGGCATGATGAATGAATCCCGAGGAAGTTCGTGCGCTTTTTCCTCCTCGAGAACCGGAAGTGATCTTGGCCATTCCGAGTCCAGTAGATCAATGCAAAACTATTCACAGTAAGTAGATCTTTTTGCTCTGATGATGAGAAGGCCGTTACCGTTACACATGGAACAGCACGTGTTCAGACCTGTCTCGGAGTTACCAGTACTACCAACACAGTGTATTTCTATCACAAGCTGAAGAAATGTCCTCAAGTGTCTCTCTCAAGGTCCATAATGTGGGCAATGTACTTCCGTGATATTGCAAGACCTAACTTCAGATTTCACAAACAACCTTGATTTTTGTTCGTTTATGTGAAGCTATTGATCATCAAATGCAAAGAAACAATTAATGTTCGCACAGTTAACTTCAAGGCAATACTGAAAGAAAATGGTTCAGTTGTAGCCTTGTTGAACAATAATAAGCAGAAAAATGGTTCATTGTAGCCTTGTTGAACAATAATAAGCAGAAAAATGGTTCGGTTGTAGCCTTGTTGAACAATAATAAGCAGAAAAATGGTTCGGTTGTAGCCTTGTTGAACAATAATAAGCAGAAAAATGGTTCGGTTGTAGCCTTGTTGAACAATAATAAGCAGAAAAACGGTTCGGTTGTAGCCTTGTTGAACAATAATAAGCAGAAAAACGGTTCGGTTGTAGCCTTGTTGAACAATAATAAGCAGAAAAACGGTTCGGTTGTAGCCTTGTTGAACAACAATAAACGACAGCAAAGTCAATATTGTCAAAAACATTATTTTTGTGGTTGTTAAGTTTCGCCATATCACAACAGTATATAATTTGTGCCGCACGGCTACTAATTTTTTTTTTTTGTAGCTCTAACACAAGTGAATCGTTTGGAAGCTACAATGCCCAGCATAGCGATCCACGATCCAGGTATTTACAATTATCCGGGGGTAATAATGGTCCTTTCCGGCACCCCCACAGGCCTCATGCTACGAACCACGCTGCAACTTTAAATCAAATCAACAAAGCATCAGCCAGTGCTTCAGGTAACTTGCTAATACCATCTTTGTGCGCACGCGCACAAACTTAGGTCATAGGTTGGTTTTTCATTAAGTAGAAAGAAACGTTAGAACACGCAGAAAGTAGAATTGTCTTGCACGGTTTGATTTGTGTGTTTGCCACTTCTCTTCATGAGGGGCACGGCATTAAACGGATGTCGCGGTTAGCTCCGTAAAATCAAATTGTGATCCTGCTGAAGGAAAACAGGAGTCCATTTTGAACCGGTCGTGAATAAATTCCAGATCGGCAGCGTCAACGCCCAACAAGACGCCTGCCATTGTTGGGTAGGTAGAACCCTGTTCTTGCACATGGTGGGCGAGCAGCTTTACTGTTCTTACATTTTGAAGCACCAGAGGCCTAGTGGGGTTATTAAATGTGTTTGGGTCCAGTTTTAAAACGTTTTGTACAATTTCACCGCAATTGCTTTCACTTGAGTTGTAACGCCTGAGTTTTTATGCTGTAGTAGAAACACTTTTTAAATTTGTAATTAATCGCCGTTAGTATTTATTTGAAAAATGCTGCTAAGTACTATTAGTAAAGCATTGAAACCTAGCAAAGAAAATTGCCTTACAGTGCCTTTCAAAAGGGTAAAAAAACGTGGAAACCGCGCGGGAATTGAGCTTGCCATCTCATGATTGTCAGCCAACAATCAAATACTTCTGATAAGTTCGTTAGGAAAATTATCTGTGATTTTTAATTTTTGCGTGTGAGCACATGCTGTGTTTGCATGTCTGTAATCGGACTTGGCCACCACGTCGTCGGACTCGGCACCGCGTCGTCAGACTACGACTGGGCCACCACATCGTCGGACTGGGTCACCACGTCGTTGGACTGGGCCACCGCCTTGTCGGATTGGGCCATGACATTGTGAGACTGGGCCACCACATCGTGAGACTAGGCCACCGCCTCGTCAAACTGGGCCACCACATCGTGGGACTGGGCCACCGCGTAATGGGACTAGGCCACTGCGTCGTGGGACTGGGCCGCCGCGTCATGGGACTTGGCCATCGCAACCGGTAGACTGCTTGATCCCACCGTCTGTTTGGCACATAAAGATGGAGGAATTCCGTTAGGCGCCTTATCCACAGGCACAGCAGGCACATTTTTCCGATTTTTTTCACATGACCCATGTCGAGCTGAGCTGGAAATACTAATTTTAAATTCTCGTTGGTGTGACCCGGTGTGGGTTTGAACTAGCAGCTTACGGCATGTGAGACGAACGCTTTTATGACAACACTGTCAAGACATTTAAACCTTTTAAACTTGTGAAGGAATCAATTTCGATTGGTGCAACAACTTCGAGTCTTTGCGTCAAAGCTGCTTACTTGCGCAAAGTCACAATTGGTCAGAAGTCGATTTATCACAGTATCAAGGTGAGATGGTGTACATTTCAGGCCTTGGTCAAATATATGCTTAGAGGGGTTTCAAAAATATATGTTTAAAGGGGTTTCAATATTGACGATTAACGGATAAACCAAGAGTTGTTTCTGTAGTTATTTTATGTCATATCAAAATCTTTGTGGAGGTTTGGTGAGCCAGGCTCAGGGCCGGTTCAAAAATTTATTTCAGGGGGGGTTGAAGGCAATGGAAGAAAATTTTTTACAAAATACAGCAAGTTTTTCAAAAAAATTGTTTTTATATAGCTTAAAAGAAGTAAGATATCGAACTGTAAATATGCTCTACAATAATCTGTTAAGCATTTATTTTTCTGCATAGCTTTGGTATTCAGAACAGCGACATTGGCGCTAAGCATAAGATAATTATCCTGACCTGTTTCGGAGTTTTCTTACTTTTAACGTTTCGCATGAATTGCTTGGTGCCGTTTGGTAAATTTTTTGCATTTTCGAATCCTCCATGTTAAAAAAAAATGATCGTATATTGCCTTTTCTAAGGGTACAACAATGCAATCATTGTCAGCTTTTGAACGCCCGAGCGTGTCTGTAGTTGACCGTGTTTGCGGCAGGCTTCAGTGAACAGAACGTCCAAGTGTAATCAAAAGCATATCTTTGTTTATGCGGAAACACAATACCACCGGGTTTCGACGTTATGAAGCAAAATTGGTACAGGCTATCGGCGAACGTTATACAGGCCGAGACGGGCCTCTGAAGCAAAGCTTGCTTACTTGATGTGACCGGGTTTTAAAATACTTTGATATATGCCGACTGCAGTCTCTGTGAGGCAAATTTGTCATCTTTAGATTTAATGGATAACATGCAGCAAGCGGACCAGAAGAACTGGGAACTGGATCCCAAGGCGATGTATAATTTATGCGACAGTCTAAGCAACTTTTTCCGACAAACCGGCTGCCTTCCCAACCAGCCGCACAGCCACTCCTCTAGCAGCCAGTCACTGCAGCATAACCAAGGTATGTTGTTGCTGATAACAAACTTAAACCGCTTTGAAAGTTGCTTTTGTTATTGCTATTTAGTCTCTCTTTTTTTTTTTCTTGGGAAGCAGGCACGTCATGAATGGCTTCATAAATCCGGAAAGGATGGGTTCGTTTTAACCGACAGAGTTTGGAACATAGTTAGCACATCTTAATCTTGCGTTCACTGGAAAGCTTATATATATTTGTACATAGAACAACCTGTGTTTCCGCAGTTACCAGTAGTAGTGGTACAGTTCTTTCCTACCGTAAGCTGAGCAACCGAAGCCAGGAATTGGTCGTGAAATGTCTTTTCAAGGGCACGACATAATGCTATCGCCTTAAACTAAGCCATCGAATAAAAAATATTCTTAAACTGTGGAATCACAGAAGTGGACGCGATCGTGTATGTCAAGAATCCTGACGTAATTGAAAGGTTACCTGCGCGGTGGTTTACTTCAGTAGATTGACCGTCCTCTTCATAATCCGCAGACTGGGTTTACTTCCGCAATATGAGTAATGTGTAGGGTAAATTATGAAACTGTTGTTTACTCAAATATTAACAAATTTCAGATAGGGGAGAACTTTGGTTCCTCAAAACTCAAATATTAACAGTATTGTAAACCTCAGATGCCTTGGTACGTAGTCGCAAGCAGCAACAACAATTAATCAAAGGCATTACGCACTAGATCACGTGAATAATTTGATGATTTCTTTTCAGTTGTGCCGCTTTCGTTGGCTTTTAGTGTAATGCCGTGTTCAATCTAGCTCTTCTCGTTTGACACGAGGCCGTCACTAATCACTGTGCTTCGAAAAGCTGATCGAAAAAACAGCGTGTTTGAAATACAATGTGTAGTTGAACGAGCAGACAAGATTGTTAAGTGGGCCTGGGAGATGATTATCGAAGGGCTCTGGTGGAGTGGGTGAAAGAAGGGGGCTTTGACATTTAATTGCTCGTGTACATGAAATCCAGGGAATCCGTTTGTCTAAAAAGATGAAAACTTCATAACTGTATGGGCCATGAGGCAAGTGCTTGATTTAACGATTCTCAGTTTTGTCGAGCTTGGATCATGGCAAAAGTTGGAAATATTGAAAACTACTGGTTACATCATATTTACTTGTAGAAAGCAGTTGCGGAGCTAGTGTTAATCATCATGGTTGACTCTAATCTTTCCAACAATGTAGTGATGCACCCTGCTTAATTACCATCATGCGACTTTACGCTCTTTTCGGCGGTTAGTGTTTGTGGCTGATTTTGGGTGATGTCGGATCCTAGTGCTGCAAGACTCACGAAATTGCTTGACGATTGCAAAATAGTAATTTTTTTGCTGGGTACCGTACCATCAGTGTGCATTAGCTTTCGCTACTAGCAGTTGCTGAATCACTTTCTCCATAGTGGATACCGTCGGTTATGAGGAGGACTGGAGCTTGTTATCTCAGTTAATAATGCCTTCTCTGAGAGTACAACTCTTGCTCACCAAATAATGACGTAATCGGCCGCTTTCGCGGTAGACTCAAAGAGTAGAGCGACTTTTCAACTGCCTGAACCTTGGTCATGTGGGCACGGAGAGGGTTGCACAAAGTGTGGCCGATGCAAGAAGTTTTTGCGGCTCGCGGCTGGTCTCCTGACAATAGTCTGTTACAAAATTCAAGTTCAGCGCGCTGATGTTTGCCTTTTCAGACATGGCAGCCCTAACTTTGGCCAGTTGAACCCGCAAAAAATAGATGTTTTGCAGCCCGTCAAGAC
This sequence comes from Trididemnum clinides, assembly GCA_963675345.1. Classification (NCBI taxonomy): domain Eukaryota; kingdom Metazoa; phylum Chordata; class Ascidiacea; order Aplousobranchia; family Didemnidae; genus Trididemnum; species Trididemnum clinides. The sequence goes on along the minus strand of OY776305.1, from coordinate 7,102,145 downwards.
TTCACATCAGTGAAATGTGGCCCGAACTGTAGAAACTTTGGGCGCCCCTGAGCTATAGCTTCCCAGTTAACTTTTCTCTTATCGAGCCAAATGACAGCTTTAAGGGTCAGTTTGAAAAACTTGGCCTTACGTAGTTTACGTCATCTCGAAGTTGCATATAGAGATATGCCCGATAAATCTACTGACAATGCCTATTACACCAGCATTTTCGACAGCATTTTAATGTTACTGTGCTTTCAATATACGGCAACGTAGTCTTTTGACCTGATTTCTGCGTATGCAATGAAGTATTTCAAACAGGTTAATAAATAATAGCACTGTACAGAACCTAGATATATAGCTGAAGAATGAGTTATTACTATAGCCATTTATATCAGCTGACGTAATGTTTTTATTTGTTTTTTTGTGACCAAAGTAATAATTTGTGTTAGTAGAAACATAGTAAACATTGTCAAGTTGTACGGAAAAGTTACAAGGAATTATGAATGACTTAAGATAGAGTTACAGACGTCGTTAAAACAAAATAGTATTCGAGTGAGGTAAAATGCCGGTCATTTCACCGTAACGCTTATGCGGACAATAAATTGAATATTGCAATCATTAGATTGAAGTATCAGCACAAGAGTTTTAATGCGGCTGTTCAATATGCATTTTCAACAGAACTCCATTTACACATCAACGATACATTTGCAATTGATACCAGGATTGTACTGAAAAATAAAGTTTAGGGACGCTAATGCCCAAGACTTGATGCGTCATTGTGGTATTTTTAAATGAGTTGTCAAGTGGTTTTCATTAAATAGACCTTCCCGCAACAACTATGGCTCTGTTTTCTCGAGCCATTGTAAACCTCATTACACTACTATCGTAAGGGTACGGTTAACCATGATGTTTGTTGGAGGATACTTAAAATAACTTTTTGTGTCAAAGTTTTTGGGGGTTTCTAGAAAAGGGAAAATATCTTTTTTAAGTTCCCGTATTTTGGGTGAAAGGAGAAGACATCGCCTCTGTAACCCCTTAATGGTTTGTAGTCTGCATTAAATAGACACACCGGATAATAACATTTGGAGACCAGCCTTTATGCTAAGAAAGTTACGGCAGCATTAACTCTTTAGTTTTTGTATTGGAACTCTTAAGCATTTTTTCAATGTTTATTTTTGAGTTTGACATAAGTTCGGCTTGCACTTCAGTTAGTTCATTAAATTCTAGAGCAATCTGCTATGCCAAATTAAGCCGGTGTATTGTTCCACAACGTTTCTTAAGCCTTTTGTTTCACACTAGGTCCATTTTAGGGTCTATTCAGAATAATATACTATTCTAGAATAGTTAAACCGAATCCAAAATCCGAATCCTTTTTTTGCAATTAACACAATCAACATGAAAGCATTTATTACAAGTTTACAACATAGGCACAATCAGAGAATGAGTTTATTGCAGTGCTATACATTTAAGCTTTCTACACGTTTGCCTGTGTGTGTGCGAGTTAGTTTTTGAATCACTGCGTGCAATTGATACTTTTACAAAAAGAAAATCTGTGACCAAGCAACGTGATAAAGCATGTAAGCAAGATATAAACCGAATCCTATTATCCGATTTGAATTGGCATTTTGGATTCGAATAGTTTGGGATTCGAATCCTTCGGATTCGGTATTCTGAATTGCCCACCCCTAGTCTATTTGCTATTTAGTAGCTCATTGTAAAATGCTGGTCGGTATTTTTTTGTAAATTTTCAAAGTGGCAAATTTTTTATTTTTGCATTTTAATTTTTCAAACTTGATCAGAAAATGTTGGCGGCTCTTTAATTGTATGGCTGGCGCTCATTGGTCAAGTGGTTGCTTTCGTCATCTGGAGGAAATGTTTACAAGCAATAAAAATTATTTATTGACAAAAAAAGGGTGGAGAACTAGCTGTTGTTTCGCTTTCTATTCGAAAGCACTGTGTCGCGTCGTATCAAATTACCTCTGTCACGTCACAATGGAAAAACAACGCCATAATTGACCTATAATGTTACATTTTCAGGACATATGCAGAATGCTACCAATGTGCCTAATCATCAAATGAGGCCACCCGTGAACGCAATACCGCCTCCCAGGTAAATATCGTTTTCACTTCAACGCTGACGTTATTGTGTCCTAGCTAGGCACTTTACGATAACTGTCTTTGCTTGACGATTTTTAAGCCAGCAGTAAATTTAGCAGCGTACAATTAAGCGGAGTCTTGAAAAATTGGAAGGAAGACTGTATGGAACATCTTTGATTTTTGACCAGTTGGAAGCAATGAATAGAAGTTAATGTAGTTTGGGAAAATATTCTCAAAAAAGCAAGAGTTTTTTGCGTGAGTTTGGGCTCTAATATGGAGTAATTTTTTTACTATTCCCGTAAATAGGTAAAGCAATCACCAGTTAGCGTTACAATACATTGCCACATTTCAGGTACGATGGTCCTCCTGTATCTCAAGCTCACGAAGACATAGTTGACACATTTGATTGGGATTCAATATGCTGAGTTCGCTTTTTGTTTTCCGCCTGTGTCCGGATCTTAAGAGATCGATTTCAAAAACTTCCAATATCGCTATTTTACAAAGGCCAGATTCAAGTGATCTCTGAACACTACATCTTTTTACTGTACCGTTGTGCCTATGGGCAGTAGGTTAGAACCGAGATGAAGTTGCAATCAATTTGAGAGCAACATTGAAATGGTGAAAGTTGTTTAGTGTACAGTATTTAAGCGAAAGAGATATAAATATATGTATGGGCCACAAACTGTCGTAGATAGCACGCCAACTGCATTATTTACGACCAGTTAAATTTACTCCTCACCGTTAAGGCTGGAGTGGAAATACTGTTTGAGGACATAGACCCGGTTGCATTCCTGCTTTTGGACTCTTCTGAGCGCTGTTTCCGCTTTTTCTGGAATCAACTGGATCTAAATGGCCAAATATGGAAAAGTGGTTATACAAAAACGGAATATATTACATTTGGAGCCATCATTTTATGAGTTCTATTTTTTGTTAATTTTGTATTCCGCTAATTTCATGTTTTACACATCCGTATCAAAGGTGCGTTTTCAGTACGATGGTGCGCAACTGTGAAGAGTTTTTTAAATATGTCTCAATCAAATCTTATATTTGCGCTTTTTCATGTATCATGTTAGATTGTCCGGAAAAGAATGTCGTTTTTGGCAGTAGGACGCTAAAAAATACCAAAGCATTTTTGTAATAAATATAAATTTAAATTACATCAGTACAGTGTTTTTATGCTTAGCTTATGCACTCTTACAAGAAGCGTAATGCAGCTTACTACAACTTAGTTTATATGTCATTGTGCTGATACGACTTTTCCGGACAACCTAATATTTGGCGCTACTATGCTTGTGCTTTAAATGGGGACATAAAGTCCAAGACCCCCTAGCTTGAGGCCACGGGGTCGTAGACACTGCCGCCCCAAATGTTAATGCGCTAATTGTATTGGTGAGTTCTTTGTGATGTAATAATCGTGTTTTTCAATCCCACCTTTTGACTGCCAACAGTTCATATACTCTTATTTTTACATCAACAATTTGTTGAGTTTGATATTGGAATGAAATTGAAGTCAATGATTCAAAGCTCTTTTTTTGGCGATGCGCTTCAACGTTCCACGCATATTAAAAAGAAATCACACCCTTACACCCATTTGCCTTATGATAACAAGAATTATGCAGGAATACCTTTCAACATTAATGGGGCTTCAGCAAAAGAGCAGTACTGATAATTCAATTCAGTACGAAACTTACGTCAGGCTAATTCTTGGCTATTCTCATTTAGTAGTCTGAGATTTTGTGATTATTCTCATTCTTATTTTTACCACCTTAAGTTTTATTGTAAAGCATGACCGCGGTGTTCCTAAGTCAAAATGACTTGTTTAAAGGCTAACATTATTAGCAAACTGTATCTCCATCTTTTATTGCGTTTTCGTAACCAGCGTAATTGTGGCAGCTTTTAAGACGCACTTATCAACAACAATGTTGCTACCGAATGGGGAATGCATATTTATGATCATGAGTTCAGGAAAGCTTTTAGGGAAGAGGAAGGCGAACTCCTTAAAAAGGCATAAATTTATATTTAGACGCCATGACTACTTACCCCCAAAAATTAGCGTTTTTTAAGCAAATCATGATGAACTTCTGATGTGTTCTGCTCTTTCTGGCTTGTTGTTGACAAGTGCATCCCGAAAAGCTTCCAGCGATGCGTTTTTAATTTGTTTTTCAACTATTTGACCCCCAAAATTTTATATTTATTCTTGGCCAAACTGATGAAACAAAATTTACTAAGTGTTTTTGCATGTTGTGCGGGCAAAAACTTGCTGTATATTAGTGCTAAATTTTGTGCGATTGTTTAAGGGTTCGAATTCCACTCAAAGCCTACTAAACTTATCACTGAATTAGAAAATGTTGAAATACTTTGTCATTGCTGTTTTCCGCGTGTATGTTAAACTATACTTAATGCAGACTCCAGTATTCACTTAGCTTAAACAAGCCCAACTTGTAGCAAAGCGTTGAATTGGTTTTAACATTTTGATTTCATTTTCTTTGAGTTTTCATGTAACTTTCCCATACCCAATCTTCAAGATGACTTTCGTAAGAAATTGAGGTCGAACTGATTGATAGTAAATGCTTTGTTTTGCCTAATACCAGGCTTATAAAGTATTGAATTGACACTGTATCTTGCACCCCCTGCTTTGATACTTCGCTGTTAATATCCACGCGTTAGTCATTGCACACCAACACGGTTTTTCAACAAGACTTCTTAGTCAACTTTCACATTTTAGTCTTTGATAAATTTGAAAATTCACTGTAAACCACGTGTTTAGAAATGTTATCAACTTCACGATACGAAACGGTGCTGTTCCTTTATAATTTTTTTTTATCAAATCTCGACGTCGATGGTGTTGTCTGTGTTTAGTACTTTGCATATTTTATCACTGTTAGAATTCTACACTGTATATAAAAAATAAATGCTATAATTGATTTTTTTGTGAAATGGTAGGTTTTTACACATCGTTTGCAGGCGAACCTTTCCGGTTATGCAAACAGTACCGTTAGGTTCCGACCTGCTTCGCAGCTACCAGCACTGCTAGCATTATTCATTCTTATCAGAAGCAATGCAGCTGAGAAGGGAAAATTGCCGTGATTAGTCTTTGCCAAAAGGTGGCCCTTCTTCTTCGAGTCATGGGCTGAGGTTGTGGAGAGCTTTACTACCTTTTAGGCATTAAACGCGGCTCCAACGTGTGGATGCCCGTGTTCCCGGGATAAATATAAATAAAAGCACTTGAAACAACTATTTTCAAAATTCATCCTTTCATATGTGCGTTCTCGACAAAATTCATCCTACGCCATTCTCGACAAAAACGGGAAGTACCTGACAGAATCTCAAGACATCTTGAACAGGTGGACAGAGTATACCGCAGATATATACTCATATCGTGCAACAGGCGACATAAAGAAGCTCAGCACCTCTCCGACAACAGACACATAACTTCCCGTATTTAGAGAAGAAGTGGACGAAGCGGTGAAGTTTCTGAAGAAAGGAAAAGTAGCAGGCATTGATAACATCCCTGCAGAACTGGTGCATTTGGGGGGGCAAGGCCATGATCAATACGCTAAATGTAATTTGCCAAAAGATCTGGGAGACAGAACAGTGGCCAACACAATGGACCCAGTCTTTAATGATCACAGTATCAAAGAAAGGCAACCTACAACAGTGCAACGACTACCGCACCATAAGCCTGATTTGTCATTCTAGCAAAGTGATGCTTAGGATCATATTGAATAGATTTAGACCCCAGGCAGAAGAAATTATAGCTGACGAGCAGGAAGGACATAGCACAACTGAACAGATATCCAACCTCAGGATTCTGTGCGAGAGATATCAACAAGATCTCTATCATGTATTTGTAGACTTCAAGAAGGCATTCGACAGAGTGTGGCATGCTGCACTCTGGGCGATAATAAACCACTGCAACATCAACGCTTACACCATCCGCGTCATACAGAACCTCTACGACCAAACCAGCAGTGCCGTTTACCTCAACGGGGACATTGGAGAATGGTTCCAAACCACAGTTGGGGTGAGACAAGGATGTCTGCTCTCGCCGACTCCCTTCAATATTTTCCTTAAAAGAATTATGACGGATGCACTTGAAGAACACCAAGGAACAGTAAGCATCGGAGGCAAAACATTTACAAACTTGCGTTTTACTGATGATATAGACGGACTTGAAGGCTCAGAACAAGAACTCGAGAACCTTGTTAGACATCTAGACAAATCCTCCACAGCTTGCGGCATGGAAATCAGTGCAAACAAAACAAAATTGATGACGAATAGTAATAATGGAATACAGCACAACATCACTGCCAATAGAGAAAAGCTTGAAACTGTGAAGAAATTCAAATACCTCGGAGCAATGGTTTCAGATGAGGGGTCCAAGCCTGAAGTTCTTGCCATTCATTCACGCGTATGAGCTCAAGCTCGGTTTGCATGTCTTTCGTCAGACTGGGCCACCACGACGGGTAGACTGCTTGGCCCCACCATCTGTCTGCCACATAAAGACGGAGGCGTCCCGTTAAGTGCCTTGCCCAAGGACACAACAAGCAAGCTTGCCGGCTTGTTCTCCACACTATCCTTTATGTGCTGAGCGCCAAGCAGGGAAGCTGTGAATACCATTTTTTAAAGTCTTTTGGTATGACTCGACAAGGGAAATGAACCCCAGGTCTACCGACTGCGAAGCGGACGCTCTAACCACTACGCCATCGCGCCGGTATAGTTCTTGCCAGAATTGCAATGACGGCGGCAACACTGACTAAGTTGGACATTTGGAAGGACAAGGCAATCAAATTCTCATCACACATAAGACTAATGCCTTCTCTGGTAAACTCGGTTGTTTTATGCGTGTAAAACATGGACCCTAACAGCAGAGTTAGAGGAAAGGGTCCAGGCTTTAGAAATGAAATGTTTCAGGAGATTGTTCGGCATCTCATACAAAAAAAACCACATCACCAATGAGGAAGTCAAAAAAAACCGAATAAAGCAACCTAGTGGTCTCTACGAAGATCTTCTCTCCACAATCAATCGGCGCAAAACTAATATGGTTCGGCCACGTGACAAGAGGAGGGGGACTTGCAAAGACAGTTCTACAGGGAACAGTGAGAGGAGGAAGAAAGAGAGGAAGACAAAAGAAGAGATGGGAAGACAACATCGCAGAATGGACTGGACTGAAGCTGAGCGAAACAATTAGACATGCGGAAGACAGAGAGAAATGGAGAGAACCGGTTCATAGGTCATCTGCAGCGCCCCAACGGCAACCGCCACGGGATAGATGAGATGAGATGAGACATGTGCGTTACGCAAAAACAGCAAATATTAAGTTGACCGCTAGATGTCGTTAACAGTTACACTGCTAAAGCTTATATTGCGATACTCTGCTACCTGACAGTCCAACTACTATTTGGCCTTAAGCATTGCTAGAAAAAACTGTTGGGCCAAAACATACTTTTCTGTCCTTTTGTCCCTCAATTTTGGTTGGAGATCCTTTGTATTCTTTCAAGGATATTGATTCTTTGTGGCATTGACGTATTATTGCATTTTGCTTTAAAGTAGCTCCTTATTTTGTTCTGGTACAAAACATTTAAAGAACCATGGGCCGGTTTGTCTCCTTGGCTACGCCTATGCTATTGGATATTCCCAATTTATCAGTGTTGTTGGGTTCAAAATGGACTCGTTTTTCCCAAATCTGGTCGCTGTGTGTGGCCTAGTTAAAGTGAATTCCGCGGTTCAGAATAATGTTCCACTATATGCAAATCTTCGTGTGAAAAAGGGCATTAAACAAGTTCGATGTTTCATGGCAATTTCCATGTATGTTATGTGTATGAAACACACACGTATTCGGTTTGACCTCAACATAGCAGGTAGGATAAAAATACTGTGGATTAAATTTACCGTCACAACCCGTTATCGAAAAATTTTTTTCATTTTTTTTATTCTCCGATTGCACTAAAACCTTTGTGGTGATTCAGAGAACACCTTTTATTTAAAGGAAAGCGGAGGTTACCGGAGCTTTTGGCGCAGTGCTTCCCCCCCGCACACTACATCCAAACAGAGATTTCTTTGAGAGAAAGAATGATTAAATGAAAGTGAAAGGTAATTGAAATATTCCTGATGTGCCTGGAAGCAAGATTTTCTTAATAATTTTTCACGTTCACTGCTTGAAAAGATGAACTATCTTTATTCCACTTTATTCAGAAACAGGATAATTAAAAGCCAACCCATCGTTCAACGTAAACACATTTAACCAAATTCAAAATTCCAGGCATCCTCGGACACGTACAAGCCTGAGAAACCGGAAAAACACAGCTTCATGTCGTGGGGCTTCTTTTGCATAAACACCTAATAAATTTAAGGAGGAAAACACGACTTAGCCACCGACGATGACCTGTTTTTTGTTGAAAAATTCTTTTAGGGCGGAAAACGTCTTCCCTTCCAATAGAACCGATTCCTAAATATGACATCACTTTTGCCTCCTCCATTGATGCTGTGATAGGCAACTTGTTCGAGTGGGTTGGAGCTGGTTTTTGGCGACAATGAAATATAAAAAAGAGAACTGATACAACTCATCGAACACAAAATAAATAAAGGGTTTTGAAAACTGAGAAGTGACCTCACGCTCTTCGATTCAGAAGCCACCCATACACGTCGTTTCGGTCAGCAGAAGTGAAAGTTTTAAACCAAGACGTAAATACGTCGGTTTCGCTTGGCCATGCAACGTAACGCTCTCAGCACTCAAGTCGCTGACGGTCGATGACAAGTACAACGCTCAACCCATTGCACCGCGCTGCCAAATGATGGCACGGTTCATTGGTTGTGGGTTAAAATCTCGCGATGCCTACTTTGTTGTGCTCACGAAAGAACGCTTTAATGTCATTTCTTTGCTTGATGGCAGGATTTTTAGTAGAAATGTACTGTGCAAGCAGTAGTGATAACTCCGAAGTAGGTCTGGCGTAAACTAACAAAAAAGTTTTACGAAATCTGATGATAAAACAATTTACCGTTAGAATAGATAGAATTAATGGTTAAAGAGAGGGGGAGCTCAGAACTTTGCCAGAAATATGAAACAGAATTTATGCTAGTTTGTAAACAATTGGAATGATTTTATATTCTTAAATCACTCGATCAATTAACGTATATCGTAGAAATTTATCATTAAATTTTTTCATCGTTGTTCATCAATAGAAGAATTTTGTTTTGAACTACAAGGTTGATTTTGCAAATCAGATATATTATTAGTTTCATTGTTTATCTGGGATTGAGTTGAATTTGTATTTTTTAGGATTTTCTCTTTTCCTATTGTAAAAGAAACATGAGACACATCGGAAGTTTTTTGGTTTTTTTCCAAAAAGTTACGGAGTTTTCTGATGTTCCACCAAACTTCAGTACAAGACCGCGAGAGCTTGTTTGAAGACGTGGCATTTTCATTCAAGTCCGGAAAGCTTCTAGGCTGAAACCTGGGAATTGAATTCACAATAACCCAATCATTATGTTCTTCATCATTTTCTACAACGCCTTCTACAAGAAATTGATTATGCTTGAACGAAATTCTCTGTTTTGATAAAATATTTTGATCCGACTTTTTTAAGCTATAATGTAATGTTGTAGAGTTTATTTCTGAGTCTCTTTCTTCAATTTTATGACAAAATACATCATTTTCAGTAGACAAAGAATCAAGGCTGGAATTGGAGTTATTTGAATCTGGTTTGGTTGATTTTTCGCTTGAACTTGATAAAGATATCCCTCTTGAAAATGATCCACATTTTGAAATCGCTCTGGCGATTGCGTTCATTGAACCGCGACGACAACGCTCCTCCACAAGACTCGACATCTCCCTCATTGACAATTCAGTTTGCAAGAAAAGATGCAGAGGAGAGCTGGCCACGAAAAAAGTATTTTTTACAACGCTGAAATATAAAGTTGCTTTTGATTATTCCTCAGAATTGCAAAATGCTGTGATCGTGAGATTTCGGGTTTAATGCCGGTGAGGTTCTGTGTCAAGTAAAGCATTTACATTAGTTTTTTTTTTCTTGGTCTCAATCCTTCACCGGCAACTTCAAAGCTAGTTTGAAGTTGGAACAGTGCTTCTCCAAGTGAGTTTTACATAACTCTAAATTTCTATAAAAAAAACTTTCAGAGTTTCCTCAAGGTAAAACCTGGCAGGCTAGTAGAATCTGCTTGATGTGAAATCGACAACAGTAGCGGTCGGTTTCTGCAAACATTTTAGTGCCGTCCCATTCAATCCAAACAATTTAATCGTTGATCTTTGTTTCGTTTCCTCTACGCAGCCGAAATAACAACAGTCAAAATAAAATACATTTAGTTTTTTCCAAAGTGTGAATCGTGATTGTGGTCTTTCTAAAGTGTAGAGGTTTCTGGCTGCCGACGTAAATTTACGATTCACCGTGGGCAAGTTTGGAGAGTGCCGGCTTAAAGCGTAGCTGTGGACAGCGCTCACTATTTCGATCTATCAAGTCTCATCAGTTCACCTACTTTTAGAAGATCTGATAGGTTGGAATAATGTCCGCAGCTACGTTCTTAAGCAAAGTGCTAGTTTGTTGTAATAGCAAAGATTGGAGTTGTTTTAACTCAAAGAAACTACAAAAATCTAATTCAACAATTGCACTTGGCCCAGTTTTGTTTGTATTCAATGCGCTAATCGGCCGGTTAAACTTCAAAACGGTGTAACAGTTATTTTCTTTGGACTTGATGAGGTTATTTAGGTATGGTTGTTAAAACTCATATACGAAGCAAAGACCCCCAAAATATGAATAAAAAAGCAATTGAACCACATGAAATTAAAGAGTTGTTATAGCGATCGGAGGCAGCTTGAAGTAGCGCTTAAAGTTTTGTGAAAATTATGAAAGATTTAAAACAAATACCTTAGATTCGACTTAATACTGTGAGAAATGCACCTTTAGATACCGAAATCAGAGGGATGCGTTAGTCTTCCTCTTCCCTCCAGTTTAGGTTATGAGAGGGGAAAGCCCAATGCGCATGTTCACCAACGTCCGCGCGGTAAAAGAAAGCTTTTGACGCTCCGACGATGCTGCTCTTAAACACTTCAAAAGCAATCGCAGAAAGTAAGCTCATTTTTCAGGTAAAGATCTTTTGTTAAAAATTTTCGGCAATCTGGAAAGAAAGTTGCGATTTGCAAATAATGATCGGCCTTTTCAATAAAATTGCTCACGGATCCAGACTGGGTAATCTGACCCCTTTTTTGGTTACGTCTATGAAAATTTCCTTAGAAGTACTGACTTTTGTAAAAATGAAGTTAAAACTTTTTCGTTCTGTTTCAAGTAATCTTCGTCGAACCGTCGTAAGAACTTTTCAAAAGGTAGCTGTGGTGGAGACCTAGAAGTTCAAACTAAATTAAAACCTTGATCAGTTTTAAGAAACTGCAGTAACATCATATGTAGATAGTTTGCAAATCAAACAACAAGAGCTCATGTTATTAAAAACACTGCTAAACATTTCGTTGTTACTTAAACCGATGCAAAATTTTTTGCAAGCGGACCAATTTCACTGTACCAGATAATATCGTGGGCCAGCCGGCGGACACGGACCCCTTTCGCGTATTTATATTCATTTGAAGATTAGCCACGATAGGGCGGAGTTTTTTTACTGAAAACTCTATGATTTTGGGTGATCCACCTTTGGACGCGAGACCCAAGTCACATTGTTCCGTAGGCCGTGTTTTCCACACTCCTGTCATTGGCCATTTAACATAAATTATTTAGGTAAATTTGATTGTATTCAGCCATGGGAATCCTGCTGCAGTTACACGCAGAACAACTTGCTTTAAGACGTGGTTGAGCAAGTGTTAACAGTTGACTCATTGTCGTCGTTATGCATTTATACCTCAAGTACTGCTGCCTGGCAAAGAAATTGCCGTAAATTAGCCTTTTTCTAGCACGATACTTGTGATAACTTCACAGCCTTAATTGAGCGTGTAGGTCTCAAATCGCGCAGAAGCCCGCTGGAAATAATCAAGTTGAGGAATTCGTCACAGAACGCTATATGTGACAACTCTATAAAAACCACATGACTGATCTGTACCAGCTGGTGCCCAGCTCCTAGCTTTATGACAGAAAGCTGCAACGTGACAAAGCAGTATGTGCTGTTTACAGTTTCCAGTGCGTTGCAATAAGTAAAATATTGCATCGAAAGTCAGTAAAGCGGGTTTGTCATATCATGGTTGTTTTCAACCAACAACAAAGCAAATAAAAGCGGATACAAATCGTTGAAACTTGCCAAAAAACTGCAGTATATGCAAACTTTGCAAATTGCCGCATGTTTGAAAGGCGCACACGTTGCAATGACCACATCACATGACACGTGCTGTGCTAAAGTTGTTATTGAAACGAAGGGATAAGAATCTATCCAATTTATAGAACACAAGATGAACTAAGAGTCTGGAGATTGCAAAGTGACTTTACGGTCTTCGAGGGATCAGTAGCACCTAGGGCAGATTATTGCAGTCTAGGTATACAGTAATGTGAGCCTGCAGCGTAAGCTCTGATGCAAATGCCTGTTCCGCCCGGCCATGCCGCCTGAAATGTCACTCTAAACACTTAACCGGCAGTTTTTCAATGACAATTTTCTCAATCGCTTACCCGGAAGGCTTATTAAAGAATTGAATAGAATTGAATTTATAGTTGATTAAATCAAAATACGCAACAAGATGGATTAACACAATGACAATGTAAAGTGAAATGCGAAAAAATGAAAGAGTGAAAAATAGCAAGCACGCAAAAGTTTTTTTGTGAACGTTTCCTGAAAGAAAAGAAGCCTTTTCAAAACCCCATTTGATTGAATACTTAAGAGCCCTCTAAAAAAGACAATCACTTAAGTTTTACCCCTGTAAATATCTCAATATTTACCTAATATTTATCGCTCTTACCAAAAATCTTGCAAAGCCTTATAAAATAAAACCATTTTTGTTCTAATCACAATTTTTCCTAGAATTAATATTAATTAGAATGATTGCGTAAAAATCATGTTTATTCATTCACGCAATACGAATAAAATGATGCGAGCTAGTTAATGGCGCCACTGCCAAAGTTTGCGTTGACCCGTGAATATTTTCAAAAACATATTGCAAAAATTAGGAAGTGCTTTGTGTGTTTTAGGAGGAAATTTGTTAGCTTGTGTTATAACATTATTGAAAAAAACCTTGCCCCGATTTTCTTCGCACCATTGACTACTGTGGTATCGCAGTATTTCCAATACTTTACTCTTGATGTTTGAAAAAACTGCGTTTATGAAGAGGAAGGGCATTTCATAAAAAGTATTTAAACAGACAACAACAAGTAAACAGTGAAATATTGCAACATACTTTTTGCTTTTATATGTAAACATAATTTAGTTCCATCTCAGTTCCTGATTCTTAATGGTTTCACGATGATTTTTAAAAAGCTACTCTTATAGTGTTTAATGCGTACAAAACCTCTATCAGAATTTTGTCAGTTTTTAATTATTATGCATTTGATCGTCTAGTAAATTTTGACTTTCTTTTTCATCCATTAAATTTTCTATAGTGAATTCCAAAATGCTGCGAACAGTTTAACTCTTTAATTCTGGGGGATAGGGGAAGGGAGGGGGGGGGGGGGCAACGTACAATTGAAAAAGCGCTGAAAATCAGACAATTGCATAATACTGGTGCTGCCCACTCACTTATAGTTTTTCTCTTTGATGTTGTATTGATGTATTTAACTGTCTGCTATACAGAACCGCAAGCAAATAAATTAATAACAGAAGCATAAAAAAACTTCATGATGAGATTTTTTGATGGGGAACTACACTCCTGAATTGGCTCAAATTGTGAAGTTGATTTCAATGTGATTTATCGGGCCGTTGAGAGTCTGACGCGGGCCCGTTACTTAAATTTGGAGGCTGTAGTTGCGCACGTTTGGTGGCTTTTCTTTTTATTAGAAGATTAACTTTTAAAAATTGATATTTTTGTCCTTTCCGAAGTTGGAGATTTTTTCTTTTTTTCGGAAATCAACTATTGGAAAGCGAATGTTTAGCCTATTTTGAGCTATTTTTTGAATTCTTTGCAAATCTTTATTGTTGAAATCGTTGTTTTCGCTCTTTCTCGACTGGAAGAACTTTTTTGGAGATCAACTTTATAAAATCGAATTTTCTGCATTTAATTACCAAAATCATTTCCCCCTAAAATAGTTCTGGGCTCCCGACAATTTCCAGGCCCGGGTCCGCAAAAACTCCTAAAATCTCCTGTTAACGGTACTAATGCAATAATGCGAAATCATAACTGCGGATAATGAACTTCAAGCAGGTGAAAGTTTGTAAACACAATAACCTACTTGATGAAGTTTTTAAACTCTGGGGAACAACACCTCTGCCAGCAAGCACAGGATGTTGGAAAATTTTTAAGATAGCTTGCCATTGCATTTAACAGACAGTTATTTTCAAAGCATTTACGGTTGGGTCAACCGTTATCTCTCCCGATTAACGGTGTCGGTATTGCTTTAACCCTATTTTACCTCGCTGTGGTTTTTTCCAGCGCTTTTCGCAACCAAATGAACTCGGAATAAGTTCTTCGAACGAGTGAAGTTTTGTCCGTAAACGACAAGCTGTTCGTCTGAAATAATACGTGAGATCAGGTTCGGTTCCCGAACGGCTCTTAACAAGAGTTTAAAATTAATTTCAACTCTCGTGCTGCCCCAGCAACAATGAAGTAGTGAGAATCTAAATTTTCAGGCGGATGCCGCCGGAATCTCAACACCTCTGCTGCAATTAGAAAAGCATCCGTGCGGCTTTGTGCTGACCTGTCAGCAGTACAACGAGAATTTGGAAAAAAACTTGGGGTGGGGAAGAACCATGCTCTGGGAATTTTTTTTGGGGGGTAGGGGAAGCAGGTAAAAAATTTTGATGCAATTTTACGATAGAAGTCATCCATAGTTGTTGTTAACTTCGGAACTCGATATCTGACTCGAAGTTAGTGTAGAGGTTGTCCCCGATAGCGATGCAAAGAAAAGCAAATGAATGGCCTCGTAGTCCATCCATAGACAGTATCCTATGTAATATGCATAGCGTCAGAACTTCTAAGAGATGGTTTTCTAGGCGAAACAAAACCTATTTTGGGTCCCTAAGATTTGCAGCATTGTAGTTTTAAATTGAGAAACCTCGTGACTATCCAAAGAACACAGAAAATCACGAGACAATCACTCAGACGTAAAAATACCAAATATTTTTTTTTACAACACGCGGATTATTCAATAGATATTCTACACTTCTTTCACATCTAAATGCTTTTTTGGTCATACGCCGCTTCGTCCCGGAGCACGGAGCGCTGAGGTCTCTCACGCAAGATAGAAGTTTCACTGATTCAGAACGCAATTGTTATGTAGGAGACGTATTCTCCTCATAGCAGTCACCCTTCTTTAAACGCGGATCGAGAACAAATCTCCTGCCGCAAAACAAATTAGAGTTTCAAAAACAAGAGTGGTTATCAATAAACGCCCTGATGTCTGCAGCAAAAATAGACAAACAAAACTATCAAATTCGATTCGCGTCCCTGAGCATCCACACCTCCCTACAATACTTCTTCTGCATTATTCAAACGTTGTCATAATATTGCATTTCTTGATAGTTTCCAAAAATTGACAATCTAAGGAGGGAATGGAAAACCTCATTGCCAAGTGAAGAGAATCCGCGATTTTTAATTCTTTTTAAATTAAAATATACCACAAGAATATATATATAATTCGCCGAAAAATATGTGGTGTATTCCAGTCGAGGCTATTCATAATGAGTCCTTGTTTGTCATAGATTGTACTTAAACTTGTTATAATCGTGGAGGATGATCAGCGCAAGAAATCGATTGACGTCTTTCAAAGAGCTTTGGTAGGTTTTAATGCAACGATCTCAGTGCCAAGATTTTTTTCAACATCCCCTTATCTGAGCCACAAGCAAGAGATTTACACAAACTATTCAGTAGATACTTGGCATCTCTCTTGAAAGTAATGACCCAGGCTTAGTTAAAGTAATGACCCAGGCCTATTTGTGAGAAATTGGTCGTTGCAGTGGTCCCACGGCTGTGGCTCGGCCACATAAATAAAAGATAAAAAGATCTATAACTGAAGCATGTTCTGCATCTTATAATATGGAGACTGGGTAGTTTAGCCGAAAAAAGCGCTTTTTGTTATTGTGGTCAGTCATATCTTTAAACATAAGCCGTATCATCGCGTGTCGCAATCGGTGAGTAATAACACGGAAAAGATTCTGCCAAATAAAAAATATCCTGGAAATGTCTGCTCAAAGCTAAAGCATTGAGTCTCAAGCAAGCGGTGTCTACTTTGATGCTCGCAGGGGTTGCTTTGCTCTTTGTAAAAACACTGCCTTTATAAATCATTGCAAAAATTTTTAAATGAGCTCTTTGAGTGCTATGATGATGAAAACAAGCCTACAAATTTTGGCTTTCGTGCAAATTTTTGGAAGATAAACCACTTATTTCCAAATACTTGTTTGATCCCTGACCTTCAATTCCACTTCATACGTCGTATACTTTCCATCTTCAAACGTGTGATGAATTAGCGGGTTTTGTACGATCACCCAAATGTACTCCTAGATGAAAATAGTTTTAGGTAAATTCGAATTTCAATAAGCAGTTTACCTACCGAACTGCAGTTACATAATTTTGTCATTAGGATGGTGGTATTATTGAAACGGCTTATAGTCTACTGCATTTCCTAGAGTAAGAAACATTCGTTACTGCAAAGCTAGTACCACAGGCGTTGTCGTCGATCACGTCTCAAATATAGTATCTATGGGCTTGAAAAAGTTTTGACTTAGTACAAAGGTCAACCAGAGATATAGAGTTGATATAAGGGGCGTATTTAAAAGAGGAATTGCGCTTGCTAAAGAGTATAGTTTCCTCTATTTTTAGAGGACAATCAATCATAAATTAAAAGGGCAGAGAGTAAGCTCAGTTCCGCAAAATGAAAAAAGCCTTGACACTGCGGCTAAAGCCGTCACCTCAAAAATTAGATTCCAATTAAGACCAACAGTAAGTCCGGGCCCGATTAAGCTTAAATCTGCCCCAACTATATCGATATACTTAAAACATTTTGAGATTAGGCTACAAACAATATGAAAAGTTGAAATCTGGTGAACTTAATAAAAACAATCATTTCAAAAGGCCTTCATACGACGGAAGTGATCATTTTTCCGAATATAAACTTGACCTCTGCTCTATGATGGAGGCTTCTGAAATTACTGCAACCTAGCATATTTTCAAATTTTAGTTACTCGGTATTCAGCGTGGAAATTACCTTCAAATTGTGCTTTCATTGGGGGGTTTCAGTTATTTTTTTCGCTAAAGGAAGGAAAAGTTTTGCGACATAACTTCTATCTCTACTAATTAATTACTAAACCCTTACCTGCTGAGTCCCCTGACCAGGGGTCATTGTGCGGCTGCTTGAGATGAGTTTTAACTTTGATAAATCGGTTACAATCAATATTACTTTACTTTTCAACAATCAAAAGTTAATGTCAAACCAAAAATGCAAGCGCTCACAATGAAAGAAACTTTATGGTCTGTAAAGTACACATCAGGCTGCATTACTACCTGACTACACACTACACCTACTGGGGTAGCAACATAAAATCGATACCTTGCGTAACCTACTTTTGATAGCTGTTTATCATTATTGTAGACCCCGTGCAGATAAATATTTTGCTTCTTGTTAAGTTTTGAAGATTTTATTATCTTAGTACAGGTTTTTATCTGGTTTACTATCAGTTTGTTTGAAAATATTTATTGCTTTTTCTTGTGCGATTTTTATCATTTTTTTTACAGAAACTGAGAATGTGTTAGCGAAATTAATTTTTCTCATGGCAACTAAATGTCTAAGCTGACTTTATTACTGTTTATTAATAGCAGACCCTTTTTCAACATTAACTGTAGAAAGACGATCATAACTGACCTAACTTCTCTCTCAATGATATCTGCACCTACACTCTCCAAGGTAAGGTGAAGGCTACAACTTTTACCCTCTGCGTAGTACCAGTGGAGTCAACTGGAGAGTTAACCTTGGCTTGGGTGCTGCAGCTGCCTTGAAGTGTTTTTCCGAGCTACACGTCAATTCAACATTTTAGCACTCACCCGATGAAAACTTCTGCGAACGAATTTCAAAACAGGAAATTTTTGTTATGTTTAAAGACTCAATAGCTTTGCGTAATTCTCAATAGCTACTTTAAACTTTCTCCATACCTTGCATTTCAACCGGCTCGCTGGAGCAGCAATTAGAGTGTCCGCTTCGCAATCAGTGAACTTGAGTTCAATTTTCTTGTCGAGTCAGACCAAAGGCGTAAAAAATGGTATTCACAGCTTGGTGCTTTGCACAAAAGGGATAACATGGAGAAAAAGAAGGCAACTTTGCTTGTTGTGCCTTTGGAAAATGCACTCATCAGGATACCTCCATCTGCATGAGGTAGACAGTTGGTGGGGAAGAGCAGTTTACTCTCGCAGTGGTCCTACCTAACGAAAGACTAGCACACCGACTATTGAGCATTAGCTCATACGCACGATGAAGCTACTTTTGCAAAATTTTAGCTGATTTGGTCCAACTTGTTGAGAGCACATTGATTTTATTATTTGTGACATTACGTCACATGTTTTGCAGTATACAGAAATTAGCATAAACAGAAAATTAATCAAAAGCTAAAACGCGCTTATTTCTGCTCTTTATTTAAAAGATGATCAAAACATGAAATTCTCTTTTTCCTGGTTTTTTATGCAAACGTCAATGAAAATAGCTTCAACAAGGGCAACATTGATTTTCTGTTACTTGGCTCAGGATCAACTAATCTAGTTGCAAAGTTGATAAAAACGCAAAATGACACTCGCAAAATCATGTTGCTACATATCAACTCTTTTAAAGTTTTAGCCAGCCTCTTTTTTGGCTTGGGAAAAAAAATTTTTTTCCGCACAACCTGTATTATTGTTTTATAATGTACCTGCATTTTTCTAGGACAGGTACGGCTACATCTTTCCTCTTCATAGGACAGTACAATTCCCTGTAGCCTCAGCTACAAGCAGTTACTAACTCAGCCTGTCTAGCAATATGCCTGATTTTTTAGAAGTGATTACAATTAATTTGTATTAAATGTTAATGCAGTGGTTGCTAAACTTTTTTCCGTGAGACACATCTAAGAAACTTTGCAAGATTAGCGACGCACCTGACAACATTCTGAGGTTTGGTTCGCCGTTCTGCAAGACAAAATGTGACCCAAAATCTAAATAACTGTTGTTATACTTGCGAAATTTTGTTTTAGCCCTATTTGCCTTCAATCGTAAAATGACCCTCTTCTAAGATTGTAACTCATCTGTTCCGTTTTCATTCATTTTTCAACTGTCTGCCGCAGTCTATGTATTTTGTGCCAATTTAAGTAAAAATAGTGCAAATTGGGTTTTTACGGAGCAGGCCAATGATAAGGCCTGTTGGAAGGAAATAAATAAGCAATGTACATTCAAAACTCTTTCGAATGGAACAAAAGTGCAAATTATTGACACAAAAACCAAGTTGTCGGGCGACACCCCAGAAAAATTAAAACGAAACTCAGCTTGAAAAGCACTGTGTCAACTGTCAATATATCACGAGAAACGATCGTTGGATCTACCTTCAGGTTTTAGCAGCAATGCTGGGAGTAAGATTCGAACCCACATCTGCTCCAAGAAGTCTAACAATGGTTATGACCTTATACCTGTAGAACAGTGGTCCCCTACCAGGGGTCCACGGACCCCATTGGGATTCGTGAATGCTTAGGTGAGTCTTTATGAAGATGAAAACAGTTCATTCTCTTCATGTTTGTTGAATTTCTGATCAAATTTTTTGATAATTCGCAAAAGTTCGCAAAAGTGATTATGAAGTGGGCTTGTGGGTCTAAAAACATGATCTCCGAAAAATGAAATAAAAAAAGCGCTTTAAATCCACCAGCAAAACAAATTGGCGATTGAGGTTGCCTAAAATAAATTTGACCACAACTATGAGGTAAGTTCTGGTTTGATGCATTAGTGATAGATTATTTGCTATGACATCAAAATATTGTAGATATCTGCATTTGCCTAAGCATCATATTTTTATTTTATAGTGATGAAAAAATTTAGTTTAGTAGCTGTAGCGTAAAAATCATTGGTGTATTCATCGAGTTTCAAAAAAAATTTTGGTAGGAATACGCAGGATTGACAATATCTTTAAAGGATTCCACGACTACAAAAAGGTTGGAAACTACTCTTTTAGAGGAAGTCATTCTAAGACTCATTTCTAAAAGGATCGCAATGTATGGTTGATAAAAGCTATTCTATTTTGAGTAAACACATATACTGCCCAAACCCTGGTACATATGCTACAGCGACACCACCAGGGAACATTATATATCAGCAATGAGCATAGGAGTAGCAGAAGGGGAGAAAGGGGGCATGCCCTTCTAAATGTTTAAAAACATGCTCATCGGGATGGTAACAACCCCTTTTTTAATAACGTATAAAAAATATTTTTTTAATGAAGACATGATAAAGAACTTGCCACAACTTTCAAAGAAAATTCGGCCTCCAAAATTTTGTTTTGATTTCTGAAGAGAATCGCTGGCTCATCTCAGATCTACTTTTACCAAATATTGAGAAAATATGTGATTTCACCTCTTTTTCTCAGCTGCATCCAAAACAACTATGAGCTGCTTGAATTTTAACACTTCTGTTTTACATGAATTAAAAGATATTACCGGCGTATACCGGTACATTTATTTTGTCATCTGATAAACAGCTGTTTTTTCTACTGAATAGACAAAAACAGACGCACGTTTTCACTTTAATAGATAACTTCTGGCTTTTACAACCATGTGACTTGATGATGACGTGGGTTAGTCAGCTATTTTGGACAAGTAATGGAAAGTTTAAAAACAATAATTCCAAGTAAATATGTTGTAGAGCAAGGCTTCACAACCTTTTTCGTCCTGCCGACCGGTTTATGGCAGACATTGTTTTGCGGACCGGGTTCGGTGTAATATCTTTTTAACTGCAACCTGTCATAAAACTCTAACCACATTTCCGGGTTTTTAACTGCTTTCACTAGCGAAGTATGGGCGAACTGACAAAAAATCTGTCTGTGGCGCGTATGCGCGTGCAAGTTAATACACGAAAGATGATGTCACAACTTCAAAGAATTTTTGAGCACTATTACCAAAATCGTTACATAATGTATTGCTTCTGTGTGGCCCGGCGACAAATTCCATACGGAATGGCATCTGGTCACGGCCCAGTGGTCGCCGACCCCTTGCTTCAAAGCTTTAAAGTTTTCAATTTGATTTCATTACTGAGCACGCAAAGTGGCTAGTTCGCAATCCTAAGATTGCGGGTTCAATGCCTGCGTGACTCTGCTTTGGTAGTGTTTGCAGATGACAAACGCTCAGCTAAATTAATAGCCCCAAAGCAGGTATGAGCACAAGTCCTTCTATGTGTACTTACATATGTCACCATGACTTTTGGTTGGCACCTGAGCGAACCGGGCTCAAAACATGTGAACCCTAAATTTTAAAAAATGTTGAACTACGTGCTTTTGTATGAGCCACCAATTTCAGTTGATCTTTTTTTAAAAGTGCATGCTACAGTGTTGATGGGGGTGAACCTCCAGGTAATGGATTGCATAACTTCTATTGTTGTCCTATAACAAACAGAAAGATCTCCGACTAAAGTTTTGAAAAGTAATTGACTTTTCCGAATGCCGCATCAAAAAAATCCGCTTGTCAATCAATGAACCCAAGGGCGCGACCAGGAAGAAAAAGGAATGATGTTCTCTACCTCCAATGATTAATCAAGCCCTTGTTTTCTACTAAGCCAGTGGTTCCCCAACTTAGGGCCGGTGAGAAAGTTTTAGGGGGTTCGTAAATGCTTTGGTTAAGATTGATAAAGCTTAACACAGTTGATTCACTTCATGTTCGTTGAATTTCTGATCACATTTTTAATTATGAACTAATCACGAAGTGAGCAATTATAAAGTTGCCTGTGTTTTTAAAAAACTTGATCTCCAAAGAATGAAATAAAAAAGCGCTTTACATCCATGTATTCGTTAGAGAAAATTCCCGATTGAGGTTGCCTAAAATAAGTTTGGCCACCATTGAACTATGAGAGAAGTACTGTGCTGATGAAGTTAGTAATAGATTATTTGCTGTAACATCAAAATATTGTAAATATCTGCATTTGCCACAGTATCAAATTTTATTCTCTATCAGTGAAAAAATTAATTGAGTAGCTGTAGCGTGAAAA
The DNA here is from genome assembly GCA_963675345.1 of Trididemnum clinides. NCBI lineage: Eukaryota > Metazoa > Chordata > Ascidiacea > Aplousobranchia > Didemnidae > Trididemnum > Trididemnum clinides. Next base: position 7,079,782 of record OY776305.1, on the reverse strand, counting down.
TTATTGGTATGTTCATCGAGTTCCAGGAAAGACTTAACTAGGTGCCGGCAGGACAGGCAATATCTTTAAAGGGGTCCATGAACGCAAACAGATTGGGAACCACTCTACTAAGTGATTGTAAAAAATAAGCTACAGCTTTAACATCATCCCATCACTTATTAACATAATTTCTAAGTATAAATCTCTCCCCCCTAGAGAAATTTTTGGCCGGCTACGCTCCGAAATAGTTCCCTTGTTGAGATTTAATCAGGAATCTTGTGCTTGATGCTAAGCTACAAAAATACGAGGTTCGTCCAAAAAAGTATCCGACCCTATCTCCTCCCGCCAAAAATAATGCCACGTCAGCAAAGTGGTTTTGGCGGATTGTAACGTCACAATTACTGCACGGGAATAAAGATTTCAAACCGATAGTTGGTGTCATTCTCTTTTTTTGAAGCATTCAGTGCAGTCGTGTCGATTTTTTTTTTGGCAAGTGTAATGACAGAAAGTATCGAACAAAGATATTGTATTAAGTTTTGCCAAAAGCTAGGTAATAATCAAACTACAACAATTCAAAAGATTTAGCAACCTTTTGGAGATGAGGCCTTAAGACAAACGTAAATAAAAGAATGGTTTAATCGCTTCAAAAACGGTCGAATGTCAGTGGAGAGTGAGACACGTTCTGGCAGGCCATCCACAAGCCGAAACGAGGAGGTGATTGAGAAGGTTTGCCAAATTGCGATGGAAGTTCGCCGTCCAACACTCAGGGAAATTGTTGAAGAACTAAGAATAAGCAGAGGATCAGTTCACTCCATTTTAACTGAAGATTTTACGTCGCTTTCGTGATGCTGTGAGAAGAAAGCGGCCAGACATGTGGACCGAGAAGAACTGGAAGCTTCACCATGACAATGCTCCCGCTCATTCCGCCCCTGTAATCAAAGGTTTTTTGGCCCAAAAACATTACGGCACTTGTGCGACAGCCTCCTTACTCTCCTGATTTGGCACCATGCGACTTCACATCCAATTGAATGAAACCCTGTAGCAGATCTGCGGAATGAATTTCTTTTGTGATCAAACAAAGCCATCAAAAAATTGCTTTTAATAAATATTTTGAACCCCCATCCCCACACCGTTCAGTTTATTAGATAAATTATCCGAAAGAAAAACGCAGAAATAACTGGAGCTTAAAAAGCTGTGAAGAACGTAAGTGAGCAAAAAGAATCCAAAACTCACTCTTTCTCATTCTAGCTATGCAGAAAGGGTCTGGATGTCAAGAGGGTTATCATACTCAATTGTTGGTGCTTTAAAAGCGCAATATGTTCGAAAAAAGAGGCGCTTGAGCAAATCTTAGCGAGAGACAATGCTCGGAGAGCGGACATTTGATAATAAATTTTCTACGTTGGTCAACCCTATAAGTAACTATCGATGGGCCGAAAGGCTTGGTTATTACTGATATTGCGGCGCGTATTAAAATGTATTGAAATCAATCATTGCTGGCCGACTTTGTTATTTGTTGCCGCTGTTTTGTTGTTGTTGTTCTGGTGCCAACAGTCAGTGGCGTAGCAACGCAATACGCCGCCCTTGGATTTTTGCACGAAATGCCGCCCTTAACATCGTCATAAAAACTGATTTAAACTCCACACAACAGAAGAATTAAAGTAATGTTCGTTTAATTTTATTAAAAGTTCAAAATTGAATACGTCGAGCTTTCATTGAAGCAAATTCAGAAATTAGCCTATATCGTCAAAAGATAATGTCTCGACTAAATCACTTTCAATGGACAGTATTGATAGCGCAGATAGCCTGCTTTCTCCCATAGTCAATCTCAAGTAAGATTTTATCAACTTAAGTTTTGAAAAACTTCTTTCGCAGCTTGCGATAGAAACAGCAACAGTGAGGTAAAGCTTAAGACTCATATATAAATAAGGTGTTGATTCACATAAAGCGATGTTTGCTTAACCACTACAGCATGTCCAGCGCTGTAGCGTCATTTGTAAATGTAAAACCACTGGATTGTACTAGTCGATTAAACCTAGCGATTTCTAGTTTTAACTCGGTAAAATTTACGTCATCAGCATACATTTTCTCAAATTTGCCCATATCTCTTTCGATACTGTCACTTCGCAACAAGGTGTGGGGATTTAAAAAGCCAAATAACTCATTTAGCAAACACATTTCGCTAAACCGCTTTTCCGCTTCACTCCGAAATCGGTCCATAGCTTCTAGCATGCATCTCTTGATTTCTTCAATAGCCGAGAGACCTACGTCTTCTGCAGGTTCGCCAGGCATCCTTTTCTTCCTTCTGATCCGTCTCTCTTCAATCGGTGTTTCTTGCTCTTCGCAGATCTTGATCGCTCTTTCAATGCATTGCTTAACCAGCGCATCACGCTTATTGATCAAAAAAGCAATAAATGCATTCATCTTGTGGGTACAGTCTTCCAGAGACAGACCTTTTCGCTGTAAATATTTTTGGGTGTCATAAGATTCTCTTAAGACTTCCAACCAAAATTGTAAAAAACAAGCACAGGAAAAAAGCTGAATCGCATCCAAGATCCACGCGCTTGTCCTCGTGTATCAATGTTTTCATTTTGATCACAAAGTTCATTTAATGCACCCATCACATCAACGAAACATTGCTGAAGCGCTTTCACAGCTTCATCATGCGCACTCCATCGTGTGTCAATCACTCTTTTACCACATTTGGTACATACTTAAGCAATACCTCCCATCTGTGAATAGAAGCAGAAAAAAAGGAATTAATCCTTTCCACAACAGCAAAAAATGTTTCAGAAACTTCCGACGATCCCACTGCGTGAACTCCTGCAAGGTTAAGCGAGTGGTTTCCACATGGGATAAACAAGGCCTTAGAATTAACATATTTTATTTTGCGTCGTACTCCAGTACGGACTCCTGCCATGGTTGAAGCATCGTCGTATGCTTGGCCTCTACACATCATTATGTCCAAGCCATTTTGCTGAAGCTCAGTAAGAATAGACTTAGTAATTTCTTCTGCATTTTTTCCGTGCAGTGGAAAGAAATTTAGAAAGAATTCCTTAATTTGTACCTCATTATTGCTGTCGATTTTGACATATCTAACAGTAAAAGTCATTTGATCAATATGAAAGACGTCAGGAGTACCGTTGAGTAAAATTGAGAAATACTTTGCTGTCTTTATCTCCTCCAGAATGAGATCTTTTACCTTTTTACCAAGAAGCTCGATTAATTCATTTTGGATGGTTGGTGAAAGGTACGTTGTCATGCCCTTTTTAGAGAGTTGGGTACCAAAAATGTGTTCGTTAATGACTGTACTGTAATTTGCAAGGAGTTTTAAAGTTTCAAGAAAATTTCCTTGGTTCCTTGAATTGGAATCTTCCCGATGACCGCGAAAAGGAAGATTTTGTTTACTGAGAAACTTTATGACTGCGACTACGCTCTGCAGGATTTCTCTCCACCTATTTTTTTCCTTATTCATAAGATTTTGTATTTCTTTGTCAATTGTTTAATGAACCTGAAGCCTAAGTGCGAGGTCATTCCATTTATCAAAGCACTGTTTGTGAACTTTTGAATTTTCGTGACTAGAAATGCACGGATTAAGATGCCAAAAATATACAAAAGATTTGAAAACAAATGGAGAATTATCATTTCTCGATTGAAATAACTTGCGACAGAAACAATATAATCCTGAATGGCTATTCGAATAAAGCAGCCATGATCTGAGAATTTCATCACTATTCTTTAGCGTCTTATTAAACCACTTCTTACTCAGAAAGCTTAACGATTCTTTCTCTTTGTCTCCTTTAATTACTCTAATCGCTGGCTTGAACGGTCCTTTTTTATTCTGAAACCTTTCGGGCCCTAATTTGATCATCTCAACTCTCATGTTATGAGTTAATTCTTCTGGCCAAGTAGCCACATCGTTATGAGAAAAATAATTATCATCTGCTTCATCTTTATCTAAAAGTGTTTCATTCATAGGCCGACTTCTTTCCATGATCACATCGTTATTGTTTTGCTCGAGGTACACTTCTTTTTCCGTCTCAACTTGGGGTAGCGATTCACTGTGGCTGCTAACCTCTTCTGTTTCTTTGGCAGTAGCAATTTTTACGAACTTCAAAATGGCTCCTTCATTCTTTTTTAGTTCCTCTTCTCTAGCTTTTTTTTACTCTTTTTATAGGCAACAATGAACTTAAAAAATGTGCAACTTAAATCTTGTTAACTGGAATCTCCGGCACAATAGTTAAAAAAACGACCGTAATCGCAAATTTGCTGAGTTAAGCGAAGTGATCTATTTCAGACCTGAAACTTTAAATTAAACCTTTCACGAATTTGCTACCACAGCTAAAAGCTAAATTGACTGAACAACGCAATAGCTTACAAGTTACAACCGACATCCTATTATGACTTCAACATCATGAGATCATTATACCGTCACAGAGACCACATAGTGAGTCACAATCTAAAAAAGTTGCTACCTAATTAGAGGCGTAACTTGTGTAATTTTTTGGCTTCCCTTAGATCAGTGTTAACGTAATTCGTTTAAGTCTGAGTCTGTCTGAGAATAAGTTAATGTGACTGTCTTTGTTCCTTTAAAATATTATCACATTTTGCCGCCCCCAGCAACTTGCCGCCCCTGGATTTATCCACAAGACCCAATGGGTAGCTACGCCACTGCCAACAGTAACTACGTGCTCGGGCTCGGGCTATAGATCGAGACCCATTGTATTTCTATGATCTGGAATAAGCAAACTCAGCTGTATATTTTACCATTTACACCACTTCTATAACCAAGCGACAAGTAAAAGATCTGTGAGTACCATTTTTAAGGTCTTTGGTATGACTCGACCAGGGAATTAAGCCCACGTCTATCGGTTGTAAAGCCGACGCTTGAATTGCTCAACCGTGATATGGCAAAACCTGACCACTTCAACAGTAATGTTTTTGATAATATTGACTTTGCTGTCGTTTATTGCTCTTCAACAAGGAAACAACTCAATCAATTTTTTTCGCTTTCGCCTTGAAGCAAGTAACCGTACAAACAATAATTATTTGCACGCGTTTGCTGGTTAGTTGCTTTACACAAACAAAAATAAATCAAAGTTGTTAATGATATCCGAAATGTAGTTGTTAGGCTTTGCCATATCACCGCAGCGCTAGGTAACGGATCGGTGTAGCTGAGGTTACCTCAGTTGTGGTTGTTTTTCTCGCTCCACGCAAACAATCACAGTTTGGAATACATCACTGAAGCAATCACAAATTCTTTTACTACATATCTGTTCAAATTTTCTAAGCCACTATACATCTAGCCACTATACACTATACATCTTTCTCTATTAAGTTTTTATTTATCTCTATTAAGTTTTTATTTATTGCTGGTAATTTATTTGTTGTTTTTTGTTATTAGGAGGCACTGACTAGAAAACCTTTGGGTTATTTCAGTGTCTCCTGCCCATACACGAATGTACTATTTTATCTTATTACTGTTTTATGTTGACGTTTATTGAGTGTATTGGGCAAACAACAATAATAAACTTATGAACTTATGAACTTATCTAGCACTGCTGCACTTTTTAAAGTGCACCGTCTCATTACTTTGTAATGAAATATGCTGTCGTTATTAACTACGTCCATTCAAGAAAGTACCTTTTACAACTTAAGCCTACCAGATATTATGGAATTTTATTCATAAAAAATTTAAATGATAACCAAAAATAACCTCAATTCACCTGCCCAATATATATCATTCTCCATAAACAAACTAGTTATTCAAGTATACAGGCAAGTTTATTGATAACAAGTAGCCTGTTTAAACTGCACAATTATGATTTCATTATTGCTATAAATCAGATGAGAAAGGAAAAATTTGAAATTGTAAATGTACTGGATTAAAAGCTTAATTTTGCTGTCACGCGATTAAAAAAATAAGTTGGTAGGCGGTGCAAAACTTGATATTAGCTGAAAGTATTATATTCATTCCTGAAGCTTTCCATCTGACTCTTTTTAAGGAAGCACTTTAGACAGGAAAGAAAAGGGAAGTGCGAGGGGTTTTGCAGCGAAAACGCAGAAAAGGAAGAAGGCAAGGCGTTCGCAAGCTATTGATCAGAAAAATGACCGACCGATGGACAACGAGTAACTAGCGTGAAAATTGGGGCTGTAGGTGATATCTTTTTGACAGATGCCGACAAGCCTGTTTCGATCTATAAGATCTCTTCGGGACAACTACATTGCGAAAAGACTACAGATGTAGCTCATTTGTAATCTCGAAAACATTTTACAGTCACCTATCACTAGTTGCCTGGGAAGAACAAGTTATATTTATTGCTGAATTCTTTTTGTTTCCTCAGATCTGGCTCAGATCTTTATATAAAGGTGGCTTCAAGAGTGGATTGATGAAAGACAGTGCGTCCGTGAGCGAGGATTGAGAAATTGTCTTCAGTGTGTCCACGGGCACATGACAGATTTTGCAACAAATGTCGTTCTATTTATGATCATGAAGTTTCATTCTGGATTTGCAGAAGCGAAAAGGATAGCTGTAGTGGCGTGGAGTGTGTATTGGGAAAATGGAGTTAGGAATATGCAGTTTGATCCTATGTTGCAACCTTTTCGGAAGTACGACCCCCCTACCGACTATTGCAGTAGCACAAAAATTGAAAGACGACGTTGCTGTGATGAGAAGCACGTACTACATCCTTATTGATTGCTGACAGAGGTTGTCTCGTATTATTTGAACATCATAAACCGAGAGGTACAAAATGTCAAATTTTTTTTCCATTTATGGGTACTTTAGTTTATTACCGTCTTGTTGCATGGCTGTCCGTCTTAATGGTTTGACCAAAATTAATGCAACTAAGTGTTAGTTTAGCCGATTACCTCAAAGATAAACGTCTGTGAAATGGTGGGATTCATTATCAACTGTGAACTCCGACCGTTTTCTCAAACTTCTACCGTAATTTAAGCCATATTGCTGCTCGTAATTTGGACCACTTTTATTTAGAGCCAGTGGCATCAGCAGTCTTGGTGACCTAGGCTAGAGCATAAGCAAATGGTGTCAACTCAATCAAATTCACCGAAATTAATTTGTATTCGTCATTTACGGTTTTAAAGAAATGTTCATTTGAATATAACGCAAAAATTCATGATGCCCTGTTAATTAAACAAAACAAACTACCGTACACTTTATGCGAATGGATGTTCCTTTTTGCTAAAAATATTTTGATTTAATTAATTGTCTTGTTCGGTCACAATCTATCAGTCTATTGTATTTGCTGCTATTTTGTAAAGTCATTTGTCATCATTTAGTCCAGTGCTTCTCAACCTTTTTTTGTAAGCGACCCAAACATTAAAGTGTAAATATCGAAGTTTTGGCGATCCAGTTTTTTCACAGAACTTTTGCAAGAACAATGGGTACTAAAGACAAGACAATTTAAGATAAACGTAGTCATAAAAGTTCAAATTAAATTAATGCGGGCCTTCACTTTGCTTTGTTTCAACTATTTCGTCAAAATTGGGAGCAATCTTGCTCAGAGCCAATCTCATGTCATCTTCAAACTCAAGAAAGTTTCTTGTCTTCGATTTAATCCGCGCTAGCGCGAAAAATCCACTTTCACACAGGCAGGTAGTAACAAATGGCAGAAGAGTTTTCACTGTGTCACGAATAAGGAAATTTATGGGGCGCCATTTGTTCACCGCTGATTACACATGTTTTAGGACAACATTTATGACTAAATCAAATGCATTTGTTTAAATGCACAAATACATTTAACATTTGTTTAAATGTTTATAACATTTGTTTAAATGTTAACATTTGTTTAAATGTTTATAACATTTGTTTAAATGTTAACATTTGTTTAAATGTTTTTAACATTTGTTTAAATGTTAACATTTGTTTAAATGTTTTTAACATTTGTTTAAATGTTTTTAACATTTGTTTAAATGTTAACATTTGTTTAAATGTTTTTAACATTTGTTTAAATGTACAAATACATATGTCACTCAACCGTATCATTCACATATGTCACTCAACCGTATCGTATCGTTCTTTAAAGGGAATGTACTGCGAATAACGCTTTTCCGATAGATTTGGTCATTGGACCATCACGTGATAGGTTTGCGACAGACTCGTTTGAAATGGGCGACAGGCGCGACATAGTTAAAATTCTTGAAATGGGCGAGGAAAAGGAGAGGAAAAGTTTGGCGAATGATAAATTGCTCAAAGATGTTGTAACTTATATTCATAAAAAGACTGCGAGTTTAGCACTTATAGTTACATTGCATGTAGCATGGCCGAAACGAATCGGCATTTACAGTAACTTGATTAAACAAGATAATAAAGAAAATATACATCATAGGATATAAAATTAAAAAGGTTTTTTAATGTTTTATCCTATGATTAGGGTGGCCATACGTCCCGTTTTAGGCGGGACAGTCCCGCTTTTTCAGGCCTGTCCCAGTTAAATTATGGAATGTCTGGTGTTTTCGCTCAGTCATGCAGCACAGCTTGACCTAGGGTATGCCAAAGTTAGCCGTGATAAACTAGGGCATGTTGGCAGCAAACCCTATCTGAATGATGATTCCGGCCGAAAATGACAACAAACGGGCAGCGAAATAGGTGGTGACCTTTTTTTTTGGAGATCCACCCCACCGTAGGCGCGACCGCGGTCTTGAGCGCGATTTTGATCTAGAGTCTATAGTAAGCCCAACTATTTGGCTTCGTGAAAGGCGGCCATCCACTGTCCCGTTATTTGCTCATGCAAAAACGGGACGCTCAATTGGAGGTCTGTCCCGCCTAAATCGGAACGTATGGCCACCCTACCTAGTCATAATAGCAGTCTGCAATAAGCGTCCCGGTTTTGCATTTCGAAAAATGGCCAGCCTACCTATGATGTATATATATATATACATACATAGTCTTTCATAAGTATCATTATTTTCTGCAAGAAACTGGCAGACTGAGTTCATTGACTAACAGCATAAATCTATACAGCCTATGTTGCACTTTTGCTTCCAGCAGTCATCCTATATCCTATCCAGCAGACATCTTGTAGTAAGAGACTCGGACTTTTGCGGTTGGTGGTTTAATTTGCTGCAGACCACATGTTTCAAGAATTTTAACTATGTCGCGCCTGTCGCCCATTTCAAACGAGTCTGTCGCAAACCTATCACGTGATGGTCCAATGACCAAATCTATCGGAAAAGCGTTATTCGCAGTACATTCCCTTTAAAGAACGATACGATACGGTTGAGTGACATATGTGAATGATACGGTTGAGTGACATATGTATTTGTACATTTAAACAAATGTTAAAAACATTTAAACAAATGTTAACATTTAAACAAATGTTAAAAACATTTAAACAAATGTTAAAAACATTTAAACAAATGTTAACATTTAAACAAATGTTAAAAACATTTAAACAAATGTTAACATTTAAACAAATGTTATAAACATTTAAACAAATGTTAACATTTAAACAAATGTTAAAAACATTTAAACAAATGTTAACATTTAAACAAATGTTATAAACATTTAAACAAATGTTAAATGTATTTGTGCATTTAAACAAATGCATTTGATTTAGTCATAAATGTTGTCCTAAAACATGTGTAATCAGCGGTGAACAAATGGCGCCCCATAGAAATTTGCTTTATAAGAGTTGTTTTCATATTGTGTAAAGCGCTGCGTTATTTGTTCGCTCGACTGCTGACTGAGGGAAAGACCCTTTTTTCCTCGCAAGCCGATTGCTGTGTACGCCATTTATTACGTCAAAATCGTTATGACGACATAGTAAAATTCTAGATCGGTCTAGCGTTTCCAGCTTCTTTGAAGAATTTCGATAAACGATTAGCGTAACTCGTAATGCTTTTTTTTGTTGTTCACGTGATTTCGTTCGAGCGTTCTCCAGATTGTTTCGTCATTCATATATAACGCGACGGGATTTTCTTTGCCCAGAGCGAGAGCCAGACAGAGCCCGAGAGAGAGGGCCAAAGAGAGAGCAAAAAATAGAAAAAGAGTGGTTTGACGGGTTAACCCTTTCAATCCGGAGTTTTTTTAGCAAAACGTAAACTATAAAAATAAAATTTTTGTTCGGATTATACCTTACTGGGACGTGTTTGGAATGTTTCGAGAAAAAAAAAGTGATTGGGTACATATGAGGGTTGGGACATATATGTCCCAGTAGTATTTCATCGCGGGACAGATATGTCCCATTGGGAGTGTACGGTAATTAGTTGGTATAAGAAGACCGTGCCGGGACACGGAAGTCCCAGTAGGAGCGAAAGGGTTAAGGAAGACCCATTTCGGTGTTGTTTTTTGCGATAATTTATTGTGGATTTTGTGGACGTGGAGAATATTGAATAGTTATTGGTGGACTTATTTTGCGGTCTTTTCTTGATTGTGTGGTAAAGTGACTAATTTTTGGAATCGTTGAGCGAAGAAGTTTCGAAGTCGTGAAGTATCATTTCTGTGAATATATTATTCTGTTATTAAAGTGGGTTTGGAGTGTTTTAGCGGAAGTCAATCTTTTCCAAGCTTTTATTAAGTTGTAGCCAAACCTAATTATCCGAGCGATTATCACACGTCGCCTCAATTTTAAAGGAATTTGAAATTGAGATAGAACCGAAAGTTCTATTGATAATATCCTATATATATTAAAAACGCGACACACTGCATGCGTGCCAACTACGCTCTTTTCATTTTTGATTTTTGTCCAAAATGACCAAGGGTTTCTTTGTAAAAGCTATTCCTCAATAAACTGTCGCAATAAATGTCAATAAATTTCTCTTGAAATTCAGAAATACTTTGGCTGCTTTCAGGCATTGTATTAACATCGATAGCAAATGGATTGCACACTCGTTCCAAATCTTTTACGGAAAATCGGATCAAATTCTTGTGTCAATGAAGCTAAATGCTTTTTTATAACAAGATGGACATCATCAGAACACACCTCCTTCATATCTTTCAGAAACTGATTGAAAACAGGAAATGATGCTGTTTTCTGAGACACTACCATCCTTTTCCACAACTTCAACTTTCCCTAAAAGCAAGCGGTTTTTCAGATACGTCAACTAGCATTATATTTGATCCTTGCAGAGATTGATTCAAGACATTCAGCTAAGAAAACATTTGAGATAAGATATGCGACAAAAAATGGCCAATTTTGATCAAGTAACTATTCTGCCAAATTATGCATCTTCTGTATCAAAAATTCTCTCCCCCTTTTTTCCGCAGAGTGACAAATCTCTCCAGAGCTTTGCCACGAGATAATCATCTCACACTAGAAGAGTATATCAAATATTTGTGTTCAGCATTCATATTTTCGCATAGTTTTTCTAACAGTCGTGAGTTCAGAGACTTGTCCATTATGAAGTTGACAATGCGGAACTCTGCTGAAAGCCTGCGAGACGCTAAATTTTCTCGATGGACAAAGCAGTGGGTGATTGTTACACCAGAATTAATTTTTTTTTCACTCGAGCAGTAAAACCTCTGAGGGATCCGAGCATGGCTGGAGCTCCATTATTGCAATTGCTGGAGCATTTAGTTCATCCTAATTCCTCTGCTTTCATAGATGAGTTGACCAAAGCAAAAATATCTTCGCCTCAGTTGGTTGTTTCTAAACCCTGCAAAATAAAGTCTTCTTCCAAATTGTTTTTGCCAAGGTAATGAACATAAACAAGTAATTGGGCGTCATCACTTATATCAGTACTTTTGTCAGTTTACAGCCAAAGCTCTCCACCTCGTTTTGTAGAAGAAATAAATTGTTCTTTGACATTCGCTGACATGGAAGCAATGTGCCTACAAATTGCATCATCTAAACAGCGGGACATTATCTAGCTTCTTGGCAACGACATTGCACTTTATGCGCACCATGCTAATGGCTGCTGACTTTATTACATTCTCTCCTACTAAATGAGGTTTCTTCGAACGCTCAATGAGCCAAGCAACTAAGCAAGACGATAAAGCAGCATTTGTCAAAGTACACATAAAATGGCTGCTGACAGCATCGACCCTTTCTCTTTTCAAGTGTGGTTCTTTTCTCTCAAAAAATTTCAAATGTTATCGGAAAGTTTACAGTGCTTAGTTTGTAAATGACGCTTCAATTTATTGTCTTCGAGTAATTCACCGCTTAGTACTTCATTGCAGATTACACATTGCGGCTGGACAATATCTTTGTCATCTAAATATGTAAATCCGTAATTTAAGTAATCAGATTTATATTTTCTTAGTTGCCATGGCTAGAACTAAAAAATGTAATATATATAGCGTAATTCTGTCTGTCTGTGTGTCTGTTTTAACTCCTCTGAAACTGCTACAACTACAAGCATCAAACTTGGCACGATTGATCACCACCCCGTGCTGAGTGTCATAAAGGTATTCGTGACGTCATGATGACGTCATAATCAAAACGAATCTTTTTTAAATTCTCATTATTTGACAGAGGACAAACAGTGTAGTTAGTGTAAACAGCATTGAAGCATTCATATTGATGGCGAGAAGAACAATGTTCATTAGGATTCGAATTTGCTCCTCATTTGTTCGCAAGCGTTAGTCATGCTCTAATCGTTCTTACCGGTCGGCAGATTTTTCTGTCAAAAGGCGTTTCACACGGATCCCATACTTTTGATTGTGCAATATCTGAACATTTTCTCGCGATAATAAACACGTGTACAATAACCTAATTTCCATGCTTCCAAGCGCTTTCCTGTTGCATATTCATTACCTGTGTTACGCGTGTAACTTGAACAAGCACAAATTTTACATTTGAGACCAATATTGAATATTCATTTATCGAACTTAGTTCAACGACCACATATTTGAAGTTTGGCATATTTGCAGTTACTTTTACTTTTAACCAATTAAGATCAAACGAGTCTCTCGATTTTTTATTTTGCATACCTCTAGCGCTTACCGCTGCTGATAACTTTGTTTTAGACATGGGCAATATTGCAACGATAAAATTTTATATTAATGAATACACGAAAACAAGACAACGTAAATCAGCTCTGTGAAATGAATGCATGTTGATCACACACCTAACGTCTGACTGACTTTGCAGTTGCGACATGTTGGGTTGATAATTAGGGGAAAGCCGTGTAATTTGGATACTATAACAAGAAGCTTTCATTTTTCAGTGTACAAATACGCAAGTAGTCATACTTTTGATGACTTATGTTCATTTCACATGTATCTACCAGTAATCTACCAGTAAATCTAGCAGCGTACCAGTAAGAAAAATAAAAAAGCATAAAACAAAAATTGAAAACAAAATTTTTCCGAAAAATGATCCGAATTACACGCAAGGTGTGTAATTTCAGCCATGTGGACACACACAAAAAATACCAGACATTTTCCGGTGAGTGTCTCTTCTCAACAATAATCAAGCAACAGGGACGTTGGTTTAGGGTGCAGTACTGGTACTTGTTATCACACTGCATATCTCTCAACCCAACCCTTAGCAGCAAAGCCAGTGTTTAACAAGCACAGGCCAAGTCTGTTAATTGCATCGACCACTAAACTGCAGTCCCTACAACTGCATCATAACAAATCTCGAAGAACTAATGTGATTCATATAATTTAGGAAGGATGTAACTTTCAGAATCCACAAAACGTTACTACATGGCAACACTAAACCACTTTTCATTTTTGATGATCTATTTACATATTTACACACACTCTAAGCTGAACGTTTTCGGCTTACATCAACCCCTGGACAAAGCATCTATAATATCTGGTATCAGAATCTAATTATTATAATGAATAAATTATGAATCAAAAGTGAAAAATGGTTTAGCGCTGCTACGTCGTATCGTTTTATGGATTCTGAAAGTTGTATCAAGTTGCTAAGAATGCTATGTCGTGCTATTTAATGCGAAAGGATGTCATGCTATTTATGCGAAAGAAACTGGGAGTTGTCTTAAAATAGTGTGACCTATTCAATCTTGGACAGTGTTGAGATTAAAATCTTGTTAGCACCGTGACCACATGTTTTGAATTTCTACCAAAGAATAGATTGGGATAACATTACACAGTTAAAATCAAAATCGAGCACGTAAACATGATTGTGGTTAAGTCAAAAATCTAGTGCACTAAATGTACATTATATTGTGAGAAGGGGTGTGGGCTACTGGAGTGGGAACGCTGGGAACTCCAATCCTACACTTTTTTCTGGTCTGGGAACGCGTTCTTACAGTTTTTCAATGAGAGATCTTCGTAATCAAGCCACACCGTATCAATAAAGCAACAGCATATTTAGCTTGCTCACTACAGGCAGTTGGCTAATGCATGCAGTAGACATATTGCAGTGCGTCGAGGACAAATAAAAATAGCGCCATTAAAAATCAAATAAACTACAAATTGACATAACAGTGTTGGTTTCTACTTCCAAAGTCATAGAAGAGTAGCTATCGCAATGTGGTGCAAGGTCCATCTATTCAACTGAAGCCTGTCGAATACTGGTAGAATGTCAACGTTTGTACATCTATAGAATAACAATTAACTGGATTGAAGATCCAAATTCAAAGCACATTGAAAAATTTATTGCCCATAGCGTTCTCTCACAGAATGTTTTGCCACTACAATCATGACTCTCAGAATGGAATGAATTTTTCAGTTTGTATCGCTCCTTATTTTAGGTACGATGCGCAGCAAACAATGATTTGGCTAACCTTGAATTTACGACTTAACATTGCTTCTGTGCGTCGTGATAGTTAGAATGCATTGTTTGACCACGGATGGACTTTAGTTGGATCGAGATTTCATATCACACCGGTGACATTGTTTTGTTTGATTTGCTTCCTACACAATTACACACAAGGAAGTTCGATTTACTTACGGTGGAGCAGCTCGAAAAGCTTATAGGATTCAGATAGGATTTAAACCCTCTGGCTTCTGATTAGCTTCAGATGCTCTACCAGTTAAAATAAGAAACATCAAGCCTTTTTACTGCCTTGAATTTAGGCGCGAAGCTCTTTTTTACTCATAAACTATGAATTCATTTATGTGACGCTACGTTTTAGCCTTCATTCTGTTCCAAGGTTAGCAGCTTATAAGAGGCCAACAATAGGCACGGTCCAACCATGGATGGCTTGGGGTATTTAAAGTTTCAGTCAGCCCCCAATCCCTTTTGAAAAGCCTGGTTGCGTTTCTGTCAATTTGTGTATTTGAATGCGAAACTAGTTTCTAGTTTTCAGTTTTAATTCTTTCCTTCTGAATATGCTTCGCTGTTAGGAAGTGGAGCGAAACGTTAAAAATAGCGATAAATGTGACAGAAAACGATGATTTTTTTGTGAAATTTTACCACACACTCTGCAATTGCGCAAAAATATTTTGGCTGTAAAATGTCTTTCCCAAGGACACGGCAGTACCATGCGGGATTCGAACGCTTAAACAGTTGCTGTCAAACAATAACCTGATCAAACTGTGATAGCATTTTCACTCTCTGTAAAAAGTAATACTTTTTTAATATCATATGATTTATACGTACTTAGCAAACAACAGTTTTAGGCAAAATGTAAAACAGAAAGTTATAAAATTGTTGAAATTATAATACTGAAAATAAACACACATCGTCGATAGACTTTGAACTTTTGTCAAGGAAGTAATGACGTCATATATGAAATATGGTGCTTGATTTTAAACAATTTTTCACTGCAATGGTTTTTAGCGCCAGGACATCCTTTAATCATGTCTGAGCGCATTTGATTTCATATTTCATTCTTCTCATTGCTTCAGTTGCTGAGCGCCAAGCAAAAATCTCTGAATACCATTTTTGAAGTCTGTGCTGTAACTTGCCAAGGAAATTGACCCCAGGTTGTTACAAACTAATTGGCAGGATTACCAGCAAATTTTAAGAAAAACGGCAAAGCAAATAATTTAGCCATCATTTTATTTATTTTGTCGTTTGCAAATAGACTTATCGCAAAACAAAACACGAAAAAGCAGAAGAATTGTTGGCTCTGCTTTTTTCTTCAGACCTTGTTACCTTTGCGATCCGTTATCGTTAACTTTCATACAAGTGGGTTTATGGAATTCCATTGTCACAAGCAAAAGAGCAAACTTTGGTAGTGCAAAGAAAATTTATTGATCCATAGCTATATTAAGGAAAAAATTTGAGTGATTTCAGCAAGTAAGGAAAAAATTATTCAGAAAAAATTCTCAGGTTAGCAGCAAGTTTTCAAAATAGGTGAAGAATTTTTACAATTGTTCTTTTTCGTTTTGTAATACTTGGGGTCCCGTTTGTAAAGTATGTATAGGCTACCCATGCCGTCTTTTTCTTGATAGACGTGACGAAAAAGTGCAATCCGGCATACAATCACAGCAGAACGTCATAATGCAATCCACCAACAGGTAGTTGTCAAATGGTAGGGTGAGCTTGATCGCGTTCTGAGCTAAGCCTAAGTTGGAGTATTTCTTGGGTGCTACTATAGCGTGAGGTCTACCGACATAAGTCACCTACCGAGATGCAGGGTGAGGTCTACCGCTTGATTCGCATCTACCGAGGTGCAAATCGCGTGAGGTTTGGGTTAGGGTTAGAACCACTGCCCTAACCCTAACCTTAACCCTAACCCTAACCCTAACCTTAACCCCTAACCCTAACCCTATCCCTAACCCTAACCCTAACCCTAACCCTAACCCTAACCCTAACCCTAATTCTAACCCTAACCCTAACCCTAACCCTAAACTTAACCTTAATCGTAACCCTAACCCTGGAATGTATGTGTGGTGTTTGGAATTATTATAGCTATAGTAGTAAGTGTGCAGCTATAGTGTGGCTATAGAGAGGGGAGGGATAAACAATTCATTGGTAGACCTCACGCTATAGTAGTAACCGGAGGTAGATCTCACGCTATAGTGTGGTAGACCTCACGCTATAGTAGCACCATTTCTTGTTTGTTTTGTTGATAATACGCTCTGTACTCCAGCTTAGGCTTGCAGAGTACGCAAGCGCAAACTATTTGAAGCGTATTTTCAACAAAATACGCCAAAGTGCGGGAACGCAAACCGAATCGAAAGATCCGTTTCCACAAGCTTAAGCGTAATTGGAAGAGTGCTTTGCTTATATTATGTCGAATCACAACAAAGCATTTAGGCACATGCTGCGACATTATGTGACAACAATACTCGCTTCCGATTATGCTTGAACAATACTCGAATGGAAACAGAAGTTAGTGCAACGAAATTTGTGTCGTTGTTTTTTGTTGCAAAAAGAATATATAATTGTTGTGGTAAATAGTGAACAAATAACTGAAAATCTACAAGTCATCGGGACCAAATGATTCGGGAAGCAATTTCTCCAACGTGAATTCTTTGAAAGTTCCATCTTTGTTGAAACAATAGATCGGTAGTTTCTCAGAAAACTGAAAAATAATTTTACGGAAAACTTAATTTCTCTTAAGGAGAGAGAGAGAGAAAAACAGGGAGTGCGCCAATATAACTCTTTTTTAGAAAAAGTACATTTAAGACAGAGGGGAGGAGATTTTTCTTCCATATGTGGGTTGTTTTTTGTGTTAGTTTTTAGTTCTATCAACTTTCCTACTTTTAATAAAGTATTGCTAACTATTTTTGCATGGCTTAGCGAAAACTTTTTAAGAAGCAGTCTGTAAAAAGTTTATTTTTGAGAATCAGAGTTTCCCGACTTGTGCACACTCCCGACGCTTTAATCCCACGCATAAAAACAAATGACCTGCTGCATATGTTGATCACCAAAAAAAATTGTTGTCAATACTAGTTGATCTTCAAAAAAAGGTCATCTCTTCTTGCTGCGCTCTTTACGTTCTCAAAACGAAAGACGAACCAGAGCATTGCTTCCGCATTGACTATGAACTATCCACTCTAGCAGGAAAGCTACATTGAATGCCATCAATCTAGGCTGTTTTAAAACAGAGCTCTTTAACGACGGTTTCATGAGTTTAACCCTTAATAATGTTAAGTTATTAGGGAAATTTCGCTGCATTCACTCAACTTTCGCAAGTCACATT
The DNA here is from genome assembly GCA_963675345.1 of Trididemnum clinides. Classification (NCBI taxonomy): domain Eukaryota; kingdom Metazoa; phylum Chordata; class Ascidiacea; order Aplousobranchia; family Didemnidae; genus Trididemnum; species Trididemnum clinides. The sequence continues at coordinate 7,061,833 of OY776305.1, read as the reverse complement.
TATGACCATAATTTTTGCAAATATGTGTGCCAAGTCAACACCGAAGTCGACAATATTAAAATTTTGCAAGTGTGCCCCATTCATTCTAACTTCAAGTCCATTATATTACCATGGAAAAAGTTTTTAATACTTCTACTTACTTTTTTGCCACGACCGGCAATGAGGTAGAACTGTGTAGTAGGAAAATAAAGTTTATTGTATTACTTTCAACATCAATTGTGGAAGGAAATTAATAGCTTAAACCAATTATATCGACCGTTTTTAGAAGAGAAAAAAAGACGAATGGCTTTTAACATCAGTTGTTAAAAAATGAAACATTCACGCAATGGATGGCCTTTAAAAAATGCAAAGCGTACGCAATATCATTTCTTCAAAACATGAGACTACGTAGAGTTGGGGAGACCTCAAGTGGCGTTACATCCTTCAAGTCAGCAGTTACCAGTGCATTTCGTTGCAGTCAGAGCATGCTGCAGTTGCACCCGCAATGTAAGCTTTGATAGAGTCAACAGTGGGTTTGTTTTGCGATGTAAAATCCAACGCTCTGAAAGCTGAACCGGCAGACTTCGGCTACGAATTTGGCTCTCACGTTGATATCGAGGGGGTAGGAGGCATTTCCTCAATTATGGCCGTGGCGTAATCAAATTTTTCAAAATTTACTGTGAAACTTACAATCCACTGGGAATAAGTGGCTCCTATTATAAGGCGCAATAATGTGCTTGTTGCGTTAGTGTCAGAGCCAAAGGAAAAACCAAGAAATGGAATCCCTCATAGCCTTGTCGTTTTGTCTCAAAAAAAGTGAAGAGCTTTTTGAAGGAAATCCGACAACTTTTTCACAAAAAGAACCATTATATTTTTGGTTAGCTACTCTTTCAAGAATCCGGGGTGCCCCCTTAGCGGGGGGGGGGGGGTGTGGTCGATAACATTAACACAACCATAAGTAAATTTTTTGAAAGGCCAGTTGTATGAAATTTGTTGGATGACCGATTTTTTTAGATCAACGTTTTGTGGCTGTTTCAACTGAAAACGTTTCATTTCTTGATCGGATTTTAAAATTTGGGGGACACAAAGACTCCCCTGGCTACACCAATGACTGATGCGCCAGAATTTTGTAATATTGGCAAGAAACCTATCCAAAGTTGCAATTTCACGGCTTGGGTTATAATTTAATTTCTATGATGAGCAAGGCCTTCGGCAGTAGTGCAAGGTGAAGCCCTATCCCTCTAGAATTGGAAACAGGAATGTGTAACCTGCGGTAAAAGCGCCAGTGCGATCTTCAAATTTTCAATCTCCCTTCACTTATTTTTGGATTAAAGATGCAGCCATTCAGTGTTACAGCCTTGCATTCGCGTACCAAAAGTTTGGATTGCAAACTCTGACTGGCCCTCAAACTTTTTACCAAACCTACGTATTGTTTTTCCTCCTTCTAAAAAACTTTCTGCTGACGCCCTTGAAAAAGCTTCAACATTTCGCTCGCCGTAAGTTAGTAAACAAAATTAATCCACTTAACATAATAATCGTACACAGAAGCAAACCGTGAAGACCATTGTCTTTCGACCAGAAACACGCTTAGGAAATTTTTTACATTTTTAAGGTTTTGTTTTGTTTTCAACCAAATTGTTTGTTAGATGTTAGAAGTAAAGTCCTCTTTGCAAAAATTCGTAGTGAACAAACAAAGATCATTTTTGGCGTTTGATCTTTTCCAAAGTTTACTCTTTTAACAAACTCATTCGTCAAACTATTCTTGCCACACCAGCTACAAGAAGGTGGAGGAATTTGGCCGCTTAAAAACTAGATGGATGAATTACATAAGCGACTTTGCTTGGTCAAGACATAAATCTAATTCAGTTGAGCTTACGGGTGTAGTTTGTGATCGTGAGGATTATTGGGAGCTTTTAAGTTTGCTGCTTTCGCTATACTCTTAGAAGGAAAATTGGGAAAAATGTATACTCACCTCTCGTATTACTTGTCTGCAGATTCCACAAGGGGTGATGTATTTCTCGTTGTCACTGAAAACAATTCGACTCACCAAGGCTGTTGAAAAGTTATTTTTGTGGTGTGACGATTTTGAAAATCAAAGTCTACAAAAACTATTATAGAAACACATAATTCTCTCTGTCTACTGTATTTATCAGCAGCGCTAACAGGAGAGTCTGGAGTACCTACAAATTTCCAGGCTGTTTTAGGAGAATCAAGATATTCGATTTTTTGAAAATAAAAAGCACACAATTCGATTTCATAAAATTAATGATTAAAAAGATTTTTAACTTCAAATTGAGAAAGAGCGAAACAAAGAATTCATGGAAGAATTTGTAAAAAATTCAATAAAAACAGCCCTGAATAAACAAAACAATCGCTTTCGAAACATGAATTTTCAAAAAAAGGTTTTTCATTTGAAAAAGAACAAAAAATGTATGATTTTTTGCAAGTTTATTTTTAAATAAAAAAGTCTACAAAAAGCACACAACAGCGCTCGAACATTGCAAATGGGCCCGGTCATCCCATCAAAAGACAGCCCCTTTATAGAATGTATGTGAGGCAGTTGCTTGATATTTTTATTGATTAATGAGGCAGTGAAAATATCAAGCAATAGCAAGAACACTTGGTCGTTTGATTATATCCAGAATTCATATAATCAAATGACCAAGTGTTCTTGCTATTGCTTGATATTTTTACTGCCTCATTAATCAAAAAACAAATAATTCTTTATTCTCTAAATCATTGATTTTCGGGTTATTGACGAATGCAAATATTTAAAAAGTGCTGATTCTTTTATTGTTTGAGGAAGGGACATAAAATCAGAACTCTTCAAAACTTTTAATTACAAATAGTTGAGCCAGTGTTTGTTTAATAAATTAAACCTGCATCAATGCGTCGATTACGACATAAAAGCACATGAATCCCGGCTAGCTTTGAAACGTGTTACTGCGAACCAGAAAACACCACCTTAATTCAAAAACTTCGTTTCAATTTAGAAATGCACTTCAAAAAAGCTTGCCGGCTGAATTCCCTCCAATGTTGAAGCTTCCCACAAACATAAAGAGTATTCAACCTTACTTAATTCTTTTCAGGAGGTCTTCCAAATACCGTCACTTTTAAATCAGGGGCCATCCACTTCCTTGTTGAGGCTGCTTTCACTTATGGTACGAAAAGCTTTGATTAAAACAGACATAAAGTCATACACAGACTTTTTATTGTTGGCAACTATTTTATCTTACAAGAGTTGTTTTACCTTGAAACACCTAGTGCTTTAAACTTTTGCTCTCCTTCTGAAACAGCTTTGGATATAGCTGTCCGCTCAGCACAAATGCCACATGGATAGCTCGCATTTTCAACGTTGCAACCTCGATAGATTTTTCCTGACTCGCCCAACACGGCAGCTCCAACCCGAAAATTGCTGTATGGCGAATAGGAGGCTTCCTTCGCCAAAACCGACTCCACAGTTAATGCTTCTATTTGTTCAGGAGAGGCCATGACAAAAGGTAAATTGTTACTAACCACTGAACTCGTACAGAAAATCTATAAAATGTTACAAACACGATCAGGCTGGCTTTTAAAAAGAGTGGAGAAACAGCTTTTATCTAAAGCGGGTATTACCCGCTTTAGAATCTAAAGCTTGCATTCGCCGCGTTGGAAAGCTAACTCTTGATCGATAAGGTCAGCTCTGGTAATAAGTGTTTATAACATTAAGGTAAGGTTTGTAACTTGGTCAAGAGAGCTAAAATGCCGATTCACAGAGGAAATAATCGATTGAGCCCTTGCCAAAAAACTTTCATTTTGCGATGATTGATTGATTGAACATGCAGTGAATTCATTGAAAGTAAAATCAAGTAGTTCACGTGAAATGCTGAATTTAATAGTCTTATGCTCAGCACTACTGTTGCTATTTTGCGAGTCTGGAGAATAGATAAACAATAAATTAAAATAAAAACTAATTAATCAAATTTTATGCGTTTGAAGCAAAATTAACGTTGTTGCAAATGCCACAGTAAGCCCAGTGCTTACATCAATATTGAGATAAGCTTGTTTAGAAAACTTTCGCAACTATGTTAAACATCTGTGTTTCTGTCTCTTTTTGAAATCACATACCCTCCAAACAAATTTTCTAAAACCGTGTTGTGGGGGAGGACAAGAGTAAATTCTCTTGCTCTAACGTTCTGGGAGACAAAGTTTTGGAAATTAGAAAAACTTGACAGTTTTTTTGGGAGCAATCCTGCAAGTGAGAATACTTTGCAAATTTTTGCTGTCCCTCTTCCCTAATCAAAATCAAATCTTACTAAGCTTCTGTTTCAACATTCATTTCTCCTATTCTAGCATCTCCTGCTCTAACATTCAACATATCTTTTTGAAAAAAAGATATTCATTTTGATATCAAAGGGTCTTTATTTCCATGGTGCACATCTTGTGCTCTCTTACCCCTTTATCCAGAACTGCATGTATGCTGTGTTTAATGCAGAACTTGTTATCAAGTTTCTCAAAAACAGATTTTCAGGAAGTTATGGTTTTATATTCCTCCGATTTTATTTTTTCTCGTACAGCTTTCACGTTTAGTACCGGCGATGTTTTTGGGATGTTGTGCCCTGGTTTGGACCACTGCACAACCATATTACCTGCTTGTTACAGCATCTGTGAAAGGCCGAATGCATTGTCCCAGCAGTAATGGTAACTTCGAGGTGGTTATGGACACCATTTGCTCTATCTATAATTGAAAACATTTTCCCGTTACCGGAAAGCAAAAATATGTTGCCCCTGTCACTGACTCTAAATTATCTTTGCTACCATGAGAAGAAATCACTGTCAGCATTCTATCTTTTCATTTTGTTTTCCAACAACATAGATATGCCATCAAACACAAGGAAATAGTTTCGATTTGATTACCAATACACCTACATACCTATAATTCAATACACCTACAACAATCACGTTAAGCCTCCTTTTCTACCTTATTCTTAACCTTGCAGCGTGTTTTTGAGGTCCGCGTTAATCAAACTTGTCACTTGCAGTGTGTTGCTGAACTGTCGAGCGCCTGTGGGTAACCTTCAAAGTTGCTCTGTGTCAAACCTCTAAAGTCATCAGCACTGTAAAGTCACCATATAAAACTATTACTTTGAACTTAATATTTAGTTCTCGTTCAGCTTGTTATAAAAAAAGTTTACTAGCATGCTCAATAAAAAGCTAAAACTAACAGTTCTTCTCTGACTAGATGTTGCTCGGATACTAGGTTATTTCTTTGTGACCAACTGACTGTCGCTGATGTCTTTGCTTGACCTTGATCTTTTCTTTAGCTCAAGTGTGTGAGCTCATGTTCTGTTTGCTAATCTTTAGTTAGACTGGACCATCGTTACGAGTAGACTGTTCGACCCCACCATCTATTTGCAACATAAAAGTGGAGAAGTTCCGTTAAGAACTTTTGATTTCTTGTATTTGATCTTAAAAATTTATTAAGTTAACAAATATTTACATGGTCAAAATCTTTGCTGCAAACTGCGCTTTTAAACAATTTTGGATCGCAGAAAAAGTCTAGGAGACACCGGATTTTGAAAACAAGTATTGTCTGCGAGCACAGTCTGTCTGGTAAAGTATGTGTGCAACGTGATACGTTTTATTATTTGTGAATTTTATGACGAACCTGTCAGGTGATGAACGATTAATGACTAAGATCAAAGATACGGAAATAAGAGTTAGTGAATCTGCTTTCAAAATTTTGTTACATCAAAAAACATCAACACAATTAGACCCAGGTTATTTGATCGACCATGTGGTTGAATGTATCGGATCTTTATTCTTGGTGCTGAGCATAAAGGTTGGTTGCTTACAACCAACTTGGAAAAACTGCACCTCTCAAATTTAAAGTTGCAGTGGACTCGTTGATCGCCGAGAGTGAGAATGAAGTTCTCTCCCAGTCATGATAAGCGACTGGGTAAAACAGCTTCCTCAGCGGCTGGCTTTGTTTTTTGAGCCTTCTTTACTTGGATTGGACTCGTTCCCATCGGCCGCATAGACTGAAGAAACCAAAAGCTTAAAGATAAGACAAAATCTACTCACTTATTTCAGGTGGAATAGGACAACGACGATGACGATTGCAATGATCATGCGTTTAGACCTCAGGTTGGCTACACAGTTCTATCGGTTCTTGGAAAGGCAAATTGCAGCAATTTTCCCCACTTGGTTGCAATGCTTGCTGTAGAAAATGCAACAGTATTAGTGACTCGGAAGCAGGTCTAATTATAACCTTGTTCCAGCACAACCGAGAAAGGATTTTGCGTGACCGAAAGACGAAAATTTTTTAAGGCCAGGGAGGTTTCGAATTTCTTGGAGAGTTTACCAACTAAGGTAGTTTATGAGTCGAAGAGAATAAACTAATTGTAACGCAAAATATGGCGTCGAACACATAAAAATAGAGTTCTGTCTGTACGTGCGCTTTAAATACTTGGCGTACAAACATGAAATTTAGCACGAATAATCACTGGCACCAAGTGAGTACCACAAGGGGGTCAGTGACGTCACAATGACGTCATGACAAAGACAAGTTTTTCAATTTGCATTTAATAAGGAAGAAAGTGGTTATTTGCTCAAACGAAAACAAGCCCCCAACTTACCAACTTGAAAAAATTTGGCCCCTTTAGTGGTTAAAATAATGTCATAATAACGCTTGATTGCAAAACTTATTTTTGCAATTTTCTAAAAAATAATTATCGTAGAAACACAGTTTAAAGCATTTTTGGAAGATATTAACAAGCTGCTTGCAATAAAACAAAACAACTTTTAAAAAAAAACATTCCATTTAGGAACAAGAATTGGATGTGCCAATGAACTACCAACTATTCATTACTGTTTTTGCAACTTCCCATTGGCTAAACCAATATTCTTAACCCCGACGTTACTGATGAGTGTCCAGCGGGCAACTCCGGTAAAGCCCACTAGAAACTTAAATTGCTTTACTGCGACTGCAAAAATACATCACATTTTCTCCGCAAAAAAATTACTCGAAAAATTTGAGTCTAAAAATGCAGTTCCAGTCAAGAACCGTCGCCCAACAAAGATGCGAACATGCGTTATTAGTTTGTATATGGCAATGCTTCACTACATATCAGCTTGTCACTCGGCCTCGCTTTTTCTTACAGTTGGGTAAATTATACGCTTCTGCAACCGGATAGAATTTTTTATTTTTTTGAAAGTTTGAGTTCTTGCACTTTTTGTTCCGCAAAACACAAACAATAGAAAGTAGCTGCAAGTGGAAAAGAAATCTTGCGTCATTGCTTTATTAAAATAGCCAAACTCAGTAATTGTTGTAGCCGGAAGTCTTGGGGTTTCAAATTAGGCAATTTATTGCTCAAAGTGATTTATCGCGTTGTTATTTGATAAATTTCCTATTTAGAAATCCCGAAATCTCCGGCAACAGCAATCCCAGAATCTCGCTGTTTTAGCGAAGTCACCACATGAGACCTGTCTTCTAGTTGCAGCTTCTTTCTACCCTTATGTTTCGTAAAACAAAAATTAGAAAAACTCAAATTTTCAAGAGAATGAAAAAAATTCTGTTTTATTGCGACGACGTACAATTTACCCCACTGTAAAAAAAATGAAAGGCATTGTGAGTATTCGCTATATGATAAATCATTGCCAGATACACACTGATGGAGCATATGGGGGTATTTGTTGGGCAAAACGTTTTCGCGGAAATCGCCAGTCGAACCTTATTCCTCTGCAAATTTTTCATGTAAAAAATTTTTTGTCAAATTACGGTAAAGAATTTTTTCCCCACTATATTTATCACCTCAGATGTCAACTATCGCCGGCAGTGGAACAAGGAAATGTGGATAGCTTATTCCTTCACTTTTTCCTGACTGGCAATGCGCTTCCAGTGTCAGATAAGACTACTTATCCGGTAGAAGAAACAATACAGATTTGCCGATTGCTTCCTCATTTTTAGAATAGTTTCCATAACAACGTTCCCGCGCATGGTTGGCGCTGCAACCCTGAGAAAATAGCCGATGACCTGAGATTAAAAATATGGCTTGCTTTAATTTTAATCTCTTTCTAAATAAGTCTTTTGCTCTTTTAATACTGCCCACAAATCACAAAAAGCTACTTGATTATTCACTTTTGATTTCGCAAATTTCTTGAAGCCGAATTGACATTTCGGCGAATTCTTTTGAACCTAATCACTTTTTGCCTTCTATCAGGTGCACATTTAAAACTGCTCATTGTGGACCAAGGCAGTTCTGGGCGTATTTGTCTCGAGATCGTAGCAGATAACCCAAATGAAATATTGTTTTTCGTTCTTGCCAAGCCGCGAGTCGACACCATTTTGCAATCATCGTTAGGTGGCGCAAGTGATTTATGAAATAATCTAAATGAAAGTAAAGTTGTGCGCTATAACAGTGCTGATTTCGTTGATGACGGAGGTGAAGGAGAAGAATAAATACCTTCCTGGATTCTGGCAATCTTTTGTTGGATAGCCATTTCTTTTGTGGATAGGTTTCTTTTGAGCTCCGTCGTCGCGGCCATTTTGATGGAATCGATGTCAGAAAAATGGGTTCTCTTCAGAACAGATTTGATCTTGGGAAAGAGGAAAAAGTCACACGGGGCCAGATCGGGAGAATATGGGGGTATTCCAAAGTTGCAATGTTCCTTTCTGCGAAAAACTGACCAATACTCAGGGCTGTGTGATCAGGAGCGTTAATGTGATGGAGCCTCCATGCGTGAGCTTCCCAAAAAGGTCTGCCTCTTGTCACGCACTGTTTCATAAAGCGCCGAAGAATGTCTTTATAGACGGTTTGGTTCACTGTTTGGCTTTGGGGTAGGAATTCGAAATGAACGATGTCTTAAAGACATTCTTCGGCGCTTTATGAGACAGTGCGTGACAAGAGGTGGATCTTTTTGGGAAGCTCACGCATGGAGGCTCCATCACATTAACGCTCCTGATCACACAGCCCTGAGTATTGATCAGTTTTTCGCAGAAAGGAACATTGCAACTTTGGAATACCCCCATATTCCCTCGATCTGACCCTGTGTGACTTTTTCCTCTTTCCCAAGATCAAATCTGTTCTGAAGAGAACCCATTTTTCTGACATCGATTCCATCAAAATGGCCGCGACGACGGAGCTCAAAAAGATCCCAGAAAATGCCTTCCAAGAGTGTATTGAATCCTGGAAAAGGCGAATGCACAAGTGTTTCAAAGTGGAAGGAGATTAATTTGAAGGAATTTGACTTTGGTATATTTCAATATTTTTCAATAAAGTTTTTATAACATCAGTCTCGTTACTTTTCGGACACACCTCGTATTATCTCCATTGTTACGCTGAGAGGAGTTTAGCTAATGTCTCATGTGGGCCCTCAGTAATAATTGCTTGATTTGGCAGTATTAAACCTGTTAATCCTTGCCGCCGATATATATTTTCCCCTTGATGGCCACTCAATACAAGACGTAATCTTGTAGCCATTTGGTTTCCATTCAGTCTTCGCAGATTAAAGTGATCAAGTGAAGTGTAGGCCTACAGGCATTTAACTATAACCTTGTAAAGAAAATTTACATTTACAATGCAATAATGATTGTTTTTATTTTTGCTTTGATTTGTCACCTTTTAGTTCTTACCATTAGCATTACATGTAGATACCTATGTTACTTTAGACTAATTTTGCTGTCTCAATTTATTGTATTTTATATACTCGTAAGCAGTGGAGCAGCCAGGATTTCTTCAAGGGGGGGGGGGGGCAAAGTTTTTTGAACAACACAGCCCAGGTGCAGTGGTAAAACCCTCCCGATCTAGTCACATAGAGATATCGAGGTTTTTCTCCCCAGAAAATGAGAGGTGTGTGCGGTTTTTAAACAGAACGTAAAGAAGTTTAACGCAATTGCACAAATAAAAAATTTTGTCCTTACACAACTTGCACCCAACGCGTTTACTGATACCAATTGATTGGTAATGGTGATCGGCGAACCAAAAAAATTTGCTGGTGCTGTATGTCAAAATTTAATTCAATTGAAATTTAGCTCTCGATGTTTAAGTGAAAATTCATCAATCGCAAGTTCAAAATCATTGTTGAGGTCACGGTGAACAAACAGCAATGCCAATCCATTCAAACGAGCCTCTTTCGTTGTGAACAGCAAATAGGTTTTCAAATATTTCAGAGCACTAAACGAACGCTTTCATTTGTTGCTGTAGTAGCCGGACTATTTGTCAATATTTGAAGAAGAATTTCCAAAGATGGATACGTATGTATTTCTTTAGCAGACAACAACACGCCTAAAGTGTTGCATGGTAAAGAATCACCTTCGTGGCTTAGCCGATATGAACGCCATCGCATAAATTCAACCTCCGCAGCTTTAATGCTGTCAACCACAAAGGGAAGATAGAAGTTAATAGCATTTCTGATCGAAGCAAATATCATGCTTTACACTGACAGATGGTACCAAAAATTGGAGTTCGTATGCAATCAAAAAGGTCAGAGCGAAATCTTTCTCTGAGTTACTCAAGCACTGTGTCAATACAAAAAGACAGTATGCCTCAAAAACTGCAATGGTGAAACAGCCAGTGGATTCGCTCTATTGGCTTGCCAATTCTCAATTCGAGGCATGGGTATGGATTCCCGGTAGAGACCTTCGGCATATCTGAATAGTCCACAATATATTTCTTCATTGTTCCTAAAAGTCTGTATCACTTCTTTGCAACTGGTAATACTCGTTGCATCTAATGCAGTCAAAATAATTTCTTGATGCCATGCAGCTTTTTTGCCACTATTATGGTAAGTTTCAGTGTAGCATTAATAACTTCTAGGCTAACCAAAAACCTAGCTGTTGTTATCACTTTCCAATAAGGCATAGCCCTTCCAAAAACTTTCTCAATCTCTTGATTCTGACAGTTGATCAAGAGAACCAGCAACCGCCGCATAAAACTCCTTGAAAACAAAGACAGCATCATAGTTCTCAAACCACTTTGTGGAACAATGACGCTTCAAACGCGAATGCGAAGAATTAAGACATTTGCCATTAACTTGAGCATGCAGAAGCGAAAAACGTTTTCAGAATTAGAAAAAAATACCAGTATGTCTTTTATAATGCTTACGTACGCTTGAATTTTGCGTACGTTGCAAGCCAGAGAATGTTACCGTAACTTGTGCTATTTCTGATTGTAGCGTCTCTGCGACTTTTGTCCACTCATCAAACTTTTTATTGCGGTCTTTATGGTCTTTTAAAAAACGTTTCAGAGAAAATGAAGAGTTTTTACTTTGCAAATCAATGGTTTTGTTTCCTCCTCAGCCCAAAGCATTTCACTAAAATTAGAAAATTTGAGACGTTAACTATGAATCTCGGCTCGTCAAGATGATTTGGTATATAACTTGCCGAAAAAATAGAGACCTGCTCTATTTTTAGCAATATTTCTGAAACTTTTTCAGATAACACAAAACTCACTTTCACTCGCGTCAAGCTACTGGTTTTTGTGCAATATTGCTCTAGCATATTGTTATTTGTGTACTGCTTTTTGTTGTTTCGATTTGGATTTGAGCCCAAGCTGACAACGCTTGATTAAGACGCTGTTGGTTCAGCACTTGATTTTTACGCGCTTGTATTGTATTGCATTGCACAACGCACTAAATTACTTAAAGCGTTTTTCACTTATAATTGATCATTGCTACTTGGATGTCTAGTTTACACCTCATTGTAATTAAGGATTAACACCTCAGCGTTAAGAGTATTTTTTGTACCAGAATCCTGTCAGTAATTTGCTGTTTAGTCGGAGTTAGTATGTTAATGGTAGAATTGAAACGTTATATTTTGCAAGGTTTAATTTGTTATGTTTATCTGGTCACTTTTTTTGAGTTAAATTTACCAAACGTGGCAAATGAAGTAGTAAAAGATCGGAGAAACAAATACAGCCCACGTATTTAATAACCGCTCGTATTGTTGGTTGACATTGAATCTGGTTCGTTAGTTGTTTACATCGTTAACGCAGGGGCGTATCCAGGGGAGGCGCTGGGACTGCGGCCCCTCCTCCCCCCCCCGCTGAGTAAGTGTATAATAAATTTCTTTGTGAAAAACTTTTAAACTTTTCGTAACTCACGATTTGTCGTTAACTTCAATATTTTGTTAGATTTATGTACTCAAATTTATGACTTTGACGTAACTAACGAAAACAAGCATACTAGGAGAGAAATAAATGAACAAACCAGTCACGGTTGCAAGTTTGCAGTCTTGGTACCGATTTACCGAAGATTTTATAAAAACTTGGCGTACAACCCAGCAGCACTAAGATGGAATAATTAGGTAATAGTTCAAGCTAGTTGTTCAAAAAAGGACTTCAGACAAGTAGTTTATCGCAGGAACTTTAGAAGAAGGTACAGAGAGCCTAAGCTACTGTATAACTGTTAGCTTAGGCTAGAAGCTATAGCCTAGTTGCTAGCAATCAAATATACGGTATAGCCGGCAAGCCAATTTACTGAGCTACCAGAACAATATTTAGCCTAGGATACCGGTATCAGATTGGTGAGGTAGTGAACTAAAATAAGTTCCCTACAAAATCTAAAAATACTTTTCTTTGCAAGTTGTAAACGCAAGAACACAGGTCGTTTACATGCTTTAAGGGGACAGCAGAATTTTTAAAAGAAGCGTTAAGGCATATTTAAAATCTAATCAGCGTCAAAGTATGCATATGCTGATGACTTAGCATTGCTGTATGCTTGTCGAGATTGGAAGGCTGTGGAGGACACTCTAAGCCAAGACATCACTACACTTTCAGGTTATATCCAGATTTGGAAGCTAAAGCTCAGCAATACGAAAACGGTGACGGCGGCTTTTTATCTTAACAACAGAGAGGCCAAGCGTGCGCTTAATGTTTACAACAAAAATGGCAACCGATTTCCTCCCTGTCCAGTCCCAACGTATCTTGGGATAAAGCTGGATAGGTCGCTTACTTTCCGTCACCACCTCGAGGCTTTGCGCAAGAAACTCTCTACCCGAGCTGCACTGTTGAGGCTACTTGCGGGATCTGGATGTGGTGCAGGTGCCAAGACATTGCGCATCTCTGCTCTTTCCTTGGTCTACTCTACCGCTGAGTACTGTGCTCCAGTTTGGTGTCGTAGTACGCCTATTCGCCTCATTGACAGCATTCTAGACGATGCTTTGCGCATTGTCACTGGATGCTTGAGTCCCACACCAACGGAGGACTTGCCTGTCCTCGCAGGTATCCAGCCAGCTGAGCTCCGCCGATTAGGAGCGACACTTTTCTTGGCGAATCGTGCTATCCTGATCCCGACTACGTACTGCACAGACAGTTAGTTGGGCAGCAGGATGTGCACCTGGAGAGACTTAGATCAAGACGCCCATTTGTACCTGCTGCGTGGAAACTATTAGATAGTTTGTCAAAACTGCACATCCGTGTGAAGCAGTGGACGAAACATAAATGGAACGTGGACTACTTGGAGAGTACTTCAAGGGTCCGTGCTTTCATTCTCAGGGTCAGTTCCAGGCCACCTGGAATGAGTCTGCCCAGAACATCTTGGGTAAGGCTCAATCGCCTACGGACTGGTATAGGACGTTTTCACTCGTCCACGTACAAATCGGGTCTCGCTCCATCACCGAATTGCGAATGTGGTGCTACTGAGCAAACTGCTGATCACGTCATATCTTCATGTCTCATGCATCATGTACCAAGAGGAACACGAGGTCTGCAGGTTTTGGATGACGCAATTCGATGTTGGCTAAACACCACCACTGCCAGCATCTAATCTGGGCAGCACAGCAGCCCGGGGTGGTAAAAGGATAGACCCTCGGCCCTGGCTTTAATTTGTGCTGGCCCGGATTGAGCTTGGGTGCCTGACCCAACGACGACGACGAGCGTCGAAGTGCATGCGAAAAATATTTTCGTTCTTGACTAAATAAAGATAATAATAAGATTGTAGCCAGTTGCCACCTGATGAGCCGCTTGGCGAAATAGCTGTAGCGGTTTTATTATTTTATCCTGACGTGTAGTGTTTTCAGTTACATACGTATAGCTCCAACCTTGGGTATTGATTTGGATATTTAATAAAGGACTAGTTGTTGTTATAATGACTAACTTGTTTTCATATTAGCACCTAAATATTGCGTCACAAAAAGAGCCATTGTTAAAAATCTTTCTACTGCACTCAACCTTTCGGACACCCTGTATTTTTGTAGGCTGTTTGGTTAACCATTTTTACAAAGGGCGGAATTGAAGTAGTGCGATTTTGGCTGCGCTTCCACAACCCTGTTTCATACACAAGTTACATACAACATCATAATTCATATACAAACTTCAGTCTGAAGATAGTGTTGCTTTAGCAGCCTACAGTTGATTAAACTAAAAGTACAAGCGTATTGAAAGGTCACCAAATCGTAAAGTTGTAGTTTCAGTTTATTATTTGGTTCTTCTGTAAAGACGCGGATGCAATACAAAATAACAATGAAATATGAAGATGCGCACACAAAAACAAAAGTATTTACAGACCAGGAGATACGGAAAAAACCGCCAAGTTGTCAAGTCAGGTATCTCCTGAGAATATCTTACATAAGCAGACATGTGCAATACTCAGAGGTAGTAAAAAACGGAAAAGAGAAAAAATGTAAAAAAAAGTACAAAAACAAACAAAGGAGATATCTATTGAATGAAACCGAAAGCCTTTTCGAGCATATAAAAAGACAGCTACAGTAACAACAAACAATGATTTGACCTGGCAATAAAAGGTAAGACCCGAATCAAGAGATTTAAGATAAAATTAAGAGCGAGCTCTTATCATCATACTTTTCCAGAAGTTTTCTTTGAAATGTTTTTTAAAGGAACAGCCAGCCAAGACTTTTTAAATCGGGGTCTAGTTTGGACCAAAGCTTAACTCCAGCAAATGACAGCATTTTGTAACCGTAGCAAATATTTACTTGGGGTAAGTGGAATTTATTGATGTTATGTCTGGTATAATGTTTATGTACAGAACTGAGTTTTATAAAATCCATATTAATTTTTTGTGGGATGTTATCATTAAATGTCTGGTACATGAACTTTCCTAATTCCAATTGGTAAATATCATCAATTTTCAAGGTAGCTTAGCAGTTTTAGTTCATTATTTTCTTCATAATTGAGTAAGTGCGAATAAAACAGTATTTGAATAAGGTTAATGTACCGTATTGGTGTAATGTAAGACAATGTAATTCCTTCGCACAAAAATAATGTGCTTTTAAGTTAATAGTGACGTTGGTGACCACTCTACGGTAGTATTAAAAGAGTATGGGCCTAAAAAAGTTTTGTGTGACTGCTCTCGCTGCCGTGCTATGGCAAAACAACAGTCTACCATGCTAATTTTTTTTTAAAAAAGCTGACGGAGCAAGTGCCTGATTGTCTGCATCCTGATTCGTTTTATTCTTATTAGAATGCTCGTCAAGTAGACCTGTAGCTACTTCCTACAGTCCCTCATCTCCAATGCAATACCTCGAAAATTCTACGCATATAGCTCATCTTTCAATTCCTTTCTCCTTTCTCATATGTTTGTTGGGAGTTATCATATAATGCCACTGTACAGATTTATTACGCTAATGCTGGTTGCACGAATTGATTATTTCAGCGGGAGGAAACTATGTGGGTATAATTGATTGCTTGTGTGTGTGTTTTGTTTTGACATTTTTTGTAATATGGACTATTGGAGTCCGAGATAAATAAAGTGTAGCGTTGAATTGCAGCAATGAGCAAACGCAGAAAACTACCTAAGGCCTAGATACACTAATATAAAGAAAATTAAAGTATTAAATGGTGAAATGTAGCGAAACGCACAGGTTACATGGCGAAGCACTGCACAAGTTGATACAAGCAAAAAAGTTTCAACTGTCTAAGTTTTAAATTGCAGCCCCCCCTCTTTGAAATTTCTGGAGACGCCCCTGAAACGGTTCTGTAATATCGCAAGTTGTCTTCAATATACACCGAGCTCCCCCTGATTGCTTGTTTATCAGCGACGGCTGAGGTAGAAACACACGAAGAACATCCGAATCGATCGGTTTGCGAGCGCATTATTGAAGGGGCTAAAGTCTTGTAAAAGCTGGATTGTAAGTTGAACTGGCCCATCACCAACCCAGCTAGTATATCTTACAATTGCTATTAAGGTTGTGCAATACTCTTGCGCACCTTGTCAGACACCGATTGGTTACTTCTGCAAGATTCTTGCCCAAAAGAACTTGCTCGTGTGATTTCTGCTTTATATCAAGAATACTATAGAAAGTTTGAAGCTCATGTGTTAACCTCAGGCATGAAGCCCAACGCTACCAGCAAATTTTCAGGCAATTGTTTGTTTTATGCATAATATTATCCGGGACCAAAGGGGAGGGGCATGGCACAATGGCCCCCTCTCTGGCTGCGCTCCTGCTCGTAAGCAGTGATGGGATTCGACCGGTTCGCAAGAACCTGTTCTCGGAATTTCTGTAATCCTGAGAACCGGTTGTTGGCTTAAGTCAGGGGTTCTAAAATTTTACCCATAAGCACCTAACTAACGTTTTTTGGCAAACTTCTCGTAGGCCTTTTACTTGCTTTTAATAGCAAAAAACAAGACTAAAATGAGGTTCGACAAAAATCTTGTTCGAACGAGAGTAGAAAAATGACTAAAATCTGTAATTTTTTGTGCTAAACTGTAGCAGTTGGCAACACAAAGATCAACCTTCGCACTTATATCTGGCCAACTAGCATGGTTGGCCTCTGGAGACTGTGATAATGAAAGAATATTTTGTTGGTGAGTTCTGGGGTGAAAGAACTTGATCTTAAAATACTTGAATCCCACCACTGCTCCCGAGTGCTTTTTTGATTGTTGCGTTTATGGTTGTTGGTTTGTTTGTTTGTGGTTACCCCTCCTCTTCCTTGGGATGGAGGTACGGCATCAACGGCAATTCAGGTTCATGCCGTCAACCTAATTGAAATTAGACTGGGGGAAAGATGGCAGCCCATTTCGAACCAGTCATAAGTGACTGATAGCCCCACCACCAACAAGGCGGACTGCCATTGGTGGGTACCCAAGAGTCGTCTGACATACTGGGTTAGCAACTTCATAATTAATTGTAACCCGGTGAAGTACGGGAGGGCCACCTGTCTGCCACATAAAGGTGGAGGCGTCCCGTTAAGTGCCTTGCCCAAGAACACACCAAGCAAGCTTTCCGGCTTGTTCTCCACACTATCCCTTTCTATGCTGAGCGCCAAGCAAGGAAGTTGTGGATACCATTTTTTAAAGTCTTTTGGTATGACTCGACTTAGGAAATGAACCCTAGTCTTACCGACTGCGATGCGGACGTTCTAACCACTACACCATCGCGCCGGTACGTTTACGGTTAGATGAAATATCCGCGCCAACAATATCCTAAAACTTGTTCTAGAAAGCGTGAAGATGCTTATGTTTTAGTAAAATTTTTCGAGAAGGCATGTCCCCGAACCCCCTAGAGTAGTCGTGCCTTCAGCACTCATAATGAGAGAAACCTACGCCATTGCAATAACCAAAAAGAAGATGTAAGCTGTGTTGATAATGCTCCATCAACGCATCTGCATTAGGCAAACAAAAATCCAGGGCCTACTACAAAAGCCGATAATAAAAGATATTGTGGTTTAAAGCCAAGTTTGGTGCTGTTTCCCGCTATATTTAACAATAACAGCTCTGCCTAGGAAAACAAGAGCGGAAGATTTTTATTTTTACATTTCGGGCTATCCACAAAGTGTCTCTAGATTGGTATGAAGAATTGCTTTTATCGGGATATTTATTGAGAAAAAACCCTAAACTTTTGGCTATCCACTGAAGCTGCATTGTCCATATTTCATTTTCCATTCACGAGAAAGCAAATGGTATCGCTATATTTTGGATGGGACATCCGCACTCACTTAAGAGCTGCCATTTTTGTGGTGTCTGGGTCACCTGTCTTCCACTTAAAGGTGGGGGCGTCCAGTTGAGTGCCTTGTCCAAGGACACAACAAGCGAGCTTGCCGGCTTGTTCTTCACAACCTATCCTAAATGCCGAGCGCCAAGCAGGGAAGCTGTGGATACCATTTTTAAAAATCTTTTGGTATGACTCGACAAGAGGAATAAACCCCAGGTCTACCGACTGCGAAGTAGACGCTCTAACTACTACACCATCGCTCCACTACCGGTACTCCCTTTGCAAAATATTGATTGCTCCCCTCTAAAATCTTTCTAAAATCGCTTTTACACGAGCTCAATCGAGGAAAACCTGAAGGTTTAGTTGCTATCAAGTGCGGAGCAAAAAAGCTGGGGCACGCAAAGGGATTACAGGCCATATGTCAGCACCTGGATTTATAAGTAGGCCCACAAGCCACATTTTATTGCCTTATAATTAGCCTACTCTAATGCCACTTTCAAGTTTTTGTTGTATACGTTTGTTTTTATTTTAATTACGGGTGGAGCATTTTTGTTCTCCAGGCTTGCAAAACAGGCGATAGTGGTCGTAGGTATAGAACTTCAAGTTACAACATTCCGCTTGAATCTCTTGGTGTTTCTTTCAATGAATTTACTATTTGTTGGAATTCTTTAAGCAGAAAAGATCGCCACAAAGTTCCCTTTCCAAGGGCAGAAAACTCAGCCATTATGAGTTTTAAACGCATAACCTTTCGTCTATCGCCCAGAGGTGTACAAAGTCAAAAATTTTGAATCCGACTCCTAATCCTAATCCGAAAAATGCAAATCCGAATCCAACTCCGACTCCTAACAGATCAAAAATTATAATCCGAATCCTGAAATTTAAAAATTCCTATATTTGCTTTTGATGTCATAATAACCAGAGCTGGGCACCACAAATTTACACTAAATTCCGCAACCGCCGATTCTGCAAACTTAGACCGCAATATTTACCATTTTTTCCATCGACTGGACGTTGACCTCCAAAAAAAAAAAAAAAAAAGGTCATCAGCTCCCGCACAGCGACCTGCGACCCAAAATCCAGGCAACACTACCAGTTGTTGCCCGCTAAATAACTCCTGCCTATGGGAGTGAGGGTATACATGATCTTTGAAATTCGTATTCACATTCCACATCACATGGGTAGAGAAGTTCTACCGGTAGTTTTTCGCCTCCTGTAGGAAATATGTTCCTTCGAGCAATAACGTGCTGACTGAATCCCAATTGCTGGGAACTATGGCAGTCACGAGGAAGAAAGCACTACAGCAATATTTTATTCCATCAATTCGCGCAAGCTGTGGCAGATAATCAAAAATCACGTCCTTCTGCCACGACGATCAACAACGAACGAGAAACATGACAGACAACCAGAACACGTCCGTCCGCCACGGCGATCGACGAAGAAAGAGAGCACAATATCTCCGACCACATGGTCGGAATTAGGTCACTGCACACGTCTATGTAAACAGGACACTGCACACGTCACATTAACAAAAAATAACGGATAAACAACCTAATGGCGGGAAAGGCAAGCCGATCACCGAGCTACCAAGAGAAGACAAAAATATACATAATCTAACCCTAATAAAAAGGAAAAATAAATGTGTGTGATTTTAGACGCATACAATAATAATAAACAATACGCGTTGCAATATCACGGCTAGGTTGCCGGAAAGCCATGCAGGCTAGATTCCTGGCATGAGGTTACATCGCCAGGCGTGCGAACTATAGGAGCACGATGTACTTTAAACGGAGATAGCCGAGCGGCTACAAACCTGACGGTATGTACTTCGTCAGTTAATATTACAGTAAAATCATAGGGTAAAACAGCAAAGGTGCGCGAGCTGGGCGTCAAACTGGGGACGCACGAAGTTGCAAATTAGCAAACACAGCTGTTACAGTAAAGAACTAGAATCACACACACATCAGTGGGAGCAAGGTGCTAAGCCACTGAAAGCAAACTAATAAAAAAAATGTAAAAAAAAATACAAAAAGATGTTTGGTGTGGCAGCTCGATGAAGTGCGAGGCGCGACACGCTACACTCCCTTAGCGGCTCTTTCTAACCAAGTTATAAAACCAGAATCCAAATCCAAAAATTTACAATCCGAATCCAACGAAAAAACCGGATAATCCTGATTTTGAAATCCGGATCCGATGTACACCTCTGCTATCGCCGCCATAAGAACGGTGCTTTATCCCATTCCGTCACCACTCTTAATCCCATTCCGTTGATCTGCTTTTGTGGGAAATCGGATAAAGTCAGATATTTTAACCCATTGTATTTTATATGGTTTGCGTCATCGGTCGGAGCCGGCAGTTGTAGCTGGTTGAGTCAATTATCAGATGCACATTTGGATTCAAAGTTAAGTTAAAAAAGTAAAAATACGTATATCAAAATGTTATGAGACTAGTATAATTTTCTTTCTCGCAGAATCAGCGTCAAAAAATTCGCAATCTCTAATGCCTTTTTTAGGTGGTCGTTGCGCAAAGTAGAATTTTGGAAGAACCAATTTGGTAGGTTTTAGATGACTGCTGGTGGGTTTTATGACTGCAAAAACAGGTTATTAGTAATTTGCAAAAATTTAAGATTAGACGTTATTTTTCGGGTATTTCATCATTATCTTTCACAAGAATTAACAATGAAGATTTTATTAAAATCTGCATGAAAACCTTTTCAAATGTGTAACGACTGGTTACCAAGGCAATTTTGAAAATTGGTCTCCACTCGAACTAAGCCAACACAAATTTTCATGTAAGAGCTGGTTGGGAAGTGTGTTCCAATCCCCATTATCGTGTAGTCCTCTGTCAGAGACAAAAGAGGATTAATTTCAAGAGAAAGGGAAGGGGCTTGATTTTTGTTATTGGATATTATCTTTTGAGGCTTTCAACTTAAGATCTTTTTGGAGGTTAAATTCTGGAAAGCTTTTTTAGTTGCTTCCTTTAGGTCCAATACCTTTTTTTGAAGATCACTGTGTATTGAAAGGCAATAAGGAAACAAATCTTCTATCAGTCTATAGCCTTCAATATTGCATATTGCAATTTGAGTTTTTTGGATGAGAAGCAGATAATTTTTTCCTATTCTTAAGGGCTAAAGCAGTGCCTGTTGCAATTATTTGAGCATTGAGACTACAACCAAACCAAACCTTTGCAACTTGTAATTTGTAAGCATATATTGTGTGCAGCGATGGTTGATATGATGTCCAAGTACAAAGGTGTAACATTATAAAAAATTAACATATCACTGTACACAGAAAAACCAAAATGTAAAACTGAAAACTACTTTATTGTGATGTCTGATTTTAACTTTTGCAAGTAATGGTCCAACTGATGACATATTTTATGAATTTGTGCACTGTGATTGGCTATGGTATCATTTCAAATATGATAAGCTTTTGCTGTACTGGTTATCTAAGTGTGAAAGTGACTTCCTAACACAGCCTTTCAGGCTATGCTCAACCACAAAAAAATTCCTGCTGAGCAACCAGAAATAAAGGCCCCAGCAAAAGATGTGGGGAACAGCTTCTCTTAGTGACATCATTTGATAAAATAGTAAAAGAAATGTATGGATAAATTGGTTATGTAAAGAGTAAAAAAAGATTTATAAAAGTAGTTTCAGAAAAAAAAATTTGTGGTAGCACCATAAATACTCACTTTTTTGAAGAAGATTTCTTATCCAGTTATTAGAGGGCTATATGTACACGTATGATACAGTGTTTGGTATGGGGAAAAGGGGGACTGAAGACTATTTTGTTACCAAACTAAATCATGATCTTTTTTTTGAGGTCAGTAATTTCAGAGCACATTCTTTGCTTTTTTTAGCTACAAAAGAAGGTGAAGATTTTTTTTGCAGATCAAATATATCAGAGCAACTTTTTGCTGCTCTATACCATAGCTTAATTTTTTTTATGTCCTACTAAATAGTACCGATACATGTCTGTGATATCCGCGACATGCATGATGTTCAAGACAATGTTTTTTGATGTGAACTAACTCTAGATCTTATCCAAACCCAAAACTTGTGTAAAGCTCAGATATTTTGGGACATAGCGGACATGTGCTCAATAGAACTATCATATTTTTTGTCCATTTTTCAAATTTTTGAGAGCTAGAAATAATGTGGGGGCATTCTCCCTAATTTCAGCCTCCCTATTGTTTTTAGGCTTTCAGCTAAAAAATGAAAAATTGTGAAATGAATTTGATGCTGAGATCTATTGTAAATTTTTTGGAGTCTTTGAAAGCATTTAAAGTCTTTGAATCAAAAAGGGTCATCACTGAACTTTCAATTTGTTGCAGTTTTGATTGAAGATTAGTGTACATCCATTAATTTGTCTGTAATAACCAGATAGTGTTTGTAATAAGAAATGATTTTTAAAAATTTAATTACTCAAATTCTTGTTCCTTGTATCAACCTAAACTGCTATATACATATTCTGAAAATTAAAGTACAAATTTATTTTAACTCAAATTAGATCGTTTGCTAAGATTTTTTGGTCTTAAATATTTATTTTAATATTTTTTTTGTTCTTAAATACAGGTTCAGTTCTTGCTACCTTTGACTGCAATGGAATATTTGAGGTTAAATCATTACAATGGCCTCTTGAAATGAGGTTTGAGTCCAATGCACAGCCGTAATGCAACAAGAGTGTAAAAAATGTTATAAATATCTTTATTGTTTAGTTAAGGGATATACCTTTACAATTGTGCTCAAAGCATTCGGAACTGCCTTAGATTTAAAGGCCTGTATATGTTAACTGGTAGTGATGTTTTATCTTGAACACTGGGCATTAACATCCTTCACTTAACATATAGGGAAGGCTAAGTCCTAAAGTACCTTTCAAAAATCGTATAATTTCAAAACTGTATCGGTTAAATCTTGCATCAGTGTTTCATGACTTTGAGTTACATAGCTCAAATGTGAAACCTGACACTGTTAAACATTGTGCTTAAAAAATGCAAAACGGTCTAATGGTTTCACAAAAATATAGAAATACACATTTATGGAAAAGAAGAAATTCATACTGGAATATAGATATATTGAAGCACAATTATTTTAAAGTTGTACCAGTACTAACATTTAGAATTACTGAATTATGGTTATACAAAAATTAATATTAAAATATGGAATTTTGGAAATATAGAAAAACTGCCAACTAAGTATGGAAATCAAAGAAATTTATGGACATCAATAAAAAATGAAAAATTTACCAACTCAATTAGATGATTGTGATTAGCTAAACTGTACCTCGGTATTTTATAACTTACGGTAGTTTGGTGTAAAGATTAGTTGGGCAATTACCATAAATTTTCATGTTTCATTAGTTTTCGTTAAATTCACCTTGCTTTTTTTGTGTCCCCATATATCTACATTTTCATATTTTAATTTTGCCCCACTGTAGTGATAAGAGCTGAAATATTGACCTGTTGAGTATGACACTATTTTTAATGTTGTTGATTAAGTACGGTGTTGAATCATAATTGGTGTAGTATTAAAGTATAAATATGATATCTTGGTTCGCTAAAACATTCTCACGTGATGGAATCAAAATTGCTGGTTATATTTTGGTTGGAAGTAGTGTTATTTGTGGAAGTCATCAAACGTTTACAAGTATGTTGAAAGGCACTTCATGTCAAGTTGCAGTTGCAAATTGTCTGGATGCTTTGAATTACTCCACCAACAAATTTAATGATAATGTATTCATTCATTTCATGGCTCCTCCAGTGTCTGATATTGACAAATTAAAGCATAATCCTGGTGCAACTGCTACTAAAATGGAGCTTCTTATTATGGAGATTCAAGCTGAGGTATGTCAAGCTGTTGAAGCGTTGGAAAGTAGTGGCAAAAAATTTTACGTTGACAAATGGAGCAAGGAAAACAACACGGGTGGTGGCATCACTTGTGTTCTTCAAGATGGTGAAGTTTTTGAAAAAGCTGGTGTGAATGTGTCTGTGGTACATGGAAATTTACCTGAAGCAGCCGAAAAACAAATGCGCAGTAGAGGAAAGCATTTCACTCGATATCCGGATGGTAGCTTACCTTTTATTGCCATGGGAGTCAGTTCTGTTATTCATCCCACAAACCCTCATTGCCCCACTATACATTTTAATTATCGTTATTTTGAAGTTACTAGTTCGGATGGAGAAAAAACTTGGTGGTTTGGAGGTGGTACAGATTTGACTCCGATGTATTTAGATGTTAACGATGTGAAGCACTTTCATAATGAGCTTAAAAAAGCATGCGATAGACATGGGACTGAATTATACCCAAAGTACAAAAAGTGGTGTGATGATTATTTTCACATTGTTATGAGAGGTGAAAGGAGGGGTGTTGGGGGAATATTTTTTGATGATGTGGAAGAACCTTCGGCTGCAGAAGTATTTAATTTTGTGTCGTCTTGTGCTCATTCAGTTGTTCCAAGTTATATTCCAATTATTGCCAAAAACAAAAACAGAGCTTTTACTGTTGAAGAAAAACAATGGCAGCAATTAAGACGTGGCCGGTACGTTGAATTTAATTTAGTTTATGACAGAGGAACAAAATTTGGTTTTCAAACACCTGGTGCCAGAATTGAAAGTATATTGATGTCCCTTCCTCTTACTGCTCGATGGGAGTATATGCATCTTCCAAAACTGGGATCAAAAGAACACGAACTATTGGAAGTTTTGAAAAATCCAAGGGATTGGGTGTAAACGTTATTTTATTGAAACTCGTTATAATTTTTCTTTTACATAATATTAAAGTTGTATTGCTGAATATTGTCAAATTCAATCATGAGTCAAATAGTGTTTATTCTCTAGTAATTTGTTAATTATGCAGAATGGTAGAAAGGTTTTTGAGATTTTACAAGCTTAACATGCGTGTATTGGAACACTTGAAAGTAGCATAGAATTGAGAAACGTACCAATTTTTTTGCCAAAACTGCAAATAATAGGTATTAACATATTGTCAATTAACTATGAGTTGTTTAAGCTTTTGAGAAAAAAAAATAAATGACTGTTTATTTTGCAATCCGCACCAGACATTGTTTTTATGTTGTCAGATAGTTCAAGCTTTTATGGGGTGATATTAATTGCTGCTTTATTTCGAACGAATAGCAGAGTAAGAAACTCTCATAAAATATCTATGGTGTTCATCAGAAAGCACATCAGAAGTTGAAAGCGCTTTGCTACTTCAGAAAAAGTTGGCAGTGACATTTTCACACTGAGCCAGCACGTCTAAGTCAAAAGGCCTACGAAATGAAGCTTTTATTGTGACAATAATATTTTATTCTGCTGTAAAAACTATGATAACCACGTAGTAAAGTACTGATGCTTATGTAATTCTATATTGTGTGACTTTAACATGGCTATCTAATTTTGAACGGTGTTTTTGTTGTAGATGGTAGTTTCATTTTAGATTGTTTGGGAAACAATCTAAGCCAAGCATGTGCAAGTTGTGGCCCGCGGAAAGGATTGCAAAGATGATTGTGAAGACCATTTTTGTTTTTTGGGGAATTTACACTTTCAAAGTAGCATTTATGTATCAAATTTTTTTTTAAATCTATGAGTGTAGACCAACTTTGTTGTAAAGATTGGTTGGAAAGTATTGTTATGTTGCTTTAAAAGTGATGATCACCAAAAAAAGGTTTTCACCGCCACTTTGGATAAACACAACGTTGGCAGGTCCATTCAGTGCCGTGTCAAGGCAGCTCCGTACCCCCCGATCCGGGGGGGGGGGTCCACAATATAGATTGTATTAGTAAGTTAGAGCCATTTCTCAACCCTTGACTTTTACTTTTCTTATTTTGTCCTCATTGAATAGCCGGTAGATTAAGCATGTAATATCATGATTCGTTAATTTCGAAAAAGAATTGCTGACGTTTGGACACTATAACGGTATTTTGTAAAGTTGTGGTTACGTCAGAAAAAGGCCAATCGTTAATAAAGTCTTGACCTTCTCCACTTAACGTCTGTGGCTACCAGGTATGTGGAAACGATTATTTTTCAAACGCTTCCGCTTCCACCAACAAAAAACGACCGTTGACAATTTTTTTTAGCTTTTGTGGGTCTGTAGCCTGCCTTCTACACTTTATCATTTTGAGAAAACAAAAACCTTCATTTATTGCTATTACTTTACCTACTTCGCTTAAGCATATTGTTTCGAACTACTCTGTGTTTGTTTTTCTTAGATATCAGAACTCGTGTTGAATGTAGAACAGTGATTTTCAATCTTTATGTCATCGCGGAGCCCTAATGTACTTTCGCGTTTGTCACGGAACCCCCACTAACGAAAATTTAGAAAACACGAATTGCTTGCGAGAAAATAAAATATTTCGTTACTACAATTCAAAAAATAATTAAACACTTCTACAAATAGACAATTTTTTACAAGTTCCTTCACTACTTACAACTACTTTTACAACAGTTAATCTAGTACTTCTCAGATCTAAATCGTATGACCACATATCACAGCTCTCGACAATAAAATGTCGTCACAACAACAAATTACACCGTAGAGCGCTGATTTTCTCTCTCTATTCTCAACTAACTCTGACTTTGAGTTAACTTTAACTCTAATCATCATTACGGACCTTTTGTCCGTCCTCAAAACACGTATTGACTTCGATTCTTTTGAATAGTAAAGTGCGAAATTTCTGTCGTATATATAGTATGTACATGTAAAGCGAGCAAAATTGAATTGCACCAATCAACAGCCGCCTCAACGTGGTGGTGCGGTCCCCGACCCATTTGGGTTGGGTCAAAATGGCTGTTGGCCTTCTTGAGGGTCCCAGATACCCCGGGCACTCCCCTCACACAAACCATTTTTTTGAGGTGCAGCCCCTTAAACGACCACAGAAAGATAGCACGCAGCCTCTTTGAAATTGGCCTGTCTTCTCTTTACTCCTGCCTTTCTCTTGACTGTCTTCTCATTCATCTCCTCCTGATGAGCGGCAACGTTCATCCTTACCCTTGCCCTGTTTAGTGTGCGCTGGAAATGTGACCTGGCGGGGTAGGTCAGTGCAATGCTGCACATGCTCTAATTAAGTCCATTTAAAGTGAGCACTACTTTCCTTTTCTAGATTCAGAACTCTTGGCAGCTCTCACTTCTGGAGCTGCCCTCCCTGCTTTTTTGGAGATGCCACACCTACCAGCACTGTGCCTTCCTCCTAGGATTCGTCCAGCTGGTATACCTCCACTGCTCAATCTGGCACCCTTCTGCTAATGCAGCACTCGCACCTCACCTTCGAACCTCTTATCCTTTTTCCGCCCACTTTGTATGTACTCCCTCTGCACCCTCACCACCGCCTCATGCTCCTGGCTGTTTCTCTTTACCTCCTGCTTCCTCTTCTCCTCCCTGACTCCCTCAGGGTTCTTCAATGGAATGCTGAGGTCTCCGAGCCAGGAGTACTAAACTACTACACTTTATTTTGCCTCATCCCGTTGACCTTATTTATATCCAGGAATCTAACCTCAATTTATCTTCCTCTTTCCGGGTCCCTGGATTCTCTGCTCTGCGATTCCATGGCACTTACTCCCGATCTGGTATTTTTTCTACTGATGTCACAGACGCTAGCGGTGGCGTCATCATTGTCGTCAAGCAAGGCTTATTCTTCTCTGAGCTTTCTACCTCCTCTCTTTCTTTGCTTGGCCCCTACTCTGATTATGTAGGGGTCAACATCTCTCTAAACGACTCCTTCTCGCTCTCATTTCTTAATGTTTATGCTCCCCCTATTCGTTCTTCTACGAAGGATAGCAGAACCAATTTCTTTTCTCTCTCCATTCTTCCCTCCTTTGCGGAAGCGATGGATTTTTCGCGCTTCCACAGAAAAAGGACAGCTTCCACATCCCTGGTGGCTACGCCCTTGAGCGTTGAAATTCTCGGGAAATTTACGTCATAATGAATGTGCTGTGGAGTGTTGTGCAATCGCTTTGTAGTTGCGTAGAGATAAAGAGACTAGGTTTCTCGTATTTTGTGACTTAATCAGGTTTGCAAAATGAAGCGCAATTATAAAAGTGGCGCGCAGAAACGAAAAGAGGCAGCATCTTCAAAGCAATCAGCAGCGAAATTAACTAAGTTAACGCGTTTTTTTTGATTGCGCAAGCAGATAGGCCCAAGTGAAGACACCCCTGCTGAGGATGCAACAGGACAACAACATCCGAAATCTATTCTACCAGCCCCAGCAGAGTCGGAAGATTTCGACATTTTTGAGCAAGAGCGACCCTCTGGTTCTTCATTAACTGCAAATATGAAAACGCAAAACAAAAGTGTAAGAAGTGTTGGCGTTGTATCAGAAATATTAGATTTATTTCCGCAACCTTCATTCAATCCTTTTTCGAATGACCCAACTTTCTGGCCAGATTTTTATCAAATGCACAGCGATGTGACTTCGTCAAAAGAGTGCCTCAACAAGTTGACATAAATTTTCCCTCAAATGCTGTGTCACGAATAAGGAAATTTGCCTTGTAAGAATAGTTTTCATCTATGTGTATAGTACTGTATTATTTTGTTCGCTGGGCTACTGATTGAAAAAAGACCTTTTTTCTTCACAATTGGAATTGCCTTAGTACGCCTTTATTACGTCACAATCGTTTATGACCTAATAAGATTCCATATTGATCTAGTGATTCTAGCTTCTTCGAAGAATTTCGTTGACCGATTACATAACCTAATGCTTTTTTTCTTTTTTCACGTGATTTTGATCTGGCGACTTGTGGATTGTTTTTTTTTTTCGGTTTGTATGTAAGGCAACGGGATTTTTTCAGTAGGGTGTAGAGAAGCGTGTAGTGGGGAGAGAAAGAGATTGATTGACGGAGTAAACAAGGTTTTTTTTTTGATAATTTATTGTGGATTCTGTGGACGTGGCGAGTATTGAACAGTTATTGGTAAAATTAGTGTTGGCGGTTTCCTGATTGTGTAGTAAAGTAATTAATTCTGAGATCGTTGAGCGAAGAAGCTTGAAGTCGTGAAGTATTATTTCTGCGAATACATCATTCTGTTCTTAACGTGGTTTAAGGTGTTTTTAGTGGAAGCCAATCTTTTCCAAGTTTTATTAAGTTGCAGTCAGACCTAATTATCCGAGCGATTATCATACGTCGACTCAATTTTAAAGGAAATTTTAGATTTTTGTATTTGTGTTGTTCATATTTATCCTCCATTCACGAGAAAGCGAATTGTGTCGCTATATTTTGGTCGAGAAGTCCGCACTCGCTTGGGAGTTGCCATTTCCGAGATCTTTGGGCCACCTATCTTCCACACAAAGGAGGGGGCGTCCCGTTAAGTGCCTAGCCCAAGGACACACCAAGCGAACTTGCCGGCTTGTTCTTCACAATCTCCCATTAATGCCGAGCGCCAAGCAGGGAAGCTGTGGATACCATTTTTTAAAGTCTTTTGGACAAGGGGAATGAACCCCTAGTCTACCGACTGCGAAGCAGACGCTCTAACCACTACACCATCGTGCCGGTTGAGATAGAACCAAAAATTCTATCATTATTATTAAAACGCGACATGCTGCAAGACGAAGATTTTCAACATTTCGTTACAGGCGTGTTATGAACATTGGCGAAATTGTCCCTAGGTCATGGCTAATCTATTCGCAAGAAACGGATAAGGCGTTTTGCTTTTGTTGCAAACTTTTTAGCAATTCTAAAAGTCCATTTTGTACCGGCAGTAATACATGGGAAGGTATAGCAAAAAAATTAAAGGAGCATGAAAATGGGACTGATCATAAAAAATGCTTTAGTGATTGGCTGTTGCTCAGAGAAGAGATTTGATCTCACTCAACGGTGGACAAACAAGAAATGGAAATCTTTCTTCCGGAAAGGACGTTTTGAAGAAATGTTTTGGGGCGATTAATCCACATTGTAATTTTTCTTGCTGAAAAAAATTTAGCTTTTAGAGAGCCTGATGAAGTACTTTGCTTTCCTCACAATGGAAACTTTAAGACTCTTCGAATTGCTAGCAAAAAGAGATCCAGTTTTGATGGAATTAAAAAATCGAATAATTAAACACAACAAAATAGCACTATTTAAGCAACACAATTCAAAACGAGTTAATCGATATTGTCGCCAAGAAAGTGGAGAAAGAATTGATGACATAATTGACTAAAGCAAAATATTACGCTTTAAGTCTTGACTGCACACCGGACATTTCTCACAAAAAACAAATGACTGTTATCTTGCGACTTGTTCAATGCGATGAAGAGGATGGCGTTACAGTGAAAGAGGACTTTTTGGGATATTTGAAAGTGGATGATAGTACAGGTAGAGGATTGTTGAATACGTTTATGCAGCGTGCAGAAGAACTCGGTCTTAATTTTGCTGACTGTCGCGGGCAATGTTATGATAATGGTGCTAATACGAAAGGCAAAAAAGCAGGCGCCCAAGCCAGACTTTTGGAAATCAATTCAAAAGCTCTGTATGTGCCATGTGCCAACCACTCATTGAATTTAGTAGTTGTGGATTGCGCCAAATCTTCAACTGAAGGTTTGCTGTTTCTTGGCGTACTTGCTCAATTATACACAATGTTTTCTTCTTTCACATCACGCTAAACAATTATGAAGAAGCATGTAAAAATTTCAATCCAATCTCCATCTGCTACCCGTTAGGAAAGTCAAATTAAATGTATCGTATCGTTACGATTTTACTTGTCAGACGTTCTGGATGCACTGGAAGAATTGCAGAGTTATTGCATACAAAAACAAGACGGGAAAACAGCCAACGACGTTTGTTCTCTGATAAATGTAATTTGATCATGGAAGTTTATTTTGGCAATTGTTATACGGCATGATATTTTGTTTCAAGTTAACAAAACGAGCAAACTTATGCAAACTTGCGGCATTTCATCGGATGTTATAAAAAGTGAAATCCATACCACGCAATCTTTCTTGCAGGATTATCGACAGAATGGCTACAACACCACCATGGTAAGCGCTCGTGAGATTGCTGAGAATGTGGGTGTAGAGAGTGCGTTTGTGGAAAAGAGAAAAAGAAACAAAAATAGAATATTTAACTACGAACCAGAAGATCAAAGCAGTGAATTGTCACAAGAATCACAATTCAAAGTTAACTTTTTTTTGCACGTTGTCGATCATGCCATTGCTTCACTGAATAATCGATTCGAGGAAACGCATTTTGTGACCGATATTTTTAATTTCTTGCTTAGCCAAGAAAACCTCTTGCAAGCATTTAATGAAAACAATATTCTTGATGCTTGTGAAACATTTCATGACAAGCTGTGAGACATCGATCCATTTAAAATGAAAGAAGAGCTGGAATGTTTTGTACATGTCATCAACGAAAATAAAGAAAGTCTTAAAACAATGAGAGATTTTCTTAATTATATCTGCAAAAAACAATTATTGGAAGTTTACTCAAATTTGTTCATTGCTTTACAAGTGGTAATGACATACCTCATTTCCGCTGCCAGTGCAGAAAGAAGTTTTAGTAAACTTATCAAAACCTTGCATCGATCAACAACTATGGATGACAGACTTACATCATTGGCTTTAATATCTGTTGAAAGTGCTTGCTTAGATGACGTCATGCAAGGTTACTTAATGGTTTGAAGATTCACACCCACATAAGCCACAAACATTATATTGAAAACAATTTACATGTATTGCAAACAATGCACCCAACCCAATTTGATGAGACCATCCCTGGACGCGTTTCGTCCTCTTGGACTCCTCAGCAGGGCCTGTCCCGTCCCCCAAACCAAACCCTTCATTTGCAATCACATAAACTCGTTATCTCCATATGCAATAGCAAACATGCGTCGGACAAGCGGCGCAAGCATGTTCATGACAGATGGTGAACCTAATGGAGACACTCGGGCTTTTGCTGCAAATGAAAGGTTTGGTTTGGGGGACGGGACAGGCCCTGCTGAGGAGTCCAAGAGGATGAAACGCGTCCAGGGATGGTCTCATCAAATTGGGTTGGGTGCATTGTTTGCAATACATGTAAATTGTTTTCAATATAATGTTTGTGGCTTATGTGGGTGTGAATCTTCAAACCAGAAAGTGCTTGCGATCGCAGTTTGGATTGCAACGACATCATTAATGTTTTTGCCACCGCAAAGACGCGAAAAATAATTTTTGAATATTGACACCGTTCTTGCGGTGCATGCGTTTGCTTATTTGCTGAATGTGTAATAAAAATGGGTTAAATTTGTTTAAATTGGTTTAAACAATGCAAGTTATTTGGAATGCAAGAACTTCTTCCTGATTTAAGATTATTTGTTTAGCTTGGTTAGGTTTTGAAATAGCGCTGCTCAGGGATCAAATTTGCAACTGGCTCGAAAAAGCACGCAGCTGCCTAAATGCTTGCTGATATCAAAGGGCCTCATCTGGAGTTTTTTGGGGGGCCTCCAACAGCCTTCACACGGCACTGGGTCCATTAAATATTGAACAAGTCAGAAATTGGCCCTCCTGTAAAAATTGTTGATTATTCTATCAATGTTGTGCAGTTTTACCGAAAGGGTTAGTACTAAACGACATTTTTAGGCTCTTTCCTGTTATAATGATATTAAAATACTTTTCTGATAAGCGCTGACTCTTTAAATGCCATGTGATTTGATAAAAGTTTGATAGGAGTGTTGCAGTTTTTACTTCCATTTTAATAATATTGGGTTTCAGTTCTAAACGACAGTAAACGTTAGTGATTTGCAAACACTTGTAATCGAACTAGCCACAGTCGCCAGCAGGGGCCCTCATCAGTAATGTCGAAGTTAAGAATATTCGTTCAGCCGACTTCACCCAATAAATAGCGATGAAGACAACAATAAAATGTTAATGTTTTTTTAGCATAGCCAAATTGCAACAAAGCCACCGTTTTCTAAAATGTAATCAATTAAAAAACATTACGGATTGTTGCACATAGATGCTACATGTCTTCCAAGTTTCTGGAGTTCCTGGCAACGTCTGAATTGGCCTGCTTTCATCATGGCCTCCTAAAACTGGACGAATTTTTATCCGTTAAATTTGAGCAAGTGCACGAAAGCATGTCAAAGTTATGGAAGGGCGCCAAGATAACTTATATGCTTATTCAGGAGTAAGCTATCAAATATAAGACCCACTACTGAGGAATTTTTCGTAACTGTAGGCTAATTTGTATGAGCACAAGCCTCTGGCTGCGCTTATGTTGCTTGGTCTTGGCATGAACGCAGCTAGGAAAGAAAATATTTACCAGAAACGAAGCACACACAGTCAAGTGGTAGCAATTACAGGGCCGCCATCAGAAATGTCGAGGTTAAATATAGCGGATCAAGCGGCTGCACCGACTGCTCCCGATTAATAGTTTGGAGAAGAGTATTAAAAAGTTAATGTTTTTTTGACAGAGCCAATCCTCGTTCCAAAATCAAATCGACCAGAAAAACGTTGTTGGGGGTTGCGCGTAGCCGTTATATTTTCCCTAAAGTTTCTTGGGTTTCTGGCTCTTTCTTGCATGCCTTGTTTCCTGCATAAGCGTACTTTGAAACAGCCAGCGATTTTAGAAACCTTTATGGATTCATTTCATGAAGCGCAGGTAACCGAAATTTCAAGATTGTGGGGCCAAAGTGATTTATATGTATTTTCTGGAATAAGGTATTTGAATATTAGGATCACTACTGACCACTTTTGTAGTTGCATGCCTATTTGTACGACCTAAGGCCTCTGACTGCGCGCATGTTACTAGGTCCTGGCATGCACCCAGTGAGGGAAAGAAATACTAACCGGAAGAGATGCACTTATAGTTAAGTTATTACAATTGCAGTGCCCCCATCAGTAATGTCGAGGTTAAGAATATAGGTAGTTGTTGAGAAGAGTAATGAATTGTTAATATCTTTTTACAAGGTCTCGTCTCGTTTAAAAATCAAATGTACCGTATTTGTGAACGGAAATTACGTAGACAAACATTAAAGGTGAAAATGCGTAGTCTATATTTCTTTCAAAGTTTCTTGCATTTCTAGCAAGGTATATTTGCTCTGCTTGCAGTATGTACAGTAAAACCTCTGCATAAGAATAACCTCTACTTAGGAATAATTTAGCCAAGTGCGGGTTCCAAACCGGATTTTACAAGGAAATATTTCTCTAAATAAGAATATAAAACCTCTTCATAAGAATACTTTTTGGCGCGAACACTGGAACAGCTGGAATTGTTCAATTGCTGGCGGAAAAGCAGTTTTATGAAGGATCAGGTCTAGATGGGGCTCGAAGACGACACTGAAACTGTATCGCCACTGAACGTGAGCACGCATGAAGAATGAAAAAATTTCGACGACAATGAGTTGAACTTCCAAAAGTTGAACTAGTTACGGAAGAAGGCATTATTGAAGAAGCGCGTTAAGAATTTTTTTCAGTTGGAGGAGCCCGCTGAAGCTAACGAAGGAGATGAAGAAATGGTGCCTAGTCAATGAGAAATGTAGGCCGCTGCGATTGGAACTAGTCTGTGGTAGTTATGATGACTATTATATACTCTTTGAAAAAGATAAGCGAAATAGTTTCTGACAAATCAAAGTGTGAAGTTAAACAATGAAAGATTACTGACTACTATTTATAAGTTAAGTAATGTTATTGCGGTAATTGTACGAGGTGTGTCCAAAAAATAACGAGACTGGTGCTATAAAAACTTTATTGAAAAATATTCAAATATACCAAAGTCTAATTCCTTCAAAGTAATTCCCTTCCACTTTAAAACACTTGTGTATTCGCTTTTTGCAGGATTCAATACCCCTTTGGAAGGCATTTTCTGGGATCTTTTTGAGCTCCGTCGTCGCGGCCATTCTGATGGAATCGACGTCAGAAAAATGGGTTTTCTTAAGAACAGATGTGATCTTGGGGAAGAGGAAAAAGCCACAGAGGGCCACATTGGAGGAATATGGGGAGGTGTTCCAAAGTTGCAGTGTTCTTTTCTGCGAGAAACTGACGAATACTCAGGGCTGTGTGAGCAGGAGCTTCATCGTGATGGAGCGTCCATAAGTAAGCGTTTCCATCTCCAAGGCCAGTGAAAACACGGAAGTCGAAGTCGAAAGTAAAAGTGATGCTCATTGTGTTCTTCGATATATATGGCATCATTCCCTTTGAATTCCTAACCCAAGGCCAAACAGTGAACCAAACCGTCTATAATGACATTCTTCGGCGCCTCGTGAGAACAGTGCGTGACAAGAGACGGAGCCTTTGGGAAGCCCATGCATGGACGCTCCATCACGATGAAGCTCCTGCTCACACAGCCCTGAGTATTCGTCAGTTTCTCGCAGAAAAGAACACTGCAACTTTGGAACACCCCCATATTCCTCCGATGTGGCCCTCTGTGGCTTTTTCCTCTTCCCCAAGATCACATCTGTTCTTAAGAAAACCCATTTTTCTGACGTCGATTCCATCAAAATGGCCGCGACGACGGAGCTCAAAAAGATCCCAGAAAATGCCTTCCAAAGGGGTATTGAATCCTGCAAAAAGCGAATACACAAGTGTTTTAAAGTGGAAGGGAATTACTTTGAAGGAATTAGACTTTGGTATATTTGAATATTTTTCAATAAAGTTTTTATAGCACCAGTCTCGTTATTTTTTGGACACACCTCGTACAGTGCATACATTATTTGGTTGAAAATTCGGCATTGAGTACATATAATTCAAACTCAAGTTCACACCTGCGGCTAAGTCTCCACATAAGAATACTTTTTCATAAAAATAATTTTCCCTGGTCTCAACAGTATTTTTATGTAGAGGTTTCACTATAGTTAGAAAATAGACTTGCTCGCAATTGAAACAGTCAATAATTTGACAAACTGTTATCCGTTTGTGTTACCACTTGTATGGAAGAATAAATGTAGGCTAAAGTTCTTGGTGAAGGAGGTGCCAAAGTGATTGTGAAATTTCTGAAATAAGCCATTAAATATTTTGCGTATCACTGACGACTTTATGTAATTCTATGCCTACCCTAACTTCTCTGACTGCGAGTATATTGTTAGACTTTGGCATAATCTCAGGAAAGGCAAACCAACCCAAAGTCAAGCACTCACACCTAAGTTACTATAATTGGTTAGGTTATAGCGAAAGAGTACCAGGTTATTGTGGTAAAGATGCGGATGATTGTTCTGATTCCTGTAAGACTAAACGTGAAAAATCCTCCATTCGTTTAACTTTGCTACATTTCATTGATATGTGCTAGCTAGAGCTTAAGATCAGTCAGGGTTGCGACACGACTGTACAATAATATTATAATTTGTCATTGCATTACCAAAAAACTAGGTTTTTGACCAACCGCTATGTCAATACTATAATGTATCATTCTTCATTAACCGGCAACATGTTACTTGTTTGCTTTTGGAATAACAGTGAACAAAAGTCTTACACACAGCACCAGACAGCATTGTGACATCATTGAGGGAGATTGAAGCGTTCATGAAAAATGAGAAACAGGCTTAGATTGCTTGAAAAAGAAATCCTTTGATGTATCGACAAATGAGCTTAAATCGTTGAAGAATATTTTTATTTAAAGCATCTTGTTAATATTTTCCAAGAAAGCTTGTAATTACGTTTCTACGATCAGTAAGTTTTGAAATGTACAGAGAACAAAATGTGCAATCAAGCGTTAACTGTGACGTCATTTTGCACCCCACAGAGGTAAATGTTTTGAAAGTTGAAGGCTGGCTTTTTGTTTGAGCAAAAAATATCAGATCTTTCGTAGAAAACCCCGCCACTAATGCAAAAATGTGAGATTTGAGAAAAACACCCCCGCCACGTTTTAAGTACTGCAGATTTAAGGGTTAGGACAAAATATTTGCTGACATCGCTGAATTCCATCAATGAATAAAAATTCTAACTGGGTTAAGAGCGGTGGCGGGGGTTTTCTACAAAAGATTCTTAATATCTTTTCTCCGTCAACAAAGGCAAAAAAATTAACTGTGATTATTACGTCACCAAGCCCCTGTGATACACACATCACCAAGATGATTTAATCCTCCAGAGTTTTATGCTTGTACGCCCAGTAGTTTCGGAGGAATTAAAGCACACACGCGCATAAAGAATAGCGCTTTATAGCATGGACATTAAATTTTATCGGTGTTTGCACTTTGTTGATCTCCTCACAAGCAGCCTACCGTTGCATTACCGGTAGTGAATTGCTACTTTACAAAAACGATAGAAACGCTTTAAAATTTGGTCAAATAATTTTTATTTTGGCGGTTGACTGGCCGCAAATTTTACTTCCCAAATCCGTTTTGGCGTAGCCCCAAGCTTAAATGATACGGCGTTATCAAACCTGGTTTGCTGCTAGCTTGGGGCTAGGCAGCTATTGGGTTATTTTAATAAAATCAAACTAACATTGCTGATGTCAAAACATATTTGAAAGCTATATACACGTAAGTAATTTTGTGATGTTACCGATATAGATCTGGGTATGACGTTGTGTATGGTAGTGATTATATTATTGCATAGCAACTAAATGAAATCACTGCACTAAAGAGCGCTAGAAATTCTTGGTCGAAATAGGTCTAAAGACGAAACGCGTCCAGGGATGTTTTGCAAATTTGAGATCTCTCAACAGCATTGGTCCCTTCGGAAGCCTCCTGCCTTCAGCACTCGCTTTGTGGTTTTGTTTCTCGCTTATAAGACGCTCTCTACCGATCGTAACCACTTGAAACTAGCAATGTAAGTTAATTGAAAGAATTTGGAAATGGCAAGTTTTTGTTAATTAAGTCAAAAATATAGGCCTTGACTTCAATTTTCTGAGTTTTTCCGATATCGTATCATTTTTACCAGTTTCTCAACGAAAATAGATTTTTATACATCAAGTTGGCAGTAGCGTGGTTTTAACACGTGACTAGCACCGGTAGTCATGAGACCGCAAGCTGAGTGCTTGAATCGTTATCTTGCATGCGCCATAGGCGAACCGTTATGTGCTATTCTCAAGCTTACGCGTCGGGTTCAAACCGGCTAGCACAGACGCCAATACGTGTGAGTGGCTGCCAAATTGAAAATCGCAACGTCACTTTGCGATCCTCCAAAATGGCCGTTCATCTTGGTTTGGATAAGCTTTTATTTAAATGAAATGAAAATAACGTCACAAAGCTTGAAATATCATCAGAGCGTTAAAAGGTTGTAAACCACAGGCATAAAGCATATGTAACTTACAAACTGACCACTCGTAATTTTATGAATTTTTCTTGTTTGAAATTACATGAATACACCCACTATTTTGTTTTCACAACGGAACAATCAAATTAAAAGTGCATTAGGCTATAGATGACTGCATATACAAAGCTGGGCTGGAAAACTGCTGAAACAGCGCAACCCAAAATTAGATGATATTGCTTTAAATCATACTGTACATGTGACGAAGAATGCACACGGGTAGCGACAAATTATAGCTCGACAATGGAAGGCTTGAATTTGCAGGTTTAGCTACGTCATCACAAACATTATAAATTTTAGTGAGAAATAGAGTAAGAAAGTAAATGCGTCGTTGTATTGCACCAGTTAAAAACTGAATTCGAAATTCATCCAGATTGTTCAGTCGCTCTCTTTCATTCAAAATAAAATTTCTTAAAAGTAATGAAAATTTTCATGTCCTCAAATAAGCACCCAAAAACATATGCAGGTAGTTTTCTTTTGTCACAACTTGTTGGTGCGAAATTCTAATCTTAAACATACTTCTCTTCGCGAACGAACCAGCAACTAGACCAAAAGCGAAGTTGTTTTGTTTTTTGAAGGGGGAGGGAGGAAACTTAAATATGAAAGTTGTTGGGTAAACTTTTTTGGGAAAAGCTTAACTTTTCAAAAGTGGCCATTTTCCTATTTTTGGTCCAAAACAATAGTGAAACCCTTTTTTCTTGAATGAGACTATTTTCGGCCTAAAACACCTTCATTCATTGATCAGGTACAAAAAATTTGTGTGGTACAGGGGCCATGGACTATCAACGCCTACACATCTAACAATCAATCTCACCGTAAACTAAATCAAGCAAAAAATGCACCACAACCAGGCAGAGTAGCAGTCGATTTCGACCCATAGTAAAACTGAGTCCCACCGCCAAAGCAGACTGCCACTAAAGGGCGCCCCAGTCGTCTGCAAGTTAGAACAAGCTAGGTAAGCAGCTTCACTATTCAAGCATGGGAAAACATATGACATAGTACTTTATGTTAAAACAAGTAAACTGTTGCTCTCTGAATTAGGAAAATCCGCATTATCAACATTTAGCCGAGCTGGTAATGAAGTTATTGTTTATTTTAACAATTATAATTTTAACTAGTATAAACGTTGGTGAGGTTTTAGCAAATATAATTGGTAAATAGAAAAACTGGGCAAATGCGTGGAGCATATAAGCCTATATAATAAGCAGCACTTTTTACAAAACAGCAATAAAGGTACTTAATTATACGCAAAATCGGGTACGGACAGAAAAAAAACAGCGCCTTTCCCGCTACTTCATGCAAAAAAAAAACGGCAGTCTTCTAAACAAGTTTCCCAATAGATATGCAATAGCGCTGTTCCACTAAAACATTTGCAATTAATATAACGCTTTGTTGCGTCGTGGTCAACTTCTTGGCAAAGTCAAAAAACGGTCCAACGCAACAGCAAAATATCTCGAGATAATAAAAGTAAACGAGCGATAAAACAACTTTAGAGAAAACGTAGTTATGAATGCCGCTCTTGGACGAAAATAGAAGCGGCGATTCTTCATGACATGAACGTAGCAGCGTTACTCTATTATCTCCTGGTTGCAAACGTGATAGTCATAGTTGCTACAATATGAAATTACGCAGATACAACCCAATGGACATATCTCTCGCTAACAGATTTTCGTTTAAAAACGTGTTAATACAGCTAAAAAGTAAAAAGGCTTAAATATTTTCAAAAACGATTAGTTGTGGAAAAGCGTTATCAAACAACTTATGTCAACAAGCAGTTAATGCAAAGTCATTTCCGACAACGCCGTTTACACAATACCTTATACAACGTTCAACAGTAAAACCTACGTTGGTTGACAGAGCAGGTTTCCATGAAAGCCGCATTTACAACATTTCTTCCTCAACCAAACGCATACACTAAAAAGATATGCAACAAACCACTGGAGGATTTCTTTAAAGAAATATTTCTTCCGTTCGTGCAACGTGTTAACTCATGCAACACAAAATGGAGTTAGGGAGACTGCGAGGTGACCTGGTGGTCTTGCAGTCGGAAGGAGCCCATGCATGTCGTTACAGTCGGCACAAGCCGTTCTTTGAACCCGAAACTCGAAAGCAAATGACCGTTTCACCCAACAATGCCGCACGCAACCTTTCAATAATTGTACTCATAGGCTCTAAAATACAAGAATGATTTTAAGTCAAACGTATGTCGAGGCTGATATATCCCACAAAACTTGCACTCGGTGCAGCATTGGTTGTAACACAGGTGAAGAAACAGAACCATATACAAACAGTATTTGTGTGTCCAATTACAACACCGCGATATGACCTATCCACAGCACAAAACTTAGCGCAAAGGTAAGTATGCAGAAAAAGATGGATCATATAACAAGCCCCAAATAGCGGTGATTCATAAACAAAAGCGCCAACGCAAGTTTAAATCATCAAGCGTGAGCTTGCGAACACATGGCGAATTCTTCCGGTCACGCCTTCAGTACTGCATACAATGGCTTGAGCGACGAACCCCTTGCCTTGTTCCTAGTATACGTCACAACTCAGATGCGGCGCCATAAATAACATGATCTACAATTCAAATTAAGCATTCGTCAAAATGCCATGATGTACAGAAATCAGATAATTATAAAAATATATCAAGAAAAAAAGAAATAGCAACCACACAAATAGAAGAAACTGGTCTAATCAGAACACAAAAAATACCAAGTTTCCGGTTCCAAGAAAAATGACATTAATACATTTTACTGCGAGTTGAGCAACTTTTATATATTGGCTAAACCGCTTTAATTGCTACTTGAAAATAAAAATGGTGAATTAAGGCCACGAAATGAACTATATACAAACGCATTGCTACCATTTTAGAGCGGTTCAACATATCAATCCCAAGAAATTGAAAGCACACAATTCTAGTGAAAAGCACTCTGCCAGTTTCGCAGCCGTGCTTGAGATAGCAACGCACATGCTAATAGAACGGTAATCGCGAAGCAGGGTAATTGCATAACTGTCAAAATTCTTATAGTTTCGGATCACAAAAATATAGAGCTCCTCTAAACGCTAAAACCTTTGTAAGTATGGTTGTCTCACTCTTTAAAGGCTGTTTTTCATTAGGCGTAGATTGCAGGTGTAGCACGAAAAATTCTTTGTTAATAAAACCAAATAGAGAAACAAAGAATTTTTCGCATACAACTAAATAGAGAAACAAAGAGTTTTTCGCGCTACGCCTACAATCTATGCCTAATGAAAAACAGCCTTTAAAGAGTGAGACAACCATACTTAGCCTCTAAAGAGTGAGAAACCAGCCTTAAGGCTGATTTCCATGAGACGTAAATCGTCGGCGTAGTGTAAAAAATTTTTGCTCTTGTATCTAAAGTTATTTCACGTGCAAAAATCCTCCGTGTGTAAAATCATATTGATGAACAAAAAATTTTTATGTTACATTGGCGATTTACGCCTAATGGAGACCAGCCTATATGATCAAGGCCGGAGTTAAACTGCTTACATTACATACGTGAGCTGGAGTTTTTTTTTTGTTTCATTTTGCTAAAAGAAGCTCGAACGAACAATGTGGGTGAAAGTAGGCTTTGAATTTGGTCACAAGCAGGAGATTTAAACTGGACAAGATGCAAAGCATTTAAGCTCCAATTTTACTCAAAAATGTCATTGGACCCCGCTAACACTACCAATTTTTTTGGGGGCGAAAATTCAAAATTACATTGTCTCATCATAAAATTGTTGGTTGCATGGCGAGCATTTAACTGCCTCAGCATGACTTTATATTAGTTGTTATGCAAGGCTCTTGTACACCCGATTTACTGTATTACGTGTATGCTATTGTAGAAGTATACAGGAAGTAGAAAATGACCTAATTAAAATTATACCTAGCAATAAGTCATAACGTGGGTAGAGTCAATGAGTCAAATAATTACTAATTACATAATTACTAAAAGGTAGCTATTGTATAGCTCAATAAACATTCCAGCTTAAGTCTTTTAGTCATATGAAACTTTAAGCATATTGGCAACAGCGCTTTGATACAAAATGAACCCACTTATTCCGTGATAAATGCTACCATGCATCAAAGCAAAAACAAATTTTTTTCAGCAAAGTTGTTTCAAAATCCGAACAACTTTACTTCGCAAAATGATACAGAGTCCCAAAGTTGCCCACACTAGTCGAGATAACCAAAGAATTTACTTTTTCCCCTCCACTTTTCAAATATTACTCAATTGATTTTGTTTTCGAATCTCATAGGGTCACGTGAATATAAAAGTAATCACATGTATACTGTTTCGTAGGATTCGGAGATATTTGACTGGTTGGTATTTCATTTCTTTGCTAGCAATTACATGTCATTATTTACGACCAAAATGTTCCATATTGTAAGTTGCACGTGTGCTGTAAGGCAAAAGCAGAGGCGAACCTCGTCTAATGCCACCTGCATGGCGAAATTAATACCCTTTAGATGCAATATAAATATCAACAAAAAATACTTAACTTGTTTTTTCGTAGTTGAGGTGAATTCAACTTAGCCACGCTTAGATCTAATGGGAACAGAAATTATACTGTGGTCTAAAAACCACCAACACTACAAATACCGAGCCAATAACAGTTTATCATGACTCTTTAAGTGTGTTTAGCTAAATGTCAAGACAAATGACATTTAGTTCAATTATAGTTATTTACTTAAAATCACGATAATATATAAAACACTCCGGGCAGAATAACTACAAAAAAGCCAAAATAAATGAAATTATACACGCTGTTAAAAAAATTGCCGTTAGATCTAATGACGCAGTTTCTTTTCATTGCAAGATTGAAATTCGTAGGCTAGATGGATATGAGCTACAGCTATTGTAACGCTATTATGAACGCATTACCAAACATTGTAAAAAGTCGAAGCTTAGTGTCAAATAAAAGTTAACCCTACTGCTAGTATTCACAGCGGGGTTATTAAAGCATTTTAACTATGGTAAAAATAGCACATGACTAAAGTACGGCACATTACAAAAGTACAGCATCAAAAAACTAGAAAATAAAAACGGACAGCTAGCTACGAGTAGCAGTTTTTGCATAGACAAGCATTGCATACCAATGTCTAGTATTTCTTCTTAGTTGGGCAATATCTCAAAAACTTTGCATAAAATGCTTTTGAAACCGTATGGCATTAGAACAAAATGAAAAGACGATTAATAATAGTTTGATTTCAAAAAGCAGCTGAGTATACAGTTCTAAGAAATTGCTTTGTAAACATTATCCACTGTATTTATCTAGCAAATCGCATTTATGCCTGCGAGACTGTTTGACGAGTCTGGATAGAGGAAAAATTACTAGAGCAGAACCTCAATTATCCGGACTACTGCAAACGAACGTCTTTTTGAATAATCAAATTTTCTGTGTAATCAAACAAATGCTTAAATTTATGCTAAGAACAAAACAATGTACTCATATGTGGATTTTGATACTTTTTACAAATGCTTCTTATTCCTTAGAAAGGTCAGTTATTTTTTCTGGACGAGGGACAATTGTCTTTTCGGGGCAGTTATGTCTCGCAGCTGCTTCAGAACAAGATGCTTTGAGTAGTCGATTGTATTTCAAGCTTTGAAAAATTTTTTTGAGTCATCCTAGAATTTTCCTGCAAGCGTCCGGTTAATCAAGGTTCCGGTTAATCAACGTTCGGATAATTAAGGTTCTAGTGTAGTTTGTTAAATTGGTAACAATACCTTTCATAGAACGATCAGGTTATAGTCGATCTAAAATTAACAAGTTCATGCATCGCCACCCTCCAGTGGTTTCTGTTGTTCCCTTGAATTCCAGTGAAGACATGTGCTCAGTGAATCGAACCAATCGTCAAACGGGTTATTTCGGCAAACGCAAGGAGTCGGGTGCACTGAAGTGCGGATGGAAACGAGATCACCGTATTTCAACTCCGTCGAAAAACTGCCATCAAAAGACACCCACGCAGAACACCTTGCGTTTTTGGAAACTCCAAATTTCAGCTCAACTCCCGATGGGACTATAATGGGGCGGAAAGACAGGGAATGGGGGCATATGGGCGCAATTAAGATGGAAGGAACATCAGGGTGTACCATTGATGCCCCAGCAGCAACCGCATATGCTGTGCTACCAGTTGGAGTTGATATAATTAACCCATCTCCTTGTACTGAAGTAATTTGTCGACCTTCTAAGAACAGATCAATATTGCATAGGTAATGACTCGAGCCTCTATTCACAACTACTTCATTCAGAACCAAAAACGACGTCTTGTTGTCGTCATCATCAGAATCGCTAAAGCTTGCTTTTGAATCGTGTGACAAACTGCCAAATGAACCGTTCACTTTTCTTTCAGCCGCAGCACCGGCTTGTCTGAAAAAAAAAATATTCATTTTCAATACAAATGCATGCCAAGTGCTGAGTTTAAGTTGCTAAACTGCAATCCACAAAGCGAAAATCGAAAGCCTACCCTTAGATCTATATTGTAACCTACTTTTGGATGACTTATAGCTGGTTAGCACTTAAAACTGCTACCGACTAGAAAGGAAAGTAACTGAAGCGAACTACAGTAGAACCCCGCTAATTCGATCACCCACGGGACCCCAGTCAAGCGATCAACTTGATGGGATAGTCGCGTTAGCGGATTTCACTTTGTTGCAGTAATCGGATATGCACCCTCAAATACTATAATTCACGCGTGTGCAATACGTGACAACTTGAAAACCAAGTTTGGTTTTTAATTTCAAGAGATTAAAGCATAAATACAACATGCGTTTAATCAATACTTCTGAAAAAACCTTGGTTGGAAGTTTGTCTCAATGCATCTGTTTCATTTCATACAGTCGGCTTTCAATTTGATAGAGATCTTAGAAGTCGGCTTTCAATTTGATAGAGATCTTAGAAGGTGATCAGCGTCTCTTTCCAACAGAA
Source organism: Trididemnum clinides (assembly GCA_963675345.1). Classification (NCBI taxonomy): domain Eukaryota; kingdom Metazoa; phylum Chordata; class Ascidiacea; order Aplousobranchia; family Didemnidae; genus Trididemnum; species Trididemnum clinides. The sequence goes on along the minus strand of OY776305.1, from coordinate 7,016,935 downwards.
ACGAATTTATTTCATCGACACGTTTCAACGCTTTCCAGACACAAGTCAACGAAGATTTCCTGCACTTTTCAGTAGAAAAATCTGCTTCACTCTCTTCAGGCAGTTCTAATTCAGCATCATTTTCAGCTGCAGTCAGTTAACTGCTGTTCAAGTTACTCATGCAGAATTTGATTTTCCACATTGAAGGTTGCGTTATCACACATTTCGATATCGCATGCAACAAAGTCATCCACAGATTGAGCCGACAGACCGATATGATCTTGGATCTCTAAAACAAGTTCAATTAAGGGAACACAGTCCTCATCGTCTGCAGTGGCAGATTAATCAGCGTGCTGGATTCCGTATTTTAAGACGCAGCTCTTTACTGTGGAACAACGGAGTTCTGTGATAGCTGTATCATACCAATATACAGCATCTAAAATGGACACGTATTTTGGCAGACTTCGCGTCCTCACCTTTATCGATTTTAGCCAATACAGATGGCCGAGGTCGATTTTGATATTTGCTTTTCTTGACTTGATGATTTCCTGGTCTTCTGGTTGACGTTTGGATGTTGTAAGCGCCGGTAGAAACACACCTTTTGCGTTTGACTCATTCACATCCTTTGGCTAGCTTGGTAGATTGTCAATGATTAGCAAAACTTTACGATTTTGTCTTTTCATCTTCCTACCAAGATTCTGAAGCCATTTTTGATAAATTTCAGAGATCATTTATGCTTTTTTGTTGTGCTTCCACGTAACAGGCAATGTCTTTGTGTTAACTGACTTGAAGCAAAGCTGATTTCCACATTTTCTGATCACTAAAGTATTTTCAAATTCCCCGTCCACGTTAACACAAAACATGGCCATAATCCGTTCTTTCGACTTTTTTCACCTTTGCATTCGTCTCCTTTTTTTTTAAGAATTTTGTCGGGCAATGCAAAAAAAACACTAATTTAGTCCATGTTGTAAATGTAAAGAGTCTCGCAACCGTAGTGATTTCCGGAAGGCGGGACTCCCTAACGTTTCTTCATCAACACAGCCACTCACTTCGCAAATAACAGCCTGGGAAATGCCGTGGCTTGCCTTACATCTGTTAAACCAATCATCTGACTCTTGAAATTCATTTTCCTGAGAGCTGTGACAAAACCTTTAGCATTTTCTTAAATCACAGGCTCGCTTATCGAAAGTTATAAAGACTTGGCTTTTTGAAATCACCGGAAAGTTGGTAGATCAATATCTTCTTAGAATAGAAAGACTCTGATCTCTTCCGGTCATTTGAAAAGTCAACCTCAAACGTAGCCAAAAAGTCCTTTTTTCTTTTTAGAGCAATCTGCATTTGAGGTTTGCTTACGCCGAAAATCTCAGCCAGTTCACGCTGCAATGTTTCCACATTTTCTTTTTACTTTACAACCATAACCTTTTCTATGAATGAAAGTTCTTTTGGCTTTGTTTTACCCGGCGCCATTTGTTTTCTTGAGACCAAAACACAGCACGGGATGAATCTTAACCAGCAGCTTGCAAACATACTCTCTGCAGTTTAATTAATCTAAAACTTTTTGTTGCACTATAGCAATGCTGATTACTTCTGATACGTCTCAATGCTCATTTATTACGCAGTTGCAATTTTCTTTACGTCTACCCACGCAATCCGATTGTTTTGGCGCGATATGCAATAACTCTATCAAAACAAGACACAATGGTCGCTATGGCGTTTAAATTTGCAGTTTGCAGTACGGTAGTCGCAGTCTGGAAACCGGGATGGTCGCATAATTGAATTAAAACAAAACGCAATACATCACAATGGAAAATATTCGGAACCGCAGTGAAGTGGTTGCCACCGGGGTTCCACAGATGGCTTCTTGAAATTATTTTGGCAAACATATGCTTGTGGCTTCTGGTAAGTCAATGACGCAATAAGAGCAAACATCTGTTTAGAGAAAAGAAAAAGGCACAAACAAGTAAAACCAACATCCAGCCTTCCTGTTAGCATAGTGCGTGAATTTACTTGGAATCGAAAAACAAAAATTTTGTTAGAGGAACTAGAAATACCGTAACTGCGTTTTAACTATCCAAACATGGAAAAAAGTGATGAGCACACTTGGATTTTATGACACAGCTTATTAACACAAAGTGAAAAATGTTACCGCTGATAAAATTGCGCATAAATTTGGTATTTATGTGAAGCAATTTCGAAGCAATACACAATAAAATTTGAATCTGCGGACGCTCTTAACAAAAAAACGGAAATAAAACAGTAAGAACAACATTACCAAAACAATTTATTTACGTTAATAAAATGTATTGACCTTCATCTCCGCATAGGCACTACCAGGAACGCAACAGAATGCGCTGGGATTTGAACGATGAATAAAATAGTTAAAGCAGTGGTTCTCAAAACTTTGGGTAATGATGCCCTTGCAGTTCTTTTTAATAACTCACGGTCAATGATGAAATCCAAGAAAATATCAAACCGAGGTTTTAGCCACGCTGAAGCCGGGCAAGTAACCGCAGTCCAGACCAGAGATCGCACATAAATAAATAGCAGCCACGAAGTGATCATCTTGAAGAGTTCACAGCAAGACAGGACAGACTCAAATGAAAAGTTTCCTGAGTCGGATAACAACAGGCACTGCAGGAAGGATTCTCAATTCTACCAGTTCTAAAAAGGAGTTTAACAGGAAGCTGTGTCAACCGCCATAAAAACGAAAAGTGGCACAGCCAGCATGAAGGGGAAGCGCAAGCAATGCAGAGAAAAAGAAATTATCCGAACGTGAAGCATAGGAGAAAACAGGCTGAAATAAAGCTTCACACAGAAAAAATAGGAACTCCTTGAAGAGGTTCCATGAGAAAGCTCAAATATAGTAAAAGGCCTTGAGACGAGGAAAAAACTAGCCTTAGAGAAAGATACATTTTCAGATAAAAAAAAGAGTGCGGTCGAAGATGACCACAAAAAAGGTGGTATTGGGGTTGATAAGCGAGGAGAGGCGTAGCTACGAGGAACTTACTGGGGATCTATCGAAAGTTTCAGGCTTGCCTGGGTTAAAAGGAAAACACCAGCGATCAAATCAGTGCTTCACTCAAACCAGGGATCCTTGAGTAGCCCACATAACAGTAGACAACGAAAGGAAAAAGGCGAACATCTTGCTCAGGCTAAAGGTTAGGACGCAAACACCACTGTTCCCTCTAGATTTTAGTAAGTGCGTAACCGCCGGCGCGAGTGCGAAATCGCTAGCAAATGTACGAAAACCGCCGGACAAGTTTTGGCGGACATTGCCAAACAAACGGTTAAATTAGCCTTAGTAACTTATTTTGAAGGAGTAAAAACAGATGCTTGCAGTAGCCTACTGCTATTTAGTCAGTGTGTACGCTACGCTAACTTTGCATAGCTTACAGTTTGCCGATAATGTTGGTTGGCGTACAACAACATTCTTTATTTTCCCTTCAGACGTACTTCGATTATGAAATTTTTTATTCAGTTACAGTGCTTTTCAACCGTTTTTGGCATGAGGCCCATTTTCGAAATGCACAAACGCATGTGGCCCATTTTCGAAATGCACAAACGCATGTGGCCCGATTATACATTTTCTCGTTTTCATGGGCGTTTTTGGCATTGTGCCCATTTTCGAAATGCACAGAGGCATGTGGTCCGGTCATACTTTCCTCGTTTTTAAGCGCGACCTCAAAAAAGTTATCTAAGTCAATTTCAGAAACATTGTCCAACTAAAATAAAATAAGCAAGTCAAGAAAAAGTTTTCTTGCTATTGCTGGAATTGCTGGAGTTATTGCTGGAAAAGAATTGAAAAAAGGCTAGACTTTAACAAAAAACGTGTTAAAAGAAATTGAAACTGCACTTCATATTTTTTCTTCTCGTTTCAAGGTTTATTTTATTATGGCTGGTAAACTATCACAGCACATGGCTGTCAGCTGCATTTTATTTAAAAAAAGAAATTTGGAGGGGATTTAAAACTAAAATTGGTTAAAAATCGTACTCTTTTTTTACTTTTAGTTTTTATAAATAGCAAGTGAGAGGTTATTTATTTCAAGTTTACAAAATGGCGTTTTGTATGCTAAAGTGAAACCGAGAGCTATGCACTTTTTTATCTTAACAAGCACGATTGAAATTAGCGTTGAAACGTAAAGAAAACATAAGTTAAGCAATTCCAGTTTCAAACTTGCCTCAAAATCTAATGTCTTGTGTTAAAGCGGAGTTGAAAGCTACTTGCTATTACTGGTCTTAGCTACGATAGAAATTGGTCGGTTTACTTTATATTACTTGCTTTGGGGTTGATTTGTAATACAAAAGAAGCTTGGTAACGGCATGCGCGATATTTTTAAGTCGCCGTCACTCGTTGTTGCCTCATAGCCGGGCGATGTTTACGCGGGACGTTGCACTGCCATAAAAAAGCGGCTGTCCCACCTTTCATTCCCATTCCCTGTCTTTCACGCATTAAACAGCATTTAACTCCCACGCATTTAAAAATTACAAAAATTTTAACAAACGGAAAAAGTTACCAAAAACCGCCGGACTTTTTTACACACTGCTGAATTTTAACTGCGAATCCGCCGGACATAATTTCGCAAATTTGCATTTTTTTCGCGATTAAAGGGAACAATGGCAAACACAGAGCCTCTCCTAACCAGAGGAAGTGAAGGTCGCGGTGCATAGTGTACCAACATGAGACCTCTCCTTCCCAAATGTGTCTGCAGCCACACCTTCCCGTTGGTCCCCCCGTTGTGTACAGAATTGGCTGCAGGGGCATCTGAGTGCCCGGCGGTATAACCGGGTATGGAGGGGTACATCTCCATACAACAATAGCCTGCGGCACGCGATTGCCCAGCTGGACGGGAGTCCTGGAAAGCAGATGAACCTTTTGGTCAACGGTATTCGCAGTCGGAAGAAGGCAATGGCAAACCACTTCCGATCATTCCCTGCCAAGTCAGATTAAAAGAGAATCAAATAACGGTGTCAACAGGAGCGTGCCCAACCCAGGCACTGCTGCTTCGCCCGGTAGGGACTGTGATGTTCGTCAGGTCACACCCGACCGTCAACCAATTACTGTGCGAAAAAGTACGAACAAAGAAGAGGGTAAAATTCGAGTTGCAACCTGGAATGTACGAACTCTAGCGCAAAAAGGCAAAATAGAGAATTTAATCCAAGAAACAAAGCAAATGAATATAAATGTCATGGGTGTGGCTGAAATGCGTTGGAAGGATCAAGGACAGATAACAAATAATGGATATAAAGTGTTGTGGCCCGATGGACAAAAACTCGAGCATGGGGTTGGTTTTGAGCTAGACCCCTTGGCGTCTAAAGCATTCAAAGGATACCTGGTTGTATCAGACCGCATAATACTATTAAAAACGAAAGGCCCACAGCGTGATCTGAACATAATTCAAGTATATGCCCCGACAGAGGCAGCACAAAACGAAGAAATAAACGAATTATATGGCAAGCTTGAGGAAACACGCACAAAATGTAAAACTAATGAAATTCTAGTGGTTATGGGAGATCTGAATGCAAAGGTTGGAAAAAACCGAGATGGAAACACTGTAGGACCTTTCGGTCTAGGTGTGAGAAATGAACGTGGAGATCTGTGGGTTGACTGGTGCAGAAATAACAAGTTGATAATAGCAAATACATGGTTTCAAAACCACCCAAGACGTTTGTCGACATGGCAATCACCTGATGATACAATTCGAAACCAAATAGACTTTATCGCCATATCTGAACGTTACAAAAATGGAGTGTTGAATTGCAAGGCTTTTCCAGGCGCTGATGTTGGAAGCGATCACGTGCCGGTATTAGCAACTTTACGCGTCAAGCTCAAAACTTGCTATAAATCGAAGAAAATGCCAAAGCTGGACTATGAAAAATGTTTAATAGATAACGCAATACGAATGAATCTACAACGGCGCTTCAATAACCAAATCACACGTAGCCATGATAACCCCTCTGCAGATAATTTAAACAAATTCTCTAACTTTCAACATGCAGCAAAGATAGCCATACAAAAATGTTTAATTTTGGAAGATAAGAAAGAATCTACATCATGGATAACCGAAGAAATCAAAAATTTGTTTGAAAAAAGAAGACAACAACAACGAGGATCAGGCGAATACAAAAGATTGGATAGGGAAATAAAAAAGAAGTGCACAAATGCTCATGAAGATTACCTGACAGAAAAGTGCAAGATCATAGAGAAATCATTTAACTCAAATCCGAAAATAGTGCATCAAAGAATGCGAGAAATCAGCAGTAAGAAGTATTATAAAACAACAACTGGATGTATCAAAGACAAAAATGGAAACATTCTGTTTGAAGAACAAACAATAAAACAGCGTTGGACAGAATACATTAAGGAACTTTACGACGATCCGGAGAGAGGCAAGAAGCCAATCAAATTCAATAACAATTTGTCTGGACCAGAAATCACAAAAAGTGAAGTGAGAGAAGCTATATCTAGCATGAAAAACGGTAAGGCCGTAGGCCCTGATGAAATACCGGCAGAAGTCATCAAAGCTCTGGGTGACTCAGCGGTGGACGTGCTGCATGATCTTGCAAATACCATCTACAAAACGGGCGAGATTCCGGAAATCCTACAGAAATTGGTTTTCATAACAATTCCCAAGAAAATAGGTGTGACGGAATGTGAGAATTTCAGAACAATAGCAATCATGAGTCGTGTTATCAAAATCCTCCTTAAGATTTGTGTTCTTCGAATGAAAAATAAGATTCACCCAGAAATAGCGGAAGAACAATATGGTTTTCAACCAGACAAAAGCACTAGAAATGCTATATTTTTCCTAAGAATATTATCTGAGAGAGCAATTGAAATGCAACAAGACCTGCATATTTGCTTTATAGACTACAAGAAAGCATTCGATCGCCTAAAGCACGAGATAGTACTGAAAAAACTACAAGAGGTGGGCATAGACGACAAAGACCTCAGGATCATTCAAAACCTATACTACGAACAAAAAGCTTCAGTACGAGTTGGGAACGCAGAAACAGAGACAATCCCAATCAAAAAGGGTGTACCACAGGGATGTGTAGCTTCACCGGATTTATTTAATCTCTATCAAGAAATGATTATGCGCGTTACAACAAATATGGCCGGAATCAAAGTTGGAGGCATAAACATAAACAAAATCCGATACGCTGACGATACAGCACTCATTGCAACTTCACAGGTGAATTTACAGAGACTGGTGGACAGAGTAGTTGTGGAAAGTACTGCTTATGGTATGGAAGTGAACGTAAAGAAAAACTGAATGCATGGTGATGACCAAAAAGGAAAGCGTTCCAGAATATACAATTACAATCAAAGGAGAAATGGTAAAACAGGTGAACAATTTTAAATATCTTGGATCAAACATAACATCCGATGGAAGATGTGTGACTGAAGTGAAATGTCGTATTGCGCAAGCCAAGCGAGCCTTTGTTGAACTGGACAATATCCTAAAGAACAAAAAGATGTCAATACGGACAAGAATGCGAGTTCTAAAATGCTATGTACATCCCACTTTACAATATGGCTGTGAAACTTGGACCTTGAACGCGAAATTAAGAGCGATTAACGCATTTGAAATGTGATGCTTGCGCAGAATGCAAAGAATATCATACGTTACCCAAAAGACAAACGAAGAAATATTACAACAGGACAGAAAAGAGAACTTCTGAAGAATGTGATGAATAGACAACTGCAGTTTTTTGGGCACGTCATGAGAAAATAGAAACTTGAACATGTTGTAATATGTGGAAAGATTCGAGGAAAACGCGCACGAGGACGACAACGCCTGAAATTTATGGATCAATTGAAGGACGTGTTGGGTGGATCGACTGAAGAGATACTGCGGGCCATGAACGATCGAGACGGCTGGAGGAACAAATGCAGGGAAGCTATCAAAGGCTGGCCTCAGCCATGACACTTGAAGGAGAAGAAATAAAAAACTTTAAAATATAAATACACTTGCAATTGGAAGATAACATGTTCCCTGTTCCTCACCTGACATACGTCTGCCATGTACCTAAATAACCAGCTAATTGCCCCCTGCCGTCTTAAAAACATTGGCATATAAAATATATTCAGTCTATACTACAAAGCAAATCCATTTCGAAATCAACTACCATTCTTAAGAACAGATGTTGCAATCCTCAGTGTGAAAAATCCAACGCAATCATCGGCTGGATTGTCAAGTAGCTTATGAGGGCAAAATCAAAACAGAAATAACACCTAAAAGCAATGATCCTCAAAATTTTTGACAATTCGACTGCCAGGTGTGCCCAAAAATCTTGGTGGTAGACCAAAGTTTACCTGGTCTCAACTTATAAATCACGCTATTTCCAAAACACTACTATTGTTTTTGTGCAAATCGCAAAATACTACTAAAATGCAGAAATTCTGCAAAATTCCACAACTTAGTCCTCACCCTAGTGTAATCCCTAATTCCCTACTGTAACACTAAACCTAACTTCAATCCTAACCCTATCCAATTCTATCTCCAACCACAAACGCTATTCCGTGTTGGGGATTTCCCTGTTTCAGTAGAATCTAATTCTATAAAACACTTTGTCCAGATTTAAGTGTTTTAGTTTCTTTTTAAATTGCAGATTTTATCTCAGCTGCAACAAAAAAACATGTATCATGAAAAAAGTTGGCCATGTATCTAAATAAATCACAGCCTTACCAAAAAAATCACCCCAAAATAAAGTGATACCATGAGCTGACATACCTTTCAATCTTGCATCTCAATCTGCTTCGAAGCATCAGCATTGAATTTCCGTTCAAAACTTTACCTATTGTTGCTTCATAATTTTTTACATCATGAGCAGTAAGAAAACCAAGTGATCCCATACTGAATGCTATTACAGGAGGCATGCTGTGTTGAAACAATGATGCAGCATAAAGCAAAGTTCCATCACCACCAATTGTAATGACAAGATCAACATTTGCTTTAAAACAGTCATCGTCCTGTAGTTTGTATGGCTTGAAGCTACTAAACAACTTTATAAACTCAAGATCAAAACTTGACTTTATGGTTTCATTTGACAGCAGATTCTCTTCAACATAAACTTTTAAGTTTTTCTCTTGAACTAGCCAAGAAGAAATAGATTTAAAAGCAGCATCTGTTTCACTGCCTGTTCTTTTGATAATCAAAACACTCTCAGGAGGTCGAGACCACGTTAATCTATGATTTTCAGGATCAAAGGCATAATCTCTTGAAAAATCTGGCCGAGTAATTGCTTTTGGGCCAAAGGAACAATCTGGCAGAGGTCCAAGCAGTGATTTGCCTCGACGAAAAACCTTTTTCTTATTACTATTGGTCTTACTAGGGCTGCTTGCTGCAAATGATATTCCCGTGGAAGCCATTATGATCTTTAACTTAATACATATAACAGTTCATCAACTAGGCATAAACTGACATTAATAACTACCACCTTAAAATATCAACTTTTATGAAATGTTAGTTTTTGAACATAGAAGCCATGAAACAAAATTTTAACCTACGATATATTATTGTTAGCCATGAAGCAAAATTTTAACCAACGATATATTATTGTTAGCAACTAGAAAGAAGACATCTCATAGCACACACAAAAACTTTTGTTTGATTAGTTTTGCATTTTGTAATGTGATGTTATTTAGCCATTTTTATAACCTAGTCCAGTGGGCCACGACCCATTAGTTAACCATAGCACATATGTCTTGAGGAGCAGAGGTTGTCATTTTTTTCATGTTGAAGAACACACATAAAACTGAAAAAAATATTAGTGTGCAATTTTTATGCATTTGGAGAATACCTATTACAATAGGCAAAATATAGAATGCCACTAAGCCACAGACATCTGATGGTCAAAAAAATGGGACATATAACACTAACCTGGTCATTCAATCACAAGTGTGAGCTCAAGCTCTGTTTGCTGGTCTTTAGTTGGACTAGGCCACTGTGACCTGCACTCCAACCTACAAGGCATACTATCTACCACAAAATCTAGTACATTGTATCTCAAGCAATTTGTCTTAAAATTTAAACTTTGTACCCTACTGGATCAAGGCATTTTCTGAAGCACAACTGGTCCTTCCAAATTTGTGGTTCTTAAATTGGGGGTAAGTCTTTCTGAAATAATTGAGCTCCCCCCAAAAAAGCCATCACATTGGATTTCCATCTTTGCCTATAATTTTCAAATCAAAATATGTGTACCTGTAACTGTGCAACTCCTAATTTAAAACATCATATTTTCTCTCTAAAGGTAAGCTTAAACATTCACAAATTTCTTTTTACTACGAGATAAAAAAGTATTGCTTATTCTTTTTGTTGACTGTGAACATAGTTAGTACTGTCCTAGAGAGTTTGCAAGTGTTGGTTGAGTGATTGCATACAGAATATGCTAAAATGGTACCCGGCATTCACTTTCGGGCCAGGAAAAATAATGTGATGATCCTTTGGGATGCATAAATTGTAGAAAATTAGACAAAGGAGCAAATGTAACAGGCGTCTGCAAGGAGTATGGTGTGGCCAAGCAAACTGTGTCAGACAATAGAAAATCAAAAGATAAGAAATTGCACATATTGTTCAGGATGGTTATTTCATTTTATTTGCATTACATAAATACGTTTGTGTTATCCAGACTATTTTATTATTCAGAGAGATTCCTGCACTATCTAGTCTGGAAAAACAAGGGTCAAGTGTACACAATAATCAACAAATTAAAGTTAAAAAAGCTACATGGAACAGGTATGGGCAACACTAAAATTTAGAAATTTACAGAATTACAGAAATGAGGGAACTTTTACAGAAATATGGAAAAACATCAATTAAATTAAGAAAATCATGAAAACACAAAGTTTATGGAAATACTTAGTTTAATTCAGTGCAATTGCTTAGTTCTAACTCTTTTGCTAGCACGTGAATAGGGAAAGGTGGGAGTGCGAAAAACTGTCATAATCAATCATAATTAATCATCATAAAATACCCCAAGTTTGTTTGTAAATCATTACTCATCTGTTTACTTCTACATCAAGTGTAATATATTGTTGAAAACTCTATTTCTTGAAGATTTCAAATATATATAAAAAAAAAAAATTTTTTTTGTTTGAATATGCAAATTAGCCCCCAATAGGTGCTGAGTTATCTTCAAATTTAGAGTACCCTTACCTCAAAGATCACTACAGATTTTATTTTCCACCAATTTTTTTTAGAAAAAGTTGCTACATGATTATAAGGAAATAAGCTTTCAAGGTACATCAGTCAAAACTTACTTGAAAGCCTATGTTTTCTACAATATGCAACTTTCTGAGGCCCGTGACCTTTTTGTTAACTGGTACTGACTGATACCAAATTTTGTTAGTTAAATGTAGTACCTAAAATATGATCAGTCATTATCTGCTGGAGGTTAGCCTAAACCATGTAACATTAAGTATTTTCGAAAAGGGAATTTCTTCAACATTCAGAAAACATCAAGTTTAAATAGAATATGTTGTCACTAACAATGAAACAGAAGCTTTTCTACACCCCTCCCATTTGTTGAGAAACAAGGGGGATACAGCAAACTCTGATTAAGAAAAGCCAAACCTCTGCTAGCTTTTAAACTTGTATTTTAGTTTCTGTCTCATTGGAAACTTGATACAAAATGACGACTTTAGTGGTAAAATATTTGCAATTTATTTTATCTTTTTATAGGGTGTAGTTTTTCTAAAATTATAATTTAGTGAAGGTATATCGAAAAACTTGGAGAGTTTGATCTGACATGACGTACAGTACTCATTTTCAATCAGTAAATATCATATACCATTTAGCCTATAGCCTAAACTATTTAAATTTATATATTGCTGGAAAGCAAATTTCCTAAGCTTTTATATCATATTTTTTATGCACTAAATCTCTTTTTTTCTACTTACCATACAAATCTGTTTGGGGGGGTTTTGAGACCCCTAAAAAATTTGAAAATTTTAACAGGTAAATTTCATCATTATTGCCTAAAATTTTGTCAAATGATGCCCCAAAAGAGTGGCTTTCAGACTAACGATTAGATTAACGTTATCCTTAAAGACAAGACGCTAGGTAATATATGCAGCATTTAATCTGCTTTTTCAGATCAGTGTGTAAACTGATCTCCCAGTGGATATGCAGCCAAAACAACCAATTGGTCAACCTGCCCAGTTAAGAAATGCAATATGTTGATGGTTCAAGTCTTAGTGCTTCTGAAAGTGTATCGCTAATTTTTAAGGATAACGTTAATGAGAGGGTTACTTTTGCTAGTGACAGGATGGGCCCTGCTGATGAGTCCAAAAAGACCAAATACGTCCTGGGATGGTCTCGTCTAAATTGGTTGGGTGGTATACTCATTATTGGTTCCTCGCATATTCCTTATAATAAATTGTTAATGCCCCTTTCAGTCATAAGCTGCTTTACCAATTAGGTGCAAGGTACATTTAGTTTTACTTAATTGGATGGTTGTATATTTAGTAGCTTTGTTTCTAAGATTTCCATACTTTTTCAGCAGTTAGTTTTCAATATTTCCTTAATCCAGTACTTTCTTTTTAATGATTTTCTGCATTTCTGTAATTTCATGTTTAATATGAATTTTCATACTTTGTGATTCAGTAATTTCACAATGCAACATGAATTTTTGAATTTCTCTCATTCCATAGATTTTTGTATTCTAGTGTTGTCCATCAATTGCAGCAGTTGTATTTTTGGCCACCATTTTAGTTTAACGCTTACCATAACTTATAGCCCCAACAACTACTTGTCTATTTTTTACCTGTTTAAACAATAAATACAGTACAACTACTAAGTAACAGGACCACTTTGGTGGGATTTGAAATATTTTTCAATTGCAACACTTTGCGTTTGGTTTTAACTATGTGAATACCCCAGTTTCCAGAATGCAAATACCACATAGAGACAACACAAAATCACATAAATTGACACAGTCAGAAAAATTCATGTTGATTAGTGAAATTAATGAACCAAGAAAATTTGATATGAAATATCAAAATCAAAACTAATGCAGTTTTACTATACCTAGTTCCAACTGTTTAGGCACAAAACATGAATGCCACACTGAACAATCTGGAAAAAATGCTCAGCAATTGAGTTGGTTTACTGCAAAATTCAGGCTACCTGGTTTTACTATTTATTTATCCCGATGACAAACAAATCTCCTTGAAGCTAAAAAACAAAACCTGTTGTATGCTCACGTTACACTTCTTTTGCTTTGCACTGTTCATGTCAAAATCTCATTGTTTTGTACACAATCACTTAGCTTTACCGGCAGTTCTTTTTTCAACCTTTTTTCTTTAAACAGTGAATGCACTGAAGCGCAATAAAACCTATATTAATTTTTTCAAAGGAAATAAAGATACACCAATGCAATGTAGGCTTAATTGTCTTCGGATCTTTGATTAAATAAAATTTTTGGTTGTGTATTAGACAATATTTTTAGCTTGTTTTGAATTTTTTGCAATGCCATATAAGTGCATTCACAATGCAATCACAGCACAGAAACTGACCACAAAGCTTTGGTTTCATTCTTACAGCTGCTTTAAAAATAATGTGATCAACGGATATTCTGCATATTCTGCATTTTTTGTTCTAAATATGAGGAGTATAATGTCAGGTTTTTAATATTAATTACCAAACCCAGAGAGTTGAAAATCTTTTTTGGCGCGACCCAAAAGAAGTTTTTCTTTGCTCTCACGACCAAAGCACTACTGAAAATGGCTTTAAAAAAAATAATTTACCAAAAATTTACTTAATACTTCTCTGAATACCCCTCATTTTCTTTTCTTGATGTTAAACTCCAAGAAAAGAAAAAAGATCTTTATGTTTCATCAATCAATCAATCAGTTACTCATTTGTCTCAGCTTAGTCAAAACAACGAATTAAAATCAAATGAAAATCAAACAATATCTGTACTAAAACCGGCTTGGCGGCAGCGCAAAGACTATAAAGTCATTGCAACAACTACCACCATTGTTTTAAAAGTTTTCTCACCAAGCTCCGGCTTTTCTAAATCTGACATCAGCTTTAATTGTTTGATTGAGGTGATAAAATTAGCAGCCAATATGGAAATCAACCAAACAGTCAACTTGTGATTTGCATGCGAAAGACAATAAAGAATAGTACCGATATCAATAATAAAATAATATCAAACATAACTGATAAAGTATGCAACGAAGTGCCAATGAAAGTAGAGAGCAGGTCAAAAAAAAGTGCAAAAGGTTAATGTAATCGAAGTTAGTTTGTGTATTTTTTAAGTAACTGACGTGTAATTTTTTTAAACAAATAAAAGTTGGTTTTTTGATGTTATGAGGGATTTGTTCAACTCAAAATGCCAACTTCTACCGTAGATTCTCTCAAAAGAAAAAAGTAAAGGTCTTCAATCTAACTTTTTTTCGCGATTTAATATACTGAGAATCCCTAATTTTACAACTGTCGTTGTATCGCAATTGCATGAATAATATTTTTTTTAGCTCGACTTTTTTGGATGGTTCTTTGTCTACATGATTTCTTCTAGCTTCTTCACAGTCTTGTCTTTTTGAATCTAAACCAAATATTTGTTGGTAATGATATGTGGTTACATAATCTTTTACATTTGGTTTCCTTTTGCGTTTTTGGAAAAGTATCATCGTTTTGATTTTCTCAAAACATCTCCAACTCAGAACCTAATCAAGCAATTAACTTTCAAATAATTTAAGTACAATTTCGAAGCCAACATATTTTGATTGTGACACTTGGACGGGATTGCAAATGATCTGTTGCAAGCTTGCAGCGCTGTTGCTTGTAATGCGCAGAGATTTAGATTGTATTTATCAGGATTAAGAAGTGTAAGAAAACTTTTATTTATAAAAAACTGTTGGAAACTTAACTTCAGTCATGCGTGAATGAGATCACAAAGGAGCGCGAAAGCAAAACCGATTTTGATGAAAAATTCGCTCAAGCTGTAATGAGAAACGACATGTACGATAAACTTACAAGTTTTGTATCTTTTGCTTTTTTTGGAAATTTAACAGCATTCTTATAAGGGTATTTAGTGAAAGGGGATAATTTTTTTAATTAGAGGTCTTGTTAATCTTAAGAGGTTTTAATTAGTTTGTTCTGAATTCTAAACTTATTTCTAAACTCATTTGTTTTGCACTAACTGCAGGCATTTTTCTGACAGTTTTTTTTAAACTCAGTGGTTGGCTGCATAGCGTAATGTGTACTTAATTTGAGACTTGTCATCGAAAGACTCTGGGTTTAGCTTTCAGTGTTATCACCTTGCATGTGACTGCATGACCAGAATTGGCATTTGTGTTAAAGTTTTCAGTATGGTATTCAAGATATGGTATGCACGTTAAATCATTTTGCAGTTTCTCAAACTCTCCATTTTTCTTTTGTTTGATAAGTTGGAGTATGTTCTCATCATTTTTTGAAGTAATGTTAAGCTACCAGTAATTTTTTTAACTGTTTTAAGAAATTTGTTAAAGGTTTTTATATTTATCCCCCATTTACAAGAAAGCAAATTGTGTTGCTATGTTTTGGACAGTATGTCTGCACTCACTTGGGAATTGCTATTTCCGAGGCATCTAGGCCACCTGTCATCCCCATAAAGGTGGGGCGTCCCGTTAAGTGCCTTGCCCAAGGACACAACAAGCGAACTTGCCAGCTTGTTCACAACCTTCCCTAAATGCCAAGGGCTGAGCAAGGAAGCTGTCGATATCATTGTTTAAAGTCTTTTGGTATGACTCCACAAGAAGAATGAACCCCAGGTCTACCAACTGCAAAGCAGACACTCTAACCATTATGCCATCGCATCATGTACCAGATAAAATTGTATCTTAGAACTGGAGAAGTAATTTTCAAGCTAACCAGATTTTTGAAGTTTTCCAAATGCTTTGTGTAAATTTTTGAAAATAGTTTTTCTAAAAACATTTTGTTTGGTTTTAGTCATTTAGTGTGTTCTTGAATAGGATAAACAGGTAACTGAGAACAAATTATTACCTTTCAATTTTTATTTATCACTTGAGCAGCTTATTGCAGCTTTGATCTAAACTTTTTTTGAGCTTTTGCATATTTTTACCACTTGGCAATGCTGCATGTTTCAGTAATTATTGAATTCAAAATTCTTGTCCCAAGTTACCACAATAAATGGGGTAATTGAGTACAAAGTTAAAAAGCTTAAAAATATCACAGGTAAGTAAGGAAATTTTGCAATAGTAAAGGATATTGGTTTGATAACATTGTCGCTTGATTTGCAAATTGGTTTAATCATAATTCAATTATAATCATTTGTTTAATTTACAGCCACTTTTAAAGGTTGCATTCCACTTTTGACGATGTCATCACATTGCATCCTTGTCAAGTATCACTGCATATGCAGTCAACCAAAAGTAGCCTAGTTGGAGTTACAAAATAATGTTCAAAATTATACAAGGTCAAAGTCAACATGTTTCTTTGAATTATATAAAGCAAGATTTATAGTAAATTTTCCCAAATTACCCTGGTTTACCATGTGATGGACAGTATACCAGCAATCTGTGTAAAATTTTGACAGTGTTGTTTTGTTGTAACCAAAAATCCTGCAGCCAATTTTGCGCAATCTAAACCAGTAATTCCCAATCAGTAGTTCTTGCAGCTTTTCAAATGGTCCACTGAGTGGTCCATGAAAGCAGAATATTTACCATAAAATGCATATTCTAAAGATTCTATGTGAGTCTTTCAGTGATTTTTATTAAGAGGTATTACTGTGTTTGTTTTTGGTATACAGTATAATTTCACACATTTGTGGTTAACTCTTTGTGGCCCTGCATACTTGTAGATTTTGCTCTCAAAGTTTTTTCATAATTTCATGAATTTCTTAGGACATTTTTTAGCAGAAAAGCTAAAATTTTTTAATTTTTTTTTAATTTATCATTACTATGTACATATTATACTACGTTATTGCTGTTTTTGTTTTGTCATTGCTGCATATTACTACATTATTGCTGTATTAATCAGTAAGACTGTCTTTAGATTGTGTTTGGAAAGCATATATAATATCATACATAGGCACTTTAAAACTGCATCAATAATTTGTGGGTTTTTGAGATTTGCAGGATGGGAAGGAGCATAACCTCTGCAAATAAATAGATACTCTAATTCTGTTCCCCAGTTAAGGCTAGCTGCTACTTATACTTGTAACAGTTTTTAGCATTGATTAAATTTGAATTTTGATATTTTTTTCTATTTGGCATTTTACATATAGGTTAGAATTCATATTAAATTTTTATCTTTGTAGACGTTGCAGCCCAAGCTAAATTAGGTGTTGTAAAAGTGTTAGAGCTTATACGTGGAAAAATTACAAAGAGTGGTGCAAGGCTGTGTAGATTATCGTTTTGTGTTTCACTGGCTTAAAAAGGTTGGATATCACTGAACTAAAGAAAATTTGGCACCTTTTTGTTTGTTACTCTAGGCTACCATCTCACATGTATTGGGCAAAATCGCATCCCCAGTGTACACTCCACTGTACATTCACATACCAGGCCTCCCCCTCCAGTGTACACTACTGCCTTTGTCCAAGTACCCTGCCCGTAAAAATTCAAAGCCATAACCATAGGATTTTAAGTTGCATTTGATCCAAGATGGTGGCCTGGGGTAACAAACAAAAAGTGCTGAAAATTTTTGTGGACAACTTTTATATGACAATACAAGAATCAGAATTTGTTTTGCTTTTGACGTTTTACAACAATCTGATTTCATACTAAAACAGTCACTAAGTCAAAAATGACTAGTGATGCAAAGTCAAAAGGACGTATAGAAGTTAATGAAAAATTGTTGATTTACCATGTAATAGTAGGGTAAACCAGATAATTCAAGACATGGGATAATCCAGGACAAATTAAATGACATAAATCACACCTTGCATAATTCAAACAAGTGCATTGCCTTCAACTGTGTATAATTCAGAATAATTTTTTGCAATTCCAACTAGTATAGTTTGCTAGACTGTGATGTGCAGCTGACGTAGATCGGTCATAAAAGTACATGTCTGTAATGTGTGCAGTGTCCATTACAATGTCTAATAATTTAATTATCCAAAAATTACTGAAGTGCTGTATTGGCAAGTGGTAAATAAATAAGCAAAAGCTCAAAAAAGTGGTTACCTCAAAGATGCAATTGCAAAGCT
Organism: Trididemnum clinides; assembly: GCA_963675345.1. NCBI lineage: Eukaryota > Metazoa > Chordata > Ascidiacea > Aplousobranchia > Didemnidae > Trididemnum > Trididemnum clinides. Next base: position 6,998,800 of record OY776305.1, on the reverse strand, counting down.
GTAAACTAGTCCCAAATTACTTTTGTTAACGCTATTAATGTTATCAGTTACTGTTTTTTATGTCACAATAACGTGCAGTCTGCTGGTTTTTATTGTACAGCAGTTGTCATAACAAAAAAATGATTCTAAGCTTTTATCAAAAGTTATGATTGGATCAAAAGTAGTATAGACTGAAAGTGCAAATACAACTACAAGTTGTGAGATTTGTATTCCTTTAATCTTACTTAGTATTCTGCTGTATTGAACTGAAAATTTGGGAATAAAGCTGAATTTTTTCTTGCTAATGTTTAGCTCAAACCTCGTCCAAAACTACTGGGAAATGTTTTTTTCTTTTCATTTACCTAATAGTATCTTGCATCACTAAATACACTGCAGAGTTGTGCATAGATTGTCAACGGCTTGCTAGCTCATTTAAAAGCGAGTACAATTGGTAAATTGTTTTCATGCAGTATTGCCATTATGTGTAAATGACATGCATGCTTATTGCCATGAATTTGTTGGTACTATTTACAGAATAGGACAAATGCAAACAGTGTTGTGGAGTAAAATTTATAGCTATGCACCAGTAGTAATCTGTACAGAAACTAAAAATGCAATTTTGAAAATGGATATTCCTCTCATTCAAATCTTTTTATCGCTTTATGCTGAGTCTATTGGGCTATTTCTAATGATGCTGCCAAACCTGACATACAAGCTAGTTAATCTTGTATTCAAAACTATTACTAGCATTTTTAAACTTTCCCAAGTAGTGATGCTGTTTATCAAGTTTTTCATGTAATGCTTACAAGAGGAAAAACTTTAGAACAATAAATACCAAATTGCACGATTTTTTACAGTCATCTAGTAAAATTTACTCCCACAAATTTTCTTAAGTTCACGTAAAACTGGCCAGCAGGATTTTTCTTTGGTTAAATAAAAATACTCTGCAAATGGTTTTGTAATAGTCATGCAAAAAATAGCTGCTGATTTTTCTTATGGTCATGGAAAAATAGCCTGCAAGATGCTTCTTGCAGTCATGTAGAAATAGCAAGCAATATTTTTCTGATGGTGACCTAAAGATAGCCTGCAGGTTTTTTTATGGTCATGTAAAAATTTCCCCTTCCTAAATTTTTTTACTGTAACTGTATGAGCTGGAGGTTACAGTACGATTTACAGCAAAACGTCATCACTTTTGCCAACATGTACATTTAGGAAATGATGATCCTTAAAAACTGCCAACAAAACACACCTGCTATTCATTGTTCCCTTTAATCGCGAAAAAAATGCGAATTTGCGAAATTATGTCCGGCGGATTCGCAGTTAAAATTCAACAGTGTGTAAAAAAGTCCGGCGGTTTTTGGTAACTTTTTCCGTTTGTTAAAATTTTTGTAATTTTTAAATGCGTGGGAGTTAAATGCTGTTTAATGCGTGAAAGACAGTGAATGGGAATGAAAGGTGGGACAGCCGCTTTTTTATGGCAGTGCAACGTCTCGCGTAAACATCGCCCGGCTATGAGGCAACGAGTGACGGCGACTTAAAAATATCGCGCATGCCGTTACCAAGCTTCTTTTGTATTACAAATCAACCCCAAAGCAAGTAATATAAAGTAAACCGGCCAATTTCTATCGTAGCTAAGACCAGTAATAGCAAGTAGCTTTCAACTCCACTTTAACACAAGACATTAGATTTTGAGGCAAGTTTGAAACTGGAATTGCTTAACTTATGTTTTCTTTACGTTTCAACGCTAATTTCAATCGTGCTTGTTAAGATAAAAAAGTGCATAGCTCTCGGTTTTACTTTAGCATACAAAACGCCATTTTGTAAACTTGAAATAAATAACCTCTCACTTGCTATTTATAAAAACTAAAAGTAAAAAAAGAGTACGATTTTTAACCAATTTTAGTTTTAAATCCCCTCCAAATTTCTTTTTTTAAATAAAATGCAGCTGACAGCCATGTGCTGTGATAGTTTACCAGCCATAATTAAAATAAACCTTGAAACGAGAAGAAAAAATATGAAGTGCAGTTTCAATTTCTTTTAACACGTTTTTTGTTAAAGTCTAGCCTTTTTTCAATTCTTTTCCAGCAATAACTCTAGCAATTAGCAATAACTCCAGCAATTCCAGCAATAGCAAGAAAACTTTTTCTTGACTTGCTTATTTTATTTTAGTTGGACAATGTTTCTGAAATTGACTTAGATAACTCTTTTGAGGTCGCGCTTAAAAACGAGGAAAGTATGACCGGACCACATGCCTCTGTGCATTTCGAAAATGGGCACAATGCCAAAAACGATTTGAAACCAACAAAACGAGAAAACGAGAAAAAATATAGCCGAGCCACATGCCTCTGTGTATTTCCAAAATGGGCCACATGCGTTTGTGTATTTCCAAAATGGGCCACATGCGTTTGTGCATTTCGAAAATGGGCCTCATGCCAAAAACGGTTGAAAAGCACTGTAACTGAATAAAAAGTTTCATAATCGAAGTACGTCTGAAGGGAAAATAAAGAATGTTGTTGTACGCCAACCAACATTATCGGCAAAATGTAAGCTATGCAAAGTTAGCGTAGTATACACTGACTAAATAGCAGTAGGCTACTGCAAGCATCTGTTTTTACTCCTTCAAAATAAGTTACTAAGGCTAATTTAACCGTTTGTTTGGCAATGTCCGCCAAAACTTGTCCGGCGGTTTTCGTACATTTGCTAGCGATTTCGCACTCGCGCCGGCGGTTACGCACTTACTAAAATCTAGAGGGAACAGTGCTGCTATTATATTTTTTCCATTATATAGGATTGGTCTGTGCTCAAATATATTACAAATTTTATCAAAAAATAACCAAAAGAAAGGATTCTTCATAGCAACAACCATGGTTACTTCTTCACCTGTTTTTATTTGACGAATTTGCGATTATGTGAAAAGTTCCAACTTTGTATCAAGTCACATATTTTTAAAGCGTCAGGAGTTGATATTACTAAACAAAAGAGAAACTTTTTTTTGACCCACCTGTTAATAAATGTCGTGAATTCTGGCATTTGAAGAAATGATTTTGTTTCTTGGAGTAGGCCAAGAAAACGCCCATTAGACAGGTTGAAAAGTTGGGCCCATCTTATCAGCTCGTAGTCAAGATTTTTGAGCACAAGCTGTGAAAAAATGGTAATCTGTATTATGTCTTGGAAATTTTTGACGTTTGATCAAATTAACTTTTTAGTTAATTTGAATTAATTCTGCAGTTTTTGCTAAAATGGGATAGTGCTCTTTTATTGCGTTATTTGCACAAATTTGGAGTAAACTTAGCAAAATGCAACTTTTTTGATTTAATACTAACTGAACAGCATAGCAGTTAACTGCATTTACATATGTAAAACCTACCTTTAAAATCAGTAAAGTGATTCGTTGTTTTAGTAAAAAAAGTACTCGCATGTATATACTGCACATTAAATAATTTTGTCACACCATTGTTGTCATGGTGTTTTTTCGACTTCATGGCTCTATGAATAAGATTTAACTGGCTTGCATATGAAAATTTTATAGCTTGCATGTAACCAATCTTTGCCTGCTAAGCATTAAAAACTTAGCCATTAAATGATACAATGAATATGTTTGCATTCTGCCCATTTCTTGTGGTGTTGCGCAGTTACGTAAACACTTAACCAAATAAGGCAACTTGCGCAATGCTACAAATATTTAATTGAGAGAATTCTTCAACTTAACTTCCTAAATGTAGAGCTACTCAAAGACAAAGAGTTGATTTTTATTTCACGTCGAAAGACATTGAAAACATAAAAAATAAAGGCCAGAAAGTGTTGAACATCGCAAAGTTTAGTTTTTCTTGCCAGCTCTTGTGTCGTACCTATTTTGGTGTTGTGAGAAATATGCGCCACTCGCTAATTGACGAGACAGCGCAGGGACGGGAGCAAAGACGAAACGCAGCATGAACATTTACACTCTTAACAACTAATGGCCATACTAGTTTTATTGTTACATATCGTTTCCGTCATTCGATAGGTATTCACTCACGCACATTACTAGAAAGAACTTTGCTAAATTGGCAAAATTACTTTGAATTTTTCAGACCTCTTGAAACGTTGCTAATGAATGACCGACAAATATCCAAAGAAGAAAACAACAGTGCTTAAGGGAATACTGCGTCTAAGACTAAACTTCTTGGAATTATTGGTAACCTTGACACAAAAAATATAAATGTCCGGCAGAAACATTATTTTATTCCAGTTTAGGGAAACCTTGTCTGGAAAATTCATCATACTGGCAAAATAGTTCAAAAAGCTAGTGTAGCCAAATTATCGTATGACGTTATAAGAAAATTATTATTTTATATGCGCACAACCTAAACGCTAAACTGCTTTCTGTTACGCATGAGCTAGATCAGCGGTTTTCAACCTTTTTGCTGGAGCGGAGCCCCAAGAAAACATTCCAGTGGCTCGACGAACCCTTGTGCAATAATTCGTTTGTTTTAGGCCAAAAACAGCATTTTATTTAATTAATAAAATAAGATTTGTGTAACTTCTGGTGGAACCCCTGGACTGTGCTGGCGGAACCCTAGGGTTCCGTGGAACCCCGGTTGAAAACCACTGAGCTAGATTATCCAAAAGTGTTAATCTCTACAAAAGTAGCGTTTTTGTTGAACTATTCAAATTAGAAATGACACTAACAGTCAAAAACTTGATATTGACACTTGGTCAACATATTAATTTTTCTTATGCAAGCTTTCTTGCATGAATGTTCATTTCGTCAACAAACTGAAGTTTTATGTTCAGCCATAATAGATGGATAGTGGACAGGCGTATGCAATTTTCAGTCTTGACACAAATGTTGTACACTTAATAAACAAAAATGGAATTCGTGTAATCTGACAAGGCCTCCCTTATAGCTTTTATGCAGTTTAAAATTTATTTTGTCAATTGGCTCACAAATTTTTGTTTAGATATTTCCTTTTACAATCATCTGTTTTTTTTATCTGAGTTAGTCTATGTAAAGGCAACGATGAGGCCTCAGCGCACTCCTATGAAGGCACCCAGGAAAGCAAATGGTATTCATTTTTCTGCTGCCATGGATCCGGTTGAAGTGTGTGCCCGCATTCGAAACTTAACAGATGATTCAGATGAAGGTTGTATCAAAATTGTAAATGAAAAAGCTCTACAATTATGCTCCCCGCACAATCGTATTACTGAATGTCAATTTTATCGTCTGTTTGATAAAGACGTGAGCCAAGCGCAACTCTTCAATTGTGTAGCTAAACCAATGGTAGAAGATCTTATTAAAGGAAAAAGTGGCTTGCTTTTTACGTATGGAGTAACAAGCTCTGGTAAAACGTATACAATGACTGGGACAGTTGAAGAACCAGGCTTTTTACCTCGATGTCTTGACTTGCTCTTTAATTCAATTTCTTGTGCTCAGACGTCAAAATATATTTTTATTCCGGATGCAATGAATGGGTTTGAAGTACAATCAGAAGCAGATGCTTTGCTTCAGAAACAAGAGCAGGACATTTTACCTCAGCTTCGAACTCCCAAAACACCAAGAAAGCAACGAAACATTGCCGATGTTTTCAACAATATTGAGCAGTGTGTATTCGAAGATATTAATGAGGACTGTCGCTATGCAGTGTTTGTTTCATATGTTGAGATTTACAATGATTACATTTATGACTTGCTTGGAGAAGTGCAATTAGATCCATTTAATCGACCCAAGCCTCCACAGTCTCGACGGTTAAGAGAGGATAAGAAGAAGAACATGTTTGTATATGGGGTCACTGAAGTTGAGGTGAAGACAACCGATGAGGCTTTTCTTGCTTTTCAGCAAGGCCAAGAGCGTCGTAGAATCGCCCACACTCAATTGAATGCTGAATCAAGTCGTTCTCATAGCATCTTCAACATCAGGCTAGTGCAAGCTCCCATGGATCCCCTTGGTGAGGATTTATTGCAAGAAAAAAGCCTGATTTGTGTCAGTCAGCTGTCACTTGTGGACCTCGCAGGCAGTGAAAGAATGGGGCGCACCGGAGCTGGAGGGGACCGTCTTCGTGAAGCTGGCAATATTAACAGTTCATTGATGACTCTCCGGCGATGCCTCGAGCAGCTTCGTGAAAATCAGAAAAATGGCACTCGAGAAATGGTCAAGTATCGAAATGCTAAACTCACTCATCTGTTCAAAAGTTATTTCGAGGGCCATGGCAAAGTAAAAATGGTCGTTTGCTTGAATCCAAACCTCCAGGAGTACGATGAAAATATTCATGTGGTGCAGTTCGCGGAAGTTGCTCAGCAAGTTGAAGTTGCTCGACCTGAAGAATATAAAATTGATCGTGAAAGCATTCGCAGGAAGGCTCTTGAAAAGAAGCAGAAAGAGGAAGAAGAAAAACGAAAACGCTTTAATGCTGCCAGACAATTGAGCAGTGAAGCAACGTCCCATCGGTTGTTTAAACGAAGCCATGCAAGCCGATCGACGTCATCTAGTGATTCCGAAAATGACTGGAAAAGTGCGGATTATAATCTGCAAAGCTTTCCCAATTTAGAAATTGCTGATGCGATGGATTGCGACACATTGCCGGCAGTGATTTCGTTCTTGGAGCATCGGATTCACGCAGTTCACGACATGAAAAGAACTGTGTCAAATTTGACTTCCGGTTTTAGAAACAATATTTCAAGTAGCCTCAATTGCAACAGTAGTCTTGAAAGTCGCTTGCAAGAAGCTGAAGAACAGCTTAACGAAAAGTCGAAGGATATTTCTCGTTTAGAAAAGAATTTGAAAAAACTCGAGTCTAAGAATCAAGTCTTAACCCGCACAACCCAAGTTTTTGAAAAAGATAAAAAGCAGCTTCAAGACCAGTTAAATGTCGCCGAGGTATTACTGAAAAACTCACAGATTATTATTATTATTATTATTAGATATGCATTAGTGACGGTAGGGCAGATAAAACCTTAGAACCGACTTGTCGTTTAGGCCTTCCCCAGGCCCATGGCAACCACGACGGATAATTCTCTGACTTCACTACCTGTCTGCCACGTAAAGGCAGAACCATCCCGTTAAGTGCCTTGGCCGAGGACACAACAAGCAAACTTGCCGGCTTGCTCTCCACACTTTCTTTCGTGCTGAGTGCGAAACAGGAAAGCTGTGAATACCATTTTGTAACATCTTTTGGTATTGCTCGACAAAGAATTGATGCCATGTTTGCTGATTGCGAATGGACGCTCTAACCACTACGCCATCACGTCGATTAACACCTCTCATAGCAGGCCAATGTAATAATCTTGATAATTACTATTTATTACAGAACTCTAGATAAAAATCTAATGGTGGAGGAGTTCCCTTTTACATTAAGAATTACATTTGCTTTACCGTATTAGACGAATTTTGAATAATGAATGAGTAAATCTTTCAATCCCTATACCATATTCATGACCGATTTCGGTGATGTAACTCATATAATGTGGCATTTTTTTAGTCTGAATTCAAAAATTTTCTCTTTCATTACCGAGAATTCTTCAAATCCAGTAAAGTAAATGTTATCTTTTATGTCATTAATCACCGAAGTTTGTCATTAGCAATCGACATATGATGTCATATGGTATAATGGTGTGATTTTTTTAGTCTAATAATAGTCTACCAACTTACAGATGGAAAACAACAAAATGCAATCCAAGCTGCGTGGTGCCGTTGAAAATACTAAAGCTCAACTTGAACGTGAATGCGAGAAGAGAGTGCGCAATGTGCAGACAGAAATGCAGGAGAAAATGTGGGTGAAAGATGAACGTTTAAGACAATTGAAAATTATCATAGCTGATGGGAAAGATAAGCCTGTTCCGAAAACCCCTGATGTGAGGGAAGGACGACCAGTGGCCCGCAGACCTCTGTCCTCCTTGACATCCACCCCATCTAGTTCAACAAGCTCTCATACACGTCATGCTCACAAACGACGCTCTCGCAGTGCTGAGAACCTTTTGAGTAATCGAGAACGAAAGCCGGCGAATTCTAAGCTCGATAAGTCGATATCAGAAAACAACTTGCATCGTCAGCAGAAGAAATCGGTGGTTTTAGATCCGCAGCCGCCATTAGCCGCCAAACATCGCCGTTCATGTACCACCAATCATGGTAATTGGCTTGCACACACTCCCAGCTCAACGGTGCAGCAAGAAACCATTTTACAGCCGTGCATAAAGCCAACGCGGATCGTGAATGTTCCTTCCCCGAAAGACGTGGCTAAGTCCAATAAATACTTGCTGACTCATCAAAGCGAGGACCAGAACGGGGAAATCGAAACAAAACTGGTCAAAGGAGAAGTTTTTCACACTAGAACCGGTGGCCAGCAGGTGCAGTTTGTCGATATCGAAACCTTGAAACAGAGCAACCCACAAACCGAGAAACCTTCCCCGGAAAGAAAAAGAAAATCAACCACATCCATCGACGATTTGTCCACAGAAGAACAGTCAAGTTGGACTGATGTTGAAACCAGATGTGCGTTCGGCATTGGCTCAAAGCCAACGAACAACAAAAGAAAGAAGTAAGACACTGATTTACTCCAACACAACTGATATTGGTGACCTGTAGTTTACGTGTGCTTTGCCAATAATGCTTCGTTGTGGAAGTATTTACACTTCATGCTTTTTAGATGCGGTTGCCACTTTAACTAGAATGTGCAATTGCATTTCAGACAAAGCTATAGTTATTATATCACAGTCTTCGTGGTGAAAATTTCACCACTGTTGATATTGTCTGCTTCACTTTGCATTGTGTCTTAATGTGATGTTACAATGAAATTTCGATCCCTGTTCTTACGTTTTTTATTTTTTTTCTTTCTTTGCATCAAGTTTATATTATATAAATCAAAAATGTTATCATTTAAAGGCAAAAAGTTGTTTTCCTCAGCTTTTAAAACTTATGGTTGAATGAATGTTAAAATTCCAAAGAAATATTTTACTTTTTTTGAAATTAAATCACAAGAGCATCAGTTTGTTGTTGATCTAACCTGCCACATTTGTGTGTTTTTGATCTGGATGTTTTTCTATTTCCCTTTAACAGCATTTATTGTGCTATTTCTATAACCGAAATATTTTCTAAGTAAAAGGGTAGTGCAGCGCTAGGAGCTCACCAACTTAGCAGCCATCCTTAATTGCAGACTTGTAGTCAAAACAATGCGAGAATGACTGCGATCAGATGCTCAGGTTATTTTTGCGAACATTAAAAGATTACGTAAACTACTAAAAAAGTCTGAAAGTAGTTTTTTTGCTGTCTTTTTTATGGTAAGCTTTTTTGCCCACTCCAAATCGGCTTGGTGAGCTGCCGGTAGTTTCTGCCGGCTTGTAATATCAATGAAGTGCTGTCTTGTAGAAATCATGTTTGAGTGTTGATTGTTGTTGCATCTTGTTTTTCTTGTGTTTTTGGAATTATAATGTACTGCAGATAGATATACTTGTTTTATGATTCATGTGACCATTCGGTCTGTGGGAAAGACTCTTAATGATTATCGGTGCGTAAAACCTGGTATATACTGAGGACAAGCGCACCTTAACTCTGTTTTATTTTCTTTCAATCTCTGTGTGGCTGTTTGTTTTATTTTGGTTCGACCACAAACCAAAATAAAACAAAGAAGTTATACCGCGCTTGGCTTCAGTGCAGATCTGGCTTTACTCTTGATTGCAGTATTTTTGATAGAAATCCACTGTGCCAGCACTGCTGTTTCTTCCGAAGCAGGTTTAAGCAGAAGTTTTATGAAGATTTTCCAATAACCCGAGGAAAGATATTTTCATCACAGAGAGCATAAAAATATGAAACTTCAGATATGCCTTGTTCAGCCTCTTGGGATGGGGAGTCACGACACGAAACGGTTATATTCCGTACCACACCACAAACCTAATCAAGGTAGTCTGTTTCAAGCCAGTTATGAATACAAGTTGCAGACTCGTAGCTCCACCACCGACAAAGCAGATTGTCATTGGCACGGTCCAAAAGTGTGTTGCTACCAGACCCCTTCCTCGAAATGTGGGCATGTCGGTAGGCCATGGAGCACCAGAAGCTGGCAACTACTGAGAGCTTGGACCAGAGCTACAGAGAAGCGCAGGTTGAGAAATTTCCTAGGGTGTGTAGGCGCTGAACAAAGGATTTTTGAAGCATTTCAAAGAAAACCGGGTGCATTGAAACAAAGGCGAGAGACAACACCAGGAGTGCGATGAAAAAATGCAAGTCCTTCGGTAGAGACCCAAAGGACCTTAGTGTCAAAGAATAAATAGAAGAAAATGCGCCTTCTATCCAAGAGAAAAGTTGCTTTTCAAGACAAAATGGCTGTTGCTTCGCGTTCCTCCCGACTGCTTAATCTACTCTGTCATTGGTTGAAAAATATGACTGACTGTTAACCAATTGCTGAAAAATGGAAAAAATTCCCTTTTTGGGAGCTGCAAGACCAACAAAATTCTTGCTATACGTTGGGTCTACACCAGGGGTGTCAAACTCGCGGCCCTCGTAGCCTTTCAATGCGGCCCGCGAGACGATTCTAAAATTCCTAATGAATTTCAGCATCACAGGCCACTATTGAGGGGTACAGATTTTTTTCATTTCGGAGATAACTACTTTGTGCAACAACAGAACTCTATTTGTTGCTTTGATGAGGGCGGAGATGCTGGAGAGGTGATGACCTTTTTTTTGGAGATCGACCTTACTTCGGGCTACATTTCAGAGATCGCTGCCCAGAGAATGGTGATCTCCAAAGCGAAAACTTTATGCGGCCCTCGGCATGATTGCTCTTATGTGCAATGTGGCCCCCATAAGCTTGACACCTCTGGTCTACACAGTGACACCAAAAAATTGCTTATTACGACATGCTGGGTCAGCAGTTTTACTATCTTTACAATGCACCTCGCACTTTTACAGAACCTATTTATTTTTTGAAGTTGTTCCAACACTAGGCTATATATAACATGCAGTTGATGTGTTTGCTTTACATGAAGTAGTGAGCAGAGTAGTAACATCTTTTAAAGTCTGGGGGAATGTTTTGCCGATTATAAGGTAAAACCGCTTCCGGATTTCCAAATAGCCTACTGTTAGCGCAGAGCATATCTACTACTGTACAAAAAGAAAAATACCGCAAAACCTTTTCTAAAATACGTGGTCGTTGTGAAGATTAAACAAACGACCACACAACCTAACCTTAGCAACGTTCAACTCCATGACCAGGTTGCCACATCTTTTTTCTACGCCCGCAAACTGCACTGCACGTTTTTTCTGTAGCTTTGGTATCAAAGCACACGCGTACACGGCAAAATTTTGCAATCCTTCAACAAAACAGAAAAGTGCAATTGAAAAACATTACTCCACCATCTAAAATTAGCATCGGCACTCGATTCTACACCCTTGAACTTACATTGCAATGCACCCACACTAAACTAACTCCTCTAGCAACAAGCAAAGAAATAACAGTAAAGGTTTACCACCAAGCTTTTTTTGCAGAGTATTGTTTAAAAAGATGAAATACCAAACCAACGTGTACTACGCATCCGAAGCAGACTGCAGAATTTACCTGTAAGTAGAGGTCAGAGATTTATTTTTATAAATGTTTTTATAATCTTTACTTTTAATAAATCTCTGACCTCTAGTAAGTTTCGTACAGGTTCTCAACAGCGAGTCAGATTGAATCCCACATGAGCCAAAAGACGGAGTTTCGAAGATGCGTCGTTTTAATTTAGGTTATTTTTTACGAAAATGTTATCTACTATATTTCATGGTGATAAAGTGAAGTCATTCAATACTTAATTGATACAATGCTTGAGCCTGCGATTTGTGAAACGACGTGCAAATATTGAATTATTAAAAGTACGATTTCAAGGACCTGTTCACGGAGCTCATAAAATTCCAAGAACAGGTTGTATCCCATCATCTAGGGCCGTGCTAGGAATTGCGGGGCCCAATTAGGCCTACAAAACTAATCGGACCTCGAGTCTACAACATGACGGCATCCTGATGTCTCCGAAATTTCAAAAAAACACCAGTCACTTGTTCTCTAAAAGTCTTCGCTTCCCATAGCAGTCCAATTTTCTTAAATCTACGGTTACAATCAATTCCCGCTGCCGCCGGACCCAATTTTATAAAATTAGTCAAATTGGCTTGAACCCGGCCCTGCCACCATCGACGATTTATTGGAATCGAAAAAGTGCATTTTTTATGCCTTCAAATTATCCATTCCCTCCCGCGTAGTGGTATTGTTTCAATAAGACGTATTTTGATTTCTTTATGCAATTCTCAGCACGTCAAAAGACTTTGTTTTGCACAAGGTTGCAATGATAAAACCAATGGCGTGAGGCAAATAATTGCACTTTCAATGATAAATTGCTCCTGGCGAAAATTAAAAGCAACGGCGCATACGCCAAAGCGAGTGTACGTTAAGAGAAATTTTTCAGGTACCAATGAAATGAAAGTTCTACTGTTGTATAATATGTGAGCCACTTGCAGTATATACCATTCCCTTCAGCGCACTTCTATGCAAAGCAGTGAGAAGCTGAATTTTCTTTCACGCTGCCAAGTGCCCCTTTCAAAATCATGGAGAGCAGCTGAAAACTTTTTAATTGTCGTAGTCTAATCCAACGTTACCTAACACCAATGTTTTCCAGAGCAAGATGTTATCAGCAAGTTATTAAAACAAAAAAGGCTATATTTACGATCTTAAAGTATACAGTAATACAAAGTTAACTTAATCATGAAAAATTAAAAGAGCTGCACGGAAAATAAAACAATGAAGTCTATTTGATAAATTAACAGTGCGGTATTTACAAAATTGAAAATAATACAATATTATGTCTCTGTTTTGATGGTTAAAATCACAATAGATTTTATTGACTTCAAGCAATGAAAGCCAATCTCTTTGAACAAGATTAATAATGTTTATGATAAAAAAAAACCAACAAAAAAACGTCTCGTTTTATTTTAAACCACAGCACATAATACACAAAAATTAACGAATTCAGATGGAAACCAAAAAAAAGACGTAGCACAGTATTAAAAGTGAAGACCTGCACATTTGCACAAAAAAATAATTGGAATAAATTAGAGATGGTATTTCACAATATCACAATTTGGTTTGTAGCATATTTATTACATCAAAGAAGATACTTTCCTAACAACCTAGCGTAATTGTCATAGTTTTTTACACCAACTATTATGGACTCATGGGTCTCTCGGCATGCCCCTTCCCTCAACAAGAATTTGGAAATCGCAGAAACAGTGACACGTTTCAATTTTTGTCTAGCGAAGTAAACTTTTGAATCAATTATTCAACGATTTTTTGAATAATAACAAGAAAAACTAATAGAACTCTAAACTAAAATTCTAATCATAATTATTGCTGCCATAAATAAAACAGGAATTCAGAATTGTCTCGGGGTTTTTAGTACTACTGACACTGAATTCTAGTAGAAGAATAAAAAATTGCAGTGGAGTACCTTTTCAGAGGGCACACGATACAGGAACCACGCGGAAATTCAACCCAATATCTCACGATTCTGCCCTATCATCTTAGAGCTAGTAAAACGATATTAAATAAGACGGATACACACTGGAGTCTTTAAACACAATAAACATGGATGGATTTGCCTCGTCATCTACTACACTGTCATATTTTCGGACAGCATCACCCGAATGGGTCATGCCTGGGGTCGCTCGGAACGAGTGATGCCCCTTAATGTAGTCACCAGTGATAACGCGAGCCAAAAACATCGTTCTGATTCCAGCAGAGTGGCTTCCAGTATATTTAACGGAGTAACTCGACTTCACAGCAAAGTAACAGCCACGTCCATAGACGGTCGCTGAAACAAATAAACAAATATAATATGTAGCAATGGCGAAAAAGTTTCTGTGTGAAACAGAACAACCAGCATACTGGTAAGAAGCTACTATTGGCTCTCACTAATGCCAGTTCTATCACACTGCACTTGAGACTGGTTCGATATGGACTATCGCTTCTCTATAACATGTCTGCCATATTTCTACTAAGTGGTAGGGTTCGCAGTGTACAAAAGTGATGTATTTTTGTTTATTTAAGTAAATCAGCTGTCTTGCATTTAAGTAGGAAAACAAGACAGTCTATAAGGATGCAAAAAATTCTAAAATTTAGTCCCTCGCAAACACAAAAAATGTTTTTAGCACGCTTTTTCTGTATTGTTTCGCAACAGAATTCGTAAAATCGTGTGGTATCATAAATATTAAGCTGTAAATTAATCATTACATGAACCTAAATTACCGCAAAGTACTAACTAGCTGCATTCTATTTCTCACCGTTTTTTCCAGCAAAATTTTTGTCAAAGCCCTCGGAACAAATGCTTTCCACATCACCAGAAGCAGTTCCATGAAACAATTCTCTGTCCACAGGCTCCTTAGTCCGCATTCGTCTTTCCACCTCGTTCTTGCGGATCTGGTATTGCTTGTACAACAATGGATTTTGAACGCGTTCGATCTGGAAAAGAGCGTGATGATATCATCTCTTAACAGCCTAATTCTTTTTCATTTCCGCACCACAAAGTCAGTGCGCAATCCACAAATGACTACAGTAGTAACAACAGAACTGCAGAACTAAGGAAACGCAGCAAAACAAAAAGACGTTGAAAGCGTGCACACTAAACAATAAATAAAAAAGTAGACAAAATCGTTACTTGGGTATTTTTATTTGTAAAGAAAAAGTATCAAGAAACACGAAATCAGTTTTTCTTTTTTAAAAGTGCTCTAAAGGCAGATTTTCTTTTTGTCTACATCGTATTCGAGCGTGCTAAACCTTCGAATACGGCAGCAAGGATCTTGTATTTAAACCTCGCGACATGGAGGTGTTGGGAAATCCCTTCACCGCAATCTTTCGTACTTACTCATACTACTAGTGGTAGAAACCCAGAGCGGATCTTAACAAAATTGTTCGATATATATACTCGATGAAACGTTTTGCCTGCACCAATCAACAGCCGCTTCAACGTGGACATACAGTATACTAAACGATACGTTTTGTTGTGACCGAAAAATAAAAATGTATTCCTCAATCTGAATTTTGATATATTACTCAGCTACAACGATTAACAGGTTCAATGACAAGATAAATCATGAGATCAAATTCCAGGGCTCAGCAAAGCTCTTTTAAAAGGCACTTTACAGTAAGATTCCCTCTTTGGTGGCAATACTTGTGGTAGATATGTTGCCAGCGCCGCTGGCTTCAAAGTGTCGACTCCGCTGTTCGATAGGTTGCTGCCCCCTGAACGACCGCAGTAGGGCAGCACAGCTTCTTCAAAATCGGTCCCTGTTTTCTCTTTCTTTCTTTTCCTGCCTTTCTCTAGCCCGTCTTCGTCTCCTCATTCTTCTCCTTTTCTTAATAAGCGGTAACGTTTATCCCAACCCTTGCCCCATCTTTCCTTGCTCTGTGTGCGCTGGAAATGTGACCTGGCGGGGCTGGTCAGTTCAATGCTGCACTTGCCCGAAATGAGTCCATCTAAGGTGCTCACAACTTTCCCTCTCCAAATTCAGAGCTTGTAGCAGCTCTCACTCTTGGATCTGTCCCTCCTGAAGTGTCCCTACTCGTAACACTGGGAGTCCCTTCCTCACATCCCTCCGACCTTCATACTTCTACTGTACAATCTAACCTCCCCCTCCTAATGCTGCACTCCCGCCCCACCCTCGTCTTCACACCTCTTATCCCTCCTCTGCCCATTTTGTATCTTCCCCCTCTGCCCCTTCACCACCGTCCCTTGCTCCTGACTGCCCTTCTACGCCTCCTGCCTCCTCTTCCCCCTGACTCTCTCAGGGTACTCCAATGGAATGCTGGAGGTCTTCGATCCAGGAGCACCGAGCTGCTTCACTTTCGTTCGTCCCATGCTGTTGACCTTATCTGTATCCAGGAATCCAATCTTAACTCGTCTTCCTCTTTCCGGATTCCTGGATTCTCTGTTCTGCGTTCTGATCGCACCCACTCCCGGTCTGACATTCTCTCTCCTGATGCCACGCACGCTAACGGCGGCGTTGTCATTTTCGTCAGACAGGGCCTATCCTTTGCTGAACTTTCCACCTCGTCTCTTTCTTCGCTTGATCCCTACTCTGGTTATGTAGGGGTCAACATCTCTCTTAACAACTCCTCCTCGCTCTCATTTCTTAACGTGTACGCCCCCCTATTCGTTCTTCTCCGACGGATGACAGAATCGACTCCTTTTCACCCTCCATTTTTTCCTCCTCCAGAAATCTATTCATTCTGGGGGAATTCAATTGCCATCACGCCCTCTGGGACTCAAGAGGTACTTCCGATTCCACGGGGTGGAAGTATTCAATTGGATGATGTATTCTGACCTCTTCCCCCTCAATGGCCCTGACACACCCACCCTTATACATCGCTCCTCCCCTGACATCTCTTTTGCTCCCTCCTCTCTCGCTCTTTCTTTCTCCTGGAAGGTGCTTCAGGACCTGGGTTCTGACCACCTACCAATTCTTCTATCCGTCCATCTCTATCCCCGGTCTTTCACCCCAACGAGCGTCCTCCATGCTTCAACTTTCAGAAAGCTCGCTGAGATGGCTTTGCCTTCTACTTTGACTCTCACAGCAGAGGAAAGTCGTCTCTTTCTCTTTCCTCTGCTGCTTCTCTCTTTACCTCTCTGGCACTGAATGCGGCCAAATCTTCCATTCCTTTCGTCCGCATCAAACGCCATTTTAAAGCCTGGTGGTCTGCTGAGGTGGAAGGTGCGGTTAGTGAAAGACGCCAGGCTTGCATTTACGCTTCTCGACGCGCCTCGTCAGTCATCGCCAAGGCCAAGGCTGAGGTATGGCAGACGACTTGCTTTTCTCTCACCCAAATCTAACCCAAAAACTGTATACTCTCTTCTTCGCTCTATCGCTGGCTTCCTTCCTCCTCTCTTAATTTCCTCAACTGTTCTTCTCCCAGAGAATCTACTTCGGTCTATGCCGCTTACTTGAGATCCCACTTTTCCGTTTCTCATCCAAAGACCCTGCGTAGCAGAGCCAGAGGCCACCTTCCTAAGCTCGTGCCCTGAGGAGTCCCATTCGTCCTTTTGCTCTCCTTTTCACTTATGCTTCACCCGGATGGTTTCCTTTCTTAAGCGTTACCAATATCACCAAATTGGAACGCCTTCACCGAGCGGCTAGTCGCGCCATCATCGGCTGTCTCTCGTCCTCCCCTATCCCACTTCTTCTCTCCGAGGCTTTTTTACCTCCCCTACGAGTCATCCTAACTCATTTCGCTCTTTCATCTTATCAACGGGCTCTTCGTCTCCCAACCTCCTTTTCCATTTCAGGTTTGGCCAGACTTGGAGTGAAACCAAGACTTTGCAGATCGTCCTGGAGAGCTTTTGCATCCACTCACCCACTCATGCTTCCTTTCTACTTCTTCTAGGGATGCTCTTCTTGCTCGCCCTCCCTTTCCTCTTTAGAATCTGCCTTCCTTCACTGTAGTATCCACCCTTTTCTCTTCATGCTCTCGCTCTGATCCCCCTCTTTCTCGCCAAGGTGCGGCTCTCGCAAACGCCGGACCCCCCCTTGACTCTCTCCCCGCCTTCATGACCTGGTACTTTGGACTGACGGCTCTGTTCCTTTTCATTTTTGGCAAGGGCAGCTCCGGCGTACTTGCCAACTGTTCTTTCTGTGGCACTAAGGCCAATCTTTACTTTTCTGCAGACCCAGTATGCTCAAGTTTTTCCGCTGAAGCCTGCGCCATTCTGCACGTCCTTTGCTGGTCTCGGCAGCACCAACAAATCTGCCATTTCTCTTCTCTTCTTCTACTATCTGACTCTCGTTCTGTTCTCACCGCCCTGTTCTCTCCTCCATCTTTCCTTTTACCTCAAACTCTCTGGCAGATCTGGCAGGAACTGTCTTCTCTCTCCTGTTCTATCAGGCTACAATGGGTCCCCGAACACACGTTTCTCTCGGAGAACGATGCGGCTGATGAGCTGGCCAGACGGGGAGCGCTACTCGTGCCCTCTGCAATCCCTTGTAGTCTCTCTCCTCTTATCTCTCGTATCTACTCTTGTCTTTTCTAGGACTGGAGGCGTACTGTCTCATCTAAATTCCCTCGATTTCCACGAGGAACTTGTGCTCCCTCGTCATGCTCGCTGTGTCCTCTCTCGTCTTCGCTGCAACTGACACAGCCTTCTTTTAGGTTTTTATCTCTCTAGAATAGGAAGAATCGAGAATCCTTCCTGCAGCGCCTGTAGACACTCGTCCCAGGACACTTTTCATCTCATTCTGCACTGTCCAGCTACGGACTCTTTGCGCCGCTCACTCTTTGGCGACTCTCTGTCTCTCTACGAACTCTGGTCCAGGCCCTGAGGCTCCATGGTCTTCCGCCATGCCTCCATCCCCCGAAAAGGGTCGGATAATCAACAACAACAACAACGTTTTTAGGAGATTATCAAGCGGTCGTAAGTTTAAATCCTGCGATAACTGCCTTACCTTCTCTTATGCAAAGGAGTTTACGAGATTTTTTCTACTTGACGAATTCTAACTTGCAGGAAGTTTATTAAAAGTGATACCACCTAATTCCAACGAATGTTGAAGCAACGCATAATAAAGCCTTCTGTCACACACACACATATACAACTTACACTTATGATACTTTTATAGGACGGGCTGCTTGCATTAAACAAATTCATCACGTGGTGGTACTCAACCGAGTTTTCATCCAACGTCACATTTTTGTACAATTTTCCTTCCATGTCCCCCCACGCAGAAGGTAGTTCTAAAGAAAGTTAGACTGCTTGATTCTGTTACTCATCAATGCTTGTTGGTGGTACGGTTACCAGTCGACACTCGTCACTGGTTTAAAATGAACAGGCACTTTCCCCTAACCCCACATTGCGATGTGAAGAGGGATTCCAGTTTCACACTGTATTTCTGTAGATGATGTAGAGTAGATAGCAACCCTCAGTAATAATTCCCACTGTTTCAAAATGCGAAGTTATGAATTAGAAACACCACGAAAACGTTTTGAGTATTTGCAAGATAAAGCATCTACAATCCAAATGTAGCAAGCATCAAGCATTAGTGATACTAACCATCCTTTCACTGGTATAAATGAGAGCCAATTCACCGACAAAATTTTCCATTGCTAATCAAAATCTAATGCAAAAGCTAGTGGTTAATGGTAGAAAGACCATAGCTTGCAAATCATGACACCAGACACATGACATTGCTTATTTTCACACTGACTCACGATCACTATCCTCCCTTTTAAGCTTCCCGCTGATCAGTTTGAAATCAAAACTCATCCTGGAGAAATCCACGACCAAATCCGACCCGAACATTGTCACACGATGAGAGCCATTCTTATTTTTCTAAAAGCATTGTTAACAAGTGCTTGTGTATGTGTGTGTGTGTGTGTGTGTGTGTGTGTGTGTGTGTGTGTGTGTGTGTGTGTGTGTGTGTGTGTGTGTGTGTGTGTGTGTGTCATTGTCAGCATGGTTTTGTGTGTGTGCGTGTTCTATTGTTGCAAATCGAGTGGTGATCAAGACCTGGAAGATTTCGGTGTTTCAGATAGCCTACTTCACCTGCTTTAAATTGTGCGGTAACCAGCTTAAAGTGAAATTCAATTCTTAACGCGGGACAAGGGCTGCACTGGTGGGCTTGGTTTAACGGACATTCCAGCTTTGAAGTTTTATGGCAACCAGTTTAAAGTGAAATTCAATTCTTGACACGAGACAAGTGCTGCACTGAAACTACGACAGTGAGCTTGGTTCAACATACATTGCTGTACTTCCATCAAGTGACGAGGCAAAAACACATTTCATAAAATAAAGTTTACTTCGTAAAGTTTCTCTATAGCGCGAGACACTCGAAGAGGGAGGGCAGTGAAATGATTGGAAGAGCCAGCCCACTTCCACACAGCTATCTTCGACATCGTAGAAGCTTCTCGAAGCTCAAACAATCGCTCCTGTATGACGTCATAAAGCGGACTTACATTCGCAGCGAGACCTTTCACGACGATCTTAGATGAGCTGGAAAAAATGTTCTAGTTGGTTCTCCGAAATTAGAAAAAAGTATGTTTCTTAGTGTAAACCAGTTCTTTTGAATCTGTTAGGCGGTACGCACTAGTACGTTTAAGAAACCAT
Source organism: Trididemnum clinides (assembly GCA_963675345.1). Classification (NCBI taxonomy): domain Eukaryota; kingdom Metazoa; phylum Chordata; class Ascidiacea; order Aplousobranchia; family Didemnidae; genus Trididemnum; species Trididemnum clinides. The sequence continues at coordinate 6,978,748 of OY776305.1, read as the reverse complement.
CATGCATTCATGCTGATTCGCATGAGAAGAAAAAACAGCAGTCCAGAATAAAATATCTAAAGTATTGTTTGATCTCTTCAAGCCAAGTCGCTAAAATGATTGATTATTCTTGTCTTTTTATCCTTTTTTGTAAGCTTATAGATAATATTGATTTCTTGTGATTTCGTTTGGAATGAAGGAAGTGTCAAATAACTAACGTCAAGAAATCTTGGTCTGACGCTACATACTCAATCATGTTATTAGGTACCAGTTGATCGAGTTATAGTTAAACGAAAATTTGAGAGAAATTAGACCAGTAGTGATGACCCTTACTAGGAAAAGCCAAAGGAAGAAGTTTGCATTAATCATTTTGTAGTAAAGCAAAACTTTCTATTGCTTTAGCGAAGTTCATTATTACTTACAGTTACTCATCTGCACTACCAGTTGATCGTTCGGAGACGATTTGAAAAGGAAAAACTTCCAAACATTTTTCTGAATTTAAAAGTGCAAGTCTAACACCAATTTCATTATTCCACTCTTGCATTTGTTCGATGGAAGAAAGGAATCTTACTTTAAACTACACGCACACTCACACCACTTACTCGTAATCGATGGTAGCTTTATACTTCAACGCATCCTGATAAATATCGTACAGATCATTTTCTTCCAATTCCGCCACGATGTCGTCTTGTTTTGTTTTTGTTACTACTTTTTCGGACAAAAACGCGACAATCTTTTTTTTCGCCTGATCAAAACATAACTCGTTGAAAGCTGTGACTTACCGGCTTGCAAAGGCCTTTACATCAGCAAATCTGTACTTATAAGTGGTGTGAAACGGGGTGCCGCTTTTCTTTTACGCGACCTCGGTTAAAAATCTTTGGTGGAAACCTAGGTGTTCCTCTTTTACGACGCGCCTTCTTCATAAAACGGCAGTAAACGACAACAATTGGGTTGAGAGCTATATACTCCATAGGTTCTATTTTGCAGTTTATGGCAAGTTTCTAAGTCGAAATCACTAACTTTTCCGGTCAATAATCGCTTTCGGAAGCAGTTTACAACAATTTTCCCAGCTTGGTTGCAGTACTTGTAGTAGAATGCAGTCTACCAGCAGCACAAGCAGCTTCCAAGCAGACTGTTATGTGTGTAGCTGCCAAGGTGGCAATAGGATTAAACATTTCACCTTCTCTACTTCTGACACGTTATCACTGAGCACAAACACGCGAACTTTGTCATCTTTGAGCGAAGATTTCACTTTTGCTTCAAGAAGCTCGATTGCTTGTTTGCCATAGCTCATCATTTCTAAAAAGCAAGCAAACATTTGGTACATTTCAAGTGGTGTAGTGGTAGTCGTTCCAGGTTTGAAAATAAAAAATGGGAAGTTCGAAACTCCATAAAAGCATGATTGGTATTCGTCAGGAAGGGCATCCGGAATTTAAAGTGCTACGTTGTTCCAGTCAAAGTCTGGTTCGAAAGCGAGTGTGTAGTGGTAAACATACACTGAATTAACTCAGCTAAGCCTGCAAAAAAACAGGGAAAATGTCGTAAAATGAACTTTCAAGTGACAAAGTAGTTAAAAATCCAAAATACTTTTTATCAAAAATTTGGAAAAGTGATGTATTTTAGCGATTTTTTGCTGCAACGTTTTTAGCAGCAGATTACATTTTGATCTTGACAGAGTAAATGCAATTTCATCTTTCACTTTACTTCTACCGCTGATGGCTAAACAGAAAATCAGTGAATATTATGTTAAAGTTTTGAGTACGTCTTCACAACGAAATGGAAGCCAGGCTTTTCGACTGTAAAGTGGACGCTCCAACACTATCGGTCATCGTAAAACGCAGAATCAACTACCGTTGACTTCCATTTGCAGGCAACAGATTATTTACATATGTTTTGGTTGGGACATAATTTATGAAAGGGAAGTTTTTGCTTGAAACATAGTTTACAAAATCCAAGTCTGAGAGGAATTAAAAAAAAAGAAACAATAAGTGAACATCACTGTTTGACATCACACACATAGAAAGAAAATTTCGGCATGGAAAAGGTTAATAGACCTTTTGGGAACGGGGCTACATGGCTCCTTTAAGGCCATATGCAGAAAACAGGGCAAATCCAGGGTCTTGAGAGTTTTGGAGCGATGTTGAAAAACAACTCCAAGTATAAAACCGTACCGTATACGGAGAAAGATTTTTCATATTCTTCTTGACGATACCTCATTAAGTCCACGGAGGGTCAGGGCCACACTTTGAGGGGAGGCAGGACTCCGTTAAGTGGCCCTGGCAACGTTTATGCAGAAACACTGAGGAAACAGGACGTAGCCTGGACCTTCAGACTATTTGGGAGGAAATCAAAAGAAAACAACACCCCTGTGTGACATCGTAGCGTATGCGGACAAACAATTTTTCTGAAAATAGCTTAATAGGCCTATCGAGGTCGAATTTAGACAATTGGGATGATGCACTGCCCTGTTATCTTTAACTTGATACGCCTGCGCAATCAAAAAAAATAGGGCCAAGCCAAAATTTGGAGGAAACAATACCCACGAGTGAAATAGCACTATATGCGGGAAAACAATTTGACTATTTCGCTTGAAAATAATAGGCCAACAAAGGTCAAGGCTGGACATTTCAAGCGAGGCATGATTCCGTAAGCGGCCTTGCTACACTTCTACAAGAAGCTGGGGAAATGAGGCTAAGCAAGGACCCGGGAAAGTAAGTTATTGCCAAATGAAGCAAAGCAAAGCACTGCAATCGGTCGACCAGTAGCTTGGATTTCGGACGACGGCAAAATGCAACAATTTCGATAGTCCCGCCGACTATAAATAGCGACACTTTCTCTTCTCTGCTTCATTTCAGCAGTAACTTCTAATAAGAACCAAAAGAAAAGATTTAAGTTTTCACTGTTTGCCGTGCTTCACCGGTTTTAAAAAATAGTGAAGCTGTTCACCCAGCATGTCGTAAGAAGCGACTATTAAGTACCTCTCAATTGCAGTCTGACAGTTAATGGTGGGGTTGCCAACTTAATTGCTTGGTTGGACCACTCATGTCAGAAAACTGAGGCTGGGAGTAAGCAAGGGCATGCTCCCCGAAGAATTACGTTGGTTTGTTTGCCCCTCCTGTTCCTTGGGATGGAGGTATGGCGCGAACAGCAATCCAGGTTCACGCCATCAACCTAATTGAATTAACCTACAAAGAACGTCACTCCAACTAATCTCCACGACAAGAAAATTAAACAAATGGCCGGCAGCTCTTTAATGAGCAAGGGTTGCGAAGAATCTCCGGGTTTAAATCTGAATGTCGTGGGATAAGAATTGGCACTTTGAATGTAGGAAGTCTTTGTGGAAGGAAAACAGAAGTGTGTGAAGAACTGAAGAAGAGAAGAGTTGATGTGTACTGAATGCAGGAAGTAAGATGGAAAGGCCAAGTAGCTCGTTTTGTAACTCCAAAAGTACTTCGAACGAAAGTGTAAACTGCGATAGTCAGAAAATGATGCAAGGATCTGGAGAGGGTTGGCATCTTAGTGAAAGAGGAAATATATGGAAACGCTGTGGAAGTTAGAAGAAAAAGCGACAGAGTAACGGCAACTGTGCTGACTTTACGTATAGAAGCGATGCGTATAATATGTGCAGATGGGCCACAAAGCATAAGGCCAGACACAAAGAAGGACACGAAGTTGTATATGTGTTTTGTTGACATGGGAAAGACTTTTGATAGAGTTCCAAAAAAGGTGATGGAGTGGGCCATGAGAAAGAAGGGTTTATCAGAAGTAATGATTCGGGCAGTTATGAGCTTGTACGATGGTGCAAAGACAAGAGTGAGGGTGGGATTTGCGTAATTAGTGGAATTAGAAATTCGAAGTAAAGGTTGGTGTACATCACGGATCTGTGCTGTCGCCATTTTTGCTTGCAATAGTTGTGAACGTTATTACAGAAAATGCAAGAAGGGGTGTAGTTAATGAATTACTGTATGCAGATGAACTCGTTCTCATGAGTGAAACCACGGAAGACTTAAAGGAAAGATTTTGGAATTGGAAGGATACACTGAAAAGTAAAGGTTTAAAGGTCAACATCAGAAAAACAAAAAGATGGTAAGCGGGTCCGAAAGAAAGCTGTTCAAAAGCAAGACAGATCCATGTGAAGTTTGTAGGAGGAGAATAATGGCCAATTCAGTGCTGTGCACAAAATGTGGATACCGGTTTCATGGCAGATGTACAAAAATAAAAAGAGTTACTGATAGATTGGCAGTGTATATTGTTTACTCGAGATGCAGAGGAATAATGAAGGGACGGTTGATTCGATCGAAAAGTAGTGCGATGAAGTGAGACAGTGAATGGATTTTGCTATTTCGGATACAAATTAAATTGTAATGATGGTTGTGAAGCGGCAGTCACAGCAAGAGTAAAAATTGGTTGGGTTAAATTCAGGAAATGTGGAAAGTTATCACTGGGAAATTGGTTTCCTCTGAGGATGAAAAGTAAATTTTATCGTTGTTGCGTAAGATCATCAATACTGTATGGAAGCGATGCGTGGTGTTTAAAAGAAAACAAAAAAGCAATTTTAAGGAGAACGGAGAGAGCTATGGTGAGAGCCATGTGCGGTCAGAAAGTGGTAGACAGAAAGACGACTGAAGAACACATGGACATGCTGGTGTTGGAGGAAGCTATAGACTGGTTAGCAACAGCGAATGAAATTAGATGGTTTTAACATGTGCTGAGGAGGAATGGCGATAGTGTTTTGAGGGTTGCTCTGCATCTTTATGTGAGTGGCAAGAGAAAGCGAGGAAGACTGAAGAATACCTGGAAGAAGCACGTAGAGGAAGAGACAGAGAAGATTGGTTTGAAGGAAGATGCCCTGGATCGAGCAAAAGTGGAGAAATGGAGTGCGAGCAATTGCAGAAGGAATGAGGTAAATCTGCCCATCTCTGTTAAAGGGACAACACCGAATAAAATATGAATAACTACTACCACTACTACTCGTTACTTACGAGTAGGGATGGGCAATTCAGAATAATATACTATTCTAGAATAGTTAAACCGAATCCAGAATCAGAATCCTTTTTTTTTGCAATTAGCACAATCAACACGAAAGCATTTATTACAAGTTTACAACAACAGAAGCACAATCAGAGAACAAGTTTATTGCAGTGCAATACATTTAAGTTTTCCTAATTATTTCTTAATCATTTAAGTACCCGCTTGTCTGTGTGTGGGAGTTAGTTTTTGAATCATTGCGTGCAACTAATACTTTTACAAAAAAAATTTGTGACCAAGCAACGTGATAAAACTTGTAAGCAGGATATAAAGCGAATCCTATTATCCGGTTTGCATTGGCATTTTGGATTCGGATAGTTTGGGATTCGAATCCTTCGGATTCGATATTCTGAATTGCCCATCTCTACTTACGAGTGCATTGAATTCGTCCTCTATAGCTTTATTCAAAGCTATTTTGAAAACATATTTTTTACTTTGAAAAAAGCTTATAAGCCTACCGACGCGTGACCCCTTCGGCATCCTTAAGTACGCCTATGAAGAAAAGAAGGTGTTATAAAGATGATTTTGTTTTGCGTTTTATTTGCAAAGCCTTGCATGAAATGACGTCACGCATGCAAAGCGCGTTTTTGTTTTGTATAGCTGCGTGATTTTTGCAAGCGCGCTTGTATTTGCGCGTGGTTTTACAAGCCTGCTGCGTTGATGGAAATTTAAGTTAAAGCGTATTTTGTTTCCAGTAGCGATAGAATTTTAGTTTTCTATTACTTTAAAGTTTACATTTAATTTATGGAAAAGTCTAATATTCTTCTTTTGTTTGTATGTATTTAACTTTTTTGTTATTCTATTTGAATAAGAATAAATTATTATTTACGTAAAATTGAAATTGTGTCGGAATTTGAACGAGCCAGGAAAGCATCGGAAATAAACCGGAGTTCGAAACGTCGAAACAGAAGGAAAAGAAGACGCGGCCAGGGACTTCAAAATTTGGAGAAAGTCAAATGAAAAAGACTCTCTGTGCGAAATCGCACCGTGTGCGGAGAAATAATTTTTCCATGTTGCTTGAAAACACCACAGTAGGCCTAACGGGGTCAGAAGCACGCATTTGGGATGAGCCATAGCTTTTGTGAGCATCTTTGCCTTTGCCCATATCGGAAATAGAGCATGTAAGCCGTAGCCAAGAACTTGAGGTCACCACTATATATAGAAAAGAGAATACATCAAGTAGTAAAACAGGCTTTCCAGTTAGAATCCTATTTTTGTATTTTTCAAAATTATTACTACTTTGGCGCCACCCTTTTATTCCAGTTTGTTCCATTATCTTAAATCAAAGGCGCATTAGAAAAATCATGATGAGGAAAATATAGAAGCAATGCGAATCCCCTTAAAATAATTTTGGACTCGATTTCCATTTAAACTACAACGCACGCTGACTTTGAAGAGAACTGACGTTGTCAAAATATATTAACTTTTCACTATTGTTCTCACACCTGCTCTTTGGGTAAAGCCAGCGTCGTCAACTGAACCAATATCTTCAACAGCGAAGTAACCGATGGAGACAACGCCGGCGCCGCAGGCAGAGCCAGCAATTTGAAATGTAATTTTCTTACCTTTAACTTCAACTATGTTTTTTTGAAACATGGCGGTGATTGATTGTTCGTACACCACAACTTTAATCTTTTTTACGTAATGAGGTTTGGAACGAGCGAAAGCTTCGAAAGCTGTCGACATTGCACAAGCGACTTCCAACGAACTAATTCCAACACCACCTAGAAAAAGCATATGGAGTTGAATCAAATAAGTTATGCAGCGCTCACCACTTTTCATTACTAATATAACGCACAATGAACATAAAGTAAAAAAAGCAAACATTAAAAAAATATAGCCTGATTATGAATGTACCCTCTTTCGTTGAATTTGATCGAAATACCGATACTACAGCTGCTCACCGATACGAAAGCTCATAGAAAAGTGTTGGAGTATTACCGATACTAGGACTTCTAGTCAAGTAGAAAAACAACACTACTGGTTATCCACCAATGTCAAAACAGCCTTGATGGTGGTGAGGTTACCAGTCTATTATAACGTTCGCAATCACGGTCGCTTTTCCCTAACCCGTTCAGCATGTTCCTACTTGCTTGATTAAGTTTGCTGAATGAGTCCTGAATGTTCCGTTTCACAACAGAGCTTTCATTCCAAGAAAGAGTGATCATCATCACCACTCGTTTGTGTGATTAGAACCTTATTACGATGAGCTACAACAGGAGCCTGGATCTCGTACCTGCTCCTAACGTCGGAAGTGCGACCGATCCTGCCTTTAAAAGTTCGGCCAACTGCAAAATCTCTTCAATCCTCGAAGTCAACTCTTCTGCCTTGTGAGGCGTAACAACATGTATCACGTGATCACAAAGAAGGTTGCGGCCTTTAGCAAAACGGATGTCGCGAGAATATTTTTCCGCCTGATTGCAATCGATCTGGAGCAAAGATCCGGCTCTCTTCAACAAAGCGGATGACAGAGATCCTAAATACAATTAATTTGAACTCGAAAAAAAGTTAAGAATTTTGCAAAAGCAATACTCGGCTTCCTTTAAAACCTGCATTTTAATAGAATCTGTAGATTTGAGAATTCATTATGCTGTGCCTAGGCTATATGGTACAGACGTATTTGATTTTCTTCTGTCCAGTCTTCGCCACTTCTTCTTTCTTTTCAATGCTGCTCGACTTCTGGGGATCCATGGCCTCCCACTCTGGCTCTATCCCAAGGTAAGAATTGGGCAGCAACACTATTACAAACCGCAACATTGGCATGTGCTGCATTACTTGGAGGCAGGTTATTTAAAGATAAACCTACTGAATTTACAAAAAATTGCCTTAAAAATCATCACATTAAATACTTTACCACGTGACAAATCGAAGCTGCGATCGATCACGCCATTCACTATGATGTCACAGTCGTCGGCGGTGATGTCACCATTGCAAACCGTGATAGTAATGTCGCCATAGCTAGTTTCTTTACCGCTGCTTCTGCTGAAATCTCCACGGCTTTGTGAGTGGTCAACACTAAATATAAAACGCTTTTTCATATATATACAGCAGAACCGATAAAGCAATCGCTCATTGCGAAGCCCTCGTATCATCGTAACAAACCACAATGTATTTCAATTAATGAATACTTGAGACACAGTGACAGTGGTCATGATGAAGGAATGTTGTTGTGCTTACCCTAATCTTCCATGTGATGGAGTCACGGAAAAAAGAACGCATATTCAAGTTAACAACGCAAACCCAATCAAGGTTAGGATAGGGGAAAGAGGCATCACATTTTGAACCAGTCATAAATGCAAATCGCCGACTGGCAGCCTCACAACTAACAGGCCGACTGCCATTGAAGGAGATTCAAAAGTCGCCTCTTACAGCATGCTGAGTGAGCAGGTTTGCTTTTGTAACATGGTGAAGCACTGGTAGTAAGGATTGGTCTCAATCTGGCCCAATGCAATCGAGTTGAAAACAACGATTATAATCAAAAGCTCACGGCTTTCCTACTCATTGATAACTAGGTTGTGGTACCCTTGTAAAAAAATAACTCCCCTGGGGTCGGTGGATTCTAACAAGATGTAAATTTGTGAAGATTAATCACACAGATTTATGCTTCACGCCACTGTCGCCGTCCAGCCAGTCTGGAGAACATTGATGCAAACAACTAACGACATTTTGTTAGAGGTTTATCGACAGTTTAAACGAACAAAAATCCGCTGCACCAATCAACAGCCGCCTCAACGTGGTGGTGCGGTCCCCGACCCCGTTTGGGTTGGGTCGAAATGGCTGTTGGCCTTTCCGAGGGTCCCAGTTACCCCGACATTTTGTTAGAGGTTTATCGACAGTTTAAACGAACAAAAATCTGCTGCACCAATCAACAGCCGCCTCAACGTGGTGGTGCGGTCCCCGACCCCGTTTGGGTTGGGTCGAAATGGCTGTTGGCCTTTCCGAGGGTCCCAGTTACCCCGGGCACTCCCCTACATTTTTTCGCTATGCTGCCCCCTGAACGACCGCAGTAGGGCAGCACACAGCATCTTCAAAATCGGTCGCCTGTTTTCACTTTTTCCTTTCTCCTGCCCTACTCTTGCCCTTCTTCGTCTCCTCATTCTTCTTCTTCTCCTGATGAGCGGTAACGTTCATCCTAACCCCGGCCCCATCTTTCCTTGCTCTGTGTGCGCTGGAAATGTGACCTGGCGGCGCAAGTCAATGCTATGCTGCCCATGCTCCAAATGGGTCCATCTAAGGTGCTCACAACTTTCCCTGTCTAAATTCAGAGCTCTTGGCAGCTCTCACTCTTGGAGCTGCCTCCCCTGTCGTAACACTGTGACTTCCTCCTCGGACTCCTCCGACACGTATACCTCCACTGAACAATCTGACCACCCCCCTACTGATGCTGCACTTTTGCGTCACCCCCATCTCCAAACCTCCTATCCCCCATCTGCCCATTCTATATCTCCTTCCTCTGCCCCTTCACCACCGTCCCTTGCTCCTGGCCATTTTTCTACGCCTCCTGCCTCCTCTCCTCCCCCTGACTCTCTCAGGGTTCTTCAATGGAATGCTGGAGGTCTTCGAGTCAGGAGCACTGAACTACTTCATTTTCTCTCGTCCCATCCAGTCGACCTTATCTGCATCCATGAATCCAATCTTAACTCCTCTTCCTCTTTCTGGATTCCTGGATTCCTGGATTCTCTGCTGTGCGTTCTGATCGCACCCACTCCCGGTCTGGCATTCTCTCTCCTGATACCACGCACGCCAGCGGCGGAGTTGTCATTTTCGTCAGGCAGGGCCTATCCTTCTCCGAACTTTCTACCTCCTCTCTTTCTTCGCTTGATCCCTACTCTGATTATGTAGGGGTCAACATCTCTCTTAACAACTCCTCCTCGCTCTCATTTCTTAATGTGTACGCCCCCCTATTCGCTCCTCCCCAACGGATGGCAGAACCGATTCCTTCTCTCCCTCCATTCTTCCCTCCTCCAGGAATCTCTTCATTCTGGGGGACTTCAATTGCTATCACGCCCTCTGGGACTGAAGAGGTACTTCCGACCCCCGCGGGGAGAAAGTATTCGACTGGGTCATCTCTTCTGACCTCCTCCCCCTCAATGACCCTGACACACCCACCCTTCTCCATCGCTCCTCTGGCAGTCGCTCCTCTCCTGACATCTCCTTTGCTCCTTCTACTCTTGCTTTTTCTTGCTCCTGGGAAGTGCTTCAGGACCTGGGTTCTGACCATCTACCAATTCTTCTATCTGTCCCTCTCTCTCCGGTCTTTCACCCCAACGAATGCCCCCTTCCTTCAATTTTCAGAAAGCTCGCTGGGATGGCTTTGCCTCTTATTTTGACTCTCACTGTCCTTCAGCAGAGGAATACTCATCTCTTTCTCTTTCCTCTGCTGCTGCTCTCTTTACCTCTCTGGCACTGAATGCGGCCAAATCCTCCATTCCTTTCGGCCGCATCAAACGCCCTTCTAAAGCCTGGTGGTCTGCTGAGGTGGAAGAAGCGGTTAGTGAAAGACGCAAGGCTTTTACTGCCGCTCACAGAAGTGATGACGATCGCCAGGCTTACATCTCCGCCTCTCAACGCGCCTCGTCAGTCATTGCCAAGGCCAAGGCTGAGGTATGGCAGACGACTTGCTCTTCTCTTTCACCTAGGTCTAACCCTAAATCTGTGCACTCTCTCCTTCGCTCTATCGCTGGCTCTCCTTCCTCGTCTTCCTCTTCTCCTAACTTTCCTAACTGTTCTTCTCCCAGGGAATCGGCTTCGGTCTATGCCGCTTACCTGAGATCGCACTTTTCCGTTTCTCAGCCAAAGGCCCTGCGTAGCAGAGCCAAAGGCTACCTCACTGAGCTCCGCCGAGCCACGTGTCCTGTGGAGTCTCACTCGTCCTTTTGCTCTCCTTTCTCTCCCGTGGAATTTCTTGCAGCTGCCTCCAACCTCTCCTCATCCACTGTCACTGGCCCAGACAAAGTTGCCTATCCCATGCTAAAGCACCTTCCTCGCTCTGGAATGGATTTACTTCTTTACATCTTCAATCTTTCCTGGTCTTCACATTCCTTTCCTTACATCTGGAAGACATCTTCTATTATTCCCATCCACAAGATGGGAAAGCCTCTCGACTCTCCTGCTTCCTTCCGGCCTATCTCTCTCACCTCCTGCGTATCAAAGCTGTTTGAACGCATCATTCTATCCTATCCACTCTTCTTTCTGGAATCTAATTCCATTCTTTCTCTCCGCCAGGCTGGTTTCCGCCCTGGTCGGTCTACACTCGATCAAATTCTGTACCTTTCTCAGTCCATTTCGGATGGGTTTAACAAACCCAGGTCGGGCTTTCGGACGATTCTCTCTACTATCGATTTCTCTAAAGCTTTTGATTCTGTCTGGCATCCCGCTCTTTTCCATACACTTATTTCGGCTGGCCTCCCTCCTTGCTTTGCTCGTTGGACTCAACCTTTCCTTTCTGATAGGCGCGCTTGTGTGGTTTATCAAAATCACAAAAGCCGCTTCTTTCGACGCCGTCGAGGTGTTCCGCAACAATCCGTTCTTGGCCCTGTACTTTTCTCTCTCTTCATTAATGATCTTCCGGCCTCTCTGCCTTCTTCCGTCAGCTGCTCTCTTTACGCTGACGATCTGGCCATTTGGTCCTCCTCCCCCTCGTTCCCCTCTGCGATGGAGACCACACAAGGAGCTCTGTTTCGATTGGAGCGCTGGTCTGAGTACTGGTGTCTTCCTCTCAGTCCGAGCAAATGTGAGGCCTCCTTCTTTTCAGTGGATCCCCACCAAGCTAACCTCCAGCCCAACCTCCTCTTACTTGGCTTCCGCCTCCGTTTCAACCCCACTCCAACTTTTCCCCGGGTCACCTTCGACTGCACTCTTTCCTTTTCTAAACATGTATCTTCGCTGAAGGCCAAGTTTTTCCCACGTCTCAAGGCCTTACGCTGTATCTCTGCTTCATCATGGGGCCCATCTAAGGAGTCCCTCTCTGTTCTGTACAAATCTTTTCTTCGGCCCCTTCTCACTTACGCTTCACCCGGATGGTTTCCTTTCCTAAGCGCTACCAATAGCACCAAATTGGAACGCCTCCACCGAGCCGCCAGTCGCGCCCTCACCGGCTGCATCTTGTCGTCCCCTATCCCTCTGCTACTCGTCGAGGCTTTTTTACCTCCCCTACGAGTCACTCTAACTCACTTTACTCTTTTTTCTTATGAGCGAGCTCTTCGTCTCCCAACCTCCTTTCCTATTTCAGGTTTGGCCAGACTTGGAGTGAAGCCAAGACTCTGCAGATCGTCCTGGAGAGCTTTTGCGTCCACTCACCCGCTCATGCTTTCTTCTACTTGTTCTAGGGAGGCTCTTGTTGCTTGCCCTCCCTGTCCTCCTTGGAATCTTCCCTCGTTCACGGTGGAGTCCATCCTTCCCACTCCATGCTCTCGCTCTGATCCCCCTCTTTCTCGCCAAGGTGCGGCTCTCGCCCATCTTGACTCTCTCCCCCCTCATGATCTGGTACTCTGGACTGACGGCTCTGTTCCTTTTCCTTTTGGCAAGGGCGGCTCCGGCGTTCTTGTCAACTGCTCTCTCTATGGCACTGAGGCCACTCTTTCTTTTTCGGCAGGCCCAGTATGTTCAAGTTTTTCCGCTGAAGCCTGCGCCATTCTGCACGCTTTTTGCTGGTCTCGGCAGCACCAACAAGTCTGCCATTTCTCTTCTCTTCTACTATCTGACTCTCGTTCTGTCCTCGCCACCCTGTCCTCTCCTCCATCTTTCCTGTTATCTCAAACTCTGTGGCAGATCTGGCAGGAACTGTCTTCTCTCTCCTGTTCTATCAGGCTACAATGGGTCCCCGGACACTCGTTTCTCTCAGGGAACGATGCGGCTGATGAGCTGGCCAGACGAGGAGCGCTACTTGCGCACTCCGCTATCCCTTGTAGTCTCTCTCCTCTTATCTCTCGTATCCACTCTTGTCTTATCTCGGACTGGAGGCGTACTGTCTCTTCCAAATATTTTGACACACAGGTTCCCTCGATTTCCACCGAGGAACTTGTGCTCCCTTGTCATGCTCGCTGTGTCCTCTCTCGTCTACGCTGCAATGGACACAGTCTTCTTTTAGGTTCTTACCTCTCTAGGATTGGCAGAATTGAGAATCCTTCTTGCAGCGCCTGTGGACACCCGTCCCAGGACACCTCTCATCTCATTCTGCACTGTCCAGCTACGGACTCTTTGCGCCGCTCACTCTTTGGCGACTCTCTGTCTCTGTACGACCTCTGGTCCAGACCCTGGGGAGTAGCCCCGCTTCTGGGACTCCATGGTCTTCCGCCATGCCCCCATCCCTCGGAAGGGGTGGGGTAACCAACAACAACAACAACAAAAATCCGTGCTCTTTTGGGTAAGTTACTCCACGCTCTTACTGGTACTTCATGTTCTTTTAGCCTAAGCTTTTTCTTGTTTATGACCTCTGGACCCAGCATGAAGGCCCAACCCAAACCTTAAGCCTTCATAATCTATTCCAGCATTTCAAGACGTCGGACAACCATAACAGTCAGATTGTTTTGTCCAAGCATGATATGAAGACGAATGAACATGATAAAATGATTGCGGGAATGTCGTTAATTTAATACAAACGTTTACTCACGACAGAATTTCCTCTTCAGAACTGCTTTTGCATTGACTCTAAAATCATAAAAAATACTTTTTCTCTTGGGACTAAACAACCCAGAGAATCGCTAAAGATGAAAACATTAGCTTTAATAGGGAATAACACCGTAAAACTGAAATTTAAACCAATTTTAAACAGGCTGTTTATTAACACCGTATTTGCTCAATGCTAAGTCGCTCTTAGTATTTATCGGCAAAAACGGCGACAAAAAACAAAAACTTCGATGTTGCTTCTAACGTACTTGAAACTTTAACCTCATCACTGCGCATGCGTAAAACGGTGAAATGAAAAATTTTTGCAGAAAATGACAAACTAACTTCTACATACGGTATCAGTGTTGACGGTGCAGCGGATATCATGTTCTAGAATCCGGATAAAATCTTTCCAAGAGGATGAGTCAAACAGAGAAAGGAGATCAAGAGCAATGACTGAGATCTTCGTTCGCTTCCAGGACAAATTCTTAAGTTTGCCCCCAACTGTTAACAACAAAGTACCATATTTACTAATTTTTTATGGGTTTTCATTATTTGGAACACCCCTGTATTTTATATGAGGTAATTCCATACTCAATTCAAAACCTTGGGATGGGAAGCCTACGGCACTGATGAAAGTAGGGGGACAGTTTCTTTCTCTCGGCCGCTTTTCCTTCGACACCAATGCTACTCGTGCTTTTAAACTCTGGGTACTAGTGGCCAAGCTGTTATCAGAATTTCGACTTGGACGGAATACGAACTAAGGTCTTACGCTAGCGAGCAGAGTGCTTTAACTACTACACCATCGCGCTCGCATTTTTGATAAAACTGAGCAATACAGAAAATTTTCCAAACAGGTAGTGAAAATTGCATCGGATAACGCAAGATATTTGGCACAGTACAACTTCTAACAATGAGGGCTTTGTTATATACATAGCTTTGACTCGTTTTCCTCTCCGGGAGGCGGCTGAGGTGACAGCCTTAGAAGTTTACTACACACTCAACAAACTACAGATATATCCGCTGATTCAGATGATACAATTCTAAGCTCCGAGCGGAGTCGATCGTATTACTCGTTCATTGGGTTCCGTTCAGCCTCCAATCTTTTGGTCGTTCATACGGAAAACGATTAAATGAGACCAAAACAAAGATTCCTTAAAAATGTTAAACGCAGTTTTCCTGCTGGACGATTCGAATCGAAGCCTTCAGCGTAGAGAATGACAGCAAGTTTACCCATCGTGGTCTTGGGAAAATCACTTCGCGGCATCCCTTACTTTTTATGTGGGAGACAGGTGGGGTGACCGAGTAGTTTAACTCGTCGCAAAAGCCTATCTATGACTAAAGCCTATGAAACAGCGCTTTGGCTTATTCACACAAATAAGCAAATAAACTAAAACTGTCCTTGATTAGTCAACAAGCTAAACAACATGCCATCTACATATCAATACGTCATACCGGCCAGGGTTGGACTTACATCGATCGATATCTGTTTGTTTTCCAGTAACTTTCAGCCCAAGATCACATTTCGATGTTTTCACTTCGGCCTCATCAGAGAAATACTTCAACACAAAACGTGCCATTAAGTCATCACATTTCTCCACTTGAGTGATCACTTCTGCAGCGGCGAAAAATTCAAGTATTTTTGACTCAGCGGTCTTCAAGACTTTGTTGTGCAGACTGATCAACTTAATACCATTCTTCTGTACAAAAACCACTTGTCAGTCTCCATTTAGCGGTCACACAAACACTTTTACAGTTAAAGTCAGGGTTACCCCGCCCTGGAATCAAAAAAGACGACTACAAAACTTTTTTCTACCGAAAAAGATATCATTTACAATTATGAGATGTTTTGAGTTAATAATTCAGTTTTTAGAATTGTTCAAAAATTTGGAAAATAGTTTACAAGCATTTATGAAAGCAGCAAAGTTAAAGATCTACAAACATCTTTAGAAATCAAAAAGAACCTAGGTGTAGCCAGGCAAATTTAAAATGCGATGAAAAAGACTGCATTAGAAATTACTTTGCTAAAAATAAGACAAAATATAGACATTACTTTCTAAGATGTAGTCCTTCAAAGTAAGGGCAAATCTTACAAATACAGACGGTATGTACGCACTGTTTATGCACCACGTTAATAATGCTGGCAGCAATAGCCGCAAGCAACACTACTGGTACAATGCATTTGTATTACAAGCATTGCAATCAAGCTTGGAAAACGTTGTAAATGCTTCTTAACATTTTTCCTTTTTTTACTCCAATTAGAATTTATTAGATTTACTCCAAATACACTCTTAGCCCCATTTTTCAAATTAACGACCTTTCTTCGCGTCCCAAACCTTGCCGTTAATAAAAGTAGAATAAAAAAAATTAATCCCCAGGTTTAAAAAACACAGATGGAAACTACGGACGCAACATAAACCATGCGAACACAGTTACTTATCACGTCAAGCTATAGTTGAACATAAACTTCTATTGCCACTAAGCAAAAACTTCGCAACACAAATGTAGTTGATTGCATAATACAACGCATTGTCAATAAAAGCTTAATGATGCCACACAGCATATACAGCTAACGACAAACCAGCATCGCTATCAACATTAAGTTGATCCATTTTTTATATTGCAATACAGATTTGGACGTTTTAAATGGCCGTACCAGCCTCCTTTTTTTTGTACCGTTTTGCATGATTTTTGCTTTCAAGCCTATTTGTAGGAAATTTTCGTCCACTTGGATATTTATGCGGTATTACACAGTATACCTCGTTGTGTGGACATCCGGTTTTATGTTCTAAGTGCGTACCAAAAGATTTTTGCACGTTTTTGTCCACAACAACGTATATGCTCTTCGTATTTACTTTGCGGACAAACTTGGATGTTCTGACAATATATCCTGTCGTGTAGAGCATTATACAAGTATCTAAGTGCATGAAATTTTCCGCACAAGTATGAATAAGAAAAGTAGTAGGAAAAACGATACTATGCGCAGCCATCTTTGAGGCAATGTAGTTTCATTTGCAGGCGCTGGCGTGGCACAAGGCTACAATACACTCGCTAACCAATTCGATGCAAAAGTAGGAGATTATTTCTTACAATTGCTAACGATCACAAGATATCAGCCTATTGTTATAAATTACGTGTTTCCTTAGCCTCTTCGGGTTTAAAAATGGTGAATTATATTGACGGGAAATTGCGGGCATCCTTGTAGGTATGTGCATACAATGACGCCTGCAGTTTCACGTCAATATCATTCACCACTCTTTAACCTGAAGAAGCTAAGCAAACACGTAATTAATATCAATCTGATATCCTGTAGTCGTTGCCTATTGTAAAGAATAATCACCTGTTTTTGCATCAAATTGGTCAGCGAGTGTATTGTAGCTTTGTGTCACGCAAGCGCTATTCATAACTCGATTCTATTTGTATATCATCTCACAAGAAAAATAATAACTCATCGTGGTCACTGACCACTCGTCTTTCGACGTTACATTGTTGTAAATCAGCAAATAAACCTGCAGTAAGGCCGCTTTGCAAAGCAACGATAAAGGGCTTGGTTGTGAGTTCAATTCTCGAGTGTCTCCCTTAGTAGTTTAGTCTTTTGATCCGCAGCACATCACGTTTTCTCCCGTTTGGTTGCACTGCCTGTGATAGAAACACACTGCGTCAGCAGTATTGGCAACTACGAAGCAGATCCGAACACAAGTTGTTCAGTGAATGGCTATGGGTTTTCCGGTAACTGCATGATATAACTATAGCGTAGCAAAACATAGAAAATCTAAACGTTTTCAGCAATTCATTTTGCCCTCAGAGAAATTGTTTTGATCTTTACTGCATCGGCAAATTTTCCAAATGAAATGCAGTGCACGAATTCCGAAGTCAAGACGTTTTTCGACTCACAAAGCGACTAGTACCAGGCAACAAAAGTCTACAAAAATAAATGATGACAAAATCGGCTAAATGATGACGAAGTAAGGTACAGACGCAAATATAGTCACAAAAAGACAGATGAAACCTCAAATTTATGCGATAACTAAACAAACTAAAAAACATTGAGCAAAAAAGATAACCCTTTGCATATAACTGAGCATTTAGTCGAGGTTTGTGTTTGTAATTAGTAACGCTTCGTTGACTTTGGCTCCGTAGTGGGTATCAATATGTCTACATATTGTAAAAGAATTAGGGTTAACTTTATTGGCATTACAGCATTGACATGAACTGATGTGCTCGGTTACTGCGGCTTCAGTGATGTTTAAATTCAAGTGCTTCTGTGCTCATTCTTTTAAAAATAACTAGACATAGTAATATAGACTACGAAGCCAAAGTTAACGAAGCATTACTTATTGAAAAACACAAACCTCGACTGAATTCTCAGTTATATGCAAACGGTAGTTTTTTCTCAATGTCTTTTAGTTTGTTTAGTTATCGCATAAATTTGAGGTTTCATCTGTCTTTTTGTGACTATATTTGCGTCTGTACCTTACTTTGTCATCATCTAGCCGATTTTGTCATCATTTATTTTTGTAAACTTTTGTTGCTTGATACTAGTTGCTTTGTGAGTCAAATAAACGTCTTGACTTCGGAATTCGTGCACTGCATTTCATTTGGAAAATTTGCCGAGGCAGTAAAGATTAAAACAATTTCTCTGAGGGCAAAATGAATTGCCGAAAACGTTTAGATTTTTAATAAATATGCTTACAATTTTATCCATGCTTTGCTTTGCTACGCTATGGCTTAGAAAAACAACCTTTACCAAAATTTTGCTACATAAATTACATACGTAATTTACGTCATGACAACACTTAATCTCAGAGACTGACCTTTATGTGAACTGTTAATGATGTAGTAGTAGCAAAATCTTGCAACAAACTTTTCCATTTTGTATTTTCGAGCACCGCCTTGCTAAAAGTTTGTGGAAAAGCAATATCAACAGCAACAATAAGTTCATCCAAAAACTTTGATCCCTTTTGGTGCATTTCGGTTGTAAGCGCTGCAAGAATTACTTTCTCTGGTTGATTGTTTAAGAGACCTGAAACACCAAAATGATAGAGATACACTTGAATTACATCGAAACTGCAAACAGCCAATTGGTTACTGGATGACGATCGTAACGAAAAGTATGAGAGCACGGTGAGGTGCTAAGTGAAGAATTCTACAATCATTTCGAAGTCTTCCGAACTCTCCATTCACCTGGTGTTTGATCAAGCTAGTTTCAGAGTTACGAGTAGTGCCACTACAGTGTTCACTCAAAGAGTTAGTAAATGCGCAACCCCGACGCGGAAGCGAAATCGATAACAAATGTACAAAAATCGCCGTAGAGAATTGCTAGACATAACTATGCGGAAATGGGACTCATGAGGTATATTTTGAAAACCTTTCAGGTACTTTATCTATTCCATGTACGTTAGTTGGTAAAGTCCACTCAATTAAATTGAAATCGAAATCAACTTAAAATGTATTCGGGCGTTGAGTACATTATCATACTAGTATTGTACTGTATTGCTAACGCCATGACCTGTCCAGTGTCCAGCCAACAATAGAAACATAAAAAACAAAAATTTCAAAAAAGCAAGTCACTTAAATCAAGCAAAGAGCTGAGTTTACTACTAATAAAGCAACTGTTTTTTAGTACTCAGCATCAGTTGAAGACAAATTTAAAGTCAAGTTAGGGGCAAGATGTGGACTTGCAACCCCAATGCGGATGATAACTAAAAAAATTCAGCAAAAAAACTAAGGAGGTGCGTTTGAAAAGTAACGTGACTGACAAGCAACGCTTAAGCAAAAAAAGCTTTGCGCTGAGGGTGACACAACACGTACTGGTTGTAAAAACGCAGCTTCAGCATTCTGCAGCAATCTTTTGCTTTTTTACAGAGCATTGCTAAAGATGTTGACATAATTTAAAAACTTTGTACCGATGTAAAAAATGAACACCGAAAAACGAGTTAATTTGTAATTTCTTGATCGGTTTGGAAAAACTTCTACTGAAACGTACAAATTACTCCAACAACTCTACGGTGTTGGAACATGGTCTAGAACTCTAAAATACAGAATTTTGAGGGGCACAAAAATTTTTACAAGGAAGAAAAGATGACGCCAGGAATGGGAGGCCTTTAACAACCAAAACTAACGAAAATGTTGAGCGGGTCAAAGTGCGTGGAAATTGTCGCCTGACTGAAGGAATACAGATTCAGAGGAATTGAACACGAAGAGAGAATGTGGACCATTATTATGTAAGATCTGGAAAAAGGAAGATTTGACCAAAATTGGTCGCAATATTGTTGATAATGATGGGCAAAATCAGCGACTTGTGCTACAACTTTAAAACAACTTAAAACTAACCCAAACATGCTGAGTAGAGTTGTTACGAGTGACGAGCGGTGCATCTTTGAATGCGATCCACTCACCGAACGGCAAAGCCCAGAATGGAAGGGTGTATCATCATGAAGACCAAAGAAAGCAAGCCTGCTCAAGTCCAAAATCAAAGTAATGCTGATCGCTTAGCCTTAGCTACTGCAGACGGTGATAATGTTTTTATAAATCATGTCTCATCAGAGCAGTTGGCGGCCGACAATGAATTGATGCCGATCGCTTTATTTCATGCTCATGGAATTTTTCCACTTGTAAAATGATACAGCAGAATGATTACAAGAGATAACTTGCGACGTTTGCGACTTTCGACGTTGTTTGATCTTCCTTCGTTCACGGTGGAGTCCATCCTTCCCACTCCATGCTCTCGCTCTGATCCCCCTCTTTCTCGCCAAGATGCGGCTCTCGCCCATCTTGACTCTCTCCCCCCTCATGATCTGGTACTCTGGACAGACGGCTCTGTTCCTTTTCCTTTTGGCAAGGGCGGCTCCGGCGTCCTTGCCAACTGCTCTCTTCTGTGGCACTGAGGCCACTCTTTCCTTTTCGGCAGGCCCAGTATGTTCAAGTTTTTCCGCTGAAGCCTGCGCCATTCTGCACGCTTTTTGCTGGTCTCGGCAGCACCAACAAGTCTGCCATTTCTCTTCTCTTCTACTATCTGACTCTCGTTCTGTCCTCGCCACCCTGTCCTCTCCTCCATCTTTTCTCTTATCTCAAACTCTGTGGCAGATCTGGCAGGAACTGTCTTCTCTCTCCTGTTCTATCAGGCTACAATGGGTCCCCGGACACTCGTTTCTCTCGGGGAACGACACGGCTGACGAGCTGGTCAGACGAGGAGCGCTACTTGCGCCCTCCGCAATCCCTTGTAGTCTCTCTCCTCTTATCTCTCGTATCCACTCTTGTCTTATCCCGGACTGGAGGCGTACTGTCTCTTCCAAATATTTTGACACACAGGTTCCCTCGATTTCCACCGAGGAACTTGTGCTCCCTCGTCATGCTCGCTGTGTCCTCTCTCATCTTCGCTGCAATGGACACAGTCTTCTTTTAGGTTCTTACCTCTCTAGGATTGGCAGAATTGAGAACCCTTCTTGCAGCGCCTGTGGACACCCGTCCCAGGACATCTCTCATCTCATTCTGCACTGTCCAGCTACGGACTCTTTGCGCCGCTCACTCTTTGGCGACTCTCTGTCTCTGTACGACCTCTGGTCCAGACCCTGGGGAGTTGCTCGGCTTCTGGGGCTCCATGGTCTTCCGCCATGCCCCCATCCCTCGGAAGGGGTGGGGTAACCAACAACAACAACGTTTGATAAGTTGAGCGAGAAACGAAAATTATAAGAGACGAAGTCATAGCTGCTTCATCAACGCAATGCTCCTGCTCACGACGCCTTGTGCCAGAATTTGTAACATTACATTGCTGTAGTAGTCACTCCACACCCCAGAAATGGTTTCTGGTGATTTTTTCTGTTCCCAAACTTAAAGGGAATAATTAAAGAAATCCTATTTTGGGACTTGGCAACCATCAAAACTGCCAGAACAAAGGAGCTTAGAACATGACCGAAGAAGTCTTTTCACAAGTGCATAAATGAAGACGAAAAAGTACATTCGAGCTTAATATTACTTTTAAGGAAAAATGTAATTTTGACCGTTGTTTGAAACAAGATAATTATTTGCACAGTCATGTTACGTTTTAAACACACCTTGTATGTCTAAACCAGGGTGGTCCAACTGCATACCCGCGAATAATTACGGTGATTAGAATAGGGTTGCCATGCGTCCCGAAAATTCCGTAATTCAGCTGTTCTGTCCTTCCCGTCAAGGAAATTTTCTCAAATGTAGGTGGTGACCTTTTTTTTGGAGAACACCTTCATTAGGAGAAGCACATCCCTAGATTGCTATAAAATTAAGTTGGACCACACTGGTCTAAACTGTCAAAATCTTTTTTCTAATGTTCACAAAGCAGCATACTATGTAGACTTAAAAAGGGGGAATGCCAATCCAGCATACTTCATCAATGCTAATAGCCAACAAAAAAGACCCCCTTTTACTTAAATGTAAAATTATTTCTCTAGCCTAAACTAACCCTTGGTTTGTAGACCAGCATCAAGCAATAATCCAGAAACAAACTTCCTCACCATCAACCACTGAGGTGAAAAAAACTGGGTTTTCAATTCGTTGGAAGGTTCCAATAAGGAAAGATTTTCGACTATGTGGTAGGCAGTAAAGTACTCTTGCAATAACTGGTGGGAAAAGTACAAATTAATATCTTCATCAAAAATTGTGCTGGTGTAGCCATAGTAACCTTGAACAGCAACAATCAGATCTTGAACTTTTTCCATAGTCAGGTTTTGTTCTTTCAACTGTTCCATAGAAATAACGACAGTGGATGCCATTGTGGCATTAAATGCAATTACTCCGAGTTGTGTTTTGATTTTGTTAATTTCTTTGTTTTTTATGTTGTTCATACTACTCAGATTCTCAATTAAAGTGCCAAAGATCTGAGACAAAGTCACACTTTCACTGTTGCTAGTTGACAGACAAAGAAAGGCTTGAATGCAACATTGCAACATCATCGGATTTAAGCAGAAGTCCAAAAGCTCGTGGAATTGAGCGTCAATTTCGTCCCATAGTTCTTGAGCGCGGTCTTCCGCAAAAGCAAAAAAAAGGGTTTTCATATCATGAAATTTCAAATTTTTAATAAAATACGTCGCTTTTGGCCTCAATATCTCTGGCATTGTCATTACACTGTGTGGTCGAGATGCTATTATTAAGCTGACATTTGGAAGATAATGTTTTCTGCATAAGTTTGAAACAAGATCTTCAATCTTTTGGGGTGTTTCATAATCAAAAGATGGGCATTTAGGGTTCAGCTGCCGTTTTAATCGGTCGAAACCATCAATAATTATAGCTACCTTTTTTTGATCGTCAATTATCCGATGGAAAATATCTGACCTAGAATCTAATTTGTCTTCAAAAGTCGAGTATTGTTGCAAAAGCTGTTTTAGAGTCAGCGACTCTGAGTCATAAATATCTGAATTCATAAAATCTATATAAAAACACAGAATCTCTTTTGATTCTGCCAACCGTTTTGCCAGAGTTGTTTTTCCTGATCCAGGATAACCAATCAACGCCAAGTATTTGTATTTTTCATCTGATTGGTCCAAGATTTCATTAAAACTAACATTGCTTTCATACATTTTGTCTGCAGTTTTCGAAACCGACGAGTATTTTTCTTTGATGGCTGCCTCCCCTTTAAAGAAATCAATATTGACTAGACATGAGAACACTGTATCATTTTTCGGCTTCACTTTTTGTTCATGAAAAACCAAATGCTGGAAGCGACTACGATTTTTCATTTTACGAAATTTGTTTATCCACATAGACAGAGTTCGAAATTCCAAGTATTTAACTTGTAATACACCTGTAAAACAATTTGATTGATAGAAATATAAACCAAGTTGCTATTACTGCTACTAGCAATACACCGTTGAATATAATAATATAATATATTTAGAAAATTCAAACGTTTTCGACGCTACATATCGCCCTCATCAGGATCGATACACAAATATTTACAGCATTAAAACTTTCGTTGAACGAAAACACAAAAAACATAAAAATAACTTGAAAATAGTTCTGATAAAAAACAGTAAAGCTTCATTCTACGGTCTTCGTAATTGTCTGGTCACTGCTAACAAAGAATCTGATAATAGAAACAATTGCCTGCTAGGAGTTGATTGGATTTAAGGTTTTGTAAATAATTGTTTCAAATTAATTAAAATTACAGTAAAGTTTGGTGCAAAATTGTTTGATTAAATGATTAAACAAATATCTTTGATTAAAACACGTTTAGTAAGAATGACGCTCACGTTTAGTAAAAACGGAGCGTCATTCTTACTGAACGTGTTTTAATCAAAGATATTTGTTTAATCATTTAACCAAACAATTTTGCACCGAACTTTACTGTAATTTTAATTAATTTGAAACAATTATTTACAAAACCTTAAATCCAATCAACTCCTAGCAGGCAATTGTTTCTATTATCAGATTCTTTGTTAGCAGTGACCAGACAATCACGAAGACCGTAGAATGAAGCTTTACTGTTTTTTATCAGAACTATTTTCAAGTTATTTTTATGTTTTTTGTGTTTTCGTTCAACGAAAGTTTTAATGCTGTAAATATTTGTGTATAGATCCTGATGAGGGCGATATGTAGCGCCGAAAACGTTTGAATTTTCTAAATATATTATATTATTATGTTCAACGGTGTATTGCTAGTAGCAATAATAGCAACTTGGATACTAAAAGTCACCTCTCTACCGAAATTGTATTATAGAAATATAAACGTTTGAAATGTATCTCAAAGCTTTTACAGTTACGTGTGAAATCGCAAACAAACGTACGCAGCTCAAAATCTTACGAAATCTCTCGGACAAGTAGGCTAACGCTGAAAAAAGCGTTACATCAACCTCCCAACCCTTTACATTATCGAATACATGTAGTGGTAGTGATTCAGTTTCCATCCGGTGTTGTCCCTTTAGCAGAGATGGCCGGATTTACCCCATGGATGGGGATTTGTTGGAGCGAAATTTTTCTACAGGGAGCATGCCCTTGCTTACCCCCAACCTCAGTTTTCTGACATGAGTGGTCCAACCAAGCAATTAAGCTGGCAACCCCACCATTAACAGTCAGACTGCAATTGGTAGGTGCCCAATAGTCGCCTCTTACGACATGCTGGGTAAACAGCTTCACTATTCTTTAACCGGTGAAGCACGGCATGCAGTTATAAAAAATATTTTCCGTAATGAAATTTAAAGCTAAATGATTGCCTGCATTTACTTATGTAAAAAATGTAGATCTGGCCACTGGTGATCTTCACTTGTAATTGCTTAGCTATGAGATAGTCAAAACCTTTGCAGAGATCTTTATTTCACTGAAACCACTTAGTTATTGTACTGTGAGCACCCACCCAAAAAACATCAATTCTAGTACCGTTGCTCATTTAGTTAATAGGCCAACCTAATAAATGACTAAATCTTGCCTATCCCTTTCCTTATTCAGCTGACGGGTTCTCGCATCTTAAATCTTCATATCAACCATCAAAATCTTTTGCTACTGCTCGGTCAATTTGCTTTCTAGAAATCGAAGCACGGTATACGACCATAAAACCTCAGGAGCCGGGCACCTTTACACAGCCTGGATCAGTGGTCGGAAATAACTGAAGAGTCACCTCACCAATTCAACTTCTTATTTTTTAGAGTGAGAAAATGATTACACCAGAATCGCGTGATATGCCAAGGCTACCTTCTTGGTGGCGTTGACTAAGCTGTGCTTATTGATCGAGCGAATATCGCTGCGAAATTGGCCCTTATAGCTGTTTGGTATTCCATTATGTACCAAACCACGCATTTTGCCATCACATGAAAAAATGTAAAAATGAGCGACAGCAGGGAAATTTGGCTGCTCGCTAAGCGCAGCTGGATTTAACTCAAAAGTTTCCATTCAATTGATAATTTTCGAAAACATGCAAAGCTGCTGTTTTATTTCTTGGTTATATCCATTAACATAAATAAATCAAATATTAGCGAAGATAATCACAAAGCTTTCAAACGTGATTATCGATGTAGAAAAATAGATTACATTCATTCCTATGTTCCTCCAATTATTTCCCACTTTCATACTTCTGCTAAAGATTTTTCGGCAGTTCAGTAGGAAGTTAGTCATTTTTTACTTAACTTGCTACGCGTGGGGCATTATATAAACAATGTGGATTCCTCTTCACTATTTCCCATGTTAGACTAAAACAAATGGATTAAAATTTGCAGAGAAAAACCAAGTTTTCACAAGCCGAAAGTAGTTTTAAAAAACCGAAAGGCTGTTTTTGCATAGCTGAATTCTAACTGCGAATTCGCCGGAAATTTTTCGCAGTTCGCATTTTCTTGGATATAGCGCGCACAGCTACACCGTGCATTATTACTTTAAGCACTCCAACCAAGCAAGGGAAATTCCAAAGATCGTAAGAGCGCAAAAATCACCCCAATTGCTTACTGATGAGCATTTAGACATTTTAACAAAACAAAACATTGCAACTACATTTTATATTTTTGCTCGCAAACTTTTCCCGGATAAATTCCTCGTTTTCCATTTTTTCTTCCTTGGATAAAAACACTTCCAAAGCTTTCAACTTGTCCTTTTCCAGCAAAGGCTCTGACTCTACCAGATGACCCTGCGACAACATCAGACCTTTATCACATTACTCAAAGAAAGGGTCAAAAGCAACGCAAGAAATCTCCTCAAACAGGATACGTCACATTATAATTCAGCTTGATATATAAACTACTAACTTTGTGGACAATGCCATTAACGTTTTTTTATGATTTCAAAGTTCCTTTAAACTGATGGTAACTTTACTTTTCTCACTTTCTGCACATGCAATGGTGTTGTGAAAAAAGTGATGGATTGGTCAACATCAAATAATTTGATACGGCTGATACTGGGTATGTTTAGTGTCTTGCACAGATGCCGCAAGTCTTTATCACTAACTACTTGCTTCTGCATCAACCATTGACAGTCAAACCGTCATAGCTTAATCATCACCAATGGTACGGTGGAAAAATTTGATCTTACTTTAAGCTGCAGGGAAAACTGTGATGGCAAGACTATGGTTTCTATCCTTGTATACAACAAAACCGTGGGAAACAGAACATCGCGGCCACACCACTGAAAATCTAATCTAAGAAGGAATACATTGATTGGGTTTGGGGAAAGTGGCCGTTATTTCAAGTCAGTTATAATAGACTGATAATCCCAATTCCTGCAAGGCAAAATGGCAATAATGAAAGCCGATGCCTTCTCTTAAGAACCGCCGGGTGAGCATTGAACACCTTTATTATTCCGACCCATTGCAGTAATTAATAAACACCTACCACTTCATTTAACATGCTAACGCTCATATCATAAAATAGAGCCTTTCCTTTAAATACGAGAGATTTTCCATCTTCAGAACATGAAATAACCATCTTGCCTTTAAGACGTCGATTGACTTCAGTAAGAACTCCACAAACAGTAAATTTTCTGCACAAATAAAACTCTAAGCGTCATGATGTGTCCAGTTTGGAGCTGAAAGATCGTCTGCTCCGCTCAGAGCCTCACGTTAGATAAAACCAAACAAAATGGTCGTTTGTTTTCATAATCCCACAGTAGGTTCAAACCGCGGCTGGGTCGACTACTATGACATACGAGCGGCTGCTGCTTTGTAGGAGGGAAGTTCACTTTTCACTCTATTCTACGTTTGACATTGTACTTGACACAATAGCCTGATAATGTGCTTGTACAGTGGGGTAACACGACGAACCAAAGATTTCAACATTGCATGTGCCACCTGCACTTGATTTCGCATACACAGCTTCGAGCTTCATTACCTACCGTGACACAACCTCAGAAATGTCCCTAGTCTCCGTGACTTCTTTCATGTGATGCATGAGCAGATCAGCATATTTCTGGACGTCTTCTTCAAACCCTTTGATCTCAATATCGGTTTCCTGCCAGCTAAACGAACAATGTAAGTTAAACTTAACTAAAATAGTGAAGTTGCTCAAGCAGCATGTCATAGGAAGCCACCATTGGCTACTCAGTACCGCAGTGTAGATGGCAATACTACCAGTTTATAATGACTGGTACAAAACAAATTGCTGCTTTTTTCTAACCTGACCAGCATGTTCCTGGAGCTTGACTGGTTGTGTAGTGCGGACCTGGGGATTTCACTTCACACAAATATTCATGTCAGGAAAAGGTAGTGGTTATCATCAACAACTTCACTTATCGATCGTGTTTGGCTGCCGGTGTTCCAGCTCGCACATTTTGTACAAAATCTTTCTAAAAACCCGAAAAGTGATCGAGTTTGCTGAAGCATCATTTTTTTGACTGCAATGATCGAATGATCAAGGGTTTACATCTTACGATTGCTACAGTGTAATTGTGCTTTTGAAAAATATTTAACAATGATTTTTTTTACTTTGTCGTTTCCAACGAAAAGCAAATTTAATTGAAGCGGAAGGTTGAAACTCGAAAATTTTGATGCAGATCTGAACAATGGCTCTACGCTTAGCACCACTGCCGCCGTTCTGCAAGTCTGGAGATTAAAAAAATTTCTAGTTGCTTCATTCTAACATATTCTTTACCTCATAACAACCCAATCAGATGAATCATAGAATTTTTCCAACCAACTGGTTTTAATTTGCTCAAAATCATCTTTAAAATCAGCATCAAGTGGTACGATAGTGAATGATATGGAACTTAAAAATTCTTCCATTTTTTCCACCACATCTTTGGAAAATTGTTTATGATTTATCTAGAACAAAACCTCCGATGAATATCGAAAACAAACATCGACACATAAATAAACCTAAAAAAGAATCCACACAGCCATTACTGGCTTGAAAATTTTTTATCCTTAAGCAGAAAAGGAAACCGTGAAATACAAGAACATATTTCGATACAGGCATGAGACCTAACTAAATAGCCATTTACCATCATTTATATATTTTTTTTACACTTGACCACAAGTAACACTCAAAAGACACCATATATGGTAGGAAACCCGCCTTGCCAGTGGCAATTGGGAGTGGAGAAGCAAGCCTGTGATTTGTGTAAACGACGGGATCGAAAAAAATGCCGCTCTCCGCTAACTTTATTCTGGTTAAGTTTGCGATGTCGGCTTGAATAATCGTTTCATGCAGTGACTCCATCCCAACAAAGAGGAGTGATAAACACAACGAACTTATTGTGCGTTTTCGAATCCGATGCCAGGTAGGCCAATAAGGATGATGTTAAGCAGCAATTTCCCGTGCTTGAGATAAAAATTCACTGTGACAGCAGTACTGATAACTCCAAAGCAGATATAAACACAATTTCCTGCATTAGTAACCGAAAAGGTTTGCTATTAATCATCGGTAGCAAACCTACCTCAGGTTTCTTTGCAGTTGCTTTCAACGCATCACTTCGTCCAGGATATTTTGTAACAGTGCATAATTCGGCACAGCGAGATTGCAGCTCATCAAAAAACTTTGATTTGTTTAATACGAACTCCAATATAGGCCCATATTGTCTTTTTGGCAAATAGTTTGCAACGTTTAATTGTTTTTTTGTACCCAAATCTTTCTTCTTATTAGGTTCAAATTTGGCTTTTTTCTGTCGAATTTTTGTTTTTTTCGAAGTACTTTCACTGCCGTGAGAAGAGCTTGAAGAATATCGCCTAGAGGAGCTCGGAGAATTACTTAGGGGTGAGGAGCTCGGAGATTGAGTAATGTGTGAGGTACTCGGAGACTGAGTAAGATGTGAGAAACTCGATGACTGAGCAAAAAATAAGGAGTCTGATCTTCTTTCTTCAGGTGGTAAATAAAACTGCAGGTCGATACTGAAATGAAATACAAAAAAGTTTTGACGCTTTTAACAACAGTTGGTTTCCGTGAAATACTCAATTAAGGCTGGTAACCTTAATTCTCAGATCAAAGGAACCACTTCACAGTTATACTACATTCACACCTGCTTTGGAGTTACTAGAACTTCTGGTACAGTACACTTCTACCACAAGCATCCATCCAAGCGGTGTTTTTTCGAAAGTTTAATAAAACAAAACTGTGGGCCTCAAACCCACAATTTCTAGATCTGGGGCCAGGACCTTTTTGTAGTGGGCTACATCACCACAGGCGCCGAGTTTGAGATCTCACGAGTTATAAGCAAACTGCATGAAGTGGCAATTAGAACGTAAACGTTTGATCACGAAAAATATTGTGAAGACGAGCAAATCAATATGTTGCGGCCTCGATCCCTGTAGATATTGACGTTTCTTTTTCGCATATTTTCTTGATCGTTACGGTGACTATTCTATAATTTTTAGCTCGTCTTGTTCGCATGCTCGCAATGCAGCCCAATTCGCGGAGGTACCGCGCGTGCCTGCATACCCACAGTTGGGGCCCCTGTACGTCACTCGACGTAAGCATTCCCTTCAACCATGCCAAGCAAAATCAAATTACCGTACAAGAATGAATTACGTGATTGTCGCCTAATTATCCAGTAATCATAATTAGTCTTAAAATAAATCTTTGCTCTACCATCTTCCAAGCCTAGTTGTCTATCCATGCTCATAATATCCTTCTTGTTACAATAATTATATTTTCCTGATGCTTATGAATACTGTATTGAGAAATTTTACTTTTGCGGACGATAGACAAATCCGTTTATGCTTTTCGAAATGAAAGAAATCGCTTCGTTTCGACCAATAATAAACAAGACATTGAGTTTCTCTTGAATAGACATCATCCTATCGGGAACTCTGAATTGCTGTCCAACGTTGTATACAACGTGTATTATGCCGTTTTTCTGCTCAGGATTCAAAAACTGTATACTGCACTGCGCAAATTGGAGAAAAAACATTCGGAAGTTCTGTTGTAATTTCGTGATATTAATGCCACCCTGCAAAGAAAGCAAAGGAGTTAAAAAGCAATTTTAATATAAATACTGCTTGCAATTAATGTTAAGGATTATGATGTCACTTTGATTTTCAGCCGCGACACTCAAAAACTGGAGGCACGTTCGTTCTTCTTAGCCTTCCTGATGCAAATGGCAATTTAAGTAGAAAGAGTCGCACCGTCGTACCAGAAACTCGCCACCACCGCATAAATCAGTACAATAGTAACCGTGTAGCCTGCTGCTGAATGAAGTACTGTCTATGGTTATTTCATTCCAATACATTTAGCTGACACGCTGTAGGAGTTATTTAACAACGTGTTCTACTTTTTCACTAGCCTAATTCAATAAGGTTGACGGCATGAACCTGGATTGCCGTTGTTGTTGTGATTACCCCTCCTCTTCCTCGGGATGGAGGTACGGCACGAACGGCAATTCAGGTTCATGCCGTTAACCTAATTGAAATTAGGCTAGAAGAAAGATGGCAGCCCATTTCGAACCAGCCATGAGTGACTGGTAGCCCCACCACCAACAAGGCGGACTGCCACTGGTGGGTACCCAAGAGTCGTCTTTTACGACATGCTGGGTTAGCAACTTCATAATTGTAACCCGGTGAAGTACGGATAGACCACCTGTCTACCACATAAAGGTGGAGGCTTTCCGTTATGTGCCTTGCCCAAGAACACAACAAGCAAGCTTGCCGGTTTGTTCTCCACACTATCCCTTTTTTATGGTGAGCGCCAAGCAGGGAAGCTGTGAATAATATCTTTTAAAGTCTTTCGGTATAACTCAACTTAGAAAATGAATCCCAGGTCTACCGACAACGAAGCGGACGCTCTAACCACTACGCCATCGCGCCGGTAGTGGACTGCCGTTCGCGCCGTACCTCCTCCATCCTAAGGAAGAAAAGTGAATCAACCAACCATCTTCTACTAAGCTGTTTGCAGGCGAATTCTTGATTATTAAAAGTTACAAAATATCTCCGTACTCTTACCACGATATAACCTTTAGTAGATATACTCCACATTCAAAAATCAGAACTGCTGTGGAAATACCAGTACCGCAGGCACAGTGCATTTTTATCATAAGGACTATGACCTAGCCGGAAAAATTGTCATAAACTACCTTTCCAAAGTGCACATTAATGCAGCATCACATTGGTATTAAACCCACGAGCTTACGATTGCAAGCAAACACAAGACAAAACTTACGCTGTTGGTAAATTTGATTCCTTCAGGATCTACAGGGTTGGGAAACGGTTGAAATCGAACATTAGGTCCCACAACGTTTTGCAATTTGACCAGATCCATTGGACTTTGAAATATATGCTTTAAGATGTTTCTGTTGTGGTTTCCTCTAGGTTGATACATGAGCACCTGGTCTAAAGCCTCACTAAACAAAAATGAAAAGCATCATTAGTAATAGTAGGATATCCACTTACGTAAATAATGTCACTTTTGAATTGAAACTTAATGATGAACACCCTTCGGTTAGAGCATAGCTGAAAATATAAAGTCATTCACCACACAATCGAACAAATGCACAGCACATGCGTGGTGATCTCAGTGTATGCTCTGACTAAAAGTAGCCTTCAAAATGTCAACAAATTGTTTGTCGAGTTCTATTTCAGAAGATACAACATCTGTGGAAGTACGGAGCTGCGATAGAGTAATTCTTTTTTCTCAAACAACTTGAAACACCATGAAGTGTCTGACGTCACGATTGCAAACGCATGAACTATAACAACTTATTTACCAAAACTAGAACAAGAGCTTCTATCTGAATGCTTTTAACAAACCAAACAATAAACACGAACAAACGTTCATTAAACATAACTATACAACGAATTTAACAAATATACCGCAGCTTTTCATCCCTTCATGGGGACTTGGCCAGGGTAGTAGACCAACTTAAACACATATATTCTGAAAATTTAATTCTGCTAATAGTTGTTTACAAAAGTAGTGTGAAAAATTGTGAACAAAATTTCAACAGTGCACCTTTCAATGGAAAACATCGAAACCGAGCAAACATAAGGATTCCTAGTCAAACGCCTCAAGCCTTCCTTCAAAGTAAAACTCAGCTACTCAGGTTGAGAGAAGTCGCTTCTTCACGTTTCCACCGAAAGGTGCAGTAGTAAAACAATACAACTGATCATACTAATCACGTTACATAACATTAACCCTAAGATGCATGAAGAACTTTTTATCATGATTCACACAAAGGGGGTCACAAGTGACCCAATCATGTTCTTTCAAAATGCTGTACACCAAGATTCAAATACCTGCCTCTATAATGCAAATATGATTTTTTATGTGTGTTTCTTTGATTTTATTAACCAGGAATGTGTTAAACTCAAACGAAATTTTGAAAATCAAACCATAAATAAGTGTGGTTGAAAAAACAAACTAGCTGACAACTAGCACACCTTTTGCAAATCATTGTCTATACAACACAGTCTTTGCGATTGCAACACTTGATCATTATGCTGCGACTGCTGTGATCACTGCAAACTGGTTTGGAGCAATGTGAGCAGCAAAAGCTCACCTTCCTGTCCTTAGAATGGTCACGAAGTAACATCTCTTTGTCTTGGAAAGCTTTGTATAGTCTGCAAATGCAGTTGGCCAAGCCTAAACCACATCTTTTCATTGCCTCCGCGGTTGATCTTCGGATGTATGGAAATTCTTTTCGTCTTTCCACGTTTGGCATCTCGAGTTGCTTGGCCAGCTTTTTGAGAAAAAGTTGACGTGCATGGTTTACATTTCCTTCGCTGCCGTTATGTTTTATTTTGTGTGAAGATGATGTAAGCATTTAGTGCAGCAATATCAATCATGTTGTACCACAGGATCACGGGCCACCCTTTTGTTGCCATTTTGCTGGTGTAGTATCGAACCATCTCGTCCATTGTATCAATTCCTCTTTTGGTTTTGTTATAATAAAAGATAATTTTGGACTTCCAAAGAAATGTAGAGTGTTTATAAGACAAAATTCCAATGAAAAGCACAGGGGTCAATTTTTACCCCGATTGCGTGAATTAGGGGTAGTAACACAAAAAAAGATTTTTTTCTGAAAACAAAACAAGCTTCTGCAATAATCTTGTGTGAGACGTACAGAGATTTAATTTTTGAGGATGATATGCAGTGGTGCTGGCGCGAAAAACCCGATACGCTAACAAAATTTTGCATGAACCACATCACCGGGTCACTTTTGGCCCCCATTATGCATCCTAGGGTTAAGAAAACTTATTTTCCCAATATTCGTGTTTAAGTTAGTCTTTTCCTCTGATGAAGTCGTCGTAAGAGGATAAAAAGCTTCGGCATTTTTTGCTAACTGGTATTCTTCTCGTGTTACAAAACTTCTGTTGTTTACTATTTGGCTTATTAAAAGATAGAAGAAAAGTTCCCACTTTCCGAAATTCCCTACCTAAATGCAATGCAAAGATACCATATTCTATTGGTCACCGAAAAACTTTTAGCCTTATACCAAGAATAACTCGTGTTGTTACCGGCTATTGGGTCAACTTATTTCCATTACTTTCAAACACCTTGCACACCTAAAACACTTTTTATTTGTGCAAAGGCTACTTCGATAAGCCAACCACTCAAAAGCAACATACCAGGTGTTGGTTAACGACAAGTGAAGTTATTAAAATGCAACGCTTCATTAAGAGCGAATTTCTTCTAAATAATTTGGAGGCCTAAATGCAAACATCATCTCTCCCAACATAGAGAGATTTAATTTTTTAAATTTAGTTTTGCTTTCGATAACAGAGGTGGCCAGATTGATCTAATGTTTTTTGAAAGTTCATTGACATTATTACGCCACTTCGTTCTGTCGACGGCATCTTCCTTTTTCAGTCCATCCTATTCAAGGTTTTTCCACTTGCCTTCTCCACGTCATCTTTGGTCGCCCACGCTTTCTTCTTTCAACCTCTTCAAGATCTAAGGCCTTTCTTAACACATCGTTATCATCCCTGCCAAAAACATGCCCATACCATCGCAATCCACTGGCGCTGACCAGTCCATCCTAAGTATCTTCCAAACCCAGCAAACTCATAAGTTCTCGGCCACTGCTGTTCTCAATCAATGTAACTCCACACATTGCTCTTATCATAGTTTTTTCAATTCTCCTCTAAATTTCCATCCCAATCTTCCTCAAACACCAGGTATCGCTCCCGTATAGCATGGCCGATCTTACAAACTATGATAAATCCTTCCTTTCATATTTAACGAAAACTTTTTTTCATGAAGCTACTCCCCACAGTCTTTAAATTGTATCCATCCCGTTCTCGTTCTTGCTGCAACCGCTGGCATTCAGCCTGCCCCCAAGCAACAAAAACTCATCACAAACTCCAACTGGTCAAAAATGATACTTCTTCATATGGTTCCATAATTCCTTCTATTGTTTCAACACTTCCTTCACAAACAAATCCTTTTGCCAGAATTGTAGTGAGTCTCTTTCATTTTTGCCTCAGCCATTCACATATACACTACATTTTGTGCACATCACGAAATTTGCCATCACCCAATTGTCGCACTGGGCACATGAATTAATTTTGCTTTTGAGTACTTCATCCTTCGAAACACTCACCATCACTTCGGTCATCTTGAGGTTAATCTTCAACCCCTTGCTATAAAACTCCTCTTCCCATTTCAAAAACTTCTCTTTAAAATTCTCCACCCTTTCACTCATTAAAACCACATCATTTGCATAAAAAATTTCATTCATTAAACCTTCTCTTGCATTCTCCGCGACTACATCGACGGCAATTACAAAAAGTTACGGTCACATCACAGATCCTTGATATACACTAACTTGCACTCAAAATTTTTCCCACTCTAACTTTCGTCTTTGCTCCATGATCGAGGCTCATCACCGATCTCGTAAATCT
Organism: Trididemnum clinides; assembly: GCA_963675345.1. Classification (NCBI taxonomy): domain Eukaryota; kingdom Metazoa; phylum Chordata; class Ascidiacea; order Aplousobranchia; family Didemnidae; genus Trididemnum; species Trididemnum clinides. The sequence goes on along the minus strand of OY776305.1, from coordinate 6,943,423 downwards.
TTGTTCCTCATGAAAAAGTTTGTCGAAAAACTCCCCAACATAATGTTGTTTAATAAAATCTGCTAATGTTGGAAGAGCTGTGTGGCCGATTACAGTCTGGTCTTCCATAAAATGCGTTTCAACACAAAACAAACAGATAAGCTGTTTTGAAAGGACTCTGTAAAGACCACCAAGCGCAGCTTTGCCGTATTATGTGTATTCATCCTTCTGCTTATAAACTTGAAGTTCGTTTTAAGCAGAATTCTCAGACGACACAAAATTTTAAAAGCATTTTCACGAGCCCTATGCTTTTCGTAACAAAAGTATTCCCAGCAATTATGCTGATACACCAAAAACATATTTTAAACTCACGTAGATTTGAGTGATTTTCGTGGGGCTGGAGTTGGTCGAGATGTAGATGCTGATTTTTCCAGTAGTTGCCTATAAAACATCAATTAAATTTTTCTGTTACAAGGTCTCTGGCTCATCAAGTCATATTTTAAAGACACCATTACTCGAACGTCTATTTTGCAGATACTGGTGATGGATTTCATTCCCTCGTCAAATCATATCAAAGACTTGAGCAGTAGTGCTCGCAGATCTGCATCATGGCGCTCAACAGCAAGAGTAATGTGGCGTATCAAATATGAAACTGTGAGAAATTCACTTGGTTATAATTCTGCAGTTAGAAAATGCGAAAGCAAAATCAAAGCAATCGCCTTGAAGTGCCTTGTCAATTCGCACATCAATATAGTTGCCATTTGGAACTCTACTAGATGGGATTCCTACTAGTTGAAAAGAATTTCTGCTTTCTTTTAACTCGATCAGCATGTTCCTACTTGCTTAATTGATTTCGCACTGTGAGGCCTGGATGTTTCGTTGCGCATTAAACCTTAATATGAAGGAAGTAATGGCATGACAATCATCCACATCATCAAGTTTCGTAGTAGGACTGATAAAATATCTTTTTTTTCCTACATACTTTTCTTCTTTGTTAGCGTTTTCCAAAAGATGTATAATCTTTGCTTTATGATCGGAAAATTGAGGCAAGACGCCAGTCAAAACCACTTCATTGTCATTGGTTATCTCCAACTTCCAGTCTGTGTTGTCAGCACTCAACAGTTCAGAATGTTCATCACGAAACTTGTCTATGACCTCACGAGGGTGTCTTTGGCGCCATGTTCCGAAATTGCGAAAAAACTTCACCGCTTCAGATTTGCGCATATTCTCAAATTCAGGGATATCTGCTTGGGTGAGCTAAAAATCATATAATCGTTTCATATATTTTCTTCAACTATGCAGGGTAACGTTACTGATGCCCATGAAACCACAAAAATTTTGAGTTAAGCAAAGGATACCACAGAAAATGCTTTTTACTCTACGTCTAACCTTGGCTTGTATTTTGTTTACAAATAACGTGTACGTTTATACTACACTAAACCTAAGTTCGCAGTTGTTTTGTTTTCCATAAATCAAATCAACTTTTCGGTTTTATGTAAGCGACCCTGAAAAATAATCACCTGCTTTACATTAAACTTGAATATTAAAATAGTATTCAAATACCTTTTCCTGAAAATTGCTTACGATGCATATAAGAGGAGCAAACACAAATCATACGCTATGAAACCCAAAATTTATCCATGATATTGATACCACTGATCAGTGAAAATATAATACAGATATTTCTATCACATGTTACAATAACGTTAATATGCCAATTGACCACTAAACCTGAATGGTTGCTTTGAAGTGAAGCGAAAACTTTCCTGGTCCAATCCAGACGTCTGCATCTTCAATTGCGTTTTTTAGGCCATCAAAATGCTCTTTTTTTTCTTTTACAAACTTGGCAATCGTTATACTGGGAGAATCAAGTTCAAACTCATGAAAAGATCTTAAGTACCTAAAAAACAGCAAAAACACTGCTACCCTAGGTAACGACGTAGTATAGAGATGAACTTTAAGCAGAAGCTCGCTACATCGGGTGTAGTCACTAGAATAGTAGCCGAAAAGCAAAGCATGGTGCTGTCAGAAGCTCGTCGTCTCAGCTGCAGTCGCTACGGCAATAGCCGTGTAACTTACTACGAGAATGAAAGAAGCTCACTACCTCAGCAGCAACACCAGAACCAGGTAGCTTAAAGCCCTTTCTGCAATTGCTACTGCAGCAACGGCCCTGTAGGTGATTAGCCTAGGTCTGAACCATTTTATCAACTTACTTTGAGGCCATCTGATCGATATAATCTGTAATTTCTTGAATTTTACTCTTCACTTCATTGCTTAAACCAGTTACTATAACGCAGCTTTTATCCAAAGGCCATTTGACAGAGATTTCTTCTTGAGGAGCTCGAGTTTGAAAGAACTCGGGCACAATTGATTTTGCTCTTTTCAAATGATCACGATTGAAAAACTTTCTATTTGATGAATAATTTTCCAGAAACTTGTTAATTGTCGTCTCACATGAGACTTTGAATTCATCTTCAGAAAGAGTCACACTCTAAAAAATGTCTTTAATAAATTGAGAAAATTCCATGAAGCTGTTCACCAAACATCTAAATACAGTCAAAAACCTTATCTCTTCGCTTGTGTAGTTATATCTTAAACGATAGACTACAGAAAAATTAGGATTCATACTGTATTTCAAAATAAACTAACTGGTGAATAACAGAGGGTAGAAAAGAAACTGTAGATAAACTGGCAAAAGCGAAAGCCGGGCGATCGTACAGACATGTCTTGAGGAGGAACGGTGACGATGAGTTAAGAAGAGTGTTAGGTTTTGCAGTGGTTAAAAGAAGGCGACAATGACCGAAGATGATGTGGGGAAGGCAGGTGGTAAAAAAACAAAACGCGCTAACAGAACAAAATGTCTAAATGTTGTTTTCAAAATGCAAGTGAAATGAGGTGAGTCCGTCTACTTTCGTAAACGCAAACACCACCAAATTGTTACAATTAGATTTCCCTATTTCTCTGTTTGTGGTAGTGCCAAAATACAAGAGTCAAAGAGACATCGAAATTAATAACATCATAAAACCTGTCTTGTACTATTCGTTAGAAAGACACAATGTCTTTTTTTGTAATTGAAAGTCGCTGTGCCGACAATACTATCAACTACAAAGAAGGTATGGACACAAGTTATTCTATGCATAACTGCAAATCATTTTTGACACCTGAAAGGTAAAGAAATCACAACTACAAATTCCTTTCGCAACGCCAGAAAAAATATTAGCAGTACAAGCAAGTCGGTACAAGCATTAAACACGTAACCTTGCGCTGAATGGCCAGTTTATATAAACAAGGTTAACCACAAAATTTACACGAGTTACAAGTTATGCACATGTTCAGCTTACACGTGTCAGCTGCTGAGTGATTGTTGCTCACGCATATAACTTATCTCGGCAAAGCAAACTCAGCCAGCTCCTTCAGAAAATCGATTTTTTCAAATTGCTTACGTTGGATACTTGTAATTTTTACAATTCAGAACTTTGACTGTTGGCAACTCCCTAGATCCAACAAATCACACTTTGGCTTTACAATGCCAGTTTTGCTTGCCTAAGAGCCCAGCGTAAATAAAGGGCAAAGGACAAATATTTCAACGTTCAAAACAAATGCTAGGTGTTTACATTCAGCGTCAAATGCTAAAATCAAAAGATGCGGTGATTAACTCTGTCAATGTTTGCACTTCATTTTATTTGTGTTCAGCTGGTTAGAACGCAACCTTAAGAGCGATCTTGATTGGCCATGTACACCATACAATGACTGCGTGGTTGTTCTTGGGAAACTCACTTCGCAATGATTTTTTCAGCTTGGCAGATTCTAACAAGCAATTCATGTACTGGAAAGAATTCCAAGCAATTCAGGTGGAATGTTGAAACATCATAACTCTAAAATAAATCTCGACACAGTTCCATGCTCAGCCTCACTATTCAGGGAATGGAAACGGAAAATCAAAATAGCAAAGAATTTTATTAGTAACATAATGTTTACCGGCAAAGCTTTAAAATGATATTCCATAAACTTTTTGTCAGCACGTCTCTGATTGGAGTAAACTTTCACTGTAGCGAGTGCTTTAAAAGCGTTTTGCAATCGAGTTGAATGCAAAGTAGACTGATCCAAGAACTTGGCAACGTTCACATCAGCTACCGGTAGTTTCAGTGGTCTTGGATTCCTAATGATAAGCGGGATAAAAGTGCTGCTATTACGACAATATGAATCGAAAAATCGTGCGTTCAAAGCTCAACATGACTATAGTGTTGTGGCTTAAAAAAGACAGTTTGTGATAACTTTATCTGCTTGGAGATTTATAACAAGCAGAAAATTCATCCGAATCAACGCCACGCAATTCCAGCGAAATGTTAAAACTTGGAACTCTGAAGGTCTGGACAATCATCCTCTACTGACCCACATTGACAGCGTCCTGCGATTCTGGGAAAAAAGCTGTCAATAAAGAAAAAGAAGGCAAAAAAGACATATGTGTCTCGCCAGAGTTTTAACATGTTGCCGGATTGAAAACGTGTGTCATTCCGAGTGTTAATAGATCTGTGTTTCACTTTACGTTGTAAATGTTAGGCGATAATCAGTAAAACTGCGTTTGCTTTATTTAACACCGTTGGTAGTTCTAATTTAAGTGTAGTTGTTATCCGACCCCTTCCTCAGGATCGGGTACATCAAGGAAGACAATGGATACCCCAAAACTCGGGCAACTTTCCACAGCCTGGACCAGAGGTCACTCACAGAAGAGTTGCCGATAAAAGTGAAATGGTTAGAGTTCGTAGCAAGACAACAAGAAAGGTATTTTACGCAAAGTGAGCGTGGCGCAGTACAAAACATTTTGAATTCTGTAAAGATGCTAGGATTATAGTTCGCTGAAGCCCTACATCTCAACAATTGACAACCTTTTGTTGCACCAGATTTTCACTAGCAAACAACTCTTCAATTAGTGATTTTTGGCAACTACTGTTTGTGGTTATGGAAAAAGTCGAACTTCAAACTACAAGTATTGGAAGTCCAGAACATTTTAACTGAGCTGTTTTGAATCGACGCTTTAGCTATTTATAAAAACAGTGGCTTTAAAAAGCTAGAAAATTTGAAGACAAAAGAAATCATTGCTACATATTACGTCTTCAGGCGGGCGTATTGTGCGCGCTGGTGAATTATAGCTGAACATTTATCTTGTCTTGCTTGTCTAGTTGTGATCGGTAGGCGTTTGCGTCACGTTTTTTGTTCGAGTGGGCTCATTTTTCAGCCTTTTTTTTTATAATATTCAAGCACCATGATCATCACTTTCGCAATTGCACTGAGTCTTCCCACAATCAACAAGCAATTTTGACTTAACCCTTATAATTATTTCTAAATCTACATAAGTGTTTTATTTCTGTGGACATTTTGTCCACACATTGCTAAGATAAGGGTTAAAAATCCACACATAAAAAAAATAACGATAAGGGTTAAGAATCTTCGGGCTTTTCGCTGCTTTTTGTCATATCGACTACATCCTCCCTGGGACATTTTTGTGATACTCTGATGCAGTAACTTTTTGGGTGTGATGCATATGGTGAAAATCAAACGGAGTCAAACAATCTGTGCTGGATTAAGGAAGGAGACATTGGATGAACCACAGATAAGCAAAAAAAGATCTTTGGCATACACGTGAGCAGCTTATGCCAACTTTTTTATTTACAACGCATTACAAATGGTGACTACTCAATTTACGAGTAGTGCTCTTTTCAATGTAAAAGGCACATGGACCCAATTGGGCTGAATCTGACACTAATAAATCATGCGTTGAAGCCTCAGAACAGCTGCTCGAAACAGATCCATTAAAATGAAAGTCAAACCCAAGTATAAATAAAAACACCAATCATTACCTAGGCACAGCTTCGTTGAGATATTTTGTTATATCCTTCAATTTTTGTTTCACATTATTTTCGGGGCCAACAATTAACAGCCTATTTTGATCCAAACGCCATTCAACGTACAAATCATCACTAGACGATTGTTTCTCAAAAAACTTCGCGGGGATAATCGACTTGGCTTTCAGTAAGTGATCACGGTTAAAAAACTTCTTCTCAGCAGAGTAACCACTTAAAAATTGATCCAAAATCGTTTTACACTGGGCTTCAAACTCAAAATCTGTCAGATTTGTATTCTAAAAAGATTATTAATTAGATTAATGGATGCTTATTTATAATAGAATTAAACTGAAATACTTTTTGAGAGAAATTTTAAATCGAAAAAGAACGACTTGCCAAGCTTTTTTCCTGGCACCAGGTAATAAACAAGCAGTGAAAAGCTCAACTTTCAACACGGGTGTGGTCAGGAGCTTGCTGCCTCTGCAGCACCCATCACAGTAGTAGCCTTAAAGCTTAATCTCGAAAATGCATATTCATAGCAACACATCAAGCAACACTAATGCAACGATAAATTTGGTTTGTTTCAAAGATACATATAGGTTGTAAAATAAACCTTAAAAACAACAATTTAGTATAACAAATTACAAATTCCTTGAAAATTTGCTCATGTGGGGAAAATTTACCTCTCTAATTGCCATTAACGATTAAGCTAATTATCAATGGGACAAAAATTTTATACAAGCATCACACTCGCACTTCTAAAATAACTTTAAATCTGTTCAAAATGGAAAAGTAGTTTTAAAAGCTAATCTTGAACACTCCGCAAACGTACGCGCAATCACTAATGAGAGTACAATCAACAAAGTACGCCAGGTTACACTTGTAAAGCGTGCGAGCAACCTTTACAGTTCAAAATTACCTGTGTAGGTGTGAAGCGGTATTCCATTTGTCTATCTCTTCCACTGCCATCGTTTAGGGCAACTTGCCACAGTTTCACAGAAGCCACTTGACTAAAAGCATTTGTCAACTTCAGCATGTGAACCGACGACTGCTTCAGAAATAGAGCGATCGAATAACTATCAGCAGGAATTTTAACAACAGTGGAAGCTGGCCTGATAAAATACAACAAGTTATCCTGAGCTGCAATGTGACACGTTTACGGACAAACGAAAGTTTGGAAGATTGCTAACTAAAAGACCTTACAATCTTCGAGTCAGCAGTCACTCATAAAACACATTGCAGTCGGTGCAATCCATAATTTGAACTCGAACTGTAATCTTGAAAGCAAACAATGGTTCTGCTCGAACATGCCGCACGCAACGTATCGCTTCGAGTGCTCAACTAGACAATTATCGACCACAAGCTGTACTATCAGCTTATTGCATCAAGCTACCAATAAACTAAAAACAATCTGTAATCGGCTTAATACAAGTTGTTGCATTTATAAACTAAAAAAATTTATAGATTCACAAACGAAAACTTACATTTGCAAAATCGCATTTAGTGAATCCTGAACTTCTTTTTCTTTATTAAACACATCATCTTTAGGCCCTGCTATAATCAACCGATTGTCGTACCACTGCACGTACAATGATTCATTTTCCCAACGACTTCTTTGCCAAAAAAGCTGAGGATTTTTATCTCTAACTATCTTTAAATAATTTGGATTAAAATTATGCTTTCGGGAACTGTACTGATTCAAAAACTGGGCAAGTAATTGTTTGCAAGTTGATTCAAAATCTTTATAGGTCGTTCGCAAGTTCTAAAAACACAATGAGTAAAAACTTAACATATAAGTCATGTTTTGACAGATTTATATATTGCAATCTACTCAATCCCAGATCGACAGATGTTTCTGCCTTTGTGGTATCATCAGTGTGAACCACAGTGTGTTCTGGTATGCACCACCTACCCAAAAACACTTACAGTGCTAAAAAACTCAAAAATATGCCAATATCTATTTAGGATTGATAGCGATAGCAGTATGCTTTCATGATTGATTCAAAACAGATTACCATTTTTCCTAACTTGATCAGCATTATCCTAATGCTTGCTTGAGTATGTGATGCAAATATAACTGGTTCATGCCGTACTTGCACCTCGCAAAAGGTCCCAAGATCTAAAACGCATTCAGCAACTTTTTTCTGTAAGAAGGATTATGTCAACAACGTGGTCAACTAGATTTGGCAGCAACGGTAGTAAATTTAAACTTTCTATCGACAAGCTGTTCTGTAGTAGGGAATGGCCCTTTAGAAAATTTCTTTGCGTAGTGGAAGTGCTTGGGAAAGAAATGTGATGCGCCACAAGTACCAGCAACTTAGAACCAGGTTGGAACTCAAAAATTTTTTGTATAATCGACAACAGGTTTTTCCAAAAATATGTAATTTCAAGCAATTTTCGAGAGCAGTTTTCGTCTACTTTATATGAGGAACAAGGGTCACAAACACATTCAAGTTTCTACTTCACCGTATATTATTATTAACAGTTCATACTAACATAAACTGGTTGACATCTGTACCCAACATATCTTCCATTTTCAACAAACGTTACATCAGCTACTGCCTTCATTGCATCATCAAGTTTTCCTTTATGCTCAGAAGAGTGTTTGATGAAGCGAGCTACAGCATAATCAGGCGCTTCACATTGAAACGATTCGTCAAGGCACCTGGAAAATGAAATCTACATTTATTACACATCATTTTACTCTATAAAACTATCAATTTGTTTTTTTTTTAAGCAAGATACCACTTCTGACTTTTATTTTAGCTATTTCAAAGCTACGGCTATTTTCATTCGAGATAAATGTTTACGGTTACTGTGCAATGCGTACCCGAACTTTTATATTAAATAATACATTCGGACATTTAATCAATGTTTCCAGTTAAACATGATCGCTAGTTCATGTGTTTGTGCTCATGCTCTGTTCGTTAGTCTTTAGGCAGACTTATCCACGGCGATAAATAACACTGCTTGATCCCATTACGTGTCTGACACATAAAGATGGAGATACCGTTTAGTGCGTTTTTCAAAAACACAACAAACAACCTTGTGGGCTTTTTCTCTACACCATTTCTTTTGTGCACCAAGCAGTGAAATTGCAAATATTGATTTCAAAAACCTTTTGGTGTGACGTCATCGAGGCTTTAACCAGCCACCCACAGCATTCAAGACGGACGTTCTAATCATTACATCGTCCAACATCTTAAGGTAGCAAGTGAAAACTGTGAGCTTGAACCCTAATCTAGGCACTATCTTATTGATGCTACTTTGCGGCAGTGATGTATGACTAAGCTTTATCAAAATTAACATTGCTATTTAAATATCGACCTCGATTCCTTGTCTCTACGTCTCCTCTACGCGATGCAGCGCAACAAATAGTTTAAAACTCACGGAATCGAGGAAGATCTTGTAAGGGGTGGTGTTGGTGGTGAAACGTAAGCTGACGCGTTGCTTTGTTGTCTTCTGTAAAAAATAGCACCGCAACTGATTAGATGTCAGTTAGTGAAAACCTGAAGCCACAGAAAAACTTTCACAATTAAATATGAACAACTTGAGTCGAAGAAATTGTCTTTGCTAGCTTAATGGATTTCTAATACAAGGAAGCTTATCATGCAAGAAAGACCCAAATTTCTTCACGAGTCAAAGCAAAGATTTTAAAAACCTCAAAAACTTGTTTGACGTTCATCAATAGAAGCGATATGGAAAATAAAAGATGAAATTGCAACTACAGTAATGAAGTTACGTCAAAAAAACGGCCAACAAAAATTGTAGATATAAATCCACAAGGTAGACGCAATGGTAAACGAATTTAAACTTTCTGATTTTTAAATACGTCAGCCTGCTCATATGCATTGTAAGTAAATGTTGCACAACTTGAACTAGCTGGTGCAGTGTCATTAAAGTTCGATGAATGATGAGGGACAGCGTTGAAAACTAAAGCAGTTGGCGAAGAAGTCACATTACTTACGGTGTTTCATTATTTGACATTAAAAAATGATTTTTAATCAATTTATTGTCGAAATCTAGCAAATTATAAAACAAGACAGTAATTAAGGTTTAATGAATTTAACTTCAACACATCAATCTACAACAAAACATTAACTCTAGGTATTAGTCAACAGGCTACTACCTAATAACTAGGGCAGTGTTCCCAATCTTTTTTCTTACATAGTCCATTATGAGTTTGGGTAAAAGCGACATGGCCCACTAGCACTATCTCGCTAGAGTTGGCTATGTTATTGTAGCTAGTATCTACTTAGTTATAAAGCAAACACACACAGTGAGAGACTTGCTGCTGAACACAATGAACCAGTTTCTCGATTCTTGAATGCATTGAGGAAAGTGAACATCGAAGACCATTTTCCACATCTAATCGGTTTCGAGTCTTGTTTTTCATTTGCATTAAAGTGGAAAACTTTGATTCGCATAAATATCTACTACTGAAAAGTAACAGCTTTGAGATGCATTCTTTAGCGACACGCGGGTAAGAAGTGCACATCTTTGCCCAGAACTCACAGATTGATTAAGTACCAAACATATCTTCACAAGTAGAATCATTTTTACGGTCAATGAGTTCATCTTGTTGGTCATCACAGACTTTTTCTACTGGAACTTTAAAAGGTTTCCTCACAAGCTACAAATCTGACTCGAATATTTTAAGAAAATACTTCAAAAATTCTTTTCAAAGACTTGTAAGGTGTATCAAGATTTCAGAAGACAAAGCATCGTCCACATCATCAGAACCTACAGTTGAAAGGGCCTCAAACATTGCAAAATTTCCCTTTTCAGCTTTTCTTGTCCAGTTTTCAAGTTTTTGCACAAAGGTATTCAAAGCACCAACGAAGTCAAGTTTTTGCACAAAGGCATTCAAAGCATCAACGAAGTCAATGATTGTCGTTCCCTTCCCTTGCGGCTTGAGATTTAAGCGATTCAGCTGGTCGAAAATGTTAACAAGAGGATAGCCTGGATATGAAAGCAGTATCCTTAAAGTTTGATCCCAGTTCGTGATGTTTCTGCATGATTAAAAATTCCTTTAATTCTCCTAGTATTTCAAATACTCTGCCCACAACGTTTCCCTTTTACAGCCAATGTACTTTTGTAAAATAAAGTACGTTCAAATGTGATGACCCCATATCAGCACAAAGCTTTCTGAAAATTCGAGTGTTCTCAAGGCCCCGTAGTTTACTGTTTTGATAACTTATTTCAAGCACATTGTGGAGAGATTCTGGAAGAGTTTTCGAGGCAAGAGCTTGCCTGTGTATCATGCAGTGAACAATGATCACTTTAGGTGAAAGATTTTGAACTAGTTTTTGGAAACCACTTTTTGCTCCTGACGTTGAAGGTGGACTGTCAGAACACACACTACAGAGATTTTCTCACTTGAGGTTCTCGCATTTAAAAAAACTATTATTTTTTCCATAACATCAACTGCCTTCTTATTTGTATCTAACGCAGAACAAAGTAAGAACTGCAGACAATGACACTGTTTCGACCTATCAGGTCTCTTCAGTGCAGTTAGTGACTAACAATTTGGTGACCTATCAAGTTTCTTCAGTGCAGTTAGTGTTAAGTGCATCACTAGCCTCTTGCACTACTAAAATAAGAACTCTTCTTTTATGTTAATATTTGTGAAGTATCTGCAAAACACCGTAAGCTGAGAGCAAGAAGAAACATTTGTACTTTCATCAACTTGAATAGAGAAAAAACCAAATCGAGCATTCTTTATATCGGAAATCACCTGCTGTTTTATGTCGTCTGCCTAATCACTAATCGGTCTCTGCACAGTAATGTTAGAAAGGGATATCTGCCGTAGCTTCTTTTCACTTTCCTGCCCAAGTACAATTCTTGTCTCATTTTTAAAGCACAAGGCTTGACAAGGGTCTCACCAATAGCATACGGTTTAACTTGCTTTGCGATGATCAGACGGGCTGTATAAGAAGCCTCAACAAGTGTTTAGGATTGTTGTCAAAACGCTCCATTTGCATCCAAGCGCTTACGCTTCACACAAGCTTCTTTTCTTTTGAAAAACTCTGCATTTTTATGTTTGTGTTCGGGATGCACCTCCTGAAGGTGAAGCATCAACTTCGACGGCCTCAAAGAATGATTACCAAGAATTTCATAACACAAAACACACTGGCTCTTTTCTTATCCACTACCAAGAATTGATGTAAATCCATATTTAATGTAATCATCACTAAACTTCCTTCTAGCCGTTTTCTATCCGTGAAAAATAAAGCTTTCTGCAAGAATTTTTGCTAAAAACTTTCGTAGTGCTATGATATTGATTTTAGACTTTAGCCTAGAAGGTAGCAGTCTATAGAAGTAAAGAATTGGAGATAAAAATATCATTATTGCAAAACAATGGATATTTGTTTGTGTGTACAATGGATATTTGTTTGTGTCAAAGCGTGGTCAAAAAGAATGGAAAAGTGCATCAAAGCCAATGGGGAATATTTCGAAGGAGACAAGAAGAGATGACTTAAGACTTGTATGTGTTAGGCAATGTGGACAATGTATGATATGCATCTAAATAAACTTCTAAATTCAATAGACCCGTTTCTTTTTAGCCACACCTCGAACTGCACAAGCAAGAAAGGGATTTTGTTTATAAATGTTAGGAAAGAAAATTGTTGATACAATTAGTAGTCATCATCACGGATCATTTTTATGAGTTTTCAAAACACAATGATTGTAAAGACTTTTTCGCTTTGTTCTGTGGTCCACTTGAAAATCACGCCATGACCCAATGATGGCCATGGCCCACTGGTTCGGAAACACTGAACTAGAAACGCTTTTACAACTTTTTTTACAGTTTCCGATAAGTTTCCTAAATACTCAGAATTTATGTAGTACGATGTTTTAAGCGGTTTCCAGGAATTTTATATTGCAAGTTTTTTTTTTCTTTTTTACGTGCAACTTTTATCAAGTTTTGCGCAAAACGTAAGAGTGTGATTTAAAAAACATGTTATAAAACTATTTCAGTATAGTTCTATTCTCTTTGATTCACATAACAAAGAGCTATGTGATGGATTAGCTGCATCTCAATGTTATCTATGACGCAAACAGTTGGCTTGCAAGCTAGAAGTTCTACAACCCTAGCCAAGTACAACGGCGATCGAATTCAATTAGAAGTGAAAGTATGACTTGGCTTTTGGAGCCAAGTCCTCACAAACGGAAATAGGTTGTGTCTAGTCTTTGGAGGTCAAGTCTTATTGAGATAGCTTAGTTAGTTAAACTGTGTGCTTATAAAGGTGCATTAGTTATTTTGCAAGTAAGAAACGATAACGTTGATATCTGTTAAGATGACAGTCTACAGCAGGGTTTCCCAAACTTTCAGGTCATCGGTACCCTCTAGACAATTTATAGATTCGCTCGTGTACCCCCAAAATTTTCTCATATCTTTGGCTGCGAAGCTCAACTTGCTCTGATGCACAACTTATTTTCTATAGCTAGACAACCCAATACATTCCTTCTGAGTTTGCTAAAAACTTTAAAATTGATTATTTTAGTTTAATATGAAAAAGCTGCGTGATTCATACTAACGGTAACTAACCAAAGTACACAGTGTTATTCGTAACAATGTAATCCAAGCTTTAACAAACGCTACAATCAAACTAACAGTATATCGGTTGAATAAGCCCAGCAATCCTAACTAATGTGATGGATGAGCCTTCTTTTTAGCAACAAGCATACCTGTATTAATCAATACCACGTAAAATATTAGCAACAGCACAACGAAGCTGTTTTACTTTCCATGCTGTGGTTGGACAAAATAAGTCATGTGAAGTACCAAAGTGTACTTGGTAGTTGTTGTAGTTCTAGTTAAAGCTTATACTAAGGTGAAAATGTCACGTCCTAAGGAGCTCTTAAACTCAGGTCTTCAAATTATTAACATCAAGTGATCAAAAATATTTTAAGGCAGAGCAGAAGTTCTGGAAAGAACATCCTTTTATCTAATGTACCCCTTGAAAAGTCAAAATGTACCCCTGGGGGTACATGTACCCCAGTTTGGGAACCCCTGGTCTACAGAATAGAGCAATCAGTAAAATCGACTCTAGGTTACCGGTACCCTTAAGTAAAAATGCACTGGGAGTCTTTGGGAATATACAAAGAATAAGTGTATGATTTTTAGATATATTGTTCAAAAAGAATTAGTGTTATATCAATATCATATAATAGAATTTGTAAAAATTTATACAAGAATGCCAAAACCGCAATCGTCACTTTCCAAGGTTTGAGCCCACGTAGTACACCACCCTATTAAATTACTGCTCGTGAAGAACTATTCTGTACACTATGCTCTACAATTGTGTCGCATGAAGGAAATTTTCAATTGACAAACATCGTCAGAGTACAAACCATCACAAAGCCGTGTCGTTCACATCGCAGCAACGACAGCAGCCGCTGAGCATACCAACAACTAGTTTCGATTGGAATGATTATGTTGACAAAGTGACATCTGCTTTCCTTTCAGCAGGTATTCCGCTATACAAACTTAACAAACCTGACCTGCAGGCCCTATTAAAGTACGTTGGTCAAAAAGCTCCATCCGAGTCAGCATGCCGAAAGTGAGTTGATGATATGAAAAATGTGAAGTTAATCGAATTTGCAATATTCTCTCAGATAAGGTCATTGATGAAGCTGATATTTCAGGATGCAAGTATGTAAACACCCTAGTCGAAGATATAGAACAACCAGAAACAAGTTACCAGCTGCATTGCAAGATTCTTGATTCTTCACCAAATCAACAAACTGTTATACATGCCGTAGATGATGCAATTCGCACCCTCCAAACAGACAAAGACTATTTTATTTTATTGCTCACAGATGCCGCCAGGTACATGACAGCAGCAGGTCATGTTGTTAAACAAACGTATCCGAGGCTCTTTCACATTACCTGCGTGGCTCATGGTTTCCATAATGCAACGACGAATCCGTGCTAAGAATGAGGATGTTGGCAAGCTAATTGCAGCAGTAAAAGTTTTGATGGTAAAAAATAAAGATCGATGAGCAAAGTCTTTAGCAATCAACAGTCCCCCGCAACCCGTAGTTTCCAGATGAGGAAGTTGGCTGAAGGCAGCAGAATACCATGTCAATAACTTTCCACAAGTTCTTGAGATTGCTAATGCTTTCAAAGGTACAAGGCAGTTAGTGGTGAAAGCGAAGAAAGCAATCGTGGCTAAAAGTCTTTCTAAAAGCCTAAGAGAAATTTATCAATGTTATATTAAACTCGTAGATGAAATAAAAAGAGCTGAGAGCCCAAAAATATACCGTTGCTCAAGCCCACAAAAGCGGTTACACATTTGAGTTTGGCAGTGATCCAGCTGGAATAAAGCTGCACTTGGATCACCGATTCGAACTGAATAGTGACCAACAAGCAATTGCAGCAATGACCCGGCCAAACATCAGTCCAGAACTAAATGCCAAATTGTTAAATTGCCAAGCAACTTCATGCTCTGTGGAGCAAAGTTTTAGCATGCTAGGCAAACTATTGGCAAAAGATCGCTATTTTTCCACAGCTAATGTTTGGAAATATTTAGAACTATATGTAAATAGATCTCTTGAGTAAATCCCTGTCGTTTTAACTGCTTGTGCATAAATGCAATTATGCATAGAACAATTTTTATTCAGACCCGCTTTGGAGTTATTAATACTGTTGGGACAATGCATTTCCAACACAAGCACTGATATAAAGCCAGAAAACAAATGCAGCCATTAAACTGCAAACGCTTGGATTAGAACCATGGTACCCATACTTTACTTTAGGCGACCTCACTTTAAACAAATATCGAAGTCTGCAAGTATGTGCGATCCTGTTCACGTTCAGATTGCCAATAACCCTAAACCAGGAATTCTTTCACCACTTTTTGTGACAAAAACCTATTTTTTATTGATGTTTTCCCTATTTTCAAGTTGTAGACCTTTTGTTAGAAGTCAACTTTTTGAAGCAATCGTTGTGCTTTCACTTATAACACAAACCTGAAAACAACAGAAGACCCGTGAAAATTTCAGGTGACTACAGAAGTTGCAATCCACAGTTTCAGGACCACTGAATTAGAACACCAACGTATTATCAGGCTGAATTGTGTGACTATAATGCTTAATTATTGTTTGACAATTACATTGTCATGGGAGCGACTGCCCAAGTGACAATACACTCGACCCTGCTTAATCCATACTTCAATTTACCCGGACAATGGTCATCAAACAAAAGTCATCAACTTCTCTCCACTTCACCATTCTACATCCCAAACCCCAGCCATGTAAATAGAGCAAATACATCGTAAATATTTATAAGCTAGGCAAAACTGTAGTGTTGTCGCCTTTTATCTTTTTCAGGATAGTTATCTTATTCTATGTGCATTGTCTGTATACGTCCCCAAAAAAATGTAACACTTTTGCATTGCAATGAATTTTTTATTTTGGATTGAAATTAATAGTGTTTTTGCCAATAGATAGAGTACATTAGGGAAATTTTTTCCTGAAAAAATGAAGTCATAATTCCTACTTTGAAGTCCAATTCAGTTATTTTTGCCTTCAGCACTGATCTGTGCAGTGAATGAAATGTTCGATGTGTCCTCCATTTCGATTCATGCAGGCATTTAGCCTGACAGCAAAGTTCTCAACGACCCGTTAGCACATCTCGTTTGGGATTCTCCTGATGAACTGTGCGATCTCAACCTTTAGTTCCTGACCAGTTTGGGGATTATTTTTGTAAACATTTTCTTTGGCATAGCCCCACAAAAAAAGTCCAAAGAGTTAAGATCAGGTGAGTGAGGAGCCCAAATGTGTTCCGTATTGAATGAAATTAAACGGTTTTCAAATTTTTGCCGAAGAAATTCAAGAGTGTCCTTGGCAGTGTGTGGAGTAGACCCATCTTGTTGAAACCACTGTGTACTGAAGGTAATGTTTCTTTTTCGACAAAGGTTGGTACAGAACGTCTGAACAACTCTTCTGTAATTCTCTTGATTGATGGTTACTGCATTCTCATCCTCATCTTCAAACCAAAATGGTCCAATAATTCCTCTGTAGCTTAAAGCACACCATGCAGTGACCTTCGAACTGTGAAGAGGTTTTTGGGTAATGAAATCAGCAGGCATTTTTATTCCCCAGAAACGATAGTTGTGCTTACTGACAATGCCATTAAGGTGAAAATGTGCCTCGTCACTGAACCACACATCCTTTATCCATTCTTGATCTCCTTCCATCATCTCATTAAACCATTCACCCATTTCCATTCTTCTTTCCATGTCAAAATCTGTCAATTTGTGTGTTATCTGTACCTGATAAGGATACAGATTTAGATCCATTCGCAAGATTCTATGGATAGAGTTTCTTGTTAGTGCAAGCTCCTGAGAACGTCTGCGAATTGACTTTTTGGGACTTTGAACCACAGAGTTTCTGACTGTGTTGACATTGCTTGCCGACCTGCCAGTTCTTTGTCTGCCTGATCTTGTTTTATTCAGATTGTGTACAGTCCCATGTTCTCTAAATTTTTCCACTTGGTATTGAATCATACGGCGACTTGGTTTCGCTCTTGTTTCAAAATGAGCTGCAAACCGTCTTTGAGTTTTCACATAGGACTTGGTTTCAATGTACCACTCCACAATTTTTGTCCTTTGCACATATGTGTACACCATCTTGGCCAAAATATTAAAATATTGGTGTCAAACAAATCTCCTATTCTTAGCTAGTCACACCTAAAAAGATGAAAGTGTTAGAGTAAAGAATAAAAAGCACAGACCAAAACAAAAGTGTTACGTTTTGTTTGGGACACCCTATACATTAGTGTTATACAAACTTTTTCATTTATCCGGACCCATTGCTGCACCATTTACTCTGGAAAAACGAGCATCAAGTGTGCATTGTACCTATTGTTTAGAATAGTCATTGCATTTTATTTTCATAATATACAGTACAGCAGCATTTTTCAAACTGGGAGGCATGGACTAGTCTAAAATGAGGCTCAAATATTAGCCACAGTCATTTAAAGATAGTTAAGTATATGAAAGTGCCGTTGGTTATACAGGCTTTAGGTCTGGGGGAGACATCATATCACTGAATATTTTTAAGGGAGGCGTGGTAACATAAAGTTTAGAAACCACTGCAATATAGTATATACAATTGTGCTATCCCAAGTTTTTCATTGTCTGGACCGGTTCCTGCACCCCTTAGTTCAGAAAAACGAGGGTTGAGTGTGCACTACAGAAGAAGAGTAGTCGCTTAATTAAATGTTTCCAACCCCTCACAATGTCAGCAAAATACTTTCAAAAGTTACAAATGCAGCAATCTAGAAAATGGATTCAAACATTTTTATGAGTCTGGCCAAAGAATTTAAAAAAACTTCAAAATCTTTCTTGATGCTTAGTAATAGAAGTAACATGAAAATGTAACTATTGAGTGATTGGTCAAACTTACTGAGTTTCAAATACGTCAGCCTGTTGGGATGCATGATATGGAGTAGTTGCTTTACTTGAACTAGCTGGCAAAGTCCTTTGAGAGCTTGAAGAACGATGAGCTCCAGAGTTGTAAAAACTTAAAGAACGATGAGCTCCAGAATTGGAAGTTGAAACAATTGGTGAAGGCGTCACATTACTTGTTGTATTTGATTGATTTATTGACGATCTTAAAAATTGATTCTTAATTAGTTCATCTTTATCTTCTGAACATCAATCAAGCAAATCTTTATGGTTAGGCATAAAACAACTTAAGTTCAGACCCGCTTTGGAGTTACAAGCACTGTCGGCACAGTGGATTTCTATTACAAACTCATGCATGCAAAAAGTGACACTGCCTTTTGAGGATGGCAATGCGTACAATACAAGTATTTGATTAGTGGCTTCTTGATGGTTAGAACACCGCTACATATCAAGCTGCACAACACAGTTAGCAAACGGTGCAATTCCACCCACTCAAAATTTTACCTTGAGTCTCTCGATGACGAACGCGAAGATGGCTTAGGTTCTTGTGCACTTCTTAACCGTTTGATGATTGCTGTAACATCACTCTTTATTCCAGTGATTCTGATCGAGTTTTGAAACGTGTTTTCATTACAATCACATTGTCGTCTAGATGAATTCAATATAGCATCCAATTCATGCCTGGGAATTATTTTTTGAAGCTTTTCTTCAAATGACAAAAATCTTTCAAAATATTCATCCAATTTCTTCTTGCAATCAGCCACCAGAGTTGATGATGTATTCTAAATATTAAAAACAATAACAAGACTTTTATAAAATTAAAAGAACCTGTTTAACTCATTTGGCACGAGATGAACCAAGACCACGGAAACAGCAAAATGACCTTATGATGCTTGAATCAGCAACCACCCACACATATGGAGCTGTAATCTGCACAAGATGTAGTTGGAACTCAAGCGTGACTATCAAAGGAAACAACGATAATGTTTGGTCCTGCTAAACAAAGTTTTGGGTGTTGAACTTACAGCCTTTCTACTGCCAGTTTGACGTTCATTATATCGTGCCACAGGCTATCCAATGCAATTATAACTTAAGCTACACACATTTGCTTATGTGCAACACTCCAGACATCTTCAGCCATCACACACAATGTGTTTGTGTAGTAAAAAAATTTAGTTGTGTACGGTAACAAGAACTGCCCAATCTGACAACAGCAAGGTAGCATGCTCAATACCAGAATGGTTTTAGGTTGTTGTATCCTTGGAAATGGCATACTACATTATTTGTTCTGCAACAAAAATGCACTGTATCGGCAGTGCCAATAACATTGAAGCTGAAGGACAAAGACATACAGCTCGTCAATAACTATTACCTGACAACAAGCTAGCTTAAGCTCACAGCAGTCTTGAGTTTTATACACAAGCATACAAACGACATTACATTAAAATACCAGTTCTTAAAGTTTTTAAGCCCAAATACCTCAACCCGGATTCAAGTAAAATTTAATTCCCCTTTATTTTTAATTGCTAAGTAATCTAATACATCTCTTATTTTGTAATAAAAATACTCAATACCCCCAAAATTTTATATCCATACTTCCTGGGGGTATTGAGGCAAACTTTAAGAACCCCAGCATTAGATTATGTACTCTGTGTCAATTTGCCTTACAAATAAAGACCTGTTTTGCTATGTATTTCGAAGGTGACTGAACGCAAAATAGGGAAGATACTAGGCTTAAATTTAAAATCTAATTTGTCCAAAAATATCGAACTGCTGAGCAACAAGCTAGCTTAAGCTCACAGCAGTCTGAGTTTCATATACAAGCATACAAATGACATTACATTAGAAAAATAGTTCTTAAAGTTTTTAAGCCCAAATACCCCTAACCCAGATTCATGTAAATTTAATTCCCCTTACTTTTCAATTACTATGTAATAATACATTTCTTATTTTGTAATAAAAATACTCAATACCCCCAAAATCTTATATCGATACCCCTTGGGGGTATTGAGGCAAACTTTAAGAACCCTAACATTAGAATATGTCTCTGTGTCAATTTGCCTTACAGCTAAAGGATTGTTTTGCCATATATTTCTAAGGTGACTGAACACAAAATAGTGCTGAAGATACTACGCTTACATTTAAAATCTAGTTTGTCCAAAAATATTAAACTGCGTGTTTAAAATTAAAATTTTAACAGCCTACCAAAGCCACTTTTGAACGCAAATTAACAATTCCATTTTGTCCGCCACTTGACACACTTTCTACTTTGGCATGATCCTCCACATGTTTACACAATTCATAAAAATAATTGTGCTTTACAAACTGAGCAACATTTGAATCACATTCATATTGAAATGTATTTGACACGGCAGTACTTGAAGTACTTGAAGCACCACCCATTTCTCATTTCCAAAGTACTGGTACATCCAAAGTCTATTAGCATTAATAAACCCTAAATGATAATACTGCAAGAAACAATAAATACCTTAAATATGCTTTCTAAATATTATTTTGCTAGACAGAAGGTGCTTATTTATTTTTCTGGTTATGTGACTGAGAGAGTTAAAGCATTGTTTATTGTGACAATGGGTGTAACTTCAAACCTCTAAATCGCTTTGTGATGGTGCACAGAGGCAATGTACTTGACTGCGTTTTCAGCTGCTTAGTTGTAGTGCTTGTGATAGAAATGTACAGAGCTACCAGTGTTGGCAACTCCAAAGTCCGAATACGACCATGTTTTAGCAAAATTAGCAAAAGGTTTTGACGGGAGGATCAAAATTATGACAACAGAAAAGTTTTGCATGCGAGTTGAGAAAAGCACTCTGCCAATGTGACCAAATTCTAACTTGTATTGCTCTCTTGCATACTGTATAATATACATCGTAATTTGCAAAAAAATAAGACCAGCCAGCTCACCCAGGACCTAAAAAATATTATAGAAATACAAAATATTAAATATATGATCCACTATTGCAACAACAAGAATTGTTACATATTGGCATCAAATTTGAGCGTTTTAACAGTAGCAAATATCAGTACCATTGATTTTCAACCTTTTTCATCTCACGGCACAGTGAGCTAGACAATAAAATAATCAACCCACACCATCAGCATTTAAGGAAACATTTCATTATTTAAATTTTTAACAGAATGAGAATGAAAACAATGTGTTTACGAGTTAAGAAAAACTAATAATTTATTAATCCTGACTTCCGGTTTATTTTTAATCATGGTTTTGATTAGAATTAAAAGTTTTGTACATATTACTGGTTATTACATTGAAACAAGGTGTCATTGGAAAAAAACCCTGTCCTATGGCTCTTGTTCGAGGAAGGATAAAACCTACTCAAAACTTTTGCAGCATGCCCATGAATGCTTCACGGCTCACTAATGTGCCACAGTACTCAGGTTGAAAATCACTCGTCTATACTATATAGACCAATTTTTCTCGTGTGTGTCTTTTAACTCCAAAACCACCAAACCTACGAACATCAAACTTGACATGAACAATCACCACTACAGGATGAGTGTCACAAAAGGGTTCCAGGCGTCATCATGACATCAAAATTAAAGATAATTTTTCTTTAATTTGCATCTCTTGACAGAGGAAACCACTTGTTGCTTTAATGAAAGCCAGCCCTCAGCTTATCAACTTAAAAAACATTTCACCCTTTTGGGGTCTAAAATGACGTCCACCTAACACTTCAATACACAATTTTTTCTCCATGTTTTGTCAAAAACTACTGATTGTAGAACGCGATTAAACGCTTTGTCAGGAGATATTAGTAAGATGTTTTTGAAAAAAATAACTCTACAACAATTACAGCTCAATTAATCATCCAACAGCAAATTCATTTCTTAAGGATTTTAAATCTAAGTACGCTTCTTCTCTTTTTTTCAGTACACTTCAAACTCGTTCTGTGATCTTATGATGTGACTGGTATGATGGATGCAGTCTTTTGCTAACAGAGATCATCATTTGATGACTTTTTTCAAAAAATATATAATTTTTACATAATCCTTTTATTAAAAAACTGATTTATAACCCCATTTCTCAACCAATTTTCAAACTTTTTTAAACAAATTAAATGTTATATCTAGACAATTGCAGTAATATATAACATGTATCTTTACTATTTGTTTTTACACCAAAAAAATTAAACTTGAAAACCTGGTCTGCAACTTTTCTCACTTCAAAAAAATAGTGGTAAGCCAGGTAGAAATCAGTCCAGTTTCATATATAAAGGTTATAAAGTACTAACAAATTGTGTTGTTTGAAAGCTTGAGAAATTAGCTTTCCAGCAATATGTAACTCTAATCAGTTGTGGCTAAGGATTAGTTTATAATGGCAAATCAAAACATTGATTGCGATACATCATTTTTAGTTGAAAAATTTTCCTACTACACCTAACACAGTTGCTATTTTTGCAAAAAAGTTAGTTGCTTGGTACATGACTATTTTTCTTGAAAGCATGTTTCTTTGACATTTCTATCTAAATTTTTGAAAAGATAAAATCTCTAAAAATTTTAACCTACTGCTCAAAACCACTAAAAATTTTGATGGCTGGGCTTCAAAAAATTACTATTTCCAGGAAAACTAAGTTCTTCGGTACGTTTTGACTATTCTTTCTCAAAAGTATGGTTCTTTGCCATTATCCATCAAATTTTGATAAAGATTCATTTCAAGATGAAGTCTTTAAAAGTTTTTGAATGTAGCATGCTCCAAGGAAAACAATTGATGATCTCCATATACAAAGAGATGGGGTAAAGATGTTCCTGTTTTGTCTTTTGCAACAAAATGTCAGTGACAAGCTACGTATTATCTAAATGTTATATCAATTTTCTTTGGAATTCAGTGAAGTTGGTGCAGCTGGCTGATTTGATATTCTTAACCTTGACATTATTAATTGGGGCCCTGCTATTGCAATAACTTAACTGTGAGTATTATATTTCGGGTTAGTTTGCTCTTTGCCTGGCTGCATTTTATGCCAGGACCAAGCAACATGCACATAGTCAACGAGACTTTAGCTCATAGAAATATGCTTACAGTCATAAAAAAGCAGTAAGTGGTTTTCCTAAGAATACATATCAATTAATGTCATTTCTAAAAATACATACCAATCACTTTGGCACCCTTCTACAACTTTGATTGCTTTTGAGTACTTAGTCAATTAAGCAGATAAAGTTTGTTACGTTTTAAGAATACCTATGCTGAAAATAAATAAATTGTTGCCATGGACTTGAGAAACGTGGGAGACTTGTAGTGGATATGTGCGATCCCCCATGGTATATTTTCTAATTGATTGCATCTCAAAAAAACAACAATTTAGTGTGGGAGTGAGATCTGGCTATGTAAAAAACCATAAATTTTGTATTACTTCTTTCATAACTATAAAGTGGGTGAAACCACCCCAGCTGGCTGAACTAATATTCTTAACCATCACATTACTGATGGCACACCCAGCAGGCAATGCTGGCACAGTCAGTTAGTGTTATTATGAAATACTAGATGACTCTTTCGACATTGCCCAGCAGAGCAGTCAGTTATGTTGGGTTACAAATATAGATTCAGTCGAATGCACTTGGTTTCACCCAAATGACATTTCCAACCATCATTCCACACATTCTATATCTTCTTTGCAATTAGTGTAAGAGCATAAAGCCAAAGCTGGGGGTGGGCACCATAATGGTTTTTGTTTTATGATTACAAAAATAAGCCATTTGGTTGTAAATTTATTTTACAACTTGGTGCAACTGCTCTCAAAATGAAGTTCCAAGTAACCAAATTGCTTGGCTGCAACTATGTGCCTTGGTCCTAAAATAGAACACAAAGTTTCCAAAATAGGCAATATCTCACAAAAAATGTCTTGCATTCAATCGCCCAAATGCTGTAGTAACCCATTTTAAAAACATTTCTCCAATAGTACAATTGTATGTTTGGTAACTATGACTTTACATGGTGGTGTAGACCTACTCACCAATTTTTTTTCTATTGATTTCCCCTCAAACTTTGGTTTTTACAAACTCTGCCCTTGATACTGATCTCTCTAATAATAAATTAAGACTGTGCTTACTCACAAACAGCTAACAATGTTACAAACCTTTATACATTCATTTCAATTAGTGAATAGAGTCATAAATCCTAAGTTGTTGAAGGATACTGAAGTGATAGATGTCATTACTAGAATTAAGCTATATCATCTTTGGCCTACTACTTACAACTCTTTTGTGGTTGTCGGCCTGGCTATAAAACTTTAAAGCTTCTAGCTGCATATATTTTTCTTGCAAATAGGATGAAAGCAGTCAGGGAAGGTTGAAGTGACTCAAACACAGATTCAAGCACCTATAGTTCAGTTCTCACAATAAGTTCAATTGTGGCTTAAATACTTAACCAACTGACCAGCTTTTTGAGTAAAAAGATAATTTTTTTCTAAACCCTGCAAGATTTGACATTAAAACTGGATGCACTTTTCTTCTTTGCAACATATGACGAAAATGTATCAGGGGTAAAGAATACTCAGTCATGCAACATGACAGACTACAAAGATGCCCCAAAGTAAAGTCTACCTACAGTTGAGTTATTACCATCCTTGTACTTGCCATTTCATTGTTAAAAACCAGATTTAAACCAGTAGTTTTAATCGGTACAAGTCCATGATGTCCTAGAATATCTACTTTTCAAAAGATACAGGTTTAGATTAGGTTTGAAGTTAGTTGACATAGCAAGATATCACGTGCATTGTAGACAGGTACTATTTAGTAGATCCCAATTAGACCAATATGTTAGTGCTGTAAAAAATTGCTCTATTTTAATAAGCAAAATACAAGAAATAGGCTTTACCTTTGCTTTTAAAATGACAGTGGATAGCTAATACAGCAGCTGTCTTTCGCTGTTTTTATTAAAGTGATACCAAATAGCACAACCACAAAACAGAGCCTTTTTGAAGCATCAAAAACAGAAAAAACCATGCTTAAAAAATGCTTAAATGCTTAAGTTACTTGTTGTGTCAATGATACAGTTAAAATCATTTTTATCAGAAACACCGTGCTAATACCTCCCAAAAAAGTTTTCAATTGCGTTTCTACAACCAAAATTTTTTGATAAATAGAAGAAAAACAATTTTTACCATTATTCATTATGACATTATCTTATTTTCTAAAAGGATGAAATTTCTTGAAGTTGGTAAATGGGATGCTGGCTTTTGTTTAAGCAAGAAGCAGTTTTCCTTCTTTTACAAATATGAATTTAAAAAATCATGTTCAAATGTGACATCACAAACCCTTTTGTGATACTCACCCCAGGGTGGTGATCAATGATGTTTAGTTTCATGCTTGCACATGCACTAGTTTAGAAAGAGCTAAAGCAGATGTACACAGATGAATTGGATTCTACTAAAAAATTGGCCACATAGCTGGATAAGTGGAATTGCATGTGACTTAAACACAAAAATTATGTGAATTACAATCCAGGATTTTAGGGTTAGAATTAGGCAGTGGCTATCTTGCTGCATTTTACCCTTTGAAGCTATTGTACCGTCAGACATTTATAATTGGTCAATTTTTCAAACGTGTGATTTTGATCTTTTCTGATTGGCCAATTTCTATGACAAATTAAAGAACTTACCTTCAGTGTACACTCCCCTATACATTCAACTGTTCAAATACCTGGCTGCAGTCACTATGCAATGCTTTTGTCTAAGTAGGCTACCCTGTCAGTAAAAATTTAAACCCGCAACCATTGCAATTGAAGGCAACTGCACTATCCACTACACCACAGCATTACTACCAGAATTCTAGCAAATATGCCTATTTAATTGCGCATGAGCAATGATGGAAAATCGGTAGTACTAAACAAGCATACTACCATTGTAGCCATACAGACATAGTAACCACAGTACAGGCACAGTCACCATAGCACAAGCATAATAGGCGAAAGCTATGCCAGTTTATAACTACCCCAGACTCCAAGGGTAAAATGCCATTGGCAGCAAAATGCCGCTTTTGTGAAATTAAGGTTAGCTTGAATAATACAATTTTTTAAGAAAACACATAATTGTACTTCAGAAGATAGATAGGTGAATATCGGGTAACAAACAATCAGAAATTATTCAGATCTCATACTTTAGCAACTGATTGTATGCTACATCTGTACTGTACATAGTTTAGTGTAGTTTTCTAATTGTGTATTCATTATAATTTACAGTATTTTGTTATTATTTTTAGTTTTGTGTTTATTCTTATTTTCTTTTAGACATAGACAACATTCACTCCAAAAATGTTAAACAATGGCAACTTTACTCACTGACAACTTTCACTGATTTCTTCACCTGTTCACTGGTTATCCAGTAGTTCTATTTAGTAAGCCACATTGCTATGTCCAGCAATATTCAGATATTCTTTTACACAAGTTTATGCAAGATTTGGATTCAAGTAAGGGTTAGCTGATATTGCAAGACATTATCATGAACATGGTGGACATTGTAAACACGCACTATTTAGTAGGACCATGTTCTTTTTTGTAGAACATGGGCCTTACAAAACTTTTTAATAAGGTAGTGGCTATTTTGCTGTTGACGGCAATTTTCTCCCAGAGACTATTTTGCCGTGAGTTATTTGTGATTGGTCAATCTTAATGACAAACTAAACATGTGACTTTTGGTTGGTTTTGATTGGTTAATTTTAAAAACCAATTAAAAAGATTTTGCACCCCCAGGTCTCTATCCTCCACCCTGTACACTCCCAGTGTACACTGCCCCGTACATTTACATACCAGGCCTGCCCTTTTAGTGTACACTGCCTTTCTTTTAATGCCCTGCCAGCTGAGATTTGAACCTGCAACCATGGTATCTCAAGACCAGCACACTATCCACTACACCACAGTGTCACTGGTGTAATTGTAGCAAATATGGCTATATAAACACACGTGAATGATTATGGCAAAATAGATTCCAAGGGCAAATTGCCGTTGACGGCGAAATAGCCACTGCCTTTTAATAACCTTTCTGTCTTTTTGCAGTCTGGTGGGTGCCAACTGATGAGAAGCCTTTAGAGTGGAGTCTACCTGTGCAAAATACGATTTCAAATTGCTTATTTTTATCTTTACGCAAATACAAAAATACTGGTGGCTCACTGACACACCGTACATCATAAACAAATAAACCTTTAGTGCAGTGTAGGTCAAAGCAAAATCGCAGGCCAATGTCACATGACACACACGTAGCAGCTTGCAAACAAAATAATATACCACAGCATTTATTACTACAGTCTCCTAATTACCTCTGTCAGTAATCCTAACTTCATGTAGTGCTCAACGTCAATTCGTATCAACCATAACAACTGAACAACACAAACCAACAGTAATTTGACTAATCAAGTAGGGACTTACCCTAAACGTTTTTTTTTAATTTTTGTTTTATTGTTTTGTTTTGTTTTTAAATATTTATTGTCCCTTTTTAAATGTAACCAATTGAATCTTTTCCGTTGGCAACGCAAGAGCTAGTTTTTTTCTAAAAAGGTTGCTTCTGATCTTTTTTCGGTTTCTGTAGAAACAAAGCAAGGGCTAAATTCAGTAAAAGGGTAAAGTTATCGGATTTAATCTGTTTATAATTGCACTTGGAATCGAATTAAAAACAGTGTGAAGAACCACTGCTGTTTGTTAGAAGAAGGCCGCAATCTGTGTAGGGCTGAATAGACAAGCCAACCACTAATCTGTACCGTAAGCCTAGCCCAGGGGTCGGCAACCTTTTATGGCCGAAGAGCCATTTCAGCCCGAATCCGACAATAAAGAGAGTAACGAGAGCCAGAGACGTAGCAGCCGCCCCCCAAACCCCCCAATTGGGGGGGGCCCAGGCCAACTTTGGGGGCCCAAGTTAGTCTGAAATTGCTTTTTGGCTACGTGACTATTTTCAGTTCAGCAGACTTGTTTACAACCGATTTAAACTGTAGGAAGAAATTGGCTTGTGACATCATAAGTGAATGCAACGTCATTTTATCTCGCAGAATCTAGAATATTTCGATTGATTTTCTGGTAGAATCTTGAATATTCGATTGACGTAACAATGCCGTTGTTACGCAACAATCATAGAATGGTCTGGAATTCTGTTTGGCTATAAATACCGGGACAATATATATACACTGCAGAGTGCAGATAAAGTATTTTATTGACATTGTATAGAATGAAACGTTCAAAAAGTGGTGCTCAAAAGAGAAAAGAAGCAGCCACTGCTCGAGATGCTGTAGCGAAATTGCCCAAGATGACAGATTTTTTCAAGATTACTGAGCAGAGTAGACCTGGCACTAGTACCGAGAGGGATGAAGAAAACTATAGTGTACAAGAAAAAGAAGACTATGACGATCAGCATCAAAGTGATTGTGAATTTCCAGAAAATGTAAGTTGTGATTTACCTGCCAATACGCAACCTTCAGTATCAAATATATCTGAATCTCAATTTACCTCTATCCCTGATGACCCATGTAAATGGCCTGAAAGTATTTCTGATGCTCAACGATGTGATATAGTAAAGCGTGGACCACATCAACTAATAATGAATTTTCCATATAATAACACAACTCCAAGGCGACGTTTTTCCTCCAACCATTATAAACGTGTGTTACCTAATGGTGAAAGTGTTTCACGGTCGTGGCTAGTTTATTCTGGGGAATCAGATCAAGTTTTTTGCTTTTGTTGTAAGCTATTTGGAAAAACACTAAGCCCCTTTTGTAGTGGTATAAATACATGGGAGGGTTTTTCGAAAAAACTGAAAGACCATGAAAACGGCATTTCCCACCAACAATGCTGCAGTCAATGGATGTTGCTAGCTGAAGGGATAAGAAATTCATCCACTATCGACAAACGCGAGATGAATATTTTTTTCAATGAAAGACGTTTTTGGAGAAATGTTTTAGAGAGACTTATCGACATTGCCTTGTTTCTATCGGAAAGGAATCTTGCTTTTAGAGGATCTGAAGAAGTCTTAGGATCTCCTCACAATGGAAATTTTCTGGGTATATTTGAGCTTTTGGCAAGAAGAGATCCGATCCTAAAAGAGCTTCAAGACAGAATCAAGAATAAAAACATTAAAGATCACTATTTGAGTCCTACCATACAAAATGAACTAATTGAATTGCTAGCGACAGAAGTTGAAAAAGAAAATTTACAGCAATTGAAATTGGCAAAATATTTTTCTATAATTTTGGACTGCACTCCAGATATGTCACATCATGAACAAATGTCTGTCATTCTCCGTTATGTACTATGTAATGAAGAAGCTGCTGTTGTTAAAGAAACATTTTTTGGCTACTTGAGAATAAGTGACAGTACTGGGAAAGGCTTGTTGGACGCTTTCTTAGAAAAAGCGACCGAACTGCAACTCGAATTGTCTGATTGTCGAGGTCAGTCATATGATAATGGTGCTAACATGAAAGGAAGACATTCTGGGGTCCAAGCAAAAATGCTAGACATCAATCCCAAAGCTGTTTACGTGCCCTGTGCAAACCATACCCTTAACTTAGTTGTTGTTGACAGTGCTAATTCATCGACGGAAGCATTGACATTTTTTGGAGTACTTACAAGGTTGTATGTGCTGTTTTCTTCCTCTGCTCAGCGTTGGGAAGTTTTGAAGAAACATGTGGAGCTGTCCATAAAGTCACAATCTGATACTCGTTGGGAAAGCAGAATTAAATGCATCAAACCTCTTCGATACAATTTAAAAGAGGTGTTGCTGGCACTGAAAGACTTGGAAGCCATTTCCATAGAAAGAAAAGATGGAAGAGCTGCCTCAGAAACAAAATCGTTGATAGCTCATTTATCGAAATGGAGTTTTCTTTTGTCGGTGTTTATTTGGTATGATATCCTATTCCAAGTCAATAAAGCAAGCAAGATTCTTCAATCGTATGGAGTCTCCCTTCATACAATGGAAACGGAAATCCAGGCAACTAAAAAGTTTTTGCAAAACTATCGCACAACGGGTTATGACAGTGCCGCAACATCTGCTGTTGAAATAGCACAGGAATTGGATATTGATCCTTCTTTTCCTCCGTCAAGAAGTGGAAAGAAAAGAAGATTGTTTGATTACCAAGGTGAAGAGGAACAACGAGCTACTCCTGAACTGAAATTTAAAAGCAACTTTTTCTATCCATTAGTAGACCAAGCTATTATGTCAATAAAGGAGCGCTTTAATTTGTTACGTGAGGTTTCTTCCGCCTTTTCGTTTTTGTACACACGAGACAAACTTTTGCTTGTGCAACAAGAAAATGCTCTTCTTACTTGCTGTAAAGAGTTCCAAAAAAAGTTCGGTGACATTGATTCTGATGAAATGAGCGCTGAGCTACAGCGGTTTGTTTTAATTTTACAAAAAAAAACGCAATCTCAAAACGGCTCAAGACTTTCTGAACTATCTTCTAAAGACTCATTTATTTGAATTGTATCCGAATGTGTACATCGCACTTCGAATCTTACTAACTTGCCCCGTGACTGTTGCCAGCGCTGAAAGAAGCTTCAGCAAATTGAAACTGATCAAAACTTTTAATAGAACGTCTATGACAGACAGTAGACTATCTTCATTAGCCATGTTGTCAATCGAAAATGACTGCGCCCGATCTCTTGATTATGACAATGTCATAACAGCATTTGCGAACAAAAAGGTTCGCTCCAGACTATTTAAATGATACTGTGTTTTTATAACTTTTTCATGTTTTTCAGTGTCATTGCTTTCGTTTCGCAGTGTCTGCATAAATGTCCTACTGAACTCTGGCATCGGTGCCGAATTTTTTATGACTTGCACCTTCGGTATCGGCATGGTTTATTCTGACATTAGCCTGTTTACTTATGTACAAATTGTGGTGTATTTTCTTAATGCAGCTTTTCAATTTTACACCTCTAAAGTGATATGACCTGTGCGCAGGGGCTCTTGCGCTTACTTTGGGGGGGGGGCCCGAAGTTGGAGTGCTACGGGACTGACGAGAGCCACATAGTCTATTAGGATATGTGTATGGAAAAGAATAAAAAGGTATTGCAAAACGTCGCCCCTAAGGTGGTGACCTTTTTTTTTTTGGAGGACACCCCCGATGCGAGCTGTTGATGTAGGTGCGGCTGAGCCGAAGTGATGCCAAGGTGTGTTCCGCAGGCAGGCTTGCTGGCCTGACGCATCCAGTATTTTAATCAAGGAAATATGGTAAGCCTAGCAAAAGAGCCGCAGGTTGCCGACCCCTGGCCTAGCCTATGAGCTTACTCACTCCGCCTATAATATTATTGTTAGTGGCTGGCTCTGTCGGCATCGCCCGATTGGGCTACTAGTAACTTAAGTCAGGTTTGAAATACCGGTCTACTTGGTTGCACCAGCTTCACCAAAATAACACTTCCATGAAAGCGCCCTTAAATTAGCGTGAAAGAGCCTGTAGCAACCTAAGCAACTTCAACTACAAACCAAAAGTAGAAAGTAGCCCACAACACTTGGCTTTATGTATGGATCTCCATCTACGTTCATCAGCTATCATGGTTGATGAAAGTTACTAGGCCTACCAGTAATCGCCGCGTGGATTGCACTCATTTTAACCCGGATTAAAGTCGGATGCTTGCCGTTGCACAACAATAGGATGCAGACCTGCTTCTTCGATTCCCGCAACATAGTGCATCTCAAATGTGCACCAGAAGACCAAACAATCAATAAAGAGTACTGCTTTGAGATTATACATTGCCTTTGTGATGCTGTGCCAAGAAAGCGGCCAGACATGTGGACAGGGAAGAATCATTGCTTTTATCTAAGTAGTTAATACACCCCTGGCAATAAACGGAACAGAATGGCAAATAAATTATAGCAGACATTGACGCAATGATTAACAGCAATAAAAAAAAATATTTTGCTAACTTTTTGATGAGTTAGCCTATATGCCTTTTTGATAGCTGAAAGTCACTTTTTTGAGTCGCAATCAAGCAAAAAACAAGATTAGTGTGTTTAGCGGGCAGCAAAAAATTGCATCACTCAAAACAGCAAGCGTATTCTTTTGCTTACAACAAAATTTCCCCCTTTGTTGCCCGCAGTGTTTTTCTCAAACCCAGCTGTGGCACTTTATATAAGCGCAGTGTAGGGCCACCCTATGTCGCACATCTATTTTCAAGGAGACCGGGGGGACAGGGCCTCTCAACGTTTGAAGAAACAGGGTATTTTAAAATTATCACTACTACAACTACTACTGCAGGCAATTGATGCCATTTTGAGTTTGTTGCAAGTAAATTTGTTAGTGTAACAATAAACAGTGTTTGTATCCTGCTAAGTTTTATTGCAAACAACGTTCGTGCTCAATGTGACAATCTTCAACCCGATTTGATTCAATTCGGTAACATCGCAACATGATGTTTTCATATTTTTTAATGGCCAAAAACATTTGAAGTAATTTTTCAGCAAGTTAACTAAAACGCTGCCTATTCGCAGAATCGTGAACTACAATTAGTGTTACCAAAAGTTTGGTGCCTCAGTACACGCTGACGAAACCGTCCCTGAAACATATTTGTAATCAAGCAATTTTTCTGTAAGGCTTATATCATCCTACTACTAAACGTCACTACACTTGTAAAGTTTATGCCATAATGTAGGCAAAGGTGGTCAGGGCATCCTAAAACTCTATTTGAGAAAAAACATTGTTACTTTTAAAAATCACTCAAGTAAAAGTAGAAAGTAATGGTATATACTTTTACTTGAGTAAAGGTAAAAAAGCTATTGTATGTATTCATTTTACAAAGCACGTCAAACAAATTGTTGGGTGAAACAAAATAACTATCGTGTCGTTTTGTTCGATTAAAGAAAGATTGAATTTTTTCATTAGGTTAATTATTTTGTCTTAACATTAGGTAATAGCAATGGCGTTTTTAGAGTTAGGGATAAAGTACGATGGCCCTTACAAGCGGTATAACAAAACAAAAAGTGTAAAAAAACACTTTGGTGGGGTTGATCTTCAAAAAATAAAAGGTTTTTAAGTTTGTTTGGAGTAGGAGTGTTCGGCACGAATTTTTCTGGGGCGAAACGAAACGAAATCTTACTTTATGAAAAGCGGTTTAAAACAAACCAAAACGTAAATTTACTGTGGAAAAACAATTCGAAACGAAACGAAATTTTGCCATAGAAAAAACATTTTGAAACGAAACGAAATTTCGTTTCGAAATATTTCGAAATTTTTCCGTCGTTACTCATCTGTGTCAGTGACCTCCTTCAAAAAATTTTTATGACGATGGTAAATGGCTGCTTAACGTATTCAATGCGCTCGCGTGTAAAGCATGTTCGCACTCGCTTGAGAGTTGCCATTGTTGAGGTGTTTGGGCTACCTTTTTTCTACAAAAAGGTGGGGGCTTCCCGTTAAAAGTCTTACCCAAGGACACAACTAGCAAAGCTACCGGCTTGTTCTCTGAAACATTTCTTAAACGCCAGCGCCAAGCAAGAAAGTCTTTTATTATCACCCGACTAGGATAATGAACCCCAGGTCTACCAACTGTAAAGTGGACGCTCTAACCACTACGCCATCACGTCGGTAAATTTACACCTTATCAAAATTCAATTACCGGTACTACGTCTGTGTTTGGCAGCTGTCAAATTTGTGTCTATCTGATGTTCTTGCTTGTCTGTCAGCTCTGTTTCAAAGTTGACGAGAGCATAATGAAACGAAATTACTTGAATTTCAAAGCAAAACAAGACGAAACCAACACGAAGCAATTTTGCATCGAAACGAAAGGAAATTTTGAAATATTTTTGCTTCCAACACCTCTGGTTTGGAATCAAAACAGGTGAAATTTTTGCTTCCCAAAAGTCTATCTTGAAAAGAAAAGAAAAAAGCGATCAAGTTTTAAAACGACCAAAACATTTCATTTCAACACGCAATCAACAGAAAAAATTTCCGGGGTTGGCCACAAATTTATATTGACGTCACACTCGACGATAAGATTAAGTTCAATCGATGGTCTGCCATTTCCTCCCAATAAAAATTGGTTTCTATAGTCGCAACATCACCTTAAAAAAGCAAAAAGTCTTGTCTTCAATTTACATGATTCCACAAACAACTGAATCAAATTATAGTTTTCTGTTAGTGGTTGTGCAATTGATAAAGTGTATTCTTTAGCAGAATTGGCGGAAGTAGCTGCGTTGTGCAACTGAGGTTTCTGCTGAAGAAAGTTGTTGAGTGAGTCAATTACACGACTCGGTCTTGGATTTTTGGTTCGGAAATGCTTCGGAGAATTTACAAAGGGATTGGTGAAGAGGGAAGGTGGATTGAGGAGGGAAGGAATAGGACAATTAAAGCCGTTTTTCCGTGAAAAGTTGAATGTGCGTGCGGGCGACTCGTATCGTTCAGCCTTGTGGTGCTTTTGTCTTGCGTGATAGTCCCCCAA
Organism: Trididemnum clinides; assembly: GCA_963675345.1. Lineage (NCBI taxonomy): Eukaryota > Metazoa > Chordata > Ascidiacea > Aplousobranchia > Didemnidae > Trididemnum > Trididemnum clinides. The sequence continues at coordinate 6,908,807 of OY776305.1, read as the reverse complement.
TCTGTCGAGGAAACGAATCAGGGTAGTTGAAAGAGGCCGGTCTTGTAGTTTGGAGAAAGGGCAGTTAAACCGTTGGAAAAGGAAACGAGGCAGTTTCAAATGTATGATTAAATATTTGTACCAATTGGTAATTAAAATTAATTGTATGATCAGGTTGCTCCAGCAGAGTGAAGATCATTGAAGTTAGTTGCCACTGTGTACAAAAGATAGTCAATCATACGCTTTCATGATCCGCTCACAAAGTTTTTCTTCACTTGTTTAGCGGCCTTCCTACTAGAAAAATCCTCACTGCTCCCTAGTGATCTCTTAACTAAATTTTTGACCGCTTGCAAATTTGAATTTCAAAAATTATTTTCTCTTTTTTAAAAGCGTCTGACCAACATGTCCAATGGGCCCCCTTAACCAAACCTGTCCTCTGACTACCTTTACCTAAGCCAGATGGCAAGTTAAATTTTTATTACAGCAAACCACGGATGGCCTGTTTTTTGCCTCTTTTTCGATCATTAGCTTCAACAACAAACTTGGTTTCAAACCAACACACTAACTTACTCACCGGTCGATCTGCTTGAGAAAACTTTCTTTTGCTTCTCCACAAGATCTAGTCGTAAGCAATATAAAAGAACAACTTTTTTAAAGTGATCTTTTTACATGTAAATTTAAGATTGGCCTACATTCAATTTTCACTTAATCTCTAAAAAACTCCAACTTTTGTTCATGGATTGCTATAAAACTGAGGTATCCTCCCCCAAATTTTTTTTAAATTTCCAAAATTTGGAAAATCCCAAAATTTTTCCCAACACATTTTTCCAAAAAAAATCCCAAGAAAATTCCAAGTGGCCACAACGAATCGCGAGATCTTGGGATAAATTCCAAAAATTGGCAACAATGCGTGGAAAACATCTTTGCTTCGGAACATTTTTTGTTAAAATCTAGACTTTCAAAAAGATCCATCTTTCATAAGGCCACATACGAAGAAAACTGGAGTCAAATAGCATTTGATAGCATTTTTAAATATTTACTTTTAAAAAAAGGTCTTCATTTTAGTTTTGGTTTCAAAATTCTAAATAAAGGACAACTACATTGTTTACCACTGAGTTACCATAGCTCGCTTAGTTTTTGTTCTTCGCAAATGATAACACTGCCTATCAGCCATCAAAACCAATGACCATTGTTCGACGGTTGGTGTTCTTGTGGGTCAGAAACCCAGTCCCAGTTTTGTTTTCAACATGCTGAGAGTTTTACGCTGTCATAGGCCAGAGTTGGAGTCTCGGCCGAAATCTTCGGGACCAAGACAATTGGGATTACGAGACCGAGATTTTTAGCAAAAAGTTAAGACGAGACCGAGACTTGAACGTGTCGAGACCGAGACGAGACATAAGACTTTTGAAACCAAACTTTTGCAAAATGTCGCGAATATTTTTAACACTGATTTTGGACATTCCGATGAATTTCCGAACACGTAGCAATATAGCCTACCAGGCTTCTTATTTTTCGTCGTATGAGCTATTTGTTGCGAGCATTATGCCGGAAGATGTATATATAGGCCACACTGCGTTAGCGCTCACGCTCGGTTTGCATGTCTTCAGATAGACTGGGACCACCACGACGGATAGATTGCTGGCCCCACCATCTGTCTTCCACATAAAGACGGAGGCATCCCGTTTACTGTCTTGCCCAAGGACACTGCAAGCAAGCTTGCCGGCTTGTTCTCGACACTATCCCTATTTGCTGAGCGCCAAGCAGGGAAGCTGTGAATACCATTTTTTAAAGTCTTTTGGTATGACTCGACTAGCTCAATGAACCCCAGGTCTGCCGACTGCGAAGCGGACGCTCTAACCATTAACCACTACGCCATCGCGCCGGTTATACCGGGCTATGAGCTATCTAAAAGGAACAAGCTATTTAATAAGGAACAAACGCAAGCTTACTTCCTACCACCTTTATCTCCACTTTCAGTTTATGTTCGTTGATTTAAAAATCCTTATTTGATTTATTTGTTTTGTAATGAAAATGATTTTGGTAACAATTTTTGAAGTCTGGAGAGAAATGTAAAAATTTTTAGCTTTGCTAATAAACTTTATGCATCGATTGCATATAACTGAGTTCGAAATTAAAACGGTGGGTGGAATCAAGGAAAATCTGAAACCATTTGATACTTTGTTAAAGTTGTGAGTTTAATGCTTAGTGATAGGAACTTGAAAAAACGTTTACAAAGATTTCTGCGTGTAATCAAATTCAAATGATGTTACAAATAGCAGCTTTAATTCAAAATAATGAATTATACTGTGCAGAATTTTAAAGAATTATCCTGAACGAGTCATTTTTGTTACATCTTTGTGTGTGGCGGTAATTAAAGCAGATAACTTTATGTCTGGTAACAATGATTAGCTTGAGTTTTTAAATGTTTCTTGAATGTAAAGTGTACATATGAAAAGTTTTGTTGCATAATCATGTCAAAATGACAAAAGCTGTGAGTTCAATCTTTGGTAAAGGCGAACAAATAAAAGTTGTTGAAGTGTTTAATAGAATTGGCAATAATTTTGTTATGTAAACGCTTATCAAGATGTACGAATTGCAAGTTCATTACTTAATGAAATACAATATAATAGAACTAAAATTTGACACAGTTGATTAGATTAGTTAGAAAGATCAGAACTGTTTACGTAAAAATTACAGTTAGGTATAGCTATGTTAAAAACACGAATTTAGTGTTTGTGAGAGTGCTTAGATAAACTTTTAAATATTTGACGTATATAAAAAGTAAGGTCAAAACATTTGTTCTACGAATATGTAAGAAATAGCAGCCATATAAACACAACTATGATGTTTATTAGCAAAAATTTTTGAAAATAAGAGGCAGTGATTTCAGATTTTGATGATGAGTAGCATTTGCGAGTCAATACTTGGTAAATAAATTAGGGTAAAGGTTGGAAAATACCTGTTGTTGTTGTTGTGGTTACCCCTCCTCTTCCTCGGGATGGAGGTACGGCATGAACGGCAATTCAGGTTCATGCCGTCAACCTAATTGAAACTAGGCTAGGGGAAAGATAGCAGCTCATTTCGAACCAGTTTTGAGCGACTGGTAGCCCCACCACCAACAAGGTGGACTGCTACTGGTGGGTACCCAAGAGTCGTCTTTTACGACATGCTGGGTGAGCAACTTCACAATTGTAATCCGATGAAGTACGGGTAGGTCACCTGTCTGCCACATAAAGGTGGAGGCATCCCGTTAAGTGCCTTGCCCAAGGACACTGCAAGCAAGCTTGCCGGTTCGTTCTCCACACTATCTCTATTTTGTTGAGCGCCAAACATGGAAGCTGTGAATGCCATTTTTTTTTAAAGTCTTTTGGTATGACTCGACTTAGGGAATGAATCCCAGGTCCACCGACTACGAAGCGGACGCTCTAAGCACTACACCATCGCGCCGGAGAAAATACCTCGTACGTTTGTATTATTACGTTTCAACTAGGTCTAGAAGCAATAGAAAATTTGATTGCACAGTGCGAAAAAAGGTTATGTGCAATTTTCAAATAACTGATGGTTTTTGTTTTAAAATCAACTGGGAAAAAACTCTAAAAGCGCAATCTTTAGTGAGAACGCTAGGTAGGACTTTAAAACATTTGAAAAAATAAGCAAGCAAGTACAAAGTATTTGCATTTATGAAAGTCATATTGGTAATTAATTTCCTAGTTTGCTAAAAAACATCTGTAAGAATTTCCATATGCTAAGTTCCAACAGACTTGGCTTGCTTCAAAATTAAAACTTGTGGCTGCAACGCTTAGAAACGGTTACCAAGAGAACGCATAGAAATGAAATAAGTTTATAAGCCCAGATTTTTTATTGATTTTTGATTTGTAGTTCATAGTTGCTAATACACCAGCATTGAAACTGTTTTAATGCATGATGAAAAGGTTGTTAGTCAAAACTTTTATTGATCAATTGAATAGAAAATTTTTGTTTAATAACGTGTATACGAGGTGTTGTGAGCTTTTAGTTGCAAGGTTATGCGATAAAATTAAAGGTGAATTTGTATAAATTACCAATTAAGTTTTTTTTGTTTTGTAAATGTGTATAAGTAGTTGTGAGACTTAATGTGAGTGTTCAAATTGGTGTAAAGAAAATTTTTTGCTTTGTAAACACATATAAAAATTGTAAAGTTTTGCAAATGTTGGCAGGTATGCATCTTGTTTATTTGTGGCGGTTTAGGTTAACGTTAATTCTTAGTATACCAACGTAAATTGACAAACGTTGTTTACCAAGAGGGTTCCTCACAGAACCACAAGTTATTTATCAATTTAAATTGTACCTACTCACTTCTTGATAAAACAAAATACTTAAACTTGGTTTTTGGAGAAGAAGGAATAAGAATTTGAAGTATAACCTTTACTGAAACGAAAAAAAACATTTTAGTATTTGAAAAAAGACACCTTATAGAAATTATAAGTATGCTAACTTTAGTTATAAACAACTGTAAAGATTCACTTTTTTTACTCAAGTTGGTTCTACTTTTACATTCTGCTACAAACACTTTATGTATCAGTTACATTTCAAATTATATATTCAATTACATTCAAATTATATGTATATGTAATGTAATAGCAATTAAATTGGGAAACAGTAATCAAACCCTAGCAGGATAGTCTATCCAAGCGACTTTACTCCATATCAGTAAATGTTGAAAAAGGGTTTACTATTAATAAACAGTAATAAAGTCAGCTTAGACATTTACTTGCCACAAGAAAAATTAATTTCGCTTACGCATCCTCAGCTTCTGCAGAAAAATAATAAAAATCGCACAAAAAAATGAAAAACTGAAACTAACTGAAAAAATTAAGCAAACACTAACGAATACATGCATGCAGTACGGATTAAAACTCACTTTTAAAAAAGTTATCACCAATAAAACAGGAAAAAGTCTTGAGTTCCTGGATGTTCTTCACATGATTTACAATTCTAACAAATTCGGATTTTTTACTACTAGTTTCATTAAAGAAACAGCTACCAAAAGATTGTTTTTAAATGGCAACTCTCACCACCCTCCATGCATTTTCAAATCTATTGTTTTCGGTGAATCTATTAGACTGTGCAGATCAAATGAAACAAATGAGTTGTGCCTTCAAGATTTAGAAAGCCTAAAAAAGAAATACATAGACTCTTATTTCAACAAAAAAGTGGTTTAAAAAATCATTAATCTAGCAAAAACATGGACTGATCGTTTTGGACCAAAAAAATTGGATGAAAACAAGACTACAGATCCTATGCTGATTTCGGCGTCCGCTTTTTCTAATTTACTCTAGCTTACTGCCAAAGAGAAAAGCCTAGTTCAAGCTACCGTTGTGTATAGGCGTACACCTACCCTTGCCACTATGCTTACCAAATAGAAAAAGGTAGCTCATCCAACCACCGAAAATATTGGTCAAGGAACATCTCAACCTTGCAAGAAATGCGCCTTTTGCGGCCATTTCAGCCATTACAAATCTATGGGAAATCAAACCAGTACCATCACAGCAGCCAATGGTAAAATTTTTGCTTTGAAGCAAACCCTGGATTGTTTAGACCAGTGCTTCTTAAACTTTTTTGGTTTTGTTCACCCCTAGCATCCATCTCCAGATTTCATTCACCCTTGTCCCTTGTTATGATAAACTCAAGCTAAGTTTTACCATTGCAAATCTACAATTTCTCGAGTCAAGAGATATAAAGCTACAAAAGCACAAAAGACAGTCACCAAATTTTTGTACTTATGCACTCATTGCAAACCAACTTCACTATTACAAGAAGCAAAAAAACAACAGTTCAGTAGTCGATTTACTGCAGTAAATTGTTTACTAGTGACTTGGATGCTCCTGAACTTTCGCAACTAGTTTTTCAAATCGTGGATGAATCAGTCTTTCTAATGCCACTCTCATCGATGAGTCCACACATTTCAGTGCATTTCTCTTTTTAGTTTTCAGTTCCACTAGGCATGAAAATCCTTTTTCTGACAAGTAAGTAGTAGGCATGAGCACCAGTTCCTGCAAGGCTTTTAGAGCAATCGTCTTATACTCAGGGAATTCGAGCAAGCTGACCCAATAATCGCCATAATAGGGATGTGTTTTGAAGAAAGATTTTTGAGAAAAATCATTGTGTAACTCCAACAGTGTTTCCATCATGTCTCCAAGGTTTGTTTGGGACAAATGATCAGCAATAAAAGGATTTATTATCCACATTTCTTTTTCCAAGTCTTGATGCAGTTTTGTTGGGAAATACATTTCGAAATTTTCACTTAGGAGTTGCAAATGGTCCAGTATTATAGTTGTTATCCTATTTTCAAGCTCTGGTGCATTATCTTCCCAGTTGCATTCTTTCATATAGTTTTCCAAATTCGGAAAGTTTGAGAGATTGTTTTTGCCAACGTTGCTTTGCCACGTTTTTATCTTCAGTTTCATGGTTTCTATTTTCCCTGAGACATCAAAGATGTCTCCACCTTTACCTTGAAGTGACAAATTTAATTGATTTAAATGATTAAAGACTGATGCCATGTAATGCAATTTCGATATCCAAATATCATCTTCAAAAAGTAATCCACTTTCATCATTGCGAGATTTAAAAAATTTATACAGTTCATTTCTCAGCAACAAAACTCTTTGAAGAACTTTTCCTCGTGAAAGCCATCGAACTTCACTATGTAGAAGCAGAGTTTTTGTGATCTGCAGACATTTCATCGCAAAGTTTAAAAAACAATCGACTTGTTTTTGCTTTAGGACGAATAGCATTGACAATCTTCACCACATCACTCATCAGTTTATCAAGCTCACTCGCCTTATCAGAGGAATGTGCTCTCAGTTTCTTTGAAGCTAACGCTTCACGATGTAGAATGCAGTGTAAAAGCTTGCACTCTGGGGACCTAAGTTTGATCAGTGCAGTAGCACCTCTGTGTTTTCCTGTCATAGCTGCTGCACCATCTGTAGTTACAGCAACACAGTTCTGCCACGATAAATTTTCATTTAGAAAAAATTCGTCTAGCTTAGAAAAAATAAATTCCCCAGTAGTCTGCACACCAACCGGAAGGCAGAACAAGAAGTGTTCAACAATTTTCTTAACACTTTTGTCTGGAAACCGACAATAGACAATAAGTTGGGCATCGTGTTTAATATCTGCGGTTTCGTCCAACTGCAATGCAAAGCAGGGTGCTTCTTTCAGTTTAGCAATTAACTGCTGCTTGATATCGTCAGCAATCATGGAACCTCGAACTGACATTGTATCATTGGACAATGGTATTTGTTCCACTTTATCTACAGCTTGCTTTCCGCCATGACACAAATTTGCTACAATCTTCAAGCATGGCTTGATAACTGATTCAGCTTCGCTATATGGCTTCTTTTGTTGCATAAGCACATGCGCTATTTGAAAAGAAGAAAAAAGCAAAGGTTTTGTGTTGGCTGAGGTGTTTCTAACCAATGATTTAAGAGCACTCTGCTGATTGTATAAGTAGTCATGTTGTTTCTTGAAAAACTGCACAGACTTGTTTTGATGAATGGCGTGTTTGGTTTGCAAGTGATTGCGTAGTTTTGAAGGAGCTAAACAGCTGTTGCGATATGTTGCACTACAAAACATGCATTGAGCAGATGGCACAAGGCTGGTTTCTTCACTTTGGGGTAGAAAAAAGCCATATTTGATATAATCATCATCCCATTTTCGTCTTTTCACTTTAGTATTCTCGTTACCAACTTTCCTCTTTGGAGTAGGTTTTTTTAACTCTAACGCAGATGCAGCTGGCCTTGGTTGCCTATCTGGTTCAATGTCATTACTGCATGCACCGAAATTAAGTATTTTCTGAACATATTTCTTAGACATACTGCTGTTTTTTTATCTAAAATTTATCAATAATTACAGTACGAAAGCAATGATTTACGAAAACAGAAGTAATTGCATCACTTCTGTTTGATCACCTGACGGTTCACCCTTATTCACCCCTTTTGGTTGGTTCACCCCTGCAAAAATTTTATTCACCCTGGGGTGAACCATTCACCAGTTTAAGAAGCACTGGTTTAGACTATGGCATATACCTGGCTACATGCCGTTTATGTGTCACAAACAATACATTGGTCAAACCATAAACAAATTTTCAAAACGCTGGTGCCACAGATTTATTTGGAATCAATTTAAATACGACAATATTGACGAGAAAGAGTATTATTACATCACTACCACACCTTCCATAGACTCACACAACAGACAAAACCGATATTGACGATTGTTTTTTGTAACGTTTGTAGAGCAACCGCCCAAACATCTCTTATCTATTTACAAAAACAAATGGCAAGACAAATTAAATGCCGCTATTAACATAAATGAAATGCTCTTACCCCCAATTAAGTGATTTTGTAACCATTTTTTTGTTTTTTAAATACTGTTTTAGTTTTATTTCCTCTCATATCCCAGTGTGTTATTTATCACTTACGTCACGGCTTCTACATATTATGACCTTTCATTCATTATCATGATATACTGCCCTTTGTTTATTTAGTAATTAGACGTGTTTTTTTTATCACACATCTATTTCTATATAACTTTATCTATCACATTAGTTTGAATGTATTTTGAAAGGAGTCCGAGCTAGTTTTATGGTCTGTAGTTTTGATAGCTGTTTATTATCATTGTAGACCCCGTGCAGATAAATATTTTTGCTTCTTGTTAAGTTTTGAAGAATTTATTATCTTAGTACAGCTTTTTCTCTGGTTTATCATTAGTTTGTTTGAAAATATTTAATGTTTTTTTTGTGCGATTTTTATTATTTTTTTGCAGAAACTGAGGATGCGTTAGCGAAATTACTTTTTCTTATGGCAAATAAATGTCCAAACTGACTTTATTTCTGTTTATTAATAGCAGACCTTTTTTCAACATTTATATGTAATATACATATAATTTAAATATAATTGAATATATAATGGGTGTTATCTGTAATTTTCAAATTAAATGTATCAATTATGTTTAAATTATATATATATATTCAATTTCAAAAAATTCTGAAAAAAGTAGGTAGAATTGTAAAAACGGTTTATTTTTTAATTAAATCATTCGTACACACTTCAAAACATTTAAAAAGTGCAGAAATTGATAATAATAAAAGTAGCACAATTGTGACATAATATACCAAGAAGGGTCCTAGTGAGACCCCAAGTCAGTGTTCTTTTTTTTAAGTTCGGAAAAATCTCTTAAATGTCCAGTCACAAGAAATTTATAAGGTGTTATGAACTACACATACAAAAATTGGAAGTACATTATATGTTCAAGTTTAGTACAAACCTAATAAAATGCCATTTCGGGGCCCCTCAAGGACTCCACTTGGTATACTAAGGATTAAACAAGAGTTAAAAATTGGATGTTTATTTATAGTTGAAGCTTTTCAAGAGTTGATGAGTATGACACATTCTATGGTTGATAGCAAACGCTCTGAAGAAAGCTGAGGATGAGGTTATTAGTTCTTGATTTTATTTGTAAAATAGGTGATAAAGTATTTGATAAGCAAAAATCTCGTGTTTTTCAGTAATAAAGTTGATGTGAATTTGGTTCTGAGTAAAAACATTTACGCGAGAGTTGAGAAACGAGACTGTAAGGTCACATTATTTTACATGGATAAACAGACTAGAACTGTTAAAAGTTGTGACTTGATAATTTTATTTACAAAACGTTTGATGAGCTTTTGAAAATTTTGATCTAAATAAGTTTTAACAATCTGCATCTAATGAGTTTTCACAAAATGTTTTACTTGTGTGTTAATGCACAAGACTATAGAACGACAAAAAAATTACATGACATCAAATTTAGAAAACGGATAGTATTTGGAATCAATCATTTCAGAAAATGACAATTGTGAAAGTGAGATTAAGAAGTTTAATTGAAGAAGTTTAAATCTTTAAACTTAAGCAGGATGGGGAAAAGATTACTGCAGAAATACAAAGATATTGCCTAAAACAAGCGGTAAAGTTTTCAAATCTGCGGTTAGGTTGCGATGTTTGGGGTAGAAGCAGCACTGATAACTGCAAAATGTATGATGAAAGTCATAGAGAATAACCTCAGATTGCTACGGCTTTTATTAAAAGTGACTAGAAGGAATAAGTTGCATAAACGCAAAGAAAAAATTGATGGTAAAGGGAGATTCTTTTTCAGTGATGTCGGCTCTGATGAATAATGTTAGGTTTTATGAGCTTAAAAATAATGTTTGGTTTTTCACTTGTCAGCTCAAGCATTAAAACGTTTACGGATTAATTCGATATTGCGTTAATTTGTCTAAGTTAAATTATAGCAATCAACATTTAAAAATGAGATTTCAAATCTTTAAAGTTATTTCAACTGAAAAAGACTGACAGACCTTCCACCAAGTGGATCTAGTATAGATCCCGCAAGTGTGGCGGTCTAAGCTATGCTTTATTAAAAGCCTCTAGCTTCTTGTCGGTCACCAACTGCACTGAAGAGACCTGATAGGTCGAAACAGTGTCACTGTCTGCAGTTTTGCTAAGTACATCAAATTTACATATACTTTTTCTTCAAAACACTCTTTTAGATCACCCTTTGTAATCAGCGGTGATTGTTTTGGGTATATATGATCGTGAGAGCACCAACATGTGGTGTATTTCCCACACTGGCTCACTGTATGCATCGTTCTCTTCAGAGAATTGGTGATAACGTGATCTACTGCATGCTTATTCGTCACGCGTGTCTTACCCACTTATGTCTTAATTTATGATGTCTCAGCTTCAGGCAGCTTATCCTTTAAAAACTACCCTCTTATGACGTAGATCGATGAAACTACTCTCCGCAACTCTTTGTAATTCAACCAAACGCTTCATTCCCTTTTTACTTATCTATCACGTGGTTAGCGGTTGCGTGATGACGTTTTAAGCATAATTCGTGACGTTTCGTCTTTGCTATAACGAAAATGATGTTTTGTATTTGGCATTGACCAAAGAGGGTTGACCATAAGAATTTCTCTAAGGTCGCAGATATAACAGTTGAGAGAGTATAGCGAAGAACAGCAGAAAGTTCTAAATCTCGTGAATAAAACATCGAAACTATTAACCGATATCCGGAAAAAAAGATGGCTGATACACATTTCAAGACATGATTGTGTGTTAAAAACAGTGTTTGAGAAAAGAAGATGGTGGATGAAATTAAATGTGAAAAGGTACATAAAAATGAAGAGAAGAGCTGAAGATTTAAAAAATGGCCTGATAAGCCTGTGTCTTAGATTATTTTTAATGTTTATTAGAGATCGTCTGTAATGTGTTATGAAAAATGAGAAAAGTAAAATTTAAACATTCAAAAACAATGATAGTTTTGCAATGCCATATAAAATCTATTTAGGATTGCAAATTCAATGCTCGGTAAATTATTTCAACTAGAGTTGCAAAACTTTTTGCAACGCTCTGCTCCCTGACAAAAGATAAACTTAAATTTCCACCCGTCTTGCTCACTGTATTGGCTTAAAATAGAGCAAATTTTACTAGTCTGTCGTTTTTCTGCTAACCTACAAAAATTGATAGATTGCTGTAAAGTGGTTAAATTATTTATACAACTAGTCTGGAGGAATAATTTTACTTTAATTCTTAATTTGTGACAAAAGATCTAAGGAGTGATGGTAAATGATGTATCTTACTTAGTAGATTAAATTTGATTATGTTACAGTTTTAACTCTTAAATGCTGGTTTCTGTTAGGCGTAAGATTGCAGGCGTGGCCTGAAAAATTCTTTGTTTCTCTATTTAGTTTTATGCGCGCAGCTCTCTCGCTCCGTAGCGGAGCGATATGATAAATAATATAAATAAACTTAGAGATAAATAACCTTCCTGACTTGAACAATGGTACAAGCTAGTCCAGAGGTTCTTAACCGGGGGTACCTGTACCCCTTGAGGGTACAAAGCACCAAGGCAGGGGGTACGAGATGAGGCGTCAGAATAATGGTCGTTTTAAACAATTTGCTAAAAATTTATTTTCAATGTTATTTGAAATAAGAAAACATTTTCCGAAGCCTTTTATTAACATCTGCACTTTTGAATGATTTTTTGTCATAACAAAGAGTTAGTGTGACGGAAATAAATAGCTTCTTGTTTGTTCCAAAAGAATTGGTTTTGCACTGAATTGGTTTTGTTGTGAACAATATTATGGTTAGTAAATATACACCGGTAACATGCTACATTGTGTTTTGTTTCATTGTTAGATTGTATATTTACCGGTAATTTTGTAGGTGCTTGTTCGATAGGTCTAGGGGTACAAAAACATTTCACAAAATTTTAAAGGGTACGAGCACCAAAAAGGTTAAGAAACGCTGAGCTAGTCTGTCTGCCTAAAACGCTGACATCGTAATTACATAATGCAGAAAGCTGAATAATAGGGTATAAACAGCTAAATCAATTATTATTTTTTGTCATAAAAGCGTGTGAACTGTTTTTTGGAAACAAATATTCAACATGTATAGTAATGCAAGAGGCTAGCGATGCACTTACATGTAAGACCTTGTGACCACTAGGCTGTGACAGCACTATTGTTCTAGCAGTTGCTAGACTTAGTGCACCTGCGACAACTGCCACTCATTCACGAGTGATACGCTTCGCAGAGGTTGACAGACCATCCTCTACAGTGGACCCAGTATTAGGTCCCACAAGTGTGACGATCTAAGCTATGCTTCATTAAAAGCCTCTAGCTTCTTATTGGTCACCAACTGAACTGAAGAGACCTGATAGGTCGAAACAGTGTGACTGTCTGCAGTTTGCTAAATATTCAACAGATCTTGAACGATGTTAATCGTAAAATGTTAAAAAACAGCTAGTATTTGCCTTAAAACCGTATGCTTTAGATAGTTCTCAGAGCGAAAGTGAGCTTTGCTAACTTTTTCCCACCGCTTTGTTTCAACGTCATTGCGTCACATCCCAGCAAAGAATTACACCATAATTATTAAACCATTGTGCCATATTACATAACATGATATTGGATAAGTCTTATGCTATCACAATAGGTTGAGGATTGCACCACACTCATCAAACAACACTATTAAAAATTACGTAATTGTTATGCAATAACTTCAGGTAGGGCAAGTCAAATATTATCTTAAGGTGGCAAGAAATGCGCCAAACTCTTTGAAATTTTTTGCAACCTAATGACATCCACACCGTGTTAGATCTAGAATTAGCTCCCCCACATTCCCTTAGACCTAGGGCTAACTCGGTCGGACCTATTACCATTTTAAGGTTGGAATTATAATTAGCTCCCTCAGATCTTCCTCACATAAGATTAATAGACCTACGGTTGGCTCCCTTACATAAAACTTCGGTTAGCTCCCGCACATAAAAGCAATGTCCTTAGACCTAGATTTAGCTCTCTCCGACCCTCTTCAAATAAAATTAGTGTCCTTAAATCTAGGGTTGGCTCCCTTAGTACAATGTTTAGCTCAAATAAAATTAACAGACCAAGGGTTTGCAGTTACATTCATTTTTATCAAACAAAAATGACTTTGCAATATTTGTAATAGGTAGCTCATGCCATTCAGAACAAAAACTAAATCGCTGTGATTTGAGAGAAATGTTTTTTACAAAGGTTAATTTGGCCTAGTATTTCATACCAGGCCAGTAAAAGCCTGAGCTACCGAACGACTTATTAACGAAAATATTCCAACCTGGAGACAAAAACGATACGCTACAACAGGTCGAAGCAATTCCTGGAGTCAAAAAGAGATGAGTCGTATCCTTTGTTTTTTTTTCATTGCCTGCCGCGCGTAACAAAATATTAAGTAGTAGCCTACGCAACTGACAAAAACGGAGCCTCGTATATTTTCAATGTGAATTAGATCTATCCCTCTTCCCTTTTTTTGCCTGTGTGATACTCGTGCTTTTTGTATTTTGGTTAGGAGGAAATTCCCCTTTACATTCCTCTGCAACCGCATTTAGTTTGTGTACAATTATTGGCGTAGGCACAAGGATGAGAAAGGGGGTTGAATTCCCATTGGTCTGACATGGTATAAACTTTTAAATTATTTTCTATTTTATATTATTTAACTTGAGATGAAAGGATCAGTGCCGTCGCCAAAGCAAACGCGATGGGGGGCGCAAACCCAGAGTGAACGAGCTTGTTTAATTTTCATTTTTTAAGACTGTGGGAGCATGTGGCATAGACAGCCTCCTTTTACAGACATGCAAGTGCCATCTGATCACATTTTTCTCTCAAACATAAAGTAACAGTTTTTTTTTGGTCATCAACATCATCAAAATACGCATTGACGTGTGATCCATCCAAATTAACGTTGCGGATTTTTTTTTATCTGGAGATCAATGTTTGCAGTTATGAATAGACACAATGGCATCAAATTCCGCCCTGCTCGAAGCATAGCCAGGAATATAGAATAGTCCCAAATCAGCGGGCACGAAAAGTCACCAGAGGAAGTACGATACCCCCCTGCCACCACGTAGCGACGGTGCTGGAAGGGATATTTTCAAATGAACATCGCGAATATTTTTTAGCGCCTTTGGGGCAAAATGGATTCTAGACAGCTCTTTTTTTGCAACTAGCAAATCTTTTGATCATTTTTCCGATGAAAAGACAAAAAAATTTTCCGCGCTTTCTGTGCTTGAATACAACTAAACCTTTACTTTGGAAGAAATCCTTAGCATGGCGTATATCAGTGGTTCCCAACTTGGGGTCCGCGGACCGCTATTGGGATTCCGTGAGAAGGTTTCCGGAAGCCGATTAATGCTTTGGTAAATTTCGATAAACTGAAAAAACAATACTTGAAGGGTTGTTTAATTTTTGATCGTATAATCTATGTCTTTTGATGGTTCGCATAATAGCTAGGCCTATGACCGTGATTGCAGACTGTGGATCGCGGCAGCTAGTGAGATCGCCTGTGGTTTTTAATTGCTTAATCTTCAAAAAAAGATCCTCACACCTACCCGTCAATTGAGGTAGGGGTCCGCAAGACTGAAAAGCTTTTTAAAGGGGTTCATGATTACAAAAAAGTTGGGAACAACTGGCGCATATAACTGCCCCCACTTTCGCTCTTCACTGATATGTAATCATGTCAGATGCTGCGATATGAAGTAAAAAAACAAAATTTTTTGCCAATAGAATCAGGAAAAATTTGTAAACTGCCACAATGCTTTTTCAAGGCTACCTAACAATCCGCTGCAATTATCAAAGCAAGCCTTTCAAAACACTGGTCGTAGAGAGCGCAACGTTTTGGTTTTAAATGTATTTTCCAGGGCTGAAAAGTCGTTTTACTGTAGCGATAGAATGCAAAGCGTTTTGAACGTCATACAATGACGTTTTATTTATTTTTTTTATTAATCAAGAACTGATTTAACAACTAGACCAGGGGTTCTCAACTTAGGGTCCATGAACCCCTCAGGGGTCCGTAAAGATGCTCTAAAGCAGTGTTTCTTAACCTTTTTGGCCTCAGTACCCCTTCAAATTTTGTGAAATGTTTTTGTACCTCTAGACCTATCAAACAAGCACCTACAAAATTACCGGTAAATATACAATCTAACAATGAAATAAAACACAATGTAGCATGTTACCGGTGTATATTTACTAACCATAATATTGTTCACAACAAAACCAATTCAGTGCAAAACCAATTCGGTCGGAACAAATTAAAAGCTATTTATTTCCGTCACAATAACTCTTTGTTATGACAAAAAATCATTCAGAAATGCAGATGTTAAAAAAGGCTTCGGAAAATGTTTTCTTATTTCAAATAACATTGAAAATAAATTTTTAGCAAATTTTTTGAAACAACCATTATTCTGACGCCTCATCTCGTACCCCCTGCTTTGGTGCTTTGTACCCCCGGTTAAGAACCCCTGCTCTAAAGGATCTGCTTGATTGATTACAACCGCAGTCATATATGCATCACGACTACTCTAGAAAAAAGCAAAATTGCATTTGTGATGTAATCATACACAACGGTTATGCCGTAACAGAGTAAACCAAAAACTATACACATACAGTCGTGCATACAAAATTGGGCGCTTTAGGAATATTCATTGCTGCTAATGAATTTTCTGTTACAAAAGGTTTATAACCAGGAAAGGTAAATAAATCAGAAATTTTAACCATTCAGGAAATGTCAAAAAATAGGAAATACAGTGAAGCATATGTAGCTTTTGGTTTTACCTTCGTCACTGATAGTGATGGCAGTGAAAGACCGCAGTGTTTTCTGTGTGGTGAAGTTCTTGCCAATGCAAGGTTGAAACCAGCAAAACTGAAGGAGCTCCTCACATATATTCATCCTTAAAATGCGCTGGATAGTGTTGATTTTTTTCTTTTTTAGAAGGTTCTATTTGAGAAAGCTGGGACTTTGCCGAAGTTCGGATCCATCAAGACGCAGAAGCCTTCCCTCGCAGCATCATATAAGGTTGCTCACCCCATCGCCAAGGAAAAGAAAGCACATACAATCGGAGAGATATTGGTAAAACTGTATGCCCTGAAAATGACTGAGCTGATTTATGGCATAGAACAAAGAAAGAAACTTGAGGCCGTTTCTTTGTCAAACAACACCATAAGCTCCAGAATTACTGACATTTCTAATAATATTCTGGAACAAGTAATGAAGGAACTGAAAGCTTCACTATTTCCATTTAGCATGCAACTGGGTGAAAGCACAGATGTCTCTCAGTGTGTCCAGCTTCTTGCATATGTTCGATATATGCACGCCGAAGAAATCAAAGAAGAATTCTAATTTTGCGATCTCCTTTCCGAAACTACTAAGGCTGAAGACGTATTACAGATGGTGAACAATTTCTTTGCCAGGCAAAGCTTCAGCTAAAAGAAAAATATTGGTAGTTTATGTACCAACGGAGCGCCTTGCAATTCTTGGGAAAACATCATGATTTGCTTTTTTGGTGAAGAAGGAAGTTCCTCACATCATTGTGACCCATTACTTTTTGCATCGACATGCATTGGCATCAAAAACTCTATCATTAACTTTAAAAGAAATTTTATCTACTTCTGTGAAGGTCGAGAACTTTGTCAGAGCTCAAGCTCTAAACTATCGTATATACAAAAAGCATTATCACGAAATGGGTGCCGAACATAAAGTTTTTTGGTATCATATAGAAGTTCGCTGGCTTTCGAAAGGTCAAGTTTTGAAGCGTTTGACGGAACAGAAAAAGGAAGTTTCATTTTTTTAAAAGAAAAACAAAATCATCTTTTGTTGGAATTTGACTGTAACCAATCAATCAATCAGTTTATTATTATTTTGTGCACATCACAATGTTACGTGAAACATAACACAGCTGTAGCTCAAGGAGACGCTAGAAATAACCATTCGGTCTTCTAGGTCTATCGCTATCTACAATTATTTAATTTTAAACATTGATACTGATAGTTGAAGCAAAAACAAAAACAAAACACTAAAAATACACAAATATTTATCTACCCACATAAATATTTTGCAATTGCATGAAGTTTTGATTTTCTTTTAAATGTATTTAAAGTGTCAGATTTCAATTCTTGAGGAACGTTTTGCCAGACTTTTGGGCCAATGACTTTTTACCCATTTCAGTCCGTTTTTTTACAAAAAGTAGTTGCTGTTTGCCGAATGTCTGGTATCATATAAATGAGAATTCTTAGAAAGAACTAAATTTTGATTTATATTTAGGTCAAGATTTTTATATAGCATGAACATGATCTTGGCAATTTCAAAATTAAAAATATCTTTGTTTTAAGAAAATTTAATTTGTCTCAAAGCGGTGTAGTGTAGACACAGTAAGAGCTTCGAGTTGTTATTCTAATGATAAGCTTATGTAATTTTTCGAGTGGATAAAGAGCAATTGCAGAGGCCAGATCCCATGCACTTATGCAGTATTGGAGGTGAGAATAGATCAAAATATAATTTTTGTAGTTTTTCTATGGTTTTCTTTTTCTATTTCTCTCTAAGTAACGAGTTTTTCTATGGCATAGCTTACTTGGCAGATATTTTTAGTCACTTGAATAAAGTAGACCTGTCAATTTAAGGACCAGATCTGACGATCACGAATGTTAGCAAAAGATTGCAAGCTTCCTTTGTGGAAAAGGAGACTAGAGATAAACAACTTTGCTAACTTCCCAATGCTGGAGGAAGTAATCTCTCACAGCCGAGTTGATAATACTGAAGCTGTGGCTCCTTTTCTGCGCGGAAATATGCGCGAAAAGTTAGATAGATTGCAACAGTCTTTAAAAAGCTATTGCTCAGATAATGTGAATTTTGAATTGTGAATTCGCAATTCATTTCTTGCAGATCTAGATGCTATTTGTGATGACGATCTGGCAAAAGATGACCTCATTGAGTTGAGGACAATGCAAATGCTAAGAAGCAATTTCAACTTAAAGAACATAGCAAAATTCTAGTGTTCTTTCACACAAACTTATCCTTGCCTGGTAAAGAGAGCCATAGTTGCTCTAATTTTTTTTGCTACAACCTATCTCTGTGAGTCGGGATTTTCGGTTTTTCTTGCTATTGTAGCGATGGTAGGTAGGATTGAGCTACGAGAGCAAACGGACGAAGAGGACTGACGACTGATTCTGTGGCTGTCTACCACGTCGATAGTGCAGTTAGTTCTTTGTTGAATCGCACTTCGCTTACACAAGATTAGACTTTCACTTGTCACCGATACAATCACTTTACTTATTCAAACTTGACCGATTGACCGAACAGAATCGAATGACCGAATAACGAATCGAATGACCGAATACTGAGAAAAAGACAGTGCGGGCACTTTATATGTACACGTAGCGGTGACGTAATAATGATCAGCCGCTACTCTATCAAAACGAAACAAGAAATAGATTGGATGCTAAGGATGTCATGCGTGTTGCCGTGTCAAAAACCATCCCACGGTTTCATGTTCTTGATGAAAATAACCAACAACAATCTTCACGTTGAAATAACATCTTATACTTATTGGTGTTAAACTTATTTTACGAGTTTCTTCAGCTGCTTCAACCATTTTCTCGTTGATTATTTTTTCACTAGAGTTTTTCGGTTATTTTACGAGTGTTTTCTTTCTAAATCATGGCAAAAGCAAAGGTTCTGCGTTTTTATTGTTGCATAATTTAGTT
Source organism: Trididemnum clinides (assembly GCA_963675345.1). Lineage (NCBI taxonomy): Eukaryota > Metazoa > Chordata > Ascidiacea > Aplousobranchia > Didemnidae > Trididemnum > Trididemnum clinides. The sequence continues at coordinate 6,889,744 of OY776305.1, read as the reverse complement.
AATTCTGGATTGGATTTATTATCGACTGATATTCGTTGAATTATTTAACGCTATGTTTGGTCTACAAACTCTTTGACTACTAATTCTGGCCATTGCAGTCTGTTTCTTCTAAAGGGGTCTATAGCTTCAAAAAAATGTTTTAGAGGTCCGCGACCCACAAAAGGTTGAGAACTCCTGAACTATACCAAATCTCGTTTTTTTGCACAGCTAAACAGAATGAAAAAGTACCCGTAACTGTCACTAGTTAAATAGCGGATAAATTGTCACTAGATACCAAATTCGCTACTTTTGCAGAGAAGTAACGAAGTTACAGTTACTAAAGAAGTAACTAGTTTACTTCACTAATCAATTATTGCCCAGTTCTGGAACTACGAACATTGAAAGTACCCTGTACCCAATAGGAAGGTTGCACGAACGTGATTAAGCGTCATCAGAATGACCTTTCGAAAAAACTGGCTGACCAGTGTCAGTGTTTTTGCATTGAATTGAATAAGAGTGATATCGTTTTATGCAAAGCAAATCGATTTACGTGACAGTTATTGAATGAACGTTAAATATGTTATTTTACTGATGTTGAGGAATGAATCTAAGGTCAAAGTAAGATAAGAGGTGCTAAGGTTTGCTTGTTATTATTAATAGTTGGGCTAACTTTATGGGCTAAACATCCAGGCTTATTTGTAGCCAGCTTCTGTGAGGGTTTCATATTCAATTAATCAGCGTGTTTGGGAATGCTGAGTTTAAGTTAATTGTAATATGTAACTTATACAGTATATTTAGTTGCATAAGCTTACTGAAAAGTTGTAAACTTGAATAATACTGTAGCCTAAATGACAGGGCAAATTTCTGTACTCTTTGTCATATGTTGGATTAGATATTGATAAATAAAATCAGTACTTCTTTGGAATTTTTGTCAATAGTGATTGCAGACCAGTCGTATTGATATATTAGATGTAATTTTGTGACTTTAACTAATTCTTAAACAAGTTTTTGGCCAATTGTCTAGGCTGCTGAAGCAAGGGTAATTAAAAACTTACGGTACCGATTCATTTATTTATGCGTATGAGCTCATGCTCTGTTTGCATGTCTTTCGTCAGACTGGGCCACCACAACGGGTAGATTGCTTAGTCCCACCATCTGCTTGCCACATAAAGATGGAGGCATACGTTAAATGCCTTGCCCATGAAAACAACAAGCAAGCTTACCATACCGGTAGTAATGACGAGATAATGGTTGTTGTTTGCTAATGTACCGACTGGTATCTACTTGGTGTAGAGTTATTTTTAGGAGCAAATGGTATTTAGATGGCACTTCTTTTAGGGGCAATTTTTTTAAATTGGCACACTGTACCAAGCGTAGACCAGCCAAATGAAAGACCTAATCTCAACCAAATTGCTTTTGATTAAATTTATTTGTTTCCAAGGATTCAACTAGCAATAATTCATTCCAATTTTTAAGAAATTTTTCATTAGTTTTCAAAATAAACTCAAAAGTTGGTGTTCGCCCTATACCTTTCCAGCATAAATTACAGGTTTTGGTCAGCCACTTTTTTTGGCGCGAAATGTGTGACGTCATATGCAACCTCCTATTAAGAAGGTTGCAACCTCCTATTACATCTGACATTTGAAAAATGCCTCAAAGAGAAGTGCCATCTCAATACTATTTGCTCCTCACTTAAAAACATACTATACCAATTAGATACCAGTCGGTACATTAGCAAAAACAACCATTATTTAATCATTACTACCGGTATGGTAAGCTTGCCGGCAAGCTTACTTGTTGTGTCCATGAGCAAGACATTTAACGGTATGCCTCCATCTTTATGTGGCAAACAGGTGGTGGGGCCAAGCAGTCTGCTCGTTGTGGTGACCCAGTCTGACGAAAGACATGCAAACTGAGCATGAGCTCATACGCATGAATGAATAAATCGATACCGTAATTTTTACATTACCCTTGGTCCAGCAGCCTAGGTAATACGCCAAACAATTGCTTAAGAATTAGTTAAAGTCACAAAATTACATCTGACGTATCAATATGACTGGCCTGCAATCACTATTGACAAAAAATTTCAAAAACTTACTGATTTTATCTATCAATAACTAATCCAGCCCATGACAAACGGTACAGAAGTCTGCCCTGTCATTTAGGCCATAGGTTCTCAAAGTGCTCCGTACGGAGCCCCACGGCTCCGCGAGAGAACCCTAGGGGCTTCGCGAGCTATTTGTTTACTTTTGTTTATCTTTTATAGAAAGGTATTTTGGGGCTCCGCAAATAGTGGTGAACCCCTATATGGGCTGCACAACACCAAACGTTGGAGGTCTCCGCCAGGTATAAAATCGCGGTTTCGACAGACGTTGAAGACGCAAATTCGGTCCAAAGAGAGATCGCTGACCTTTTTTTTTTGGAAAGCACGATGTCCACGTACGGTATAGGGTCGATGTGATGTGGGCTCGCATGACATAAAACGAAAAATAACGGTTGGCTGACATCAATCGGCAAGAATCAACGTGTTTCTACTTCCAAAAATATATTGTGGGGCTCCATAGGTGATGGCCAACCTCTTCATGGGCTCCGCATGACCAAAAGTTTGAGAACCCCTGATTTAGGCTACAGTATAACTTAAGTTTTCTACTTTTCAGAATGCTTATGCCACCAAATATACTGCATAAGTTACATATTACAATTAACTTAAACTCAGCATTCCCAAACACGCTGATTAATCGAATATGAAACCCTCACAGAAGCTGGCTACAAATAAGCCTGGATGTTTAGCCCATAAAGTTAGCCCAACTATTAATAATAACAAGCAAACCTTAGCACCTCTTATCTTACTTTGACCTTAGATTCATTCCTCAACATCAGTAAAATAACATATTTAACGTTCATTCAATAACTGTCACGTAAATCGATTTGCTTTGCATAAAACGATATCACTCTTATTCAATTCAATGCAAAAACACTGACACTGGTCAGCCAGTTTTTTCGAAAGGTCATTCTGATGACGCTTAATCACGTTCGTGCAACCTTCCTATTATCGTCCAGGGATGGTCGAAACGCGTCCAGGGATGATCTTGTCAAATTGGGTTGGGTACATTGTTTGCAATACACACTAAATTGTTTTCAATATAATGTTTGTGGTTTATGTCGGTGTGAACCTTCCAACCATCAACTAACCTTGCATAACGTTATCTTCCTATTATCGTTTTTATTGATGCAGAAGATGGAAAGACAAATGAGTAGGGAAATCACCTCTTCGATAAGCACAGTTTCGTTTTCTGACTAGTTCTCAGTGTCAAATTGTTGACTTGACATTACTCGACAATGCACATTGTTGACACAGTGGAAGTAAGGAATCGTAATGTTGCTTTGGCGAACAGTTTACGTAAGAGCATGTGTGACATTGTGATGAATGCAAGACTGTAGATCAATAGCCTACTGTATACCAATATACTTGAGGACACAGTGCTTAGCAGTTAGCACTGTACAGCTGCACCAGGCTGCTAGTTCAGTTCAGTAAATTTATTTATCCAGCCCTGCGCGAAAACATTCAAGTTCGTATAAAATAATACTGTAATGTACAGCCAAAAGAATATTACTTTTTGCCGTCACTCACTTGACTAGTAGAGAGCAAGCAGACTATTTAAACAGTGGAAGTCAAGTTATGCAGCTGTAACAGTATAAACTAGTGCTGTAGTACGAGTAACAGACAATAAATAACAGCGTTAAAAGAAATAAGAAAAAAGGTCTCCAATTATCAAACAAGTTGCTTTTCCACTTTTCACTCTATTTTTTAATAAAAAAACTTTGAGCTTATTTTCAAAATTAATGTTTGGAACATCTTTTTACTCTTGTTTGTCAGATATATTACCAGTATTAAAATCTCACAAGGTACTGCTGTACTTGCGACTCAAGGCATCTTATTCAAGATTTGTTCATACTTTTTTGTGAAGGAAATATAATAGTTTTCAGTAGCATATCTGGTGTCAGGGTGTTGCATTGATGACGTGAATTTTAATTGGTAAGTGGATCTGTGGATGGGTTGAGTTGCTAATCCTTCAGATCTTCTTTGTTTGTGCTTAGTAATTTATATATGAACATATAGATCTCGTTCTTTATTTTAAATATACCAATCCTGTTTTTTGATTGTATGCGTTAATTCCAAATTATATTAATAAGTTACTAATGGGAAGTGGCTATTTTGAGTTTTGATGTTGGTGGCATTTTATCCTTCGAGACTATTTTGCCATAATCATTCATGTGTGTTTATATTGCCATAATTGCTACAATTCTGCCAGTGATGCTGTGCAGTGTAGGTAGTGCACCAGTCTTGAAATGCAATGGTTGTGGGTTGGAATCTTATGTGGCAAGGCAATTTACACTGGAAGTGGACGCTCAGTATGTGAATGTAAGGGGTAGTGTACATTGGAAAGAAGTGTACAAAGTGAGGAAATAGACACTAAGGGTGTAAAATTTTTTTGATTAGTCATTAAAATTGACCAATCAGAAACAACCAAAAGTCACATGTTCAATACGTCATTGAAATTGACCAAGCACAAATAACTCATGACAAAATGGCCTCTAAGGAAAAAATGCCGTGGACTGCAAAATAGCCACTGCTTTGCCAATATGTATCGCATGTGTAGATGTGGCTTTAAATGTTTGTGGTGATGATAACTGCTACCACCAAAAATTATAACCCTTATTTGCCAGATGTTACTCAGACACTAAAGCAAAAAAATTCTGTGAAATTGCTTGAACTAACTATTTTTAACCCTAACCTTAGTGCTGATCCACAAAATCATTAAACTGAGATTGATGTTTACCAAGCATTTCTGTTGATCGCTACCCATAATTCCACCTTTTAGTTTCTTCATTTTTGTGTTTTTGTAATTGGTTAAATAATGGTTTTGGCCATTCTTCTGCAACTAGTTAGCTTTAGCAGTAGTTTTGAAATATATGTTTTCATAACTTTGATAAGTTTTTTGGGTTTGCTTGTTGTTTATATGTTTATTTCATTAGTCAAAATGCCAAAATCAATCATAAAATGCATTTTACAATTGAAGACTAGAAAAAACGTGCCTAGGTCACAAAATAACTGTTTTGAGCTAGAGATGTTTAAAGTTTACAATGCAGTTTTAAACACTGCCAAATCATATGCTTGTGTGTTTTATCATTTTTTTTTATTAATTATGTTGTTTTTCTGCAAGTGGTCATCAGCTGAAAAATTGATCGTGTAGTTTATGAAAAATAAATAAACAAACAAACTTTTGGTCTTAGTCACTTTTATGACAAGTTATCGACTTAAGCACTTTTTACTCAAAATACCGACTTGATGATTTTAATGCACATTTAAAAAAATCTGCTTTTGTTTTTAAATATTAACAGAACTACCGATAATGATTTTGTGTTTACCACTAATTAGGAGCAGCCAAATTTTTCAACTTGAGGGCTGCATTTGTGACTGTCAGGCCACTGGAGGTGCAGATGCAGTGCAATTTAGAAAATCTATGCAAAAATAGGTAAAGATATATTGTAGTGCAGTAATAACAATAAAATCACACTGCATGTGCAAGGTGTTTGGTAGGCCAGATTCAGCTTGTGGGCCATAGTTTGGCAGTCCCTTCACTATTATGTTTGCATTTAGGGTTGGCCTAAAAGGAGGGTGAGTGAGGGCAACACTTCCTCTTCAATGACCAGACACATCCCCTCAGCAGATTTAGTCCCAGTTTTTTTGAAGGGATAGCAATGCTATATATTTTGGGTTTGCTTCATGTTCAGCATAAATCTAAAAGTTTCTTAGAAGTAAAGACATTTTTAGAAATTAACTCTGATAAACCCCCAAAATGCCTATCTTTACATAGTCACCCTATTGCTAATTGACCTACTATTAATCTTTGGTGTTGATTTAGCACTAGAATCAAGTTAATTTCCATTGTTTTGTACTAGCTGGTCTTTGGTTTTTATTACAGTATTAAGCAATCATGTAGCCATGGGACAACTCCTCCACAGCAACTTTTTGAAATATAGATTATTTGGTGTAAAATCATGAGGATATGAATGAAAATTTTAAAAAGAGACCCCACTGCCTTGAGATGCCACAAGTTTTTCTGATTACATCACTGACATGTAATAATGCCTCATTGTAAAAATAATATCAGTGCTCGTAATAACCAGCAAAAAATCAAAACCTGTGCAGTGCGATTGAATAACATAGCATAATCAAGTATGTTAAAGTCCAAAAGTTATATAATGCATACAAATAAAGCAGAAAAGCCTACATATATTCTTCCTCGTATTCACTCTGGATCATTATAGATTGTAGAAAAAAATAAAATAAAACATGATCACGCAAATGCACTTGACACAAAAGCTGCTTAACATCAGAATCTTGGCATTTTAAACTCTTTCATAACAGAATTTTTTTTGTTGCAAATCTAAAAGTTGCTGTATCATTTTTTTTGTAATATTTGTTTATTCTGCAAAAGGAAATTGTTTGCAATGCAATCAAATAATATATATAATAGTAGCCATGGGTAGGGAACATATCTGTCCCACTTGTTGGTTGGGACAAATATGTCTCAGTAAGCCCAGAAATGTAAAGTAACAATGGTAAAAGTAATTGTCACAAAGTTGATATTTGAATTTCAACAAAGCAAATTGTCTGTCTTGCAAACTAAAAATT